>BSBN01001185.1:5463125-6103750 GCA_027924645.1 Cunninghamia lanceolata | reverse complement strand
GCGATCTCACATTTGGGGGCAGTGATCTATCCAAAGGAGGTTATGCTGACACCACAGATGGCTACGTAGGATATGCAGGGGTTTGGGAACCAATTAAAGGTTGTGTAGAAGGATGTGAGTGTGCCTGTTGTGTGGGAGTATAAGGAGGCAATGAGCAAGTGATAGGAGGCTGTATAGAAACACAAGAAGGCTGGAAACTAACAGAGGAAGTATTTCCTTGTTTATGAACCATATTATTTCCATTATCAAACAAATCAACTGATATGTAATCTTTTGAATATGTATTTTCTTTGTGTAAACCTCAAAAAACTTTTTCGTTGAAGACAACATCCCAACTGCGAGTGATCTTTTTAGCGATGGGATCCCACAACTTGAATCTATATTGATCCTTGCCATACTAAACAAAAATACACTTCTGCGATTTGGGATCCAATTTGGATCATTTCTCCTATGGAATAAGAGCAAACGCTTCACATCCAAACACCCGTAGATGATTATAAGAAATATGTTTGCCTAACCACCTTTCCTCGGGAATGTCAAGATTTAATTGAGATGAAGGAGCTTGATTAATGAGATAAACTGTTGTGTTGCAAGATTCTGCCCAAAACTCTTTTCCCAGTCCAGCATTGGAAAGCATACATCGTGCTTTTTCTAAAATCATTCTATTTAACCTCTCCATAGCCCAATTTTCTTATGGCGTAAAAGGAACAATTTTGATTCTTCAAATACCATTTTCGGCACAAAAATTATCAAACTCTAGTGAACAAAATTTGCCACCATTATCTGTTTGCAAATACTTGATGTTATGCCCACTCTGATTTTCAACTAGAGATTTTAAAATTTTAAATTTACTAAACACTTCAGATTTTCTATTGAGCATAAAAATCCAAACTTTCCTAGTGCAGTCATCAAGGAAAGTCACAAAATAATTAGAACCTCCAAGAGAAGTTACCTTGGTTAGCCCAAAGACATCTGAATAAACAAGCTCCAAGGGTGAGGTATTCTTCTCATGACCCATCTTCAAGAAGCTGATCCGCTTCTGCTTGCCATAAAGACAATGTTGGTAAAAATCCAAATCCATGGATTTTAATCCTAGTAATTGTTCTCTTTTGATCATCACTTCAAGACCTTTCTTACTCATATGTCCAAGTTGTTGGTGCTAAAGCTTGATTTCATTGTTCGTCATTGTCATAGCAGCTCCCACTTGAGAGTCATTCTCAAAAACATATAAATTGCCCTCTCTATTTCCTTTGGCAATCTACAGGACACCTTTAGTAACCTTCCACGAATCTAGAAAGAAGGTAGTATTGCAGACTTGTGAAAAAAGTTGGGTTATAGAAATTAGATTCTTCTTAAGTTTTGGAACGTTTCTAACATCTTGCAAAATCCATTTGCTTCCATTCTTGGATTGTAGGAGAACATCACCTTTACCAATGATTTCCAATGAATTGTTATCCCCCAAGTAAACTTTCCTAAACTATCCTCCTTGATAATTTGAGAAGGCAACCGTACAAGAGGTGGCATGAAAAGATGCACCTGAATCTAGAACCCACAAATCTGAAGTGGTTTCACTTACGGATAAAACCAAAACACTATCATCCTTGTCATAAACAACATTAACCTCGATGTCTTTAACCTTCTCTTGTGCCTTCTTAGAGGAATAATATTTTTTTTGGGTGTGACCAGGCTTACCACAACACCAACAGTTGCCAACTCTACCTCTAGATTTTGACCTCTTCACAAATTTAGATCTTCTTTACTTGTTATCTTTGCCTCTATTTTGAGGCCTTCCTCTACTGACAATAGTTAAGGCTTTGCCAGAAGATGTTTCTTAGTTCTTTCTTCACATATCTTCGCTAAGGAGTGTAGCTACTACGTCATCAAAAACTAATTTAGTTTTGGCTGCAACTGAAGTGCTCACAGCCATCATGACACCTTCCCAACTATTGGGTAAAGAACATAGCAGCAAGATTGCTTTAATTTCATCATCTAACTTTATACCCACTGAAGTCAATTGGGTAACTAAGGTATTAAACTCATTCACATGGTTTGGCATAATTCTGCCTTCTTTCATTTTTAGGTTATAAAGCTTTTTCATAATGAATACCTTATTAGATGTTGAAGCCATCTCATACATTGTAGAAAGTTTATCCCACAATGCCTTTGAAGTCTTCTCTGCTGAAACATTAAACAATACATTGCTGGACAGTGAGAGGAAAATCATAACTCTTTCCATCCTATTCATCTTCTCCCACTCTTCATCCGTCATTGAACTTGGCTTCTTTGCTTTCCCATCAAGCGCGAGTGAGAGGTCTTATTTTATTAGCAATGACTCCATTTACACCTTCGACAGACTGAAATTTTGATCAAAGTATTCTCAATCTTTGGTTCCTCCATGACTTGAAAATCCAACACCAATTTTTGCAATCAACTATACCATCACCGTATAGCTCTAATACCAATTGTAAATGATAGAAGAGAAAACAAATTGCAGAAAAATAGAGTAATGAGCAAAGCATACATAGATTAGAAAGAATAAACAAATGAGACACTGGATTTATCATGTTTCACCAAATTTGGCTACATCCACACTGAGCAAAGGAATTTATTATTTCTAAAGAATTTTTTTACAATGAGATAAGCAGCATATATATTGTGTTAAACCACACCACAAGATGAATGTGAAGAGTCAACAATTGGAGGGAAAATGGAATGTGTCTGTTGGTCTCCATTTCTAAGCATTTCCTGCTTTTGATCAAAATGCACTAATAAAGTAACAATCCCTTCCTGCCTTTGTAAATCAGAGAGGAGGGATCCACAAGGACAGATGAAGAGAACTCGGGTGATTCATGCATGTCAATCTTGATTCCTCCATTTGTTTGCAAACAACTTTGACTTATATCTATGGTGAAAGGAAGCTACGTGTGCAAAAATCGCTTCCTACACTAATCTAATGAGGAGAGGGCTATGCAAATTCAAATTAATCCTTACAATTACTGCAACATTAAATGTCAAATAGAGATATTGCAGCAATACACATGAACTAGAAAGAAGATAGAAGAAGAGAGACGAAGATATAATGTGGGGAAAACCTTTATCGGGTGAAAACCCCCACACTCAAAAACTTGCACAATATATTATCAAAATTGAATATGGTTTACAATACACTTGCAATGCAAGCTTTAATGGTCTTCGACACTCGTGTCTAGAGTCAATCCAGGAGCATAACAGTACTTGTCAATCCTGTAATACCTCTCCTCCTCCAAGCACCTATTTATATACATTATACAAGGTAAAATTGGTCCTCTCTTGGAATGGGCATCCAACTTGGCCTCATAGCCTAAAACCCATGCCTATGGACACTTGGTCAACATTATATAATGTGTCTGACACTTGTCCACAACTCCCATCCCAAAGAGGTCGCCTATTTCCAAAATGGGTTGTGACAGATGCTCTTACGACTCTTACGACCATCATAGAATCTATCATAGCAGTTACAACTTAAAGTTGTAAGAGAATCTATAATACACAGGCTATAAATAGCATATTCTCTTACAACATGTCATAGTCCACCTTGGGGTGCCCAAATATGCCTTTTTCAAAGATGCTTCATGACACATGTTTTCACCTATCTTACAAGCTTCTATTTCCAACTCTTACATATCATAACTTCGTCATAGGAATCTATCATAACTGTTTCGGTCAAACATTCCCTTACACAACATCCAATATACTGGCACATGGAAAAATGTTCCTACCACAAAGTGGGACACCTATCTTCTCATGTGAGGACAAAATTACAAGTTGTCATCTTCCATGTAGGATGACACATCACCGTGCCACATCCCGCAAAATGACAATATATAATTTACAATTAATTTACAACATAGGCAATGAATTAATAAATACAATCATAAATAATGCAAGGAATTATGAAGGTTAAGACGCTTTAATTCCCAACATTCTCCCACTTGTCGAACACCTTGTAAGAGCCAATAGAATAACAGGATTTAACTGCTATAGGCCGAGAGGCCCATAGACTCTAAACACCATCTAAACTTCTCTGTGCCCACTAGCTTCATCAATGCATCTGCAACATTCTTCAAAGTATCTACCTTGTCCAAATTTACCTCCCCATCCTCTACCATGTCTCGTACAAAGTGAAACTGAACATCAATGTGCTTTGTTCTGGCATGGAAAGTTGGATTCTTCGGATGGAAAATCGCACTCTGACTATCACAACTGATCATAATCTGACCTGCATGAACACCAATATTTGAACACAATCTCTTAATCCAAATGGATTCCTTACAAGCATGAGTTGCTGCCATATACTCAGCTTCTGTCATGGACAAAGCAACCACAGGTTGTCGCTTACTCATCCAACTAATAACACCACCAAATAGTGTAAACACATAAGCACTAGTGGATCTCCTGTTGTCAACGTCACCTGCCCACTCTGAATACACAAATTCATGAATATCAACATAATGCGGAGGTCCTATAGCATTACCATGATAGCATATGGAATACTTAGAAGTACCTCTCAAATATCTGAACACTCACTTAACTGCATCCCAATGAACCTGTCTAGGATTAGCCATAAATTGACTAAGGACTCCCATTGCTTGGGCAATGTTTGGTCTTGTGCAGACCATAGCATACATCAAACTGCCAACAACACTAGCATAAGGTACTCTACTCATGTCCTCCACCTCACTATAATATTTTGGACAATCCTCAACAGACAACTTTGTCCTCAAAGAAACAAGAACACAAAATGGTCTACAATCTACCATGCTAAACCTATCCAACACGGTTTTCACATACTTACTCTAGCTAACCAAAGTTTTATGTTAGTTTTGTCTCTTTTGATTTCCATTCCTAGAATGTACCTGGCTTCCCCTAAATCTTTCATTTCAAACTATGCTGACAACTGAGATTTAAAATTAGAAATCATATTCTTACTCTTCCCAATGAGCAACATATCATCAACGTATAATGCAACAATGAGAATACGATCACCATCAAACTTATAATACAAACAGTGATCTGATTTCAATCTCACAAATCCAATAGACAACACAAAGGCATCAAACTTTAAGTACCACCTCCTAGGAGACTGCTTCAAACCATACAAAGACTTCTTTAATTTGTAAACCAAATTTTCTTTACCTTTCACAATGTAATGCTCTGACTGTCACATGTATATTTCTTCCTCCAAATCACCATGAAGGAATGTTGTCTTCACATCCATCTATTCTACTTCTAAGTAATAAGCTATTGCAAGAGACAACAGGAATAGAATGGATGTCAGCTTTGCAACGGGAGAGAAGATCTCACCATAATCTCTACCCTCCACTTGTGAATACCCCTTCGCAGCCAATCTGGCCTTAGACTTCTCAACACTACCATTTGCACCAAATATCTTCTTAAATACCCAATTGCATCCAACGGGTTTTCATCCAGGAGACAAAGGCACCAAGTCCCACGTTTGATTCTTTTCCAAAGAAGCCATTTCATCTTCCATGGCCTCCTTCCAGGAACCTGCATCTTTCATGTCCATAGCCTTTGATATAGTTCTAGGTTCATCACTGTTACTAAGCAAAGCAAAAGCACAACTAGAATCAAGCAATGTAAAACCAAACCTCTTAGGTTTCTTTCTAATTAGTGTGGACCTCCTCAAGAGCTGAGGTTGAGGTTCAACTTCTTCATCTAAGCTTTTAGAGTTGCAAGAGCTCTCCTCATCATTAGGTCCAACATTATCTTTCTGTTTAGTCTTCTTAGGGGTAGGAGGAAACTGAACAACATCCTCTTTCTTTTCTTTTTCTTTTGGCTATAAAACAATGGAAGAAGGTGTAATATCTATAATGAAACAACTTGCACAATATCTGAATTTAATAGTAATATGCTGCAAATACTTGATAATAATATGCTACTTCGAGGGGGCAACCTCCTAATCCTCTTCAAGGGGGATACCTCCAATAGTCTTTAGTAAGAACACAATACTTAATATGATATGAAATGAGACTCACTACCTCCTATATATACCTATTTATGCCTAGGATATCACCCAGGCCAACTTAGATAGACCTATAGAAGCCTTAGGCCAACCTAAACAACTAAATAACAATATAATAATGATAATATGACTTAATTAAGAGTTAAGATAGCCACAAGTTGACTATTCATAACCATATACACTATAGAAGTAAGGGCATAACAATATCTCTGAAAATGACACTTCTGCTATACAACACTTTTTCAGCCACAGGGTCCCAAAGCTGGTATCTTGTCACACCGACACCATAGCTAATGAAGATAAACTTAACAGCCTTGTTCTCTAGTTTTGATCGCTTCTCCCTAGGCACATGTGCATATACCTTACAACCAAAAACACAAAGATACCTTATCGAAGGCTTTCTACCAGACCATACGTCCATGGGTGTCTTTCCAACAAGAGCTAATGTAGGAGATCTATTTACAAGATAGCAAGCAATGGCAAGAGCTTCAGCCCAAAACTTTTGTTCTAAGCCAGCTCCACTAAGCATACTCCTAGCCTTCTCCATTAGTGTCTTGTTCATCCTCTCTGCAACTCCATTTTTCTGTGGGGTGTATGGAGTTGTCTTATGTCTTTCAATCCCAAGTTCCTTGTAATATTTATCAAATTATGTAGAATAGAACTCACCACCATTATCAATTCTCAAACACTTAATCTTTTTACCAGTCTGATTTTTAGCAAAGTCTTTAAACTCCTTAAACTTACTATAGACTTCAAATTTGCATCTGAGAAAATAAATCCATGTCCTTCTACTATAGTCATCTATGAAAGATACAAAATATATAGATTTTGATAATGAAGGAACATTAACAGGACCAAATACATCAGAATGAACAAGGTCCAACACACCAGAAGACTTATGAGAACTCGAATAAAACTAAACACGATTTTGTTTGCGATATATGCAATGTTCACAAGAGTTGAACTCAAGATTACAATCATCTAACCCCTCAATGAAGTTTTTATTTTTTAGGGTACGCAGACCCTTCTCACCAATGTGGCCAAATCTCTTATGACATAACATTGTCTTTTCAATAGGAAGCTTAACTTCCAAGGCATGATTACAACCATCAGAACTAGAAACAACAGATTTCTTCACTACTGGTTCAGATGGTGGGGATGAAGTGACTGCTGCCCTCTTCCTTGAGTCAAAGCAACTATTGCATTCTGAAATGCATTCCTCTAGTTGAAATAGAGTACCTCTCCTAGTACCCTTAGCAAGCACCATAGCTCCTCTAGTCATCTTGCATCCTTCTTTCGAAAAGACAACCTGCACACCTGTATCATTCAACATACTTATAGAAAGCAAGTTCTATGCTAAGCCTGGGATGTGCATAACCCTAGAGATCCCTTTCACTCATCCATCAAAGAATCAGATAGAGACTCTTCCATGACGAACAATCTTCAAATGAGAGTCATCACCCAGGTACATCTTTCCACCATCGAACTCCTCATACTTAGTGAACCAATCTAGATGCGAGGTCATGTGGAATGATGCACTAGAATCAATCAGCCACACATCATCAGATGCATGGGTTGCTAGGGTTGCAATGAAGACATCACCATCATCTTGTGACTTGTTAGAAACTAAATATGGGTTCTTGTTCTTTTTCTTTTCCTCTTTGCATTCCTTTTGGAAATGCCCAGTTTTACCACAGTTCCAACAGATAGCCTTAGACTTTCCAGGAGATTTGGATCTTCCACAGGATTTGGATCTACCCTTCTTAGCTTTCTTGTTCTTCTTTTTCCCTTTCTCCTTAGGTCTTTGACAAACTGCAAGAACCTCTTTGGCTGTCTCAGAAGACTTTCTCCGCATCTCTTCAGATAATAGCGAAGAAACCACTTCATCCATTTTGAATGTGGATGTGATGCTTCCAATAGCCATGACAAGGTGATCCCACGAGTCCGGAAAAGAACAAAGCAAGGTCATACACTGATCCTCCTCCTCCATCTTCACACCAACGAATGTTAATGGTACAACCAGCATGTTGAAATCATTCATATGTTCTGCAATAGATCCTCCATCCTCCATTCAAAGGGAATACAACTTCTTTCTCAGAAAAAGTTTGTTAACCAGGGATTTGGCTTGATACACATCTCCCAACTTCTTCCAAAGCAAGTTTGCAGTAGTCTCCTCATGGACATTTAATAGGACAGAATCAGCAAGACTAAGTCTTATGAGACCCTTAGCCTTCCAATCCTTTAGATCCCAATCAGCTTGTGACATTGCAGCTGGTTTAGTTCCATTGATAGTTTCCCAGAGGTCTCATTCAACAAGCATGTCTTCCATCTTGAGCTTCCATAGCTTGAAATTAGTGCCATTGAATTTCTCCATCTCTATCCTTTCAGATGTGCTTACCATTAACAGGAACCTCCTGCAACAATATAATGAAAAATGCACAAAATAATAGAAATAGTAGAACATAGAAGGAATTTATTGATCGCAGACCACTTCAAAGGGGCAACCTCCTTTGAACAAGCTCAATACAATAAACTTATGGATGCCTTCATTGGCCTCAACACATACTTATATAGTAAGTCTAATCTAAACAACTATTACTTCCAATGAATGTGGGATAATACAATATACTCACGGGACGACTTACAAAACATATGCATCCAAATGTTATATACTAACAAAGTAAAGAGAAGGGTTAAACATGGGTTCCTAACATCCCCTCCCTCTTAGAAAAGCTTTGTCCTCAAAGTGTAAGATGTGGAAATTGTTGCTAAATCTGAAGGAGTGGTTCCCCTGTAGCAATCTCTGGGTGCATTCCATGCTACTGAATTAATACCTCTGTGATGGATTGGGAGTGAAGAGGACAAGTGCCCCTATAAAGGATTACCTCTAGTGCCAAAAGGATGAATCCTTCATTATCTAGTTGTGGTAAACCAGTTTGTGCTCTGTCGTTGGCGCCAAGAAATTTCTTTAGACAAGAGACATGAAATATTGGATGAACACGGGAAGGAGCCATCTTATGATCCCCAATATAATCTTGGGTGTGGAGAACCATGTTGATTTCTTGAACTTGTGAACTGCTGGGGGAGTATGGAAGGAGTTCTGGTAGTGCCTAACCATAGACTGCTTCATATGGAGTCATGTTAAATGCAGTGTGGTAGGAGGTATTGTACCACCATTCAGTGAGAAGGAGCCACTTTGCCCACTGATGTTGTTCTGAGGTATCACATGCAGCCACAATCTATTGAATTGCCCTATTCATTCCCTTCCAAAAGAAATGACGTCGTGCCTTCTCATAAGTTTTAAGGAACCCAGAGTGCCCTACCGATGGAGAAACATAGAGTTCATAGAAGACAGCCTATAGGACAGATTCAAACCAATTTGGAATAGACATAGAAATAGCTACAAAAGAAGCTTGGTCATCACATGTGCGAGAAAGAGGATCTGTCACAATATTGTCCTTACCCTTCTTGTAAGTGATCTCATAGTCATAACCCATGAGTTTACTAATCCATTTCTATTGTGTTGGGGAGGAGACCCATTGTTCTACGAAATATTTTAGGCTCTAGTGAGCAACCCTGATGTAAAAATGATTCCCTAGTAGGTATGGCCACCACTTCTGTACTGCATGCAAAATAGCCATCATTCATTGTAGAGCTAAAGGAGAAGTAGAGACCATGGATGGTTGCATCTAAATGGAGTGAAGTTGAGTGATGACACTATGTGAATTCTTCTTAAGAAGATTTTCCAGGTGATGTGAACTTATGATGCTTAGAGACCCTAGTTGTAAGCCCTTCAATGTCTGTTTGTGCCCATTATCTAAAAACTGCATCCAAAGTTTAGCAAAATCCCATAAGATGGGTCTAAGTGTGCGTAACCATTGGGCACCCAAAACCACATCACATCCACCTAAGGGCAAGGTAAACATGTCAGAGTGCAGGTTATAATCTCCAATAGAGATACGCACATTGTGACACTTCCCTTTGCAAGGTAATGTGCCCCCATTGGCAATCATGACTTCAAAGTTTGAGCAAGGATGAACAAAATAATTAGCTTGTTTGGCTATTCGAGGGTTAATGAAGTTATGAGTACTACCAGAATCAATGAGTATTGTAAGAGGGAGCTTCTTGAAGTAACCCTTGACCCGCATGGTTTATGGGGTGGTGACTCCTGCTACGGCATGCAGAGAGATCTCTGGGTGGTCTTCCTGAGAAGTAGGGTCAATAGGCAACTACTGAGTTTCAACCTGATCAACTATTGTATCCTGAGCATCTGCATAAACTTCAATTTCATGCAGAGAATCCACATCCAAGAGATAGAGCTTTTGCTCAACACATCTATGTCCCTGAGTGAATTTGTCATCACAATTATAACAAAGCCCTTTTTCGATGTGCCCGCATCTCTGCTTCAGTCAAATGCTTGATAGGAGTTGTTCTAGGAGCTAGCATTATTTGAGGGCTTTGGAGATCCATATTTCTGAATGGAACAAAATTGGATTTGGATTGTTGTTGAACTGTGATCTTGTCCCCCACCAACTTAGCTAACCCTAAGGCTTCCATCATTGTGCTTAGATAGAACATTTCAACCTCAGAGTGAATTGCATCCTTCAAACCACTGACAAAACAACTCCTGAAGAATTCATCAAACAATCCCTTTGTGTGATTGGCTAGTTTTTCAAATTCTATTTGATATTCTCTCATAGTGCTTGTTTGGCGCAGTTTTGTAAGTGCTCCTATGAAGTCATCAAAAGCACTGGGGCCAAATCATTGCAAAATGAGTTTGTAAAATATGTCCATTTTGGCTCTTCATGAGCTTTGATGTACCAACGGAACTATTGAAGGGCTTCATGTTCCAAATGAAAGGAGGCAAGTGGGACTTTGTTGACATCAAAATTATTATGCAGATTGAAATATTGTTCTTCTCAGTATATCCATCCAGTCAGATCATCACCATTGAAGTGAGGAAAATCAAGTTTCGATCCATGAAAATTTCTAGAAGAAGAAAACCCTATATCTGCAGAAGACTCTGGCTGCCGTCTATTTTTCATGGTTGAATGCTAAATATTGAGCCTGAGAATTTTTTCATCTAGATCTTGGAGTTTGGTCTTGATGGCTACAAGTTCCTCCTCCATGTTTTTTGCTCCTGCTGGGTGACAACCATAACCAAGATTTTTTTTTTCTGGAATGGGTAGAAAAACAAAAATAGAAACTTTTTTAGTAAAGGAAAATTTGTATTTGGGAAAAACTCAGATGGGTAATTGGGGTTTGACTAGGTTTTGGATACTTTCTAAGGGACAGTGAAGTAGAAAATTAGGATTTCAGAAGCGGGGTGAAAGAATGGGAAAATTTGTCCAAGAGGGACAAAGGAGCAGAAATAGGAAATGAACACTGTGGTAAAATTTGAAGGCAATTGGGTGAGAATCAAAGAAGTTATGGAAAACCCTAAAAATAGACAAATGTGGGATTTCTGGCTTCAATAAGCAGAATTTGGGATAGGGTCCTCAAGGAAGGAAATATGCAGAATAGAATTTCAGGGGTTCCAGTGAATTTTCAGAGGAAACGAAGCTAAAGTAAGGAAGATATGGAAGAAAAATAGATCTACAAATGGCTCTGGATAGATTCAATATGTAATTTGTCAGGTGGCAATAGATATGGGCCCCAGGTATGTTCAGCTTCCTAAAGGTTCAGGGGATTCACTCGGCTACCAATGTTGTCTAACAGCTTGCGTATTGGGGCAGCACCCCTCACTCAACGACTCAAGTGAAACTGATAACCACTTTGCCACAAATGACAACTCTTGGTTTACCTAACGGATGGGAACTAGTCAATCATGTAGGGGCCATTACCCTTTTTGCTGGTAGGTCCTCTCAATGGGCCAGCTACTTCAGGGTTCCTGTGGTACTCCTCACAATGAGTTTTAGGGCTATGCCCAGGCACTTCTGATGCAGAGTGCGCGGCGGAAAAGCTCAACCAATTGCAATCGACCAGACCATACCTATGTCTTGGCGACCTTCTTTCTATTGGCCAAACATACTTCTAATGAGCCACTTGCAATTCCTCTCGCTAACCTCTACACTCTCCCCAATGACCAACTCCCTTCTGTCTTCGGACACACTTCTTCTATTGGCAGTGTCCATTTTCCTCACGCTGACACCCCGATGATCGTTGGCTTGCACTGACTTAACCATAAGGTTTAGTCACTCTTCTTCGGATAGACTTCACTCTTCGGTTACACTTCCTCTGTGTTCACCGATGCCAATCTCAAGTCGATATCATTTTTTCGCACATCCGAGCATTGCTTACATGCAACTGGTGGGGCCCTCATTCATCAACTCTTCCGTTGTATGTTCCAACACATACAATCCCATGTACATTGCCAATATACAATGGGAGGGGCCCACAATCTTCTTTCAACAGCTATTTGGTTCACCCGAGGCACCACAACATGCATGGCCCATATACATTTTATGGGACCCACTGTCTGCGCTCAACCATTGTATGATTCACCCGATACAACACTGTATGCACACTCACTATACATTCTCTGGGACCCATGTGCTCTGATTCTCCATTGTATGTCTCGCACATATAAACTCAAAGTGCAACTCCAATATACAATGAGTGGGTTCCACCCTCCTTAGTCTTCCGAAGGAATACTTGTATGTGTCTCCGACACCAATACAAATTGACTTGCATCAAATGAATGTATGTTCTCAATGTATAATGCGATGTGCATTTACAACATACATACAATGAACCCAATACAAAGTTTGTATCATTGCATCTTTGGCAAGATGAAACCTGACTGTCACCGACGCCCATTTTATCGGTTTGACATTATGATTCAGTGAGACTTCCAAAGGTTCTCCTGATGCCTATGTTACGCCGATAGCCTCTCAGGTACTCTACGATAGCATAAGTCCCAAACCTCATACACAGAAACAAAGAAATCTATGTACGAAAAGGTCTGTCTCCTCTACAAATCCTTAGTCACTCTGTCAATTCTGTCACAACACTACACCACTCTTTTCCATCAATTCCACGACTAGTGACATAGAGATGCCTAGTCGACTTAGATCAGGTTTCCTGGATTCCTGGGTGTCAGGATAGAAAATACAAAGAATATGTAGTTTTCCTCCATCACATTGATAACGAAGATGATTTCAGTGGACAGAGGAAAGAGTTTCCATTTGTCTGCTAAACCCTAGCTTCTAGGTTTCAAACCAACCTTTGCAGAAACAATAATATTTCACCTGTCTACACGTTACAAAACACCGTGAACTACCAGATAGAATCTAGCTTATTACATGAATGCTTACAAACTGAATAGACATACAATCACAAAAAATACATAGACAGAATAATGTGCAACACCTAAAAACTCTAATTATTCATTCATTCAATCTTCTTCAGCATACCTCAATACCTCATATTGCTTGCCTACAAAAGGTTTAAGACAGCAGTTTGCAGCGTGCAACCGTGCAAATAGACTTACAAATTAGTTAGCCATTGGCTTTCCCCTCATACAAAAAAAACCACATGTTTTCCTTGCATAATTACATCAATGTGACCAAATTGACCCTTATTACAACATGAAATGGCTTAAGAGCCTTATTAAACAACAAAAGAAAACATGACCATGCACTACAGAGAAGGTGCTCCTGCACCATACTCCCCCTGTAGGAAAACTCAAGTCCCTTGAGTTGCTAACTGCTGAAGTGTCTTCCCATGCTTCAGAATATCTGCTTCACTCATCTAGGTTGCCTCTGAATCAGGAAGATCCTGCCACTTGACCAAGTAGTCCTTGTACACACTCTTCCTTGTCTTCTTGACAACTTTGGAATCCAAAATGTATTCCAATTGTAAAGGCTTACTTGGAGGTAAACCTCTGATCCAATCTTCATCTTCAATCACATTATCTGACCCATCTTTAGCATTCAATGGAGGTCTGAAAGGAAATAGGTCTGCAACATTGAAAATGGGAGAGATACCAAGACTGGATGGCAATTCTATCTCATATGCATTTGGACCAAATTTATGCACTACCTTGCACGGTCCTATCTTCTTCATTAACAATTTGGTTGGTTGTCCCTTAGGCAACCTTTCCTTCCTAAGATAGGCCATCACCAAATCTCCTACCTTGAACTGTACCTCTCTTCTTTTCAGATCTCCCCTATCCTTGTACTTGGAGACTATTTTCTCCAACTAAACTCTGACCTGATCATGCACTACTTTCATGGTAGTAGCAAAGTCTTTCCCTAGAGCACTCCTCTTGTCCCAACCTTGTAGGTCTTTGAGTTCAAGTGGTCCGCTTGGATGGAAACCATAAACAATTTCAAAAGGACTTTTCCCAGTACTTCTATTCATTGAATCATTATAAGCATACTCAGCTTGACTGATCACTAAATCCCATGCCAACCCATGCTGTTTGGTAAGGCATCTCAAAAGGTTTCCCAAGGACCTATTAACAACCTCAGTCTGACCATCAGTTTGGGGATGGTAGGCTAATGAAAAGGACAACTGTGTGCCCAATTTCCTCCATAGGGTCCTCCAAAAATGACCAACAAACTTGGAGTCCCTATCAGTGACAATGGAGAGGGGCAAACCATGAATTCTTACCACCTCTCTGAAAAAGAGACAAGCAATATGAGATGCATCATTTTGCATTTGCATGGCACAAAATGAGCTATCTTACTGAACCTATCCACAATGACGAAAACACTGTCTACACCCCTTGTTGTCTTAGGAAGACCAAGCACAAAATCCATACTAATGCTTTCCCAAGGTCTACTGGGAATGGGAAGTGGTTGGTACAAACTAGCATTAGAAGACATACCTTTGGCCTTTTGACATATGGTACAACTTGCAACATACCTCATCACATCTGTCTGTACCTTTGGCCAATAGTAGAACCTAGTGACTTGTTCCAAAGTCTTGTCCAACCCAAAATGTCCTCCTAAGGTTCCATTGTGCTTCTCCTTGATGATATTGTCCCTCATTGAACATTTAGGAACACATAACAAACTACCTTTGAATAGGAGACCTTCTTGCAACACAAAATCAGAATACTCACCATGAAAAGTGTTAGTTAAACTTGCACACACTTTGTAGGGAGCCTTGAAATATGCATCTTCCCTGTACAACTCCTTCAAACATTCTATACCCATGCTTTCCATTTGTACTTCCTCTATGACCAGCACCTTCTACTTAAAGCATCTGCCACTTTGTTGGCAACACTTTTTTATGCATAATAGTGAAGGTATAGGCCTGCAATTGTTCCATCCACTCGACATGCCTATGATTCAACTTTCCCTAACTATTTAGGAAGCTAAGAGCATGGTTGTCAGTAAAAACAATGAACTCTTTTGGCAGTAAATAGTGCCTCCACTTTTTTAGAGCTTGTACCATTGCATACAGCTCTAGGTCATAGGTAGAATACCTTTGTTTAGCCTCATTCAGCTTCTCTGAAAAGAATGCTACTAGATGTCCTTCCTGACTAGGAAAAGCACCTATGGCTTGTTGACTTGCATCACACTCTACAACAAAACTTTGTCAAAATTAGGGAGTACCAACGTAGGTAACTCAGCCACCTTTTTCAACAATTCAAAACTATCATTAGCTTGTTTTGTCCATTGGAATTTACACTTCACTCCACCCTTGATGGTATTGAGAATAGGAGCACTATTGTGACTAAACCCTCTAATGAACTTCCTGTAAAAAGTTGCCAAACCATGGAAACTTCTAACATCTCCTACTGTGTTAGGAGTAGGCCAATTGAGAATAGCCTCAACCTTTGTGGGATCCATTTTCAAACAGCCATTAGAAATCACAAAGCCAAGATACACCAGTCCAGTTTTCATAAAATCACATTTACCTAAGTTGATCATCAACTTACTCTCATGCAATTTCTTCAACACCTATCCAAGATGCTTCACATGCTCTTCTTTGGTCCTGCTGAAAATCAGTATATCATCAAGATAAACAATAACAAATTTTCCAATGAATTCTACAAGTACCTCATTCATCAACTGCATGAATGTGCTTAGAGCATTGTTGAGGCCAAATGGCATGACAAGCCACTCATAGAGACCTTTATTTGTCTTGAAGGCAGTCTTCCACTCATCTCCCTGCCTAATTCTGATCTGGTGATAACCAGATTTCAAATCAATCTTGGAATAGTAGCCTGAACTGCCAAGATAGTCCAACAGATCCTCAATCCTTGGCATAGGAAATCTATACCTTATGGTGATCTTATTAATAGCCCTTGAATCTATGCATAGCCTCCACTTTCCATCTTTCTTAGGAGCAAGTACACTAGGGACTGCACATGGACTGAGACTCTTCCTAATCAATCCTTTCTCCAAGAGTTCTTGAATCTGTCTACCTACCTCTTCATTCTATTATGGTGTCAACTTGTAGGCAGCCTTGTTGGGCAATGTGGCTCTAGGAATCAAGTCAACCTGATGACTTATGTCCCTCATAGGTGGTAAGGAGTTAAGAGTATCCTCTACCACAAGACCTTGGTACTTATTCAATAATTGTTGCACTTCCAATGGAATCTCCTTCTGCTTCTTGTTTTGCTGACCTGATACATCGACAGGCTTCACCATCAGGGCATACCCTTGGGTATCCTCCTCCTTCATGAGTTGTAGGAACTCTTTGCCACTAACTAACATGACACTATTTTCATTGCTCTTCTCTCCAACCTACTCTAGTAAGGGATCCATCTTAAACTTCTTGCCATTCTTTGTGATCATATATGTGTTCTTTTCACCATCATGCTGTGCCTTCACATCATACTGCCAATGCCGTCCAAGAAGAAGGTGACAAGCATCCATAGGAATAATTTCACATAGTAATTTATCCCTAAAATCACCTAGTTCAAACTCTACCCAAGTTTGTTCTTCTACCATGTAGTTCTAATTCTTATTCAACCAAGATATTTTATGAGGACTAACATGGGGCAGCCTTTTCAGTTTACATTTTTCTACCATTTCAGCAGACACTACATTTTCAGTAGAACCTAAATCAACAATGATTTTATAGAGCTTACCATATGCTATCCCTTGGGTTTTGAAGAGATTCTTCCTCTATGGGGGCTCCTGCTTCAATGGCATCTTCACCAAGGTTCTCTTAATCATCATGCTCTCTCCTTCAAGTACTGGTGCAGCACTACCAATTAGCAAATTTACACTCTGGCAATCATCATCCTTCAATAGCTAGTTCTTTCTCCCACCATCATGGGAGCTAGATGCCTTCTCAGGGAATTTATTTGTAGTATGGCCTACTTGATTGCAATTGTAGCATCTTCCAGTGAAGACTCTAGGTCCTCTGCTTGCACCACCACCTTTGCCTCTACCATTAGGTCTTCTCCAACCTCTGGAACTAGCACCCCTCTATTCTACATCAGAATGAGATTCTTGCTAACTTGAATTTTCACTTTTGCTTGGCTATCCTCTACCAAAATTACCTCTTCCTCTATTGTTTCTGCCACCTCTTCCTTTGTTATTTTGATCACTTCTTCTTTTCAATTTATCCTCTGCCCTAGAGGCTAATTGAAAACATTCATCCATTGTCTTGGGAATCACCATACTGAACTCATCTTGTAGATTATATCTTAGACCATCAAGATATCTGGCCACCATCTCTTTCTTCTCCTCCCTATGATTGGCTCTCATGCTCAATC
The DNA here is from genome assembly GCA_027924645.1 of Cunninghamia lanceolata. Lineage (NCBI taxonomy): Eukaryota > Viridiplantae > Streptophyta > Pinopsida > Cupressales > Cupressaceae > Cunninghamia > Cunninghamia lanceolata. The sequence goes on along the minus strand of BSBN01001185.1, from coordinate 6,086,045 downwards.
TATGGAATTCTTCAGTGTATGTAGCCACGTCCATATCTTTCTATCTGAGACGATTGAATTTTCTGATGGTCTGTAACTCATAGTCACATGGCATGAACTTGGTTCTCAGCATGGCCACCATTCTACTCAATTTGGTGATTGGACTCTTTCCAACCTTCTCCCTTTCACATTGTGTGTAGTTCCACCAAACCAATGCAGAACCTCTCAATCTGGTTTTTGAAAATTTGACCTTCTTACTGTCACTATACTCCTTGAAGTCAAAATAATTACTTATGGCTTCAATCCAGTCCACGAGAGGATCCCCATCTAGTTTCCCATTAAACGTGGGAACACCCATTTTCAGATCACCACTATCTCCATGACCCTTGAGTGCGTGTAGGAATGCCCTTTGATCAGCAGACATACCTTCTCCTTGAGGATTCTCCTATGTTTCTTCTTCTTCATCCTCTTCTAACTCAGAAGTGCTTCCATCCTCTTTGTTCTTTCCTTTGGATCTCTCTTCCTTCAGTCTTTCTTCGAGCATGTCTTCTACCATCTTCTGGATGGCTACTTTGCTCATCGACTTGGGAGGCATTGTGCTAGCCTCTACTTCTATCTCTAGCTCTTCTTCTGACATACATGGCTCCGATTTAGATATTGGCTCTAATACCAATATGATGCAGAGTGCGCAGCAGAAAAGCTCAACCAACTGCAATCGACCAGACCCTACCTATGTCTTGGTGACCTTCTTTCTATCGACCCAACATACTTCTATCGGGCCACTTGCAATTCCTCTCACCGACCTCTACACTCTCCCCGACTTCCAACTCCCTTCTGTCTTCAGACAGACTTCTTCTATCGGTAGTGTCTGTTTTCCTCACGCTGACACCCCGATGACTATTAGCTTGCACTGACTTAACCATAAGGTTTATTCACTCTTTGTCGGACAGACTTCGCTCTTCGGTCACACTTCCTCTGTGTTCACCAATTCCAATCTCACACCGATATCCTTCTTCCACACATCTGAGCATTGCTTACATGCAACTAGTGGGGCCCTCGTTCATCAACTCTTTCATTGTATGTTCCAACACATACAATCTAGTGTACATTGCCAATATACAATGGGAGGGGCCCACAATCTTTGGTCAACAGCTATTTGGTTCACCTGAGGCACCACAACATGCATGGCCCATATACATTTCGTGGGACCCACTATCTATGCTCAATCATTATATGATTCACCCAATACAACACTATATGCACACTCACCATACATTCTCTGGGACCCATGTGCTTCGATTCCCCGTTGTATGTCTCGCACATACAAACTCAATGTGCAACTCCAATATACAACAAGTGGGTACCACCCTCCTTAGTCTTCCAAAGGAATACTTGTAATACAAATTGACTTGCATCAAATGAATGTATGTTCTCAATGTATAATGCGATGTGCATTTACAACATACATGCAATGAACCCGATACAAAGTTTGTATCATTGCATCTTCGGCAAGACGAAACCTGACTGTCACCAATGCCCATTTTATTGGTTTGACATTATGATTCGGTGAGACTTCCAAAGGTTCTCCCGATGCTTATGTTACGTCGACAGCCTCTCAAGTACTCTGCGATAGCATAAGTCCCAAACCTCATACACAGAAACAAAGAAATCTATGTACGGAAAGGTCTATCTCCTCTGCAAACCCTTAGTCACTCTATCAATTCAATCACAACACTAGACCACTCTTTTCCATCAACTCCATGACTAGTCACATAGAGATGCCTAGTCAACTTAGATCGAGTTTCCTGGATTAGTGGGTGTCAGGATAGAAAATACAAAGAATGTGTAGTTTTCCTCCATCACACTGATAACGAAGATGATTTCAGTGGACAGAGGAAAGAGTTTCCATTTGTCTGCCAAACCCTAGCTTCTAGGTTTCAAACCAGCCTTTGTAGAAACAACAATATTTCACCCATCTACACGTTACAAAACACTGTGAACTACCAGATAGAATCTAGCTTATTGCATGAATGCTTACAAACTAAACAGAGATACAATCACAGAAAATACATAGACAGGATAATATGCAACACCCAAAAACTCTAATTATTCATTCATTCAATCTTCTTCAGCATACCTCAATACCTCATACTAACCTACAAAAGGTTTAGGACAACAGTTTGCAGCGTCCAACCGTGTAAACTAACTTACAAATCAGTTAGTCGTTGGCTTTCCCCTCATACAAGAAAAACCACATGTTTTCCTTGCATAATTACATCAATGTGACAAAATTGACCCTTATTACAACATGAAATGGCTTAAGAGCCTTATTAAACAACAAAAGAAAACATGACCCTGCACTACAGAGAAGGTGCTCCTGTACCAACTTCCCACAGTTAAGTGGATAGGGATTATTCCCTGATCTAAACCTACAATTGAAATGAACAATATAGATGTAAAGAAAAAAGAACTACTGCAATAATCACAGCGCCTGGAGGCCACTTTGAAAAAAAAATAGCAAAAGTTCCACCCAGCAAGCCCAAGAAAGTGCTTTGATACTAGACGAGAGGAACCTCCTGCAACAATATAATGAAAAATGCACGAAATAACAGAAGTAGCATAACACAGAAGGAATTTATTGATCACAGGCCAATTCGAGGGGGCAACCTCCTTTGGACAAGATCAGTATAATAAACTCATGGATGCCTTCATTGGCCTCAACACGTACTTATATACTAAGTCTACTCTAAACAACTATTACTTCCCATGAATGTGGGATAATACAATATACTCGTGGGATTACTTACAAAGCATATGCATCCAAATGTAATATACTAACCAAGTAAAGAGAAGGGTTAAACACGGGTTCCTAACAACCATCTCCTTGCTGCAGCAAGATTCAAAAAACTCTACACAGACTCCCACTCAACTTAAGATCAGGTCAAAAAACCCCTTCCCAACAGCTAAGACCAAAATTGACCAGGCTCTGATACCAACTGAAAGGAAGCTAGGTGTGCAGAAATCACTTCCTACACTAATCTAATGAGGAGAGGGCTATGTAAATTCAAATTAATCCTTACAATTACAGCAACATCAAACATCTAACAGAGATATTGCAGCATTACAGATGAACCAGAAAGAAGACAGTAGAAGAGACACAAAGATATAATGTAGGGGAAACCATTATCGGGTGAAAAACCCCACACTTAGAAACCTGCACAATGTATTATCAAAATTGAATATGGTTTATCGGGTGAAAAACCCCACACTTAGAAACCTGCACAATGTATTATCAAAATTGAATATGGTTTACAATACACTTGCAATGCAATCTTCAATGGTCTTTGACACTCGTGTCTGGAGTGAATCTAGAAGCATAATAGTACTTGTCAATCTTGTAATACCTCTCCTCCTCCAAGCACCTATTTATATCAAATATACAAGGCAAAATTGGTCTTGTCTTAGAATGAGCATCCAACTTGGCCTCATGGCCCAAAACCCATGCCTATGGACACTTGGTCAACATTGTAGAATGTGCTTGACACTTGTCCACAACTCCCATCCCAAAGAGGTCACCTATTTCCAAAATGGGCTATGACAGATGCTCTTACGACTCTTACGACCATCATAGAATCTGTCATAGCAGTTACAACTTACAGCTGTAAGAAAATCTATCATACACATGCTATAAATAGCATATTCTCTTACAGCATGTCATAGTCCACCTTGGGGCACCCAAATATGCCTTTTTCAAAGATGCTTCATGACACATGTCTTCACCTGTCTTAAAAGCTTCTATTCCTGACTCTTACATGTCATAACTTCGTCATAGGAATCCATCATAACCATTTCGGTCAAACATTCCCTTACACAACATCCAAGATGCCGACACATGGAAAAATGCTCCTACCACACAGTGGGATGCCTATCTCCTCATGTGAGGACAAAATTACAAGTTGTCATCTTCCATGTAGGATGACACATCACCGTGCCACATCCCACAAAATGACAATATATAATTTATATTTAATTTACAATATAGGCAATGAATTAATAAATACAATCATAAATAATGCAAGAAATTACCAAGGTTGAGACACCTTATTTCCCAACATATGGAAGCCATCGAATACAAGCTCAAGCTCAAGCTCAAGGATGAAATAGGAGGCAACACTAATATAAAGCTAGAATCAATTAATTCAACTCTTTCAAAATGTTCCTCTAAGAAATGAGCCATGGCTTTATACACAATAAATTTTGCCTAAAAGTAAACAATCGCTTGTTTGTTATTTTACTCAAGGAAGTTTCAGTTATTCAAAATTAATCATAAATTCCTTTTCAATCTTTTCAATCCAAAATTATTTTAAATTTTCTTAATTTATTTGGAGAAAATTAATCATAAATTCCTTTTCAATTTTTTCAATCCAAAATTTTAAAATCACAAGTAATCAGTGTAGAAATTAATAACAATAAAATATTTAGACAAGCCTAAATTACTGTAGATAAAAATATGTAGCCAAAGAAAGTTGCAGAATATAAAAACGGAACACACAAATAAACAAACAGAAGACACAAGAAATGTAAAGTGGTTCACCATTAAAATGGCTACATCCACTATCAACAACAGGGTATTCTCATTTTATTTATCACTTCATCCATGATACATTTAGTGCAGTAGCAGCTCTTAAACCATCGTACAAATACAATACTCAGAACTCCTATTTCCAGCACCAACCCCCTGACCAAGAAGAAGAATGGTCAACCCAGGAAATAGTTAATGCATGCCAAGAAATGGTAGTAAAGAGATAGCCATTACAAATAGGAAGAGTGCTGATGATATAGAAAAAAATGATGTTGTCGTTACATAGATGCAGTTGTTACAATGAGTTGGCTTCACACACGTACCCAACAATTACCATGCTTCCATAGAATAAGAAAAATATTTGTGAAGGTTGGGCTTAAACAACACACACTAAGCTTTGACTTGCTTAGGTGGTTGGTGGGCCCCTTCTCTTATTAACACATTAACAAAACTGAGTAAGAGAGAGGGAAGCCACCTAAGCAAGTCAAATCTTAGTGTGTGTTGTTTAAGCCCAGTGATTTGTGAATGTGATGTGCAAAAGTCAATGTTTTTCGATCCATTCACCCACTTCAAACTTTTTTATTAGCCAATAGGCTTAATTTGAGTGAGCTTTGTTCCAAAAAATTGTAAAACAAACCATGTTGATGTTTTTCCCCGCAAGTTGAATTGACAGCTTTACTTAGAGATATACATAGCATATCCATCCAACCAAAATGAAGCCTCTCTTTCTACGCTAAGCATGTTATAAAAAGTCGCTTAACACCTCAAATCATTATGCTTCTGTCTACTTCTACGTGTGAACATAAAACAAACCACTTTCAAAACATGGTGCCTGACATATAATATAATTGTACAAGCATAAAAAATATATACCTATAAAAGAGTTGAATTGGTACTCACTATTAAGGGAATTAGCGGTATTCTTTACATGTTTTCAGCATAGATGTAAACGCTTGTTAAAATTCAACAGATGATGACACTTAGCTTGTGTTATAATTGTGGGCCTCAAACAGCCGTGTGCACACTAATTTACCCTTATTGACTATGTATCATAAACATAAGTCCTATTCTTCTATTCAAGTGCACCATTCCACTTGGTGATGGTTGAAAGGTTGAAAGCTTTCGGAAAACAACAAATTATGGGTAATATGTGTTGTGGTATTGCTTGAATGATGAGGTAATGGTGATTATGTTGAGATGCATTCATACATTCACAGCATGGGTAGAGTTGAAGAGCTCAAAGATTCCAAAATTTTGTGTAATTTTATAAGATTCCAATCTAAAAATTAAAATAAATAAGATTCCAATCTAAAAACAAAACAAAAAACTAAAATTTGGTTTTTATTTTTTATTTTGTCCAATTTCTTTTTTGGTTCCATAGTTTTTGTGATTTTCTTATTTTTAATTTCTTTTTTGGTTTTTATTTTTTACTTTTTTTCAATTTCTTTTTTAGTTTTTTTTTTCCAATTTTTTTTTTTCCAAAATTTTTGTGATTTTCTTATTTTCAATTTTTTTTTTTGGTTTTTATTTTTCATTTTTTATTTTTTCCAATTTCTTTTTTGGATTTTATTTTTTATTTTTTCCAATTTCTTTTTTGGTTCCATAGTTTTTGTTATTTTATTATTATCAATTTCTTTTTAAATCACCAAAAATATCAAACAAAAAAATTGAAAAATTAAAAAATAAAAACAATGGAAAAAATAAACTATGGAAAAGAGATATCCCTCGGCATACTATAGATATATTTTTTTAAATATAAATGTACTAGTGTTAAAGCCATTTGTTATTTGTGGTGTGGTAGGATCTAAATTGTCTCTTATAATTTTAGGTAATGTATTTGAGATATAAATATGAGGATTTATGTCGGTTTGGAATAATTAGTATATTTATATTTAAAAAACATATATCTAGTAGGCCCAGAGATATCTTCAATTTATTTTTTGGTTTTTGGTTTTTGGTTTTTATTTTTTTATTTTTTATAAATTACTCACAGCTAGAATGCAAGCGTTTCATTTCGTATTAAATATATTTCTTATTTTTGGCATTTATAAATTATTCTAGCTATTTCTATTTTGGTTTAAAATAGTGAAAGCATCTTGGAGAGTGCTGTTAGGTTTAGTGGTGTATTTATTGTGGCATTTCATTATGATCCACTACCACCATGCATTGAATTTTATTGATTTCATTTTTTTTTACATTTTTGTTTATTGGTTATAGGAATCTAAATTTTTCAACCATTGTTGTGATTGTAGAATGCCTCTCAACGTAATAAGGTAAAATTTGTAATTAGATTGTAGATAATTGTACATTAATTGATAAGAGAGATAACTATTTTACACTTTAGGTTTGTACCGCCAAGGATAGTGTTATTGTTTGTGCAATGCACTTTAATTTTTTTCCCTTTCTTTTTAAACTCTAGCATCTAATTCATCTAATTTTTCTTCCCTTTCTTTTTTAAACTCTAACATCTAATTTACCTAATTCAAACCTTGTTCATACCCCTCTGTTGTTTATTCATGAGTTCGATTACAAGCAATCCAAGACATGCTTTCTAGACTTATAAACTTCTTTTGTGTCTCGTAGGCTATGTTCTCATTCTTCTTGGTTCATGATTATGTGCTTCAATTTCATGCCTTCATGGTTTTGTTGCTTTAATCCTGCATCTACATCTTTGAGCCTTGTCCTTGGGTTTCATGTTCACTCCCTATGTCTTATTTGTAATGCTTTTGACTTAGCTATGCATTGTTGGAATAATATAATTTCTTCCACTATCATTAAATATTTGTTTTTTCATAATTAAATAGAGAGAGAAAACTAGTAATTGCAATTTTCTAAATGAGTCAAGATAGTTTAGGAAGTTTCTAGAAGAGAAAAATATTAAATGTATTATACTAGTAATGTAAAGTCCTCTATATAATGAGACAATTTGTAATGTTTAATCATCAAGAAATATAATTTATTTTGGTTTGCTTTTAACTACCATCAGAATAGAGCACAAGTTGTCTAAAGAGATTGAGGATTTGCAAGTTAAAGACAAGTATAGCCGCCAAGAAAGGAGAGAAATTGTAGAAGGAGATAATTGGAGGCTTATGGGTACCCACTCTACTTAAAGATCATCTATTTCAATGGTCAAACAGTCAAATAGTAATTTCACATCTCATCCACAACCAAAAGTGGTAAATATTTGTCTTACTTTTCTTGGTCAAAATTGACCTTTGATTGTTGAAGTGGATGATGTTTAAGAATAGTCGTCCACACCAAATGAAGAGGTCACCCAAGTAAATACCTCCCTTAGTCTAAGATGAAGTCAGATCATAGCTAAGTGGCCAACAAGGTAGAAAAAAGGAAGATTACCATTTAGACAAAGTCAGACTGTAAAGCATTTGAAGGAAATCACAAAAGATAAGGTGAAGAGTTTGGATTGCAGAATGTGAGTGTAGACAAGAAGCAAGGGATTGTAGAAGAAACCAATGATTTCATAGGAATATCATATCTTTTGTTGAGATGTTGCCAAAGAGAAATAGACAATGACATTGTTTGTAGATTTAGAAGGTTGTTTCGATCACTAAAGAGAACTTGGTCACAAGAAAAGTGTTGAGATAATAAAAATTTCTCATCTAAATTTTAGCCATCGCCAAAATCAATTTTAGATTAGTTTGTAGGGAAAGAAGTTTTAATCATTGAAGGAGATTGTAGAAAAAAGGCATGCGAAGCCATGAAACAATCATGGTATTGGAAAAAAAAAACATAGATCTAGAATCACTATAGCAGATTGCATCTAAAGCATGGCAATGAGTAGCAATCTCACTCAGCCACAAATTCAGGTAAGAACTATGATTTCTAGGCTATTAAAAGGATGACATTATTTTATTCACAAGAAGTTTGGGATATAGTAGAAAATGGTTTTGTAGAATCTCCAATCTAGAGAGCCTATCAGGGTTTAACATCAACTCACAAAGATTAACTTAGAGACTTGATAAGAAAAAAGATGCAAAAGCCCTATTTATAATTCAACAAGCAATGCATGAATCTATTTCTCTTATGGTTGCGGAAAAAACTACATTTAAGAGGGCATGGGATATTTTATAAACTACTTATAATGGTTCAACTAAGGTGAAGGTAGCTAAATTACAATCACTTAAGAGAAGTTTTGACAATTTGCAAATATAAGATTCAAAGTTTGTATACAAGTTTATGAGTCAAGTCATGAATAATTTTAATCAAATTAGATCACATGAAGAGGAGATTACTGATCATAAGATTGTAGAAAAGATTCTTTGAGGTCTACCTAGTAAATTTGATGCCATTGTTGTTACAATTGAAGAGTCTAAAGATCTAACACAACTATATGTAGATGAGTTTCAATGGGATCTTTATTATCCAATGAATTTAAAATGAATAGGAACAATAATTGCTCTTTGGAGAAATCATTTGGATCACATGTTTCATTTGACAAAGGAAGAGGATGGTCAAGGTTTAGAGGTAGGAGTAGAAATAACAATTTAAGAGAGAATGAATGGTCTAGATCAAGGTGGAAGGACAAATTAGAATTTTATTCTCATAGATCAAAAGGGTGTAACAACAATCAAAAATCTCAAAGGTATGATAAGTCTAATATTCAACATTATTACTACAAGAGTCATTATACATATAAATATTAGAAAAAATAAGCAGATGTGGGTAAACAAAATGTATTTTTTTCAAACAAATTCAGGGTCATTATTTATTTTAAGTCATGTTGCTCAAGAGAGATCTACTGATATTTAGTTTTTAGATAGTGTGTGTAGTAATCATATGATAGGTAATAGATATTTGTTTACAATTTTAGATAGTTTTTTTGTTAGTGTACATTTTTATTTTCCTAGTTGAATATTTTATTTTCCTATTCCTAAGTTTTTCCTACACTTCTAATTAAGCTTGCTTAGGATTAACAGGTGGGTATTAGTGTGAGTAGGTGGCATCTTCCTTGGGAGTTACACTTGCCTATTTTAGGCTATTATGGTGGACTCCTCCTATTGGTTGTATTTGTCACCTCTCCCCTCTCTCATATTCTATATATACTCACCTCCTAGTTAGTCTTAGGTGCAAATATTATGTAGTTTTTTGATTTTGCATTCTCCTAATGCTATTTTTTATGAGCATTTTCATTTCTCTTTTGCAGACTAACTCTGTGTTGTTATTTTGATCTTGTATGATTTGCTTCATAGTTTATTAATCTATTCATTGTACTAGTTTTCTAAATTATTACTCTTTTCAGATTCTAACATGGTATCAAAGCAATTCCAGTGAAGAATAGATTTTAGTTTCCTTCTTTGAGAGATTCAGGTGGGTGGCTAATAAGTTTTTCTTGCAATTTTCCTAAAAAACCAATATTCTCTTCTCTTACATCTTTGAACAATATGGAGAATCAGAAAAGTTTGACAAAAATATTTTAGCGTCTAGGGTATTGTACTTGTATTTTCTAAAATCTAGGTGTTTGCATCATTTTGGTAATCCTTGTGGCTTTTTAGCATTTTTATAATGTTCAAAAGGCTTGAGAAAGTCAAATCTAACTTTTGTTTCACTAAAAATTGGAGCTCAGAAAATCATTTTACAAATAGGGGTTTTGAAGTTCAGATTTGGAGGTCAGTTTTCATACAAGGCATTTTCAAGCCAAAAAAACATCACCATTGAGTCTAGAAAGCCCAAACCCCCTATTTCTATATAAATTATTCTTAGTTTTGGTACCAAGAGTTTTTGAGGCAAAAATGTTTTTCACCAAGAGGGCCATATGTCCCACAACATGCAAATTGACACTAAAATTATATATATATATCTATATATATATCGCATAGTGCTTAAGCCCTAGCACTCAATGCTTTTCTAAGCACTACATTGTAAGTGCTTTAAGTGTTGTAGGAGGTTTAAGGGGCTCAACCCTGTTGAACACAACAAGATATTGAGAGGGGGATTAATCAGTATCTAAACAAACTTTAAATCCTCTGGAGCAGATTAAAACTTAATCATTACACTATCAACATAAACATGAAAGATCAACTCAATGCACATCAACACATAACACCAGATATACGTGGAAAACCCAAGAAGGAAAAACCACGGTGAGAATTAACTCATAATATATGAAGCTCAAAATTACAACTTTGTTTTAGGGCTACAACCCAAAGAAGCTACTACTCCATGCTGACTTTGTTTTAGGGCTACAACCCAAGGAAGCAACTACTCCCTGAAAACTTTGATTTAGGGTCACTCCCAAGGAAGCTACAACTCCCTGCTAACTTTGTTTATGGCTACAACCCAAGGAAGCAACTACTCCCTGAAAACTTTGATTTAGTCTCACTCTTGGGAAGGAATCTACAACTCCTTGTCAACTTTTTTTTAGGGCTACAACCCAAGGAAAGAACTACTCCCTAAACTAAGAATAGGCTTAGAAAATATTACAATATGACAATCCTTCTACTACCTAAAAATTGGCATTGAATCTGACACCCTTGATGATTGCACATTTTCTTCTTCTAATGATTGGATCAATTAGGCACACTCTTCACTTTCCTTCTCTCACAAAAATGTCTTCAAGATGAATCAAGATAGCCTCTAACACTTCTTCTCTTTCTCCTTCAGTCGTACATCACAATGCATATGATATTCATACTTTGCTCTTCAAACTCTCATATTTTCATTTTTCACAATCATGCTTCACCTAGACCAACTAGGTTTACAATATATAGATGGCATTACATTGGTTTCATTACAAGTCAGCCAATACAACAACAATATTACATTTTACAAGTCATCCAAAGATCACAACAAGAAACATGCATAGGGCAAGCCCTATCATGAACAACATGCTACTCCAGAAGGAAACACATGTGTTGTGGATCCTAATTCATGCTTAGTCTAGTCCTAAACATTCTTCATAGAATCATTCTTCAAGGAATATCATCTGCACGCTACACAAATTTGAATTAGGTCACCCTTAAGAAAGAAAACATGTAGCACATTGGTCTTTACAATCTTGGCGATACTCATGAATGATTAAACACTACTTGTTCTTCTTCTAGATGAGTTGGCATAACACACAACAACAATTCTCTAAATAATTCTTGAACTCTGCACAACAACAACATGGTGGTATATACGCTCAACATTCTCCTATCAGCCAGACAGAGGAATAGACTGGCAAAATCAACATTTTAGACGTAAGCCAGTTCTAGAGAGCAGAAAAAGCACTTTGCGGAGCTATTGGAGACAACACATGAACATCAAGACCATCTTCCATCAATTTATGTACCATTTCATGCCATACCAAGTTGGTGCACACTATCATCATATGTCCTGAGAATAGCTAGGCATCCAAATTGTCTATAGCACAACTGTCATTTGAAAACTAAGCTTGCACACCTCCAAAACACTTGAAACTCATATGGATGCACTTATATATTGTTGTGAACATATCCTCAAAACTGTATAGCCAAATCTGTCATTGCGAAGGAATGCGTAGCATTCCAAATAGTCTTCATCATCAGGTAATTCTGCCAGAACACAGACCTAAACTCTATCTCTCATAACTTTCACTATGGAGGAACAAATGATCTAAAACTTTCAATTTAGCACCTTCACATCATACTTAACTTAATTTTTGAACCACATGACCATATCTTCAAATGTGGAGGAATATGGAACATTTTACCAGACATTCTTCTAAGCAACTCTTTGTGGCAAAAATCTTCACCAACTTTTGGAAGCCAAAACCTTCATATAATAGCACATACATTCTTGGGAACAATAGAAAGGGTCATACAACATGCCACAGGCCATTAGCAACATCGTTTCATCCTCAGCATAGCTTGGTGTGTCATCATGTTACGAATAGTATACAAAAGATATCAATTAAATGCAGATAAAGATTAAACAAAGGAATGAAAAATACACAGAAATAAAATAGCAAAAGACAATTTTAATGTGATTCACCCAAACTCAAGCTACATACACCAATAGAGAGTCCAATATTATTATCTAGTAAATAGAACCGATTACAACCAGCAATCTCATGCAACTCAAACCTGTTGCAATGTGCTACACATACAATATCAACAAAAACCCTAACCCTTAGCCTTTTTTTATCAAGACTTATGTTGGTTACAAAAGTAGGGTTTTTTATATGTCGGTCAATAGAAAAATAGTTGTTGATGCCTTTATAAAATAATAGGTAATTTTTCTTCGAGGGTGCTACCCCCGAGCCCCCAATCGAGGGCGCTACCCCCAGCAGCCCCTACTAGGGTTGTTACCCCTAGACCCTCACCATGGGCTTTGCCCTTGAGCCTTACAAGAGGGGCTTCTCCCCCCTTCCGATCCCCCCCTTTAATTGACTTGGGTGAAAAATGTACTGACAAAAGTGGGGAAAATTTAACCTCCGAGTCTAATTAGGCTCAATATAACAACACATCATTCATTTTAGTGCTTCTAATTCCCATCTTAATATTTCATCATTCATCTCAATGCTTCTAATTCCCATCTTAATATCTCATCATGAAAACATCTTTGCTGACTAACAACTTGACTTGACACTAATCAGGACATGACATCCAACCATGAACATTAGGAACATCAGTGCATCTCACTACTTTTCTAACCACAAGCATGCTCAATACACCTTGTCTTGATATTCATCTGGGCATGACATCCAACGATGAACATCAGTAACCCACTATGAATCTTAGGAACATCACTGAATATCATCAACCCTAAACATCAACATCACCACTATATCTCACTGCATCTCTATATCTCACTAGTATATCATCATCACAAACTAAGTGCTAACCTTACTCTAAGTATTGACATCAATGACAACACATATTGCTAACAATATCCCCCTTTGTCATTGATGGCAATGCATACTCCCCTTTAGATATACATTTCTCTCTCCCCCTTTGGCGTCAAGGACAAAGGGCAACTACTTCTTTCTCTTAGGGCACAAACTTTTCTCCTAAGGAGCACATTTTCTCTCTCCCCCCATTCTTCAAGGTTCCCTCTATCAGCAACCACAACTACTTGCTCCTCCTAAGAGGTAGCCACCATCAGTCTAGGAAAAAGATATAGCATGAACTCCCCTTGGACAGATGCACCACTATGCATCTAGCAAGGAGCGAAAATTACCCATAACATCTATCAAAGATCTTCAAAAGTGTCCTTTGCAAGAGCCTTTGTGAAAATATCTACAATTTGATCCTTTGTTGGAACATATTCCAACTTTACTTCCTTATCTGCAACCTTCTCTCTCAAAAAGTGACACCTGATTGCTATATGCTTGGTTCTAGAATACATTACTGGATTCTTGTAAATATCGATAGCACTTGTATTATCACACAAAATAGGAATAGGCACATCATATAATACCTTAATATTTTTTAGGGTTTGCTTCATCCACAACACTTGTGTACAATAGGATGTTGCTGCAATATACTCTACCTTTACAGTTGATAAGGACACTGAATCTTTCTTCTTGCTCTACCATGAAACCAATCTACTTCCTAAAAAGAAAGCACCACCACTTGTACTTCTATCATCAACACAACTAGCCCAATTAGCATCAGTGTAGGTACACATATCAAAGTCATTACCTCTTGGTACCATAATCCATAATTTAGAGTTCCCTTCAAGTATCTGAATATTCTTTTCACTGCCTTCTCATGTGTTTGCCTGGGATTAGCTTGATATCTGACAACCACACATACTGCATGCATAATATCAGGTCTAGAAGTAGTCAAGTACAACAATTCTCTAATCATATATCTATAGGAAGTCTAATCAACCTCCAGAGACTCATCATCTTTTCTCAAGTGACATCCAATGACCATAGGAGTACTAACTGGTTTTGAATCCTCCATACCAAACTTCTTCAACATCTCTCTAACATATTTAACCTAAGAAATAAAGATACCAGCATCTAGCTAAACAATTTGAATTCTAAGGAAGAAAGACATCTCACCAATCATAGGCATCCACTACAACAAATTCCTATGATTAGCTCTCTCTTTCTCTCCATTTTTTACTTCCACCCATTGTTTTAATGTATTTTTCTCCAATTTTTTGAAAAAGTCAGCACTATTTATCAGGATGGCTCTACTTTTGGTGTTTTTTGCGCCGATCAGAACAAGTAGGTGCTAAATTAGATGGAAATTGGTGCCTAAATTAGCACTGACTTTGGTGTCGACTTTAGCACCTAAATTAGCATCGTAGCTCTAAGCCTCTATGGATTGTTTGAGATGTTTTAGTTGGAGTGTAAGAGGTTTGGAATCCTCTAAGAAGAAATATGCAGTTAGAGATTTCTGTACCACTCTATGACTTTTAAATGACATGATTCAATGCTATTCCACCCATGTAAAGGAGTTATATACCATCATGCAAGCCATCAAGCAATGATCTCACTAATTCTTGGGAAAGGAGGTCCAATCATCCACTTTGATCACAAGCCACTCCAATTCTTGCAAACTCTGAATAAATTGGAAAATGTGCACCACATGAAATGGATGACATGTCTACAACAATTCCATCTAGTTATCAATCATGAGAAGGGAAAAGACAAAAAGGTATTTGACTACCTAAGCTAATAGCTAGTTCATGCACTCACCAAAATGTTAGACTCATGTGGTCACAACTTCTTTGATCGGGAACCTCTTTACCCATCAGACTTGGACTTTGCATAGATCTACACCAAGCTCTTACAAGGCAAATAGATGGTGAAATTTACATGTCTAACAAGCTTCTCTACTAGCTCAAGTATCTAGTCTATGTTTTAGACACCACACCACACTAGAGACTCATCTAGGAAGCATACTATGCCAAACTAACTCAACATTTCAACATTACTAAAACACTAGAAACACTTGAACAACACTTCTAGTGGCCTCAAATATGTGCAAACATTGAGAACCGCATCAAGTCTCTCATTCTGTGTAGCATTGCAAAATATTGCAAATAGGAAGCTTGGACTCTACACCCCTCTCTTAGTTTTGATGCCACCTTCGGAATCATTAACATGGATTTATTAGGAAGACTACCTATGACAAAGAACTGGTGTAACTCCATGTTTCTTGTGGTAGATGAATTATCCAAGATGACCATCATGATTTCTTGCAAGAAAAGTCTCACCATGCCAAATATTGTGCCACTTTTATTCACCCATGTTTGGGTCCATTTTAGCTTACCCACATCCATTATCTTTTACTATGACCATCATTTTGTTAGTCACTTTTGGTAAATTTTGTGGATGATGTTAGATATACACCTAAATCAATTTATATATTTGCACATATAGATAGATGGATAAATAGAAGTGGTCAACTACATTCTTGTGCATCTAATGTGCATCTATAATAGTGCACACCTACACACTTGAGATGACAACATCCATGCATTTAATATTCCTACAAAAATGCTCTACACAACTCTATGAGGCATAGTCCTTTCTAGACATGTCTTGGGTTCTAATATGAAGCATCCCTTGACATATCCTATTGCACACCATCTACATTAGAGTCATGTACATAGGAATAGGAAATCAAGAAGGAATAAAAGTTTATGCAACACATCCAACATGTGTACTAATCTGTTCATGAGATACTTACATGGCAACAATTGAAACACAGAAAGTGCCATGACACTCACCACACACCTCACATTTTAGGTTGATGACAATTATGGTTTCATCTTCAGAAGGAACACTTCAAGGGTCTTTAGTGCCCTTGACCTACCAATATTTGTAATAGTCCTTCCACTCTTTGAGAAAGTATTTGGTTCTCCAACCTTTTTTTGTATTATATTTTCTTCAATAAGCTCATTTTAGGGGATTAAATTTGTATGAAAGTCTACCATTTTCTTCTCTCATTTATTCCATCATCTATACTTATCGTCAAAGGATTTATAGAATGAAAATAACTATATCTCACTTGATACCATAATGGTTTGTAGCATCTTACAATCATCTACATTTTCTTAAGGGGGTAGAACACTTTATGTGTTTACTTAGTCTAGATATGGCACCACCATGTGTTCCAATGTGGACTAGCTTCAAGGATCTAGATAGTGTGGCTATACACATTGCTACACATGTTGGTGTCTTGTTAGACATATGGAACATCAACAACCACATTTTATGCTTCCATACTGATGTAGGGTAGGGTATCAAATATCAAACTCACTCAATCAATCTTTGGCTAAAGTCTTAACACCTCAAACAAAGTGATTTTCTTCGCAATCTTCCACTATGCCTTATAGGATAGTAAAAGGGGTATTTTTGAGATAATTTGAAGGAAACAACTCAAAAACATGAACTAAAAACTGTTTTGGACACCCATTATCCTTTTACACAACATACTTCAAATGTATATGGGGTTGGTTTGTAAGACAAGGGTCAAAATAGGACTGTTACGCATTTAGGCCTAATTAGGTTTGTTTAACTAGGTCACTATAAGGTTTTCATACTGCAAGGGTTAAAACTACATAC
Organism: Cunninghamia lanceolata; assembly: GCA_027924645.1. Taxonomy (NCBI): domain Eukaryota; kingdom Viridiplantae; phylum Streptophyta; class Pinopsida; order Cupressales; family Cupressaceae; genus Cunninghamia; species Cunninghamia lanceolata. The sequence goes on along the minus strand of BSBN01001185.1, from coordinate 6,068,979 downwards.
CATTGGCTCAAAAATATCATTTGACATCTATAAAAATCCTTCCAAGCAAATTCAATCACCACTTAAGAGTTTTTGATCTTCAAACCCTAACACCTATGCAATTACTATGCCAAAACCATGAGGTTTCAAAATAGTTTTCAGTAAAAATGCTCCAACTCACACAAACTTTGATGAAATAAGATGAAACAAGATTCAAATGTTAGATAACTCACTTTTCCACCAATCCCAATGCACAAATGTTCACTCCCAGGCCGTACCAGGCTATACCATGCTCTATAACAGCAAGAAAAAAACTTGAAAACGCAGGAAAAATAGTATATTTCTATTGTTCAACACCAAATTTCATACTATCTATCTTCTCTCAGCCTCAAAAAGGATTATTTAAGCATATACAAACAAAAACTAACCATTCCTAACTGACTTTTGAAATCCCAACTGTCTCTTAACTCCCCAACCGTTTAACTTCCCCTAAGACACAAAATGCAAAAATTGCCAAATTAACTTCAAAATGAATCCAAACTGCCTAATAACCTAAATTGACTCCAAAAACATAACAAATGGTCTTAAAAGACCTTATTACACCAACAAAATGAATTAACATCACAAAAACTAACACTTTGCAACATTTTTGCATAAAGACCTATGGTGCCCTGCACCACATACACATGTGCCACCTAATGACATTTGTACTTTAAAACATGATCATATAATTGGTGTTGTATCCATCTGACACATGGTGATGTCCATGCCACAATGATCTAGATGGCACCATACAAGTTTGACATTTGTTCTCATCCCATCCACATAAGAAATGCACCATACATGTTGGATACTTGTTAGCATTTACATGGATCATAACTAATGGTATTCTCGAACAAATGCCTACTTTGTACATTTTATAGAGTAAAAGAGGTATAAAAAATTTTCATCTTACCTCTTTGTATATTTCCTTTGTTCATTTTGAATAGAAGTGACATATATGTTACAACACTTCTATATTCGAATGTGTTTTGGTTCACATATCTATTTTCTTTTATGTTTTCTATGATCTTATTACATTAATAGATAATATAGGATTGTCCCTCAGTTCACCTTGGGAATTAGGTTAAATAACATCTGAAGTTGAGTATAAATTAACAACATGGTGAGCATTTTCTTGATTTTCTTTCTTATTTTCAACCTTTTGAAAGCTAAATTTTTCTATTCAAATTTTGAAAGGTGAGATCCATATTTAAGTGCATTAGACTTAAGAAGTTGTATATAGAAAAAATTTGGATTTACAAATGGAAATGATCAAACAATAAAATGCATAACCTAAACCCAAATCATTCAATACCTCAAAGATGCAAGATGAGTTTGATTAATTGATCACTTTGTTGTGTTGATTGCTCGATTCTGCAGCATAACATTGATAGGGAGATAGATGATGGATGGTTGTTGGTTGATAGATGCAAGCTAAATGGATTGAAGATGATGGATGAGGGCTTGAGATGAAAATTTGGCCAAGTGAGGTTGCATGAACAAGAATCCCTGAAAAAATCCTCCAATATCCTCTCTAATCTCCTCCTCTAATCTCTTCTAATCTCCTCCAATCTCCTCTCTAATCTCCTCCCTAAAATGGCCCAAATTGCTCAAAAGAGGCTTGCTTTATAGGATTGGCTTGGTTCAAATGAATGGCTAGGATCAATTAGGGCTTTAGAGGAAATGGATGGATAGGATTAAGTTAGGTTTCCTTGCACATTAAGAAATTGTAGTCATGTGACATGTGTAAGGAGAAGGATAGGGCTCATGTGTGACCATGTATACTAAAATTAGGTCCCATTAGTTGTACATGTGAAAGATTTTAAATGAAAGTTGTACTACCACATGATTGAATGGAGAGATGGACAAGTGTCAAAATGTGGTGAAAGGTGAGGGCTTAATTCAAATATTTTATTTGAATTAGTTGGGATATGAGTTGGAAAATTAATTAAATAAATAAAATGTATTTAATTAATTAGGAAGATGATTAGGATAGGATTGGGATATGAGTTGGAAATAATTAAATAGATAAAATTTATTTAATTAATTGGCTAAGTGGGATAAGGATGGGATTAAGATATGATTTTAATTAAATAAATTAAATTTATTTAATTAATTGGCTAATGGATAAATGGGATTAAGAGTGGGCTTTAGGACAAAATGCTACATGATGTCTTAATAATATTTTTGACTAGGTGTTGCAAGACAGACAATTTTGGGACAATTTTGGGTGTCTACATTTTATCCCTCTTTGAGATGATGTTTGAGATGATAAGATTTATGTTGAGTACCATCATTTCAAAGAAGTTAAGGTATGGATAAAGGAAAATGATGATGATGGAAAGATAGGATGATGATGTCCCCTTGAGAGGATAGGCAGGTTGGACAAACATGGGTAGGCTCTTGAAAGAAATGGATTGGCTAAGAAAGAAAGATAAGGGAATGGATAGAAGATATAAGGACAAAGGTATAAGGACCAGGGTGATGCTGTGTCTTGTGCCCCATCATAATACAACCTTGTCTAATGTATGAGGAAGTAAACTTAGAGCATTAAAGTCCTAATGCACAAAAGGTATGATATGACCTTAGATGCAAAGGATAGTGCAAAAAGCTATTCCTGTTGGCAAGAGACACTATATGGATTCATGTATGTTGTCATTGATAGCAACAAAGGTTATCCCACACATCCGCAAGACATGATGAGTCTCTACCGGAAGTCAGATTGAAGAAGTGTTATAATCTGGTAAGCAAGAACAGAGCAGTCAGCAAGGTCAGACAGTCAGGTCCAGATCTATCAAAGGAAGTATCTTAGTAAAGTACAGATTTGGGGAAGTCAAGATGAGTACCTTGGCTAATAGATTCCAAGGATTTAGTCTTTGGTGATGGAAGGGTGAAAAGATATGAGCACTTGAGTGTTGGGTTCCTGTTTGGTAGAGTAGACAGAGGAAGAACTGTACCAATAGAGTGTTAGACCTCAATGATGACTAAGTTTCTTAAGGTATCATTCATGATTGGCCGACATGATTGATGACTTTTTCAAGCATCTCCTATATCCGTATCACTTGGTAAGCAAGGATCTAGCTGACAAATCAAAGCTTGGGAAAATATTGACTATTCTGGATGCCGACTAAAAAGGTGGTAAGATTACTAGTACGGGTATATATACCAGATGAATTCAGATATGAAGGTGTGTTGTGTGAATGTGTAATTGTGTGAATAAAAGTAGAAGAGTGGTGGGAAGGTAGGAAGATAGGTCCAGAATGTGACAGGACAGCTGAACCAAAAGAAAGTTAGAATGAAGTGCAGCAGATCAGTTTATTGAGCTCAACCGGAACTGAATCTTAGCATGTGTGGATGCTTCTCATCAGTTCAAACATTGTGTTATCTTTCTCTCTTGTAGGTAGTGAGCCTCTTGTTAGCAGTATGCTCAAGCAGTGAGCCCTAAATTGGCAGGTGGCATTTTGTACTTCTATTCTTCTAATAGAGAATACATTCTTGGGTTAATCACCCCATAGTTTTTCCCTTAACTGGGTTTTCCACGTCAAAATCATTGTGTTATGTGTATTAACTTTGTTTCTACTTTCATGCTTATTTGCTTTGATGCTGCACTAATTATTAAAGAAGAACAGAAAGTTGAATAAATTAAGATAATTGATTCACCCCCCCTCTCAGTTATCAACAATTGGTATCAGAACCAAGTTCCTCCCAACAGAGCCTAACAACTTGAGGAAGATCTAGGAATTCAAATGGATGTGTATGGTATGAGGGAGCAACTTAAGTCTACCCTTGATGATCTTGAGCATTCAAATTTTGAAGTTAATGAATTGAAGGAAAGACTCAAATAGGCTGATGATTTCATAAAAGAACTAAAAGAGAAAGGAGCTACTTTAGAAATTGGCAAGTCAAGGTGAAGCCAATGATACAAATGGTGATCTGAAAGAGAAAACCAAGTTATGTGAAAAGTTATCAAAAGAAATCATCATGGTAAGACATGAAATGGAATCAGGAGTTATGAAGTTTACCCAAGAAATTGAAGAGAGAAGAAAATCTGAAGATGATCTAAGACAATCTCTCAAGGAAAAATTAGAAGACTACCACAAGATGGATAGAATGATCAGACATCTTGAATTTGATATTGAAGATGCTAAAGATAATGAAGAAAAACTTGAGGATCAAATTGTCTCTCTTAAAAGGGATCTTCAAATAGCAAATGAATACAAAGAGAAATTCAAGATAAGCTCTGCTCAACTTGAAGTTCTTCTTGAAAGCCAAAAGAGGGTAGATGACAAGTGTGGCTTGGGATATGAAAAAGGTGAAAGCTCCGGATCTGGTCAGAAGAATTTTGGATCAGAAAATCCATGGAATAGGCCTGAAAGACCTCCGGTAAGGCAACCGAATGCTCAAAGATATCCATCCTTCAATGGATACTGCCACAACTACAATAACTTTGGTCATAAAGTTAATTAGTGTAGAAAAAGAATGAATCAGACTAATACATCCTTCTCTGAACAGTGTTTCAATTGCAAAAGGTATGGTCACAAATCTCATGAATGCATAAATATGCAAATGAACAATTCATTCAATGGTAGATGCTTTGCATGCAATAGAATGGGTCATATGGCTAATCAATGCAGATCAAGAGGATATCAATCAAATATGCAAGGAAATGTTGTTGCCAAATTTGCAATAGATCCGGTCATATTGCAAAATTCTATAGAAGCAAGAATCAGGACAAAAGAGGTTCAGTACATCATAATCAGAATCAAGATAAGGGAAAATGAAAAGTGAATGCAGATGAAGTTCAAAATGAAATGAACAAGATTTGGGTGAAGAAAAGTATAGAGAATGTAGGGGATGGATCCGCACCAGACTCTGGTGCTGATATTCCTTCCGAAAATTAAAAAGTGAGCCCTGGCTTAGGGGGAGACACAAGAAAACCATTTTCCCCCAGCTAGTCAATTGGTGTTAGAACTGGCACAAGGAGAGTTGTGGATTAAAGGGTTCATAAGAGAAACATCTAAATAAACTATGGTTAAGCTATGGAAGATCCACAAGATGTTTAGATCAAGATTGATCCAGTTCTTCAAAATATCTGAATAAGGCAAACTGAAATGACTTAGGTCGAGCATTTATTGCAACCTGGTATTAGGGTTTGCGGAGTAATATAAGGGTTCTTCGTATTAAACATCTGTTCATTTTACATTTAAGAAGAAGCAAAAAGGAGTTCTGCAACAAATTTCCTCAAGCCCATCAAAGATCATTTGCAGAAGTCAATTCATCCAGAAATCAATCCGGCTCACTCCGTGAAACCTAAAGGCGCAAAAGGTATTTTTTGTTCCTAAACACCTCTCTACAAATCTTTTTAAAGATGACTACTCTGAATATTGTGAAGATCACTGATAAGCCCCACCCCAAATTCAAGAAACATCCCTACAAATCCTTGGAAGTAGATCCCCTAGGAGCATTTTCCAGTGTTCTGCATGGTGTCTTGCATATAGAAGATATTAAGGTTTACATTCACGCAAACATTGAAGAATTCATAGAATTCAAATTGAGGGATATCTACCACAAACAACTAATAGATGATTCATTTGAGCTCCAACCCCAATACAAGGCCCTTTAGGACATGCACTTTGCACAGTGTATACATTTCCCTTGCTTTGTTGAGGATGAATGGGTCTGGTATGTCTTGAGCAGAATACATGACAACTTCATGTTGTTGAATGGACCATTCAAGATCACAAAGATGCCATTAGGGTAGTTACGAGTTTGCACTCATCCGGTGGGATAACTATTCTCAAATCAGTCAAGAATCAGACTGTAAGTGAGGCTACCAGATCTAGGTTTGACAAAAGAGCAATGACAATAGAAGATATCACTGATCCGGGTATCAAGTTTGCCTCCATGATCATCAGATACAAGATATATCATTCTAGCAGGGAGAATTCAGTACCTAGAACTGCTATCTACACTGCTTATGAAATGTTAAGAAAGAATTCAAATTATGACCTTTGTTAGCTCCTTCTAAACCAACTCTTGGAGAATCTGCAAAAAATAAAGAAAGATAAAAAGAATTCATTTAAGTATGGTGGGTCAATATTGTGCTTATTCTTCTACTTTATGAATGAGCTACCTAGATCCAGTGGATGGGTATGGCATAATGAGAGACCAGTTGCCATACAAATCAGGGACTATTGCATGGACTTGGTGGTGACAAAACACAAAACACAGCTCTCTAGGGTTTCTTTAAAAACTTCCAGAACATGATGCAAGCTAGAGAGAGAATTCCCCAATCTCTAGTTGAGAAATACAAAGACACAGTATGCTTTATGGTAGAGACTGATCAGTGCCTAATGGAGGCAATGGAACCAAGATCAATGTGGATCATGCTAATGGGGTATGAGGTGGATGAGAAAATCATAGAGCTGCATGTTCAGCACATGCTGAGTCAACCAAAGGATCCCAAGGCAGAAAGGTTTGGAACCTTTGAAGAATTGAGTGTGAAGATCCATGTTGAGCTAAGGCAACCAGAGATGAAAAGAAAGGTAAGAAAAGAAGTAGAAAACATTGCCAAAAGCCTTGGCATCTCAAAAGAGGTACTTGATGCCAATAGGGAAAAGAAGGAAAGGACTAAGAAAGAGAAGAAAGAGGCAGAAAAGCAAAGTGTTCCAGTAGAATCCTCCTCCTAAACTAGATCTTCTAGGAGCTCTGCTCCTACCACTAATAAGAGCTCAAATAAATCAAAACCAGAAGCAAAATCATCCGGTAAAGCAGAGAAAAGAACTAAGACAAAGGCCACAAGGTCTTACAACAATCAAAAGGATGATGAAGAACTGAGTCAGATGAGGAGGTAAAGAAAATGAGGAAAAAGAAGAAAGTATTTGGTGAACCCTCTACCGGTGAAGACAAGGAAGAGATGGCAGAAGAGTTTGTTGAAAAACCCACTCTATCATTAGATGATGTCGTCAAATCAGTTACTGTGGATGGAAACCTTCAACCAATGGCTGAATTCTATGATCATTATAATGAGGCTAACCAAAAGATCTTGTAGGAAGCAGCAGTCAAGTATCTGAATATCTACAATAAGGCTTTTATTGAAATTATATCTCTTATTCCCAAAAGCCTAGAGAAAGAGTTAGAAATAAGAAAGAATAATGCTATGGCAAAAGATTTTGAGATCTGAGAACAGATAGCCATTCAGCTTTATCCTTCAATTGATTCAAAGGAAATGAATATGATCTTCAAAGATTGCTAGGATGAGTTCCGGAGCAAAGCAAGAATGAATCAACTTATGCTCAGAGAAACTGACAAAATAGCAAAAGAAACAGAAGAGATCCTCTGGAATGCATACTCAAGATTCAACATTCCTATTATAGAGGACTTGGGTGTTGATCCCTTGGCTACAAGTGTTGAAAAAGAATCTACTAAGGCAATAACAGAAGAAGTAATGGACACCAGTGAAGAAAAAGATAAGGACTTGGAATCCTCTACTTCGAAAGAGGTGGCCTGTGAACAAACAAACATCACTCCTCTGGTTTCCCCTTCTGACTTCGGATCCAAATGAGAAGAAAGAATAGAGGATAAAGAAAAAAGAGTGAAGGAAAAAGAAGATGACAGTACTAAGGTTACAGAAGGAAAGAAGACTTCAGTAGAGAAGACCATAGTTGTTAGTGGTAAGAGTGTAGAAGGAGAGAAAGCTCCAAGAGACAGCTCTAAGACTGCAGAAGAGAAGAAGAATCTGTCTCCAGCAAGAGACACTGCAGAAACTGTCAAAGAATTCTTAAACAAAAAGACAATGGAGATTGATGAATCAGAACTTCTATAAGGGCCATTTAATTTTGATTCTCTTTCTCCGGTACAAACAATGAAGATACCTTCATTTACTAATGCAAAGCCAAAAAGAAACCCCTAAAGTCTCACATGGAAGACTGTGAGCTAATAGAAGTTGCATCCGAAGTATTAGAAAAGATCATGCCATCTTTTCAAAAGGATCCCTCAGCCTCCTCATCTGGTAATCTCAAATCTCTAGTCAATAGTGTTAGCACACATTTTGATTCCCTAGAGAAGTTAGCAGAGGATAAGGTCCGGAAGGAATTTTTGGTAAAAAAATTATCAGAGGTACAAGGGTTAATAACTAATGATAGGAGGAATATGAATATTGGGATAAAGAGCTTAGAAAATGCTCTTAAAGATGGTGGGGAAATGTACAAATTTTGTTTATCATGGTCCAAAGTAACATTGGATATTGAGAAGAAAGTGAAAGAATAGGAGAACAAACTGACAACACTCTCTAAGAATTTTGATCCTCTCTCCTCTTCCATAATAAATCAAGAATGTCAAACTATTGTAGTCTTGAATGAAATCAAGAAGCTTGAGAAGGAAAAGAAAAATAGAATAAGAAGATTGGGTGAACTTAGAGGGATAATTATCCCTAAGTTAAAGGCCATGCATGAGGCCATAAAAGAAGCTCAGATCATAGCCCGGACCAGTGATCCGATAGATCTAAAAAGGGTAGATGCGTTTGCATTCCTGTTGAGTGGTCACATCTCAATTTTGGATAGGATGAAGCAAAGTTGGGCAACATAATTTGTCCAATTGAAGACAAATTTTGCAGACATACTTCAGTATATGTAAGTATGCTATATATATATATATATATATATTTATGCGGCTAAGTATAGTTGACTTTTTGAGAATTTTGGTGTGCGGACCCTACCCTTTTGCCATTGATGTTAAAGGGGGAGTGAGGAGCAGTGAAAAATGAGGAACCCAGCTAAGGGGGAGCTCCGAAAAATGTATATAAAAACAAAGCATCAACCAAGGGGGAGTATAGTGTGACACTTAGTCATTTTTCACTAAGTGTTGCCATTAATGCCAAAGGGGGAGATTGCTGGCAAGAGACACTATATGGATTCATGTATGTTGTCATTGATGGCAACAAAGGTTATCCCACACATCCGCAAGATATGATGAGTCTCTACCGGAAGTTAGATTGAAGAAGTGTTATGATCTGGTAAGCAAGAACAGAGCAGTCAACAAGGTCAGATAGTTAGGTCCAGATCTCTTAGAGGAAGTATCTCAGTAAAGTGTGGATTAGGGGAAGTCAAGACGAGTACCTTGACTAATAGATTCCAAGGATTTAGTCTCCGGTGATGGAAGAGTGAAAAGATATGAGCACTTGAGTGTTGGGTTCTTGTTTGGTAGAATAAACAGAGGAAGAACTGTACCAACAGAGTGTCAGACCTCAATGATGACTAAGTTTCTTGAGGTATCATTCATGATTGGCTGACATGATTATGACTTTGTCAAGCATCTCCTAGATCTACATCACTTGGTAAGCAAGGATCTAGCTAACAGATCAAAGCTTGGGAAAATATTGACTATTCCGGATGCCGACTAGAAAGGTGGTAAGATTACTTGTACGGATATATATACCAAATGAATTCATATATGAAGGTGTGTTGTGTGAATGTGTAATTGTCTGAATAAAAGTAGAAGAGTAGTGGGAAGGCAGGAAGATAGGTCTGGAATTTGACAAGACAGCTGAACCAAAAGAAAGTTAGAATGAAGTGCAGCAGATCAGTTTATTGAGCTCAACCGGAACTAAATCTTAGCATGTGTGGATGCTTCTCATCAGTTCAAACATTGTGTTATCTTTCTCTCTTGTAGGAAGTGAGCCTCTTGTGAGCAGTATGCTCGAGCAGTGAGCCCTAAATTGGCAGGTGCCATTTTGTACTTCTATTCTTCTAACAAAGAATACATTCTTGGGTTAATCACCCCGTGGTTTATCCCTTAACTGAGTTTTCCACATCAAAATCATTGTGTTATGTGTACTGACTTTGTTTCTACTTTCATGCTTGTTTGCTTTGATGCTGCACTAATTATTAAAGAAGAACAGAAAGTTGAATAAATTAAGATAACTGATTCACTCCCCCCCTCTCAGTTATCAACAATTCTAACATACACAAGATATGAATATTAGCTGGAAATGATTACGGATGTGATACAAATGCAAGATAAAAAGATAACACACACAAGCAAGAAAGCATGCACGAATGATTCAAAAACAAACAAGGTATTGCTCCTATCAAGCTGTAAACCAATGATTAATTGTTTGATAATGATAGTTGAGAGTGTTGTCATGGCAGGGAAAGCTATATCCCTAGATCAACACAAGGTTGTTTGTTGAGTTAGTTGGCTATTTGGTTTGGCTTACAACAAGGCTAGGATCAAGACCATTAATTGTGCTTGGATAAATTGGTTTGATTGATTGACTTGATTGGTATGGATTAAGGATTCATGACTTTCATTTGGATCATTGTTTTGATTCTTTGGATTGATTTGAGGATGAGAAAATGATGGATGAAGATTGATTTGATGATGAATTGATTTGATGGCTGGATTGATGTGCTCTGATTTTGGTGATGATGGATTGCTATAAATAGATTGATTGGAAGAAGCTGTTTATTGTAGAAGATAGATGATAAGAAATGATAAGAGGAGAAAGAGGAAATATTGTTTGTGCCTGAATCTGGGCACTTCCTTCATACTCTAGACTACCTACATACCCTATATCCATCGGATCAAGGCACTTAATGATGGAAATGAGATGTAGTTCTGATTTTGTTTTTATTGATGAAAATGGATTGATTTGATCAAGTTATGGATTTATGAAATGTTAATGATGTGATGATATGAGGTGCATTAAGCTGCTTTTGATCTGTTCAAGTGATTGGATTTATTTTGATGGTTGGAGTTGATGTGATTGAGTTGATTGTGATGTTTGCTATTGCTAGGTCGATTGTTTTGATGATTGGATTGTTTTGAATGATGATAGTGATGGTGTGATGATTAGAGTGTCCACTCAATCTAAGCATAAGCAAGTGTTCTCATTATGCTCAAAGGATGTAAAATAAACAAGGTATTGACCTTGTCAAGTCATAAACCAAGGATTGATTGTTTAATTGATGATGATAGATAGTGTTGTCATTGCGGGGAAATCTATATCCCTAGATCAACACAAGGATGATATGGGAATGATATATCCCATTGATGATAATTGATTGGGCTCATGACAAGATTAGGATCAAAACCTATTGATTTGATTGGATAATGTTCCTTGATTGATTGGCTTGCTTGATATGGATTAGTGTGACTTGGATTTAAGATTATTGCTTAGATTGATATGATTGGAAGAAGTGATTGATTGAAATGGATGAATGAAGGTTATTGATAGGAAGAATTGATGATGATGATGATTTGATTTTGATTAATGTTGATGGAGTGGATTGTTTTGGATGATTTGATTGGTTTTATTGCTTGGATATTTTCGTTGGATATTTAAATTTTTTTTTTGGACATATTTTGATTTTTTGGATTTTTGGGATATTTTGATTTTTTTTTCTTGTGTCAATGGATTTACAATTTAGGTAGCCTTTGTGCTTGATACCAATGACAAGGGAAAACCAAGTCTAGGTGAAAGGATGAAGGTTGGATGGATGGATAAAGGGAAAGGGGATGGAAGACTCATGATAAATGGATAGATATAGAATAGACTATAGTGGATGGATGTATGCCTCATGATAAACAGATAGGTAGGCTATAGAGGAAAGGTCATGATAAACGAATGGGGATAAGCTATAAGATAGAAAGCTCATTTTAAGGGTACATCATAGTGGATGGATCATAAGGGAGCTAGGATGTGATCTTTAAAGGCTATGTTGCATAGGAAGAACTTGCCCCATTCTAGGTGGTAATGCTTAGGATTTTTACATGACAAAGTTCATGACCAAGGGATGACATGATTGGATTTTACATGGCGCTTATGACGATAGAATGACATGATGGATTGGTTTAAATGGGATGGATAAATGGTCAATGGATACGTTGGATGAGACAATGTACGCCCAAGTGTAAGTGACATAGAAGATCAACCTACACATGATGCCTATTTGCCAGGTTTTCATCATGGTACTTATCCAAGGCACTTGTTTACCAGGTTTTTACCATTGGACGAAGGGATTTCTCTTTACTTTTTTTTTTAGATGGGATGACAATTACACATGGTGTCTATTTGCTAGGTTTTCACCATGGTAATGGATAGGAAGGACTCAAGTGTCTAGTGCTATGAGAGATGATAGTGTCCCTTTAGAGATGGATGATGTCTTCACATGGACCATGTCATTATGCTCATAGGTGTTGATAAGGGATTGCGTGGATGGGAGATGGATTAGGTAGATAATGGATTATGATGTTGAATATTGAAGGGTAGGCTAGTGGCTTATGGAATGAAGATGGATGAAAATTTTATGCCAAAGCATGGGCCATAGCGATAGCATGGGGGAGATATGTAGGATAATGGATGGAAGATGGGGAGATGTAGTTATGTGAAGGTGCTACAGAGTGGAAGGGAACCATGACCAACGGCTACACACACTGTGATAAACATTGAAGCTTTTGATGAGATAGTGGTGTAGGAAGCAATGAAGGTGTTTGCTTAGGAGATAGTTGATGAAGTGATTTAGGAACCCACATAGATTTAGTATTTTTAGTGTTTTTGCTTTGCTTGTGGGATTTTTGAAGGGAATGGAAGTTTTGGATGGAAGTAGGCTTTTGGATGGATATGGGTGATTAGGATTCTTGAGATGTGGATGAGGATGCCTCATTTGACTTGCTAGCTATTTTCTTAGGAACCCAAACCATTTTACTTTTGGGCTTTGCATTTGGAGGTAAGGGTTTATATGGCTTTGTGAATGTACGTTGCTTAGAAGATGGATGATTTAGAGACTTTTCACATTGATGCCCTAAGGTATGAGGGTCCTTAGGAGTTTTAGTTGGATTTTTGGCTTTATAGATAAATGCATCCAAATGTTTATTTTGGAATCCCATGGGTTTGGTGGAATGAGTGGAAGCTTCATGCTTAGACAATGTGTGCATTTGTTGGTCACAATTAGGGATGTAAGGATACTTATGAATGATAGGTATGTTAGGTGTTGGAAGCAATGGTGGCAAGGTGGATGGAGGGATATTTGGAGTTGGGAAACGTGGAGGCAAAGTGGATGGTGGAAGGTGTACGGTCACATGCTTTTGAGATTTATAGGATGATGGAGGTGGAATGACAACATATGTTTTGGGTAGATGATGGGGGCTGTGATGGAAAATAGTAGGTTTAGGACGCATGAAGGGATTACAAACATCTTGGCCTTGTTTACCTTGGGGTGTGTATCCAAGGCCATATGAGCATGGAGGGATTTTTACATGGTTTGGCTCCAAAATACCTTGTTCATAAAGACCTAGACCTTTGCCTTGGTAGTTCATGTTTTGGAGCATGCGATGGACTATGGGACTAGGTGTGGTTTGAACACTAGACTTGAGTTTGTTATTGGATGGAGAAGGTGAAGTGCATAGAGGTCGTTGTTGTCCCAATGAAGAACATTTATGGATAAAGGTGGTGAGACCATTAGGACATGATAGTGGATTTGAAGTGGAATCGATGGTGGATGTGGAAGGAGGATCATTAGGATCTTGATTAGCATTGTGTTCATGTAGATCCAAGTTATCGATTTGATCTTCTATGCTTACTTGTTCTTGGGAGGCACATGTCTCATCATGACAAGTGGATGTTTGTTCATTATGGATAGGGCTAGATAGCGAATGACTAGGAGCAATGTGGATATCTCACTCATGGATGGATATAGGATTATGGATAGGATCAAGGTGCTCATGGATAGCTTCTTTATAGGTATCATCTTGATCATAAAGAATGTAAATGTTATGGATGGGTTGCATGAAAGTGTTTTGATCTTGAGTTGGACTAGGGCTTAATGTTTGCACATGCTTAGGATTAAACCTTTGACATACCTCTTGGGTTGCTTGAATGGAAGTGGAAGGCTCTTGGATAGGCTCTTGGTCAACAACATGAGAACATGATGACTCTTGACTTGGATTCATAATAGGAGACTCTTGAATAGGCTTGATGGCTTGTAGGTCACATGATGGGCTTGAAGGGCTAAGAATGTTAATTGAGGGCTCTTGGATAGGCTCAAGGATAGGTGGACCACATGATGGGATTATAAGATTGGGCGTGACCTTTGGAAGTTCTTTGGTAGGCTCATGAATGGGTGTTTGACATGGAGGTGTTCTATTCCTAGCTAATAGCCAATTGATCACATCCTTTGCAAGGGTATGAGTGGATGGACAATATAATGGATGAGCAATAATAGTAGATGATGTTGTAGGCTTAGGACTAGGATTAGGTTGGGGGCTAATTAGATTGGGTGGATTAGGATTTGGATTGGATCAAGGGATAATCATACCACAATGTATGAGGTTTGTGATCAATCTCTTAAGTTTAACACAATTGGTTGTTGTATGACCCTTATACCTATGGTATGCACAATAATAGTTTTCATTATACCAAGGGGGTTTAAAGATTGTTTCAAAAGGTTCTATCAGTGGCAGCTCAATCATATTTGCTTGAACCAATTGTTGTATGGTTATGTCCAAGGGATCTTGTGGTGGAAGATTGGTAGAACATGAGGATGAAGGTGATGAAGGTTGGTGGACCAATGGACTAGGGGTAGGATCACGTGGTGGTCTTATGATAGGGCTAGTAGGCTCATGTGTTGGTGGGTGATTCGATGATGGAGGCCACTCATAGGATGCATTGGCTAGATTGGTATCTCCCTTGTCAAAGGTAATTAAGTCTTGCATAGGATAACTTGGACTCATTTGATTTATGTACAAGGGGCCACTTTGACTTGCATGTGCTTCTTGTTGTAAAGGTGGACTTAGGCTCACTTGTGCTTATTGTGGAGGCCATTGATAGTCTTGGTGGTTGGGAGAAATGGTAGGATATGTAGACAAAAGGTCTTGGGATTGGTATGAAATTGAGGGCATTTGATCTTGTTGCCAAGGTGGATATGGGCTTACATGTTGTTGTGATGTGGGTGGATATGTTGATGTGGCATTGACATGATAGGTGGATGAATTAGGTTGGTATGAAGTTGAAGATGATGACATGTAAGGTTGATGTGGAATTTGTTGAGGTTGGGATGGTGTTTGGATTTGTTTTTGATGTTGCTAAATGTGTTGAATGGGTTGTTGTGATGGTTGGAATTGTTGAATTGGTTGTTGTGATGGTTGGAATTGTTGAATTGGTTGTTGTGATGGTTGGAATTGTTGAATTGGTTGATGTTTTGTAGTTGAATGTGTTGATGCAATGATGATGGAGGGGTTGCATAGGGTAATGGTTGTTGAGATGGAGATTGACATGGATAAGGGCTAACATTAGAGGAAATGGAATAAGTTGGTATAGAATTGGGTTGATGAGAGGATAGATATGATGGGATAGATGCTAGATAGGATGGTCATTGGACTTTGCAATTGGCCATGAGGTGTTGGATTTCTGCCAAGAGGTATTGTATGTGTGAGGATTGGTTAGTTTGACATATTTGAATCAGTTCTTGAATGCTTTGAATGGTTTGCTCCTCTAAAGGTGATTGGCTTGCTTGCATGTGGCGAAGCATATGAAGGAGCTTTTGGAGGTCCTCTAAGGTTGGCATGATGTCACACAAGTGTTTAAGTCTTAAGTCCTTTTTGGCAAGTGCTTGGTTATGATTTGATGATGATGTAAATTGTTTGGATGAAGTTGATTAGGATGAAAGTTTAGCTTGATTTGTTTATGTGTTTGGTGTTTATAGCTTGATTTGGCAATGTTCAAACAAATGATTATGCATATAAACATATGAATCACTCACACAAGACACATAAGCAAGTTGTTAGTTTGGAAGATGAAATGTGCTGATGGTTAAGCAAGCACGTGAAGACACTTCAACAAGTCCTAGTCAAGGCAAGGCCACTATCACAAGGAGGTTCTAGTGAAAATCTGGGGGACCGGCACCCCACGAGCATCCAGCAAGCCACTGAAGACTTTAACTAACCCTACTAGGAGTTTTAATATACACAAAGGTACACCTCCTTTCGAGTTAGCACTGTATTGTGAGTGCTAATACTAGTTAGACTTGGCTTTTGCCTTATCCTCTAATTTTTATAGTAGACCGGATGAAAGTACCGCTTGAGGTCATTCCCTTGGGGTGAGTACCTCTTTTCCCACCAAGGTAGGCCTCTCTAAGGCTTAACAAAAGAAACACAAGTAAATATTTTTGATCTCCAAGTTCGTGTTAGGACACAAGGAGAGAGCATACACATTTACTTGGTCACACTCGCATGGGATTCATTAACCTTAGAAATTCAATGTGTGGAAGACAATGCAAGCTCTTGTTTGTTTTAAAGGCCCAAATCTAAATGTGATGAAAGACAATGGTTTGTTTTAGCCCAATTTTTTGATGTGAATTTTGCAAACAAGTTGTTCATTTTATGCCCAAATTGAAATGTGTTTGCAAACAAGATTGATTGAAATGAAAAGATGAAGGATAGAAATGAATGCACCCAGATTATTTTCACTTTCCAAGCTATTGTATATGATTGATATTATTGCTGCTAAAGCTCCTTATAATCACCTACAACATCAAAAAATGATATTATAATGCAGGCATAAAAAATAAGCTCATCAGGCAAGGAAAATTGTAATTTTAGATGCATGGCTGAATTAGATTTGATTATTTTGAGATTTTTTGTTCAAAAATTAAAAAATCAAAGAACCAACCCCTATTAATTTTTAGAGAGCTTTCCAAAAACGTAAAGAAATCAGAAAAATTTCTTGTTTTACGTCCAAAAATGTGGATTTATGAAAAAGGTACAATCAGCAAAGATTTGATCTTTTCGCATTGTAAATGACCACCAAATTAAATCTGTAAAACATAGACCCCCATTAGAATTTCAAGAAATTTACATAAATGTAACCATTGCTAAAAAAATTCGTTGATTTGCACCCACAATTACGATTTTATGAAAAAATATAAAAATGTGATAAATCCCACAAAAATGGTGATAAACCTAAAATGTTTCCACTGTAGCTTCCATATATCATGGAAATACTTCTGCTAAAATCTTGTAAAAAAAATCATAGCTATTTGGAAGATATGATGAAATCTTCAAAACCTAGGGTTTTGTCCAAAAAATAGTGGATCTGCAACAAAAAGTTAATTAAACCTACAAAACTCAACAATGGGGGTTATATAAATGTAAATTTTTACTACAAAAACCTACAAAAATGATCAAGTGAAGTGAGTCCCACCAAGTGTACCAAAATGTATATCGAAAAAATTTGGATTTACAAATGGAAATGATCAAACAATAAAATGTATAACCTAAACCCAAATCATTCAATACCTCAAAGATGCAAGATGAGTTTGATTAATTGATCACTTTTTTTTGTTGATTGCTCAATTCTGCAGCATAACATTGATAGGGAGATAGATGATGGATGGTTGTTGGTTGATAGATGCAAGCTAAATGGATTGAAGGTGATGGATGAGGGCTTGAGATGAAAATTTGGCCAAGTAAGGTTGCATGAAGAAGAATCCCTGAAAATCTCCTCCAATCTCCTCTCCAATCTCCTCCTCTAATCTCTCTAATCTCCTCCCTAAAATGACCCAAATGGCTCAAAAGAGGCTTGCTTTATAGGATTGGCTTGGTTCAAATGAATGGCTAGGATCAATTAGGGCTTTAGAGGAAATGGATGGATAAGATTAAGTTAGGTTTCCTTACACATTAAGAAAGTGTAGTCATGTGACATGTGTAAGGAGAAGGATAGGGCTCGTGTGACCGTGTATACTAAAATTAGGTCCCATTAGTTGTACACGTGAAAGATTTTAAATGAAAGTTGTACTACCACATGATTGAATGGAGAGATGGACAAGTGTCGAAATGTGGTGAAAGGTGAGGACTTAATTTAAATATTTTATTTGAATTAGTTGGGATATGAGTTGGAAAATTAATTAAATAAATAAAATTTATTTAATTAATTGGGAAGATGATTAGGATAGGATTGGGATATGAGTTATAAATTAATTAAATAAATAAAATTTATTTAATTAATTGGAAAGTGGGATTATGAATGGAAAATTAATTAAATAAATAAAATTTATTTAATTAATTGGCTAAGTGGGATAAGGATGGGATTAAGATAGGATTTTAATTAAATAAATAAAATTTATTTAATTAATTGGCTAATAGATAAATGGGATTAAGAATGGGATTTAGGACAAAATGCTACATGATGTCTTAATAATGTTTTTGACTAGGTGTTGCAAGACATAGACAAATTTGGGACAACTTTGGGTGTCTACAGAAGTTTCAATTCAATGTTTCTTACATTTGTACACAAATCCATGGAAGAATCATAGTTTTTTAGGTACATTGTCTCTTGGATAGTATGTAATAAGCCCTTAACAAATATTCTTTACAATTCATCATTAGAAATTTGATAGTGTATCTTTGTTGACAAAGTTTGAAATCCAATAACATAATCATGATTGCACTCATTTGATCATTGTTTACATCGTACTAAATCTAAAATTGTAACCTTTAAACCAATATTGACATTAAAGTGATGTACAAAAGCATTGGCCAAATCATTGAAGGAATGAATAGAACTATGAGGAAGAGAATAAATCCATTCAATTGCATAATCCTTTTAGTTTCTAGGGAAGAGCCTTATAAAAAGTTTATCATCATAAACATAATCAAAACAAACTCCCAATTGTGTCATAAGGTCCCTTTTACCACTATACATTACAAAACTAGGGGCCACTGAACAAACTAGAAATGGATAAGAAATAACTCAAATGAAACTAGATTATGCTTGATTTCTCCTATGATATCCTTTGATTACTAGGGGTAATGCATCAACTTTACTTTAAATCTCATCAATTCTTTTAAGGATGACATCTATGTTGGAAGGATGAACATTAGGAGTTAGGATTAAAATGGCAGTGGAAGTGGAAACATGAGATAATAGGTGGAATGTAGGTCGATTAGGGGACAAAGAATGAAATTGGAATGACAACACTAGAAGTGGGAACATGAGTAGTGGGTGAGAAGTAAAGATAATCAGGAGATCAGTGGAAGGTACAATATGAGAAGTAAGTACAATGAGAGGATCAATTATAGGAGCTATGAAAAATTGATAAGCAATACAGAGAAGAGAATAAATATGTGGCATGGCTAATACAGGAGAAGATGTGGAAGGAGGCACACTAGACGAAGACGCTTGTGAAGGAAGGGGAGGAGACACACTATTTAAGGAACTTGATGAGCTTATCCTTTGACCTATATCACTTAATACTTCCATCACATAAAGATTATCCATTAACAAGTTATGAAGAACATCAATCAAATTTGAATAATTAACATTATTGCTCAAATTCGTAAAGGTTTGATATAGTATTTGTGTTGTAAGATTCATGTCTTGCCTATCAATATGTGCAACATGTGCATCATGACAAAAAACATCTTCCCCATTAAAATATGTAGTAGTCATCAAATCCTCAATCATAGTTTCCTCGCAATCAATCGAGGCCATTGTAGAGTTAAGCCTAAGGTTTCTTCTTAGTGCAAAATGAGGATTAGGTTGAGACCTTGACATTCAAGCAAAATATAAACTACTGAAAAGTAAATTGCATCCAAGTAATCCTAATTGTTTCTACCAACAATTCATACCAAAGATTGAACAATTTAAGTATATTACAATGGGTAATTTGTATCAACACAAATAATATTACTGAAACATTTTAAAAGTTTAGGCCATAAGAATCATCCTTTTTTAAACATGGATTGCAAATAATTCTAATAATTTAGAAGTCTTGGTCATTAACATTATTGTCTGCTATAATGTCATCCACTGTATCATTGTCAATGTTCATATGTTCTTTCAAGTATTTAATATTATCATCATCCTCATCTTGACCTGCATCATCTTCATCATCATTGAAATTTGACTGTAGACCATATATATTGTTACCAGATGTATTTGGATCATCATTTTCTATACCATCCATATTTTTGTCTTCCATAACATCGTCTAACTCTGGATTGTTGTCTTCTTGTGCCTAAACATAACCATCTTCAACATCATCGTGGATGTCAATTTCTTCGATGTCCTCTAATCCCTCTCTCTCTTTTTGTTGGTCATCATTGTTTTGCTCAGTATCCACTAATGAATTGTCAAATACGTGCCTTAATCTTGGATCATAATGTATGACAAATATCCATTTCGAGTCCAAAATATCTTCATAGAAAAATACCTGCACATGAACGACATACATATATTAGACGTATGGTATAACAATTTTATTGATTAATAAACATGTGTATATATTCACAATAAATGTAATAGACATATATATGATAATACATGATGAATGATCTATCAATAATACATTAAATAAGGGTGGGTTAGTGGGATCAAAGAGATTACACAACAAAATCCCAAACCCTAATCAAGATAATAGCAATGAAACATAGATAAGGGGTGCATCCAATCCCTAATAAAGTATAAAATGAATCATATCTACTTTAAAATGTTAGATTTATAACCTTAATGTTGAAGGATAAACTCTAAGGATGAAACCTGAGTGTGTTTAAGAATGTTTGGTTCATGAATTTATTTAAGGAAAAATAACATGCCTCACATAAATATCCCAAGTAAATTAATTAAATCAAAATGAATAAATAATATAACCTACCCAGGATAAAGAGTTGAGAGTAATATCACCACTAAAGTAAATGCTCAAAATTGAATAATAAAAATAATGGTATTTCACTTTAGGTTCAATGAAGATATGACTATGCTAGACATTGCTAAGTGATTTATTAGTGCAACAATAACTAGGACTATAAAAAACTATCTCAAAACTATAAAATTCATGATGCTTCATTCCAATACACTTCTATGGATATGGAATTGATCTCAGTGCATAAAAATATGAACCTACACGTAGAACTAAACCTTAACTATAGATCTAATCTTCACTAAATTGGATGTCTATAATTTATTATCTTGATGTCTACAACCTATGTCTAAGAGGGGTCATGTCGATAGACATTATTGAGGATTTTGTTAGGCTAGGATATTTCTCCTTTAGTTAAACTCCTATTACTAATTTAATGATACAAATAAATGATTGAAGACAACAAGGAAGCATGCAATACACATAGGATGTTGATGCAATGTCAATGTCACATGATAATGATTTAGTTCTCATAGATGATTTTTCACAATTCCCCAATAAGCCCTATATCTAAGATAATAGTATTGAATTAGGGTTTGTCCTTTTGTACAAATTTGTAACATGCAATTTGAAATATTTCACACTTTAAATGACTCATCTAGTTGTATGGGGTGAACATGGGCCCATTTAAATTTAAATTAAAAAGTTTAGGGGTCATTTCTGAGTTCACGAATCTAACCTCTATCAGTTTTGCACCCACAAAATTGACATGGGATAAGGAATAGATAAAATAGGGATCCATGATTGATCCCTTGGAACATATGAAGATGAATTCAATTTAGGATCAATTTATTTATCAACTTCCAAGAAAAATACATCATTTTGCACTGATAGGCGCTAAATTAGGTGCACTTTGCGCCATCTTTTGCGCCCCAAAAAGATTACATTTAGGCCTAAAATTCAGTGCTAAAGTCGCCATTAACTATGTTGGGGTAAAAGCACAAAGTTGTGCCACACTTTCAACCAACTTATCAGCACAAGTGAATTTAAGTATTTGTAACAAAAAATCAATTTTGGTCAAACATATGATCTTGTAAGATTCATTCTAGTTAAGTTAGATATGTCCACAACTTTTCCAACTAAAATTGTTGGCTAAATGTATATGTAGCACCACTATGAGGCCAATTTACCAAAAAAATAAAATTATTTGAAAAACTTGATATTTCAACAACTTCTGCTTGTGTAAATAACATTTTTTAAAAAATATTAAAATACCCTTTTGTAGATCTATAAGTTTAGTTTTCAAAAATTTTATATATATATATATATATATATATATATATATATATATATATATATATATATAGTTTAATTATTATTTATATTTTCCTTTCTATTTTTACTAAAAGTAGGTTATCAACACAAAACATTAGGTTGATTACCATGTCAAGGAAAAATAGTAAAACTTATTTAAAAAAATTAAAAAAAATATGATGCACTAGATAAAAAAATCTATATCAAGATGGTATATTTTTTTTTCTATTTTAGATAAATAGTTAATATGAAAGCTGACGTCGAATGCAAACAACTATGTTTTAATACATGCACATTTTATTATTTATTTAAAAATATGTATTTATCAAAATTAGAAAAAATATATCCATGCACTAAAGTTTCAAGTTATAAATACACAAAAAAAAATTGAAGAAAAAAAAATTTACTAAATAATGATTGACGTCTCATGTAACTTTATTTTTCAGCATTTTACCAGCAACTAAATTATAGTGTCAATTTATTAAAAATTATATTAAAATAATTTTTTAATTTTTTCAAAAAATACAAACATAAAATATACTAAAAAATAAATATTTTATTAGTTTACATCATTTCAAAATTTAAAATATATATGTCACTTTTTAGTGATTCAAGTTTAAAAGTTGGATCAACATTGGTCGTTTCCTTTATAAAAGTGTGGTGCAATGTTGTGCTTTTACCCAGTTGACTATAGTGCGGACTAAAGAATAAAAAAATAAAAAATAAAAACTTCCCTCGTGAAGGAAGAGATGAGAGAAGAAAAATGTTGTGTGAAGGAAGATAGGAGAAAAAAGGGAAAAACATCGCGTGAAGGAAGAGATGAGAGGAGGGCACCCTCTGAGGGATCGGCTACGAGCAAGTAGATGAGAAATTTGATTTAGTTTGCGACACCATAGGTAAGGTTACAATTTGTTTTTTTCGTTCCCACAAATATTTTTGTTTGGATTAAATGGAGAGGATTGTGAAGAAAGGGTTGTGAATATTGTTTTGTTTACAGGCAAATCATTCAGGTCTCATGTGGTTGCAAAGGATGAGGGTAAAATTGTAGACATTGCATTATTTCCTCCTCATCTATGAGTAGTGAACACATTTTTGAAAGCCCAATGCATTTTTGAAGTTGTTAAACTGCATCTACCCCACTGCAGCGAGGTCTCGTGGGAACAGAGGTTGGTCAAGACAATACGAGGAGATAGGGCTTTTGAGATGAGGGTGAGAGAACTAAAATTATGCCTAGAACTATAGATTCCCTCCCAAGGTAGCAATTGATTCATAGGCAATTACTTCATACCTGGTAGTGTGTACTTCATTTGCCTCCACAGACTGGACAAAAATAATTTGCCCTAGGTTGCCTCAAAATGTCAAGCAATAGAGGGAAGAGAGCAAAGGGAGCATACTCTAGCCACAATGAGGGAATTCATTGTCAATTTATAGATTTGTAAATGTTTCCATTATTTCTTTGATTTTTAGTTTTTAGTTTTTTATTTCTAAATTTAAAAGAAGAAATTTATTTTATATATATATAGGGACATGAGACTGACAAAGATAAAGAGGCATTGGCTTCCATATTGGGGGTAGTGGCAGTGAATAAATTGGATGGTGTGGACTTGACAATGCTTGCCAGATACATAGAAAAATGATCTAGTAAAGCCCCTAAAACATTGCAATCAAATCAACTGTGTCAAAGGGAATCAATTGATTCCCCAACCAGTCCTGGATCAAGCAAAAGATCTAGGAGGAAATCAATAATAATAACCTCTAAGAATTTGGATCAGGGAGTAGAGGCTTCTAATGTCCCAACCACTCTTGGGACATAGACTTCTTCAACCACCATGCCATGTTTCACATCTTGCATTGGTACCTATGATACCAAGATAGAAACGATGTAGTTTCAAGCTATGTCTAAATGACAGATGATGGAAAAATGTTTGTGAATAGGTTGAATAAATCATGCCTTCAATGGTTCAAAGACCATCTACATTTGTCATTCTCAAAGATACCCATGCACCTGTAAAATGCAGTTATCCATGACATGGAGTCTACATTTGGCATAGGTTGGTCTGTAAAGAAGATAAAGCTATGAATGTATCAAAATTGCAAGAGATTTCGGTGCAACCAAACAAAGAAGATAACAAAACTCCCTCCTGAGCTAAAGCTCAAAAAAAGGCCAATTGATGTAAGTGTGAAAGTATGGAAAGAGCTTGTAAAATCATATGAGAAGTCTGATGCATGAAGGAAGTCCGGTGAGGAGAGTATGTAGGTATTTGAATTTTCTCATAAGATTATATCAAATTTATTAAACAATTTTTAAATTTTATTTATGCATAGTTAAATTGAATTAGTATATGCTTCAGGACAA
The DNA here is from genome assembly GCA_027924645.1 of Cunninghamia lanceolata. NCBI lineage: Eukaryota > Viridiplantae > Streptophyta > Pinopsida > Cupressales > Cupressaceae > Cunninghamia > Cunninghamia lanceolata. The sequence goes on along the minus strand of BSBN01001185.1, from coordinate 6,044,655 downwards.
GGCCTCCAAGGCCAGGCTTGAGAAACTTTGTGCCACGCATCATAGTGGCCAGAAAGGTTTACAGACCTTGATCTGTATATTTGTAAGTATATTTAATATGTTAAATGATTTTTTTTATTTCCTAGGAAAAAGTAAATGATTCCATATTAATTAGTTTAACTAGTCCATGTACCATGTTTTGACAAGAGGAGAAATATGGCTGACATCTAATGCAATTTGAAAAGGAAATGTTACAAAGCAAAAAGTGGACCAATTTTGTAATCTGGATGGAGAACGAGGTATCAATAGTTGACTTTCAATAACTTAGTTTGATATTGTTGTGTTAATATGTCAATTTGCATTTCTTTTGTTGAGTTGTTTATTAATGCATAGGATGAGTTCTAAAGTGATTCTCTATTGGCCCTAGATCCCACTCAATTGTCCCATTATTTGTAGTCCTAGACATGTGCACATGTCCTCCTAGTTGCCTTATTATAGTGTTGAGATTTGAACTTCAATCACTCTCATTATGAATGCACCTTTTTACCTTTACAGAACAATCCTTGGACATTTTTCACAATAATTTTAATCCACAAAGCTCGACAACTATAAGGGCAGTCACTTATATACAAACATGAGTTATGTGAATAGGCCATTGAATCATCCACACATTTGTTTATATTGAATTAATGTATAGACAACAAATCCTTTATTGAATCATTAGGTGCTAATAGAACTTATGAAAATGGTGAGTCCCTTATCAAAGGCACATCATTGAATATTCCAACAGTTGCAACAATGTAGGGCAATCCTCTATCTTGTGATCAACATCATAATAAGTATACTTTAGTGCCTAAATTAGCACTGTACCTCTAAGCCTCTATGGATTGTTTGAGATGTTTCAATTGGAATGTCATAGGTTTGGAATCCTCTGAGAGAAAATATGTAGTTAGAGAATTGTGTACGACTCTATGACTTTTAAATGACACGATTCAATGCTATTCCACCCATGTAAAGGAGTTGTATACCACCATGCAAGCCATCAAGCAATGATCTCACTACATCTTGGGAGAGGAGGTCCAATGATCAACTTTGATCACAAGCGACTCCAATTCTTGCAAACTTATAACAAATTAGAAAATGTGCACCACATGAAATGGATGAGATGTCTACAACAATTCCATTTAGTTATCAATCACAAGAAGGGAAAAGATAAAAGGTATTTGACTACCTAAGCTAATAGCTAGTTCATGCACTCACCAAAATGTTAGACTCATGTGGTTACAATTTCTTTGACCGGGAACCTCTCTACCCACCAAACTTGGACTTTGCATAGATCTACACCAAGCTCTTAAAAGGTAAATAGGTTGGTGAATTTTACATGTCTAACAAGCTTCTCTACAAGCTCAAGTATCTAGTCTATGTTTTAGGCACCACACGACACTAGTGACTCATTTAGGAAGCATACTATGCCAAAATAACTCAACACTTCAACATTATTAAAACACTAGCAACACTTGAACAACACTTCTAATGGCCTCACATATGTGCAAATGTTGAGAACCACATCAAGTCTCTCATTCTTTGTAGCATTGCAAAATATTGCAAATAGGAAGCTTGGACTCTACACCCCTCTCTTAGTTTTGACACCACCTTGGGAATCATTAACATGGATTTATTAAGATGACTACCTATGACAAAGCACTGGTGTAACTCCATGTTTCATGTGGTAGATGAATTATGGAAGATGACCATCATGATTGCTTGCAAGAAAAGTCTCACCATGCCAAATATTGTGCCACTTTTATTCACCCATGTTTGGGTCCATTTTAGCTTACCCACATCCGTTATCTTTTACTATGACCATAATTTGTTAGTCACTTTTGGTAAATTTTGTGGACGATGTTAGATATGCAACTAAATCAATTTATACATTTGCACATATAGATAGATGGATAAGTAGAAGTGGTCAACTACATTGTTGTGCATCTATGTGCATCTATAGTAGTGCACACCTACACACTTAAGATGACAACATCCTTTGCATTTAACATTCCTACAAAAATGCTTTACACAACTCTATGAGGCATAGTCCTTTCTAGACATGTCTTGGGTTCCAATAGGAAGCATCCATTGACATATCTTATTGCACACCATCCACATTAGAGTCATGTACATAGGAATAGGAAATCAACAAGGCATAAAAGTTTATGAAACACATCCAACATGTGTACTGATGTGTTCATGAGATACATGACACTCACCACACACCTCACATTTTAGGTTGATGACAATCATGGTTGCATCTTCAAAAGGAAAACTTCAAGGGTCTTTAGTGCCATTAACCTACAAGTATTTGTAATGGTCCTTCCACATTTTGAGAAAGTATATGGTTCTCCAACCTTTTTTTGTTGTTTTATATTTTCTTCAATAATCTCATTTCAGGGGCTTAAATTTGTATGAAAGTCTTTACAATCCTTCTCTCTCATTTATTCCATCATCTATACTTATCATCGAAGGATTTATAGAATGAAAATAACTATATCTCACTAGAGACCATAATGGTTTGTAGCATCTTACAATCATCTACATTTGCTTAAGGGGGTAGAACACTTTATGTGTTCACTTAGTCTAGATATGGCACCACCATGTGTTCCAATGTGGACTAGCTTCAATGATCTAGATAGTGTGGCTATACACATTGCTACACATGTTCATGTCTAGTTAGACACATGGAACATCAACAACCACATGTTATGCTTACATACTAATGCAAAGTAGGGTATCAAAGATCAAACCCACTCAATCATTCTTTGGCTAAAGTCTTAAGACCTCAAACAAAGTAATTTTCTTCACAATCTTCCATTATGCCTTGTAGGATAGTAAACGGGGTATTTTTGACATAATTTGAAGGAAAAAACCCAAACCCATGAACTAAAAACTATTTTGGATACTCATTATCCTCTTAAACAACATACTTCAAAAACAGGTGGGGTTGTTTTGTAATACAAGGGTCAAAATAGGACTGTTACGCTGCAATTTAGGCCTAATTAGGTTTGTTTAACTACATCACTATACAGTTTTCACACTCCAAGGGTTAAATCTACATACCATTGGCTCAGACACATCATTTTACATCTATCAAACTCCTTCCAAGCAAATTCAATCACACTTAAGAGTTTTTGATCTTCAAACCCTAACACCTATGCAATTACTATGCCAAAACCATGAGGTTTTAAAACAATTTTTAGAAACAATGCTCTAACTCACACAAAATTTGATGAAATTAGATGAAATAAGATTCAAATGTTAGCTAATTCACTCCTTCACCAATCCCAATGCACAAATGTTCACTCCCAGACCGTACTAGGCTGTACTTTTCTCTGTAACAACAATTAAAAACTTGAAAATGCAAGAAAAATAATATATTTCTATTGTTCAACACCAAATTTCATACCATCTATCTTCTCTCAGCCTCAACAAGACTTATTTAAGCATATACAAACCAAAACTAACCATTCCTAACTGACTTTTGAAATCCTCACTATCTCTTAACACCCCAACCGTTCAACTTCCCCTAAGACACAAAATGCAAAAATTGCCAAATTAACTTCAAAATGACTCCAAACCACCTAATAACCTAAATTGACTCCAAAAACATAACAAATGGTCTTAAAAGACCTTATTACACCAACAAAATAATTTGACATCACAAAAACTAACACTTTTCAATATTTTTGGATAAATACCTATGGTCCCCTGCACCAGATACATGTGTGCCAATTAATGACATTTGTACTGCAAAACATGATCATATAATTGGCACTGTATGCATCTAACACATGGTGATGTCCACGCTACATGCCAGAATGATATAGTTGTCACCATACAAGTTTGACATTTGTTCTCATACCATCCACATAAGAAATGTACCATACATGTTGGATACTTGTCAACATCTACATGGAACATAACTGATGGTATTCTTGAACAAATGCCTACTTTATACATTTTGCAGAGTAAAACAGGTATAACAAATTTTTATCTTACCTCTCTGTATATTTCCTTTGTTTATTTTGAATAGAAGTGACATAGAACCCTTCTATATCTGAATGTGTTTTGGTTTACATGTCTATTTTCCTTTATGTATTCTATGATATTATTACATTAATAGATAATATAGGATTCTCCCTCAATTCACCTTGGGAATTACATTAAATAACATTTGAAGTTAACTATAAATTAACAACATGGTGAGCATTTTGTTGATTTTCTTGCTTATTTTCAACCTTTTGAAAACTAAATTTTCCTATTGAAATTTTGAAGGATGAGATCCATATTTAAGTGCATCAGGCTTAAGAAGTTTGAATTCAATGTTTCTTACATTTGTACACAAATCCATGGAAGAATAATAGTTGTTTAGGTACATTGTCTCTTGGATAGTAGGTAATAAGCCCTTAACAAATATTCTTTGCAATTCATCATTAGGAATTTGATAGTGTATCTTTGTTGACAAAGTTTGAAATCAAATAACATAATCATGATTGCACTCATTTGATCCTTGTTGACATCCTACTAAATCTAATATTGTAACGTTTAAACCAATATTGACACTAAAGTGATGTACAAAAGCATTAGCCAAATCATTGAAGGAATGAATAGAACTATGAGGAAGAGAATAAATCCATTCAATTGCATAATCCATTTAGTTTCTAGGGAAGAGCCTTATAAAACATTTATCATCATAAACATAATAAAAAAAACTCCCAATTGTGTCATAAGTTCCCCTTTACCACTATACATTACAAAACTAGGGGCCACCAAACAAACTAGAAATGGATAAGAAATAACTCAAATGAAACTGGATTATGCTTGATTTCTCCTATGATATCCTTTGATTACTAGGGGTAATGCATCAACTTTACTTTACATCTCATCAATTATTTTAAGGATGACATCTATGTTGGAAGGATGAACATTAGGAGTTATGATTAAAATGGGAGTGGAAGTGGCAACATGAGATAATAGGTGGAGTGTAGGTTGATTAGGCGACAAAGACTAAAGTTGGAATGATAACACTAGAAGTGGGAACATGAGTAGTGGGTGAGAAGTAAACACAATCAGGGGATGAGTGGAAGGTACAATATGAGAAGTAAGTACAATGAGAGGATCAATTATAGGAGCTATGAAAAATTGATAAGCAATACAGAGAAGAGAATAAATATGTTGCATGGCTAATGTAGGAGAAGATGTGGAAGGAGGCATACTAGACGAAGAGGCTTGTGAAGGAAGGGGAGCAGACACACTATTTAAGGAACTTGATGAGCTTATCCTTTGACCTCTATCACTTAATGCTTCCATCACATAAGGATTATCCATTAACAAGTTATGAAGAACATCAATCAAATTTGAATAATTAACATTATTGCTCAAATTCGTAAAGGTCTGACATAAGTATTTGTGTAGTAAGATTCATGTCTTGCCTATCCATATGTGCAACATGTGCATCATGATGAAAAACATCTTCCCCATTAAAATATGTAGTAATCATCAAATCCTCAATCATAACTTCCTCGTAATTATCGAGGCCATTGTAGAGTTAAGCTTAAGGTTTCTTCTTAGATCAAAATGAGGATTAGGTTGAGACCTTGACATTCAAGAAAAATATAAAGCAATGAAAGGAAATTGCATCAAAGGAATCCTAATTGTTTCTTCCAACAATTCATACCAAGGATTGAACAATTAAAGGATATTGCAATAGGTAATTTGTATCGACAAAAATAATATTACTGAAGCATTTCAAAGTTTAGTGATAAGAATCATCTTTTTTTAAACATGGATTGCAAAAAATTCTAAAAATTTAGAAGTCTTGGTCATTAACATTATTGTCTGCTACAACATCATCCAGTGTATCATTATCAATGTTCATATGTTCTTTCAAGTATTTACTATTATCATCATCCTCATTTTGACCTACATCATCATTGAAATTTGACTATAGACCATCTATATTGTTACCAACTGTATTTGTATCATCAGTTTCTGTACCATCCATATTGTTGTCTTCCATAACATCATCTAATTTTGGATTGTTGTCTTCTTGTGCCTAAACATAACCATCTTCAACATCATCATGGATGTCAATTTCTTTGATGTTCTCTAATCCCTCTCTCTCATTTTGTTGGCCATCATTATTTTTCTCAATATCCACTAATGCATCATCAAATACATGCCTTAATGTTGGATCATGATGTATGACAAATATCCATTTCAGGTCCAAAAAATATTCATCGAAAAATACCTACACATGAACGACATACATATATTAGACGTATGGTATAACAATTTTATTGATTAATAAACACATGTATATGTTTTCAATAAAGGAAATAGACAAATATATATGATAATACATGATGAATGATCTATCAATAATACATTAAATAAGGGTGGGTTAGTGGGATCAAAGAGATTACACAAAAAAATCCCAAACCCTAATCAAGATAATAGCAATGAAACATAGATAAGGGGTGCATCCAATCCCTAATAAAGTATAAAATGAATCATATCTACTTAAAAAAGTTAGATTTATAACCTTAATGTTGAAGGACAAACTCTAAGGATGAAACCTGAGTGTGTTTAAGAATGTTTGGTTCATGAATTTATGTAAGGAAAAATAATATGCCTCACATAAATATCCCAAGTAAATTAATTAAATCAAAATGAATAAATAATATAACCTACCCAGGATAAAGAGTTGAGAGTAATATCACCACTAAAATAAATGCTCAAAATTAAATAACAAAAATAATGGTATTAAGCTCTAGGTTCAATGAAGATATGACTATGCTAGACATTGCTAAGTGATTTATTAGTGCAACAATAACTAGGACTATAAAAAACTATCTCAAAACTATAAAATTGATGATGCTTCATTCTAATACACTTCCATGGATATGGAATTGATCGCAGTGCATAAAAATATGAACCTACACGTAGAACTAAACGTTAACTATAGATCTAATCTTCACTGAATTGGATGTCTATAGTTTATTATTTTGATGTCTACAACCTATGTCTAAGAGGGGTCATGTCGATAGACATTATTGAGGATTTTGTTAGGCTAGGATATTTCTTCTTTAGTTAAACTCCTATTACTAATTTAATGATACAAATAAATGATTGAAGGAAACAGGGAAGCATGCAATACACATAGGGTGTTGATGCAATTTCAATGTCACATGATAATGATTTAGTTCTCATAGATAATTTTTCATAATTCCCCAATAAGCCCTATATCTAAGATGATAGTAATGAATTAGGGTTTGTCCTTTTATAAAAATTTGTAACATGTAATTTGAAATATTTCACACTTTAGATGACTCATCTAGTTGTATAGGGTGAACATGGGACAATTTAAATTTAAATTAAAAAGTTTAGGGGTCATTTCTGAGTTCACAAATCTAACCTCTATTAGTTTTGCACCCACAAAATTGACATGGGATAAGGAATAGATAAAATAGGGAACCATGATTGCTCCCTTGGGACATATGAAGATGAAGTCAATTTAGGATCAATTTATTTATCAAATTCCAAGCAAAATACATCATTTTGCATTTATAGGTGCTAAATTAGGTGCACACTGTAGGCCACCTTTTGTACCCCTAAAATATTACATTTAGGCCTAAAAGTCAGTGCTAAAGTTGGCGTTAACTACGCCGACTATAGTGTCGACTAAAGAATAAGAAACAAAAATTAAAAACTTCCCACGTGAAGGAAGAGATGACAAAAGAAAAATGTCGTGTGAAGGAAGAGAGGAAGAAAAAGGAAAAAATGCCACATGAAGGAAGAGGTGAGAGGAGGGCGCCCTCTGAGGGATCGGCTATGAGCAAGTAGATGAGAAATTTGATTTAGTTTATGACACCATATGTAAGGTTACAATTTTTTTTTTTTTTCCCACAAATATTTTTGTTTGGATTAAATGGAGAGGATTGTGAAGAAAGGGTTGTGAATATTATTTTGTTTACATGCGAATCATTCAAGTCTCATGTGGTTACAAAGAAGGAGGGTAAAATTGTAGACATTGTATTATTTCCTCTGCATCCGAGAGTAGTGAACACATTTTTGAAGTTGTTAAACTACATTTGCCCCACTGCACCTAGGTCCCATGGAAACAGAGGTTGGTTGAGACAATATAAAGAGATAGGGCTTTTGAGACAAGGGTGAGCGAACTAAAATTAGGTCCAAAACTATAGATTCCCTCCCAAGGCAGCAATTGATTCATAGGCAATTATTTCATACCTGGCAGTGTGTACTTCGTTTGCCTCCACAAACTAGATGAAAACAATTTTCCCTAGGTCACCCCAAAATGTCAAGCAATAGTGGGAAGAGAGCAAAGAGAGTAGACTCTAGCCACAATGAGGTAAATCATTGTCAATTTATAGATTTGTAAATGTTTCCATTGTTTCTTTTATTTTTAGTTTTTAGTTTTTATTTCTAAATTCAAAAGAAGAAATTTATTTTATATATATAGGGACATGAGACTGACAAAGATAAAGAGGCATTGGCATCCATATTGGGGGTAGAGGCAATGAACAAATTGGATGGTGTGGACTTGACAATGCTTGCTAGATACATAGAAAAATGATCTAGTATAGCCCCTGAAACATTACAAACAAATCAACCGTGTCAAAGGGAATCAATTGATTCCCCAACTAGCCCTGGATTGAGCAAAAGATCTAGGAGGAAATCAATAACAATAACCTCTAAGAATGTGGAATAGGGAATAGAGGCTTTCAATGTCCCAGCCACTCCTAGGACATAGACTTCTTCGACCACCACGCCATATTTTGCATCTTGCATTGGTACCTACGATACCAAGATAGAATATGATGTGGTTTTAATGGAATTCTGAATGATAGATGCTAGAAAAATATTTGTGAATAGGTTAAAGGAATCATGCCTTCAACAATTCAAATATCAGATCTACATTTGTTATTCTCAAAGATACCCATGCACCTGGAAAAAGTAGTTATCCATGACATGGAGACTAAATTTGGCACAGGTTGGTCTGTAAAGAAGATAAAGCTACGAATGTCTCAAATCTGCAAGAGATTTTAGTGCAACCAAGCAAAGAAGATAAAAAACTCCCTCCCGAGCTAAGGCTCAAAAAAAAGCTAATTGATGTAAGTGTGAAAGTATGGAAAGACCTTGTAAAAGCATATGAGAAGTCTGATGCTTGGAGGAAGTCTGGTGAGGAGAGTACACAGGTATTTTAATTTTCTCATAAGATTATATCAAATTTATTAAATGATTCTTAAATTTTATTTATGCATAGTTAAATTGAATTAGTATATGTTTTAGGACAAGGCCTCCAAGGCTAGGCTTGACAAACTTTGTGCCATGCATCATAGTGGCTAGAAAGGTTTATAGGCCTTGATCTATACATTTGTAAGTATATTTAATATGTTAAATGATATATTTTTTTATTTCCTAGGAAAAGGTAAATGATTCCATATTAATTAGTTTAACTAGTCCATCTGCCATGTTTTGATAGGAGGAGAAATATGGTCGGCATCCAATGCAATTTGAAAAGGAAATATTACAAAGCAAAAAGTGGATTGATTTTGTAATCTGGATGGAGAATGAGGTATCAATAGTTGACTTTCAATAACTTAGTTGGATATTGTTTTGTTAATATGCCAATTTGTATTTCTTGTGTTGATTTGTTTATTGATGTGTAGGATGAGTTCTAAAGTGTTTCTCTGTTGGCCCTAGATCCCACTCAATTGTCCCATTATTTGGAGTCCTGGATATGTGCACATGTCCTCCTAGTTACGTTAATGCATTGTTGAGATTTGAACTTCAGTCACTCTCATTATGAATTCACCTTGTTACCTTTATAGAACAATCCTTGGACATTTTTCACAATAATTTTAATCCACAAAGCTCGACAACTATAAAGGCAATCACTTATATACAAACGTGAGTTATGTCAACAGGCCATTGAATCATCCACACATTTGTTTATATTGAATTAATGTATAGACAGTAGATCCTTTATTGAATAATTAGGTGGTGATAGAACTTCAGAAAATGATGAGTCCCTTATCAAAGGAACATCATTGATATCTTTATCAAAGGCACATCATTGAATATTCCAACAGTTGCAATAATGTAGGGTAATCCTCTATCTTGTGATCAACATCATAATAAGTATACATTGGAAACTTTGTGCAACTATGTGAGGTATGCCTAGGTTCTCCACACTAGTAGAAATAGATTCCTCTATTGCATACTCTACCATGGCCTCCTTGATTTCCTCCATGCTCCATATATTATGGCTCCTAATAGCACAACACCATCTATTGTTGATGTCAATGGGGTTGCCTGGTTGTGTTTAATTATGTTTTCCTCTTGCCTTGTGGAGGAATTGTACTACTTTGTATGTGGTAGTGTCATGGGTGGATGTGTGACAAACCTTGCACTTTTAATTGATAGGAACATCCTTTCACAAGTGGACAATTTCATGAGTCTCATGACATATGGTGCAATTAGATATGTGTTGAGCAAGAGGGAACTATGTGGCATTAATAGCTTGAGCTCCCACCACTAGATTGTTTGTAGTTGTATGCCCCTTAGTGTGGCACTTTGTTCATCATAAAACACATTGATTAAGAGTTTCACTTGCAAGTTGTGCTATTTGTGTGACCATTTTTCCATTTGTTCTTTTAAGGAAACTTTTTAATTAGGGAAAGTGAGCTAAACTAGTTCATGTTGGATATGTGCAATTAGCCTACCAATAAATCATTCCTTCTAAATTTCAACATTTTATAGTTGGGTCAATCTTTAACACCAATTCCTTAAGGCGTTGATCATACCTACACACAATCTCTCTTGATTGTTTCCTTATTTCCTTTAATGCCACAATATTACAATGCACCATCTTAGGGCAATTGAAATTGAGAAGGAAATCTCTTAGCAGTTTACCAAGATCATTCTTGGTGCCATTAGGATCATAATGAGTATACTAGTTTTGTGCTTGCTTTCAAAAAGTGGTTGCAATTAACCTAATCGTGTTGTCATTATCCACAACATTTTGTGTATTCCATGCTATCTCATATGCTTAAGTTTGACGGGCTAATAATGAATAGCAAACCCTTTTTTGCTTGCCTCCTTCTTATGATTGATCCCATTTTGGATTCCTTATGAAGTTAGGGTGATTTGAAGGAAGATCAAAGTTGCACTCCAAGTAGATGTGTGGATAAAGAAGGGCTTAGCATAATATGGAAACCTTTAGATTTTGTGGTTTTTGTTTTTTCCATTTCAAAACTATTTTTTTTCTTTCTTTTCTAAAGAACATTTATTCAGAAGCCCTTTCCTACACCCAAATCTTCAGTATTAAACTCACTTGCATGGAAGATGCATTAAAGGTATCAATTATATATGTTCCATGATTTAAATCCATTATTTTGTGGTTCTTAGTATGACAAAAAGAAGGATGTTGTTGCTTCTTAGACTTGTTGTGCACCTTGCACTAGGTCCATAGGCTAGTGGAATGGTATTCGAGGACACAATGGCTCTCATATTAGATTTTTTTTTGCAAGGAATCAATTTAAAATGGTCTGAGGCCTAGCTTTCATTCCAACCTAGGATTCCATCACAATAATGTCATATTACAGTCTTTAGATATGTGTATAGTTTATGTGCATGGTAACAACCATTTAGTAATAATTTCACACACACCACACAGTAACTGAGATGTGTGAGTGCCCTAAAACTATACAAGTTCAGTCCAAACACTATCATAAGATCATGCTTGGTAAGATCATGGATACATCATAGTTTAGGTGTGGGTAGGACTTTCTTAGGGTAGGTAGGACTTCCTTAGTGTAGCCCTAACTATGCATTATAGTAGAATTGTTATATTGACCATTCCAAGTTTGGACTAGCAGGGACAATGGAGTTTCAAGACCCTTGTCAGCCAATGGAAGGTTGATATAAGAATTTTGAGGGATCTAGGTTAGTGATAGTCATATAGGATTGGGTTTGTGTTATGTTTGGAACCCATAAAGTCTTGAGGTCTTCTTAGAGGGGTGATATGTGACTAGGGTCTGAAGGCTAGGACTTTGTATGTAATCTTAAGCCCTCCTTTTGGATTTATTGGAAGCCTTCTTCATTGATACATAAGGACTGTCAAGACTCCTATGATAGTGCATTAGAGAGGCATTGAAATCACAAAGGAGATAAATGTTATTAAGCCATAACCCATGGGAGAAGGGATTGTCATAAAGAGCATGACAGTGTTACCTTGTCATAGTCACAAAGGGGATAGTCTTTGTGGTGGTAATTATAGTCACTATAACATTGGAAAATGTCCCCTTGGGGGCTTTTCCCTCATAAGGTTTAGTTGTCAGGTCTTTAGCATGCATTTAGGACATCTTAGTTCATATTTTGGCATCCCAATGGAATGAGACCTAGGTTCCATGGAAAATTGGACCTAGGTGGACCCCTTGAGCTATACCCTACCTAAAATAGGGGGGAGGACTTGGGCGCCTGCACCCTAGTCCTGCCCTAATTTTTGGGTGTCATTTTGTGACTGTTATTAGGTCCCTTTGCTGACATGGTAAGTTTGAACTATAAAAATCTTGGTGAGAGTGTTTGTAGTTGCATATAAAAGCATGTTTAGGCATTCATTTGTAAAATAGATGGCAATTGTGATGTTCAAGTGTTCTCAAGGTGATTCAAGGCTTTCATTTTGTTGCAAGAGCAGACTTGTGTGTTTTGTGTGTTGATATTTGTAGATTTGAGCATCAATTTCCTCATGGAGTGAAGAGCATCTTCCTCCAATGAGAGCTTCACTACAAGGTGACATAATATTATGTTTTCATCTTTGATTCCTTTGGTTTTTTTCTTTGCCTCATAAGGGCATGCACTCTTTATCTGACAACAGTGTTTGGATACTTAAGTGTCCTTCGGGGCTTGATTGAGGCAAGCCTCTAAACACCACAACCCCCAAACCAAGTCATGTGATTGTAGGTTACAGGTGTTGTATTTGGGAAAAGTGGAGTTGCAGGAAGGATTGGTAGGCATCAAGGATTCAGGATCTGAAGAAAAGCAGGACACAGGAGCACTTCCAAGACTTGGGTGCTTTCTCTAGTGTCCTCCGCATCTAAATTTTAGGAAACAGAAGTTACAAGGCTGATCAGTGTTAGAAGGAGGTCTGGATCCCGTAAAGAAACTGGCCCCTCAGACTTGTGTACCCGCTCTAGTATCCCCAACTATTCCTCCTTGGAACCCCAAAAATAGGTACTCTGTGATTTGGTATTTTACTCCTGTCTGGAAGAGTTTTTTATGTTATTCATCAATTTGTGGTCGTATGTGCATAATTAGAGTTTTAGTGGTCAATTGAGCATAGGAGAAGCAAAAATTGATAATTAAATTCCCTTATCCAAGTTTCCCTACATTTTTAAGTGACCTAGGGTATGATAGTGCTTGCCACTTGACTCTAGATCCTTGAATGTATAATGGAGAGGCAGATTTAAACATCTAAAATCTAGAACATTAATAAATCTAATTTTCCCCTATACATTTTGGTGAACCCATGTTTTTGGACTAAAATTGCAACTTTATGAGTGTGTGTCTTCATATTTGGATTGATTTCATTCATTCATATAGTCATTCATTTTATTGCATTGAGAAAATTTCAAAAAAATTGAAAAATTGGAAAAATTCAAAAAAATTGCATTGTTTGGCTTACTAAATTACATCAATTCTTCCTAAATTTTTCTAATTCATGATTTTTGCATCATATATAATATAAACTATAGAAAAATCTAAAAATTCAAAATTTTGCATTGCATTTTCATCATTTAATTGCTAGGGTTTTGTAGAAATTTTGACAATTTTTTATAACCTAGTAATTCCAAAATCTAGGGTTAGTAGGCAAAATCTTTTTATCAGATTTTATATTGATTTTAGAGGCTCATTAAAATTAAAAAAATTTTTAGTCTTTTATTTTAGTGTAAATTTGCATTTAGATTTAAAATATTTGCAATTTTGCATAGAAAATTTCAACAAAAACTAGCAATTTTAATGCATTTTCATTAAATTTGCATGGGAATTTTGCATGTTAAGGCTTGAAAATCATTTTCAGATCTGAGATTAAGTCATTTTAATCATAAATCATACTTCAAATCATTCACATAGCATTTTGTCCCAAGATCTCAAACCTAGGGCTTCAAAAACAATGATTTTCACTAAATTTGGCCTTATCAACTTTATAAACTTGCACCATAGGCATATTGTGAAGAGTATTTTTGAATTAATTTGTTATTATTAGGGTAATACTTTTCTTCTCCTAATAAAAATCTTCACAACACCCTTTTAATGGGCTCTTGTAGTGAAAATTTGGTGAAAAACTACACATTTTAACTATTTTTGCCCTAGGGTTTGACCTAGTCTGCACTCCAAGCGTGCTGTGATCAATTTTATGGATTGTGGTAACTAATATTATTGATATTATTTTCTGTACCTCTTGAAATTCATTACAACACCCCTCTAGCTAGGTCTTCGAGTTGAAAAACCGTGAAAAATGCATATTTTGCTATATTTTCACTAGGGTTTTACCTTAAGTGCTACTAAAAGCGTGTTGTGTTGGGTATGTTGGCACAAAGTGGCTATTATTACTGATTTTATTTACTTTACATCATCATTTTCCTCACAACACCCTTTGTTATGCTCTATTGCATTGAGTTTTGGTTTAAAAAGTGTCTATTTTGACATATTTTCACTATATTTTGACTTGGCATTATCTTGGATTTGCATCAAGAGTGTGTTGAGAGTGATTATATTGCTTTTTTGGACTGATATTAGACATATAACTTGCTTCCCTTGACTTAAATACTTACAACATCATTTGGTTCATTCATTTGCATTGAAAATGTATTGAAAAATCAAGCATTCTGGGCTATTTTTGCTCGTCTTTTGCACCAAATTTGAAAAGATTTCAAAATTTGATTGTGCATTGGTTTGACCATATAAACATGGCCTCTAATCACAACAGAAACAATAGGCTCCTTCCTATACCTTACATGAAAACAAAGGCTCCTGAACCTGAAATTGTTTTCATACCTCATGATAGAACAATCGGTGATTCTAAAGGACCTCTTTACATCACCATGAAAATAATGGTAAAAAATGTGGATGGAACTCTTATTGATCCTAATCGCATGACTAATGTTGCCACTAAAAAATTCCTCATTTTGAATCAATTAATACAAGGTCCTTATAACCCTTCGAACTTGATGATTAAGACACATACGGGAACCTTAAAGAACCCATTGGGTAAGATAACATTGTTAGTAACTGCATTTGAGAAACATGTTGAACAATGGTTTGATATTACCTTTGATTCTAATACTTTTGACATAAAACTTGGAATCCCTTGGTTAAAGGTTATGAAAGCGGTCCCTTCAACTATTTATAAATGTGTTAAATTTCCTTTGAATGGACAAGTGCATGTCATTCATCGAAATACATACAAACCTTCAACTACACAACAACACTTCAAATTGGATTATTTTTGCAACAAAAATAATGACAAATTAGAGCTATGAACAGAGTTTACATTTTTGAGCTATAGAAATTACAAATCGAAACTATTACATGTAGCACCTAGCTCTTCTATACAAGAAATGACAAAAGAGAAACAACCCGCATGTGAAGAGAACTTTAGATCGAAAGGACAAGGTCCTTATGCTAAGGTTCCTCATCCAAAATCCTTACAAGGATCAGGAGGTCATTGTCAATAACAAAATGTTCCACTGCAACAAATGAGGTTTGATCCCGAGGCTTCATCTTCTAACTTGGAAAAACCTATGAAAGAGCAAGGCCCTATCTTACAAAAGATAAGTGGTCGAAGAAAAAAAAAAAGAAAAGCAAGAGAAAGAAGAAAAATAAGACAAGAATATGCTATAAACCTTTCCTCTCAACAAGAAAACATTGATCCCAACATTCAACCAAACAACAATGATCCTAACAACAAACAACATGATGAACAAGATATGAATTTGGCTTTGGTACAATATGTCCCACTATCCTCCAACATTAGGGAGTGGGAAGATGACGACGATGATTTTCTTATAGACAATCTCTAGCCCAGTAGGGGCCCTACAGGTAGGTATCTCTAACCATTTATTTCTCTTGTGATGTGCTTCCCTCGTGATGTGTTATATGTTGTTTAGGCCTCCTGGGATGACCCATGATTCTCCTGTAAGGTCCAGGATACTAGGAGACCACCTCCGTTATGACCTTCTTCTATTTGTATCATCATTCTTCTATATTGCCTCTCTCTCTGATTTAATTGTTGTGTGTTCTGTCTCGCGGACATAGCATTGCGGTTGGTGACTTGGGGGCACCCTCCTACATGACTGTCCCTAAGACACTTGTTTCTCCTCTCTTATTTACTATTTCCCTTCCTCTAGTGTTTCCACCTAGTGGGCGGATGACGACAAACATTTATACTGATGCGGACCTAGTGTCCCTTTTAAGAGCAATAAAAAATATGGACATAGTTCCTAATATGATGATGGGGTTGTATATCTTACTAATGCTTGGCTAGTGGAAGCCCCCATGCTTTCTGTGTAGTGAATTTGATGATGTTTCTGTCACATTTACAAACCTTAACAATACTATTGATCTATGCACCTTTGTTTGTCTTTGAATCTAGGCTTGGGGGTACTCGATTAGGAGAACTTCGTGATATAGCCCCATGGTTATCCTCAAACTCTGAATTCATTGTATAACCCTGGCTCTTTGTGTGGTTAATCATATGCATTGATGTTGTTGTTTATCATGATCTTGTAGACACTAACATGTTTCTTATAGGGATGTGTTTGTGGGAACATTTGGCGATTGTAAAGTACATGTCACCTCTGGGGGCCATGGGCTTTGTGAAGCTAGTGTTCCCTTGTGTATTTTCTTCCTACCTTAACGTGCTTGATATTGATAACTGATACCAACCACCTTGAGGTGGGAGCATATATAAGGTAAGCTTTCTGTTATAGATGTTCACAATGTGTTTGACCTCAGATGTAGAGACTTGTGCCTGAGAGTAGTTCATCGTGTATCCTAAGTTTGTTTGCAATCAATCAATCAATCATGTAAGCCCTCTGCGGAAGTGGGATATAACGTATATCCTTTTTCTTAAGCCCTCTGCGGAGGTGGGGATGGTGTATTTCTCAGATCAAATTGCATCATCCTGTCATTTTCAAAGTCCTCTGTGGAGGCAGGGAACAATTCTGTGACTAACTCAACCCTTAAGCATGTCTTCGATGATTGTTGTGGTGAAGCCCAATCATCAGTGTGTGCCTATAATGCGCCTAAGGTGGTGTTGGACATACAAATATGTACACTCCATCACTTGTCTTCCATGTTTTCTTCGTGTCTTCAAGTGTGTGTGTTTTGGCATGCTTGTTTTGTGTGGCGTCTTTGTTGCCCCACATGTAGAGACCAGCGCCCTCGAGTAGTGCTTCCTACATTTGGTGAAGTTTTACATGTCTTGCGTGTGTGTTGCCCCATATATAGAGAGACCTGCACCTTAGGGTAGTGCATCCTGTATTATGGGAGGTTTGTTTACTTTCTAGTACTTGCATATGCCTTTCATATATATGAGAAAAAAGAAAAGAAAATATATCATTTCTGTCTTCCATGCATTAATGTGTCTTCTATGCATTGACTATATTCCTTGTGTTCTACGTGACTATAAATCTTCTCCGTGTTTTATGTGCCTGTTACTGTCTTCAATGTGATTAGTGTGTCTTCTCCATGCTTGGCATGTTTGTTATGTTTGTGACCTTACTTTAATGCATGTATTGGCCTTGCGTTTATACATACATTAAAGTGGGGGCTAAATTTAATGTAAAAAAATGTCCCCTTGGGGGCTTTTCCCTCGTAAGGTTTTGCTCCTGGGTCTTTATCATGCATTTAGGGCATCTTAGTTCATATTTTGGCATCCCGATGGAATGAGACCTAGGTTCCATGGAAAATTGGACCCAGGTGGACCCCTTGAGCTATACCCTACCCAAAATAGGGGGAGGACTTGGGTGCCCATGCTCTAGTCCTGCACTATTTTGGGGCAGCCCTAATTTTTGGGTGTCAGTTTGTGACCATTATTAGGTCCCTTTGCTGACACGGTAAGTTTGAATTATGAAAATCTTGGTGGGAGTGTTTGTAGTTACATATAAAAGCATGTTTAGGCATTCATTTGTAAACTAGATGGCAATTGTGATGTTCAAGTTTTCTCAAGGTGATTCAAGGCTTTCATTACATTGTAAGAGCAGACTTGTGTGTTTTGTGTGTTGATATTTACAGATTTGAGCATCAATTTCCTCATGGAGTGAAGAGCATCTTCCTCCCATTAGAGCTTCACTACAAGGTGACATAATATTGTGTTTTCATCTTTGATTCCTTTGGTTTTTGCCTCTGCCTCACAAGGGTACACACTCTTTATCTGACAATGGTGTTCAGAAATTTAAGTGTCCTCTAGGGCTTGACTGAGGCAAGCCTCTAAACACCACAACCCCCAAACCCAGTCTTGTGATTGCAGGTTATAGGTGTCATATTTGAGAAAAGTGGAGTTACAGGAAGGATTGGCAGGCATCAAGGATTTCGGATCTGAAGAAAAGTAGGACACTGGAGCACTTCCAAGACATGGGTGCTCGCTCTAGTGTCCTCCACATCTGAGTTTCATGAAATAGAAGTTACAGGGTTGATCAGTGTTAGAAGGAGGTCTGGATCCCGCAAAGAAACTGGCACCTTGGACTTGGGCGCGCACTCCAATGTCCACAACTATTTTGCCTTGAAACTCCAAAAATAGGTACCCTGTGATTTTCTATTTTACTCCTGTCTACAAGAGCTTTTTCCATTATTCATCAATTTGTTGCTGTATTTGCATAAATAGGGTTTTAATGGTCAATTGAGCATAGGAAAAGGAAAAATTTATAATTAAATTCCCTAATCCAAGTTTCCCTACATTTGTAAGTGACCTATTGTATAATTGTGCTCGCCACCTGACCCTAGATCCTTGAATGTATAATGGAGAGGCAGATTTAAACATCTAAAATCTAGAACATTAATAAATCCAATTTTCCCCTAAACAGTCACTAAGTTTACATGCACCTTCATAGGGTCTACAAAAATGCCTGAAGTTGAATATGCCTATTTTAAAGATCTTTCCATGAGTATTTTCCATGCTTTTACCCCCCTAATGATCTGAAGATTGAATATAATGGTATGGAAATTACTGACTAACTTTACTACTATCGCAGTCAATTTGCTAACATGCAAGACAGTCATGAGGTTTTTCTTGTTTTATTCAAGATTTATATAATATTCCTTATTGATAAGATGAGGGTCTACTATTCCCAAATTGTCTACGACAAAATACCAATGGAGACCTCCCCAATCCTCATCTCAAGTTTCAAATACACAATGAAACGATGGAGGACAATCATAACTATCATAATAGTACATTAGTATTTTTTGTCTCAAGGTGGCCCTTGAGATTGCTAAAGGGATGGATATAGAGTTGGGATTATGGTTTTTGTTTAAAAGCCTTGTGTCATTGACCTAATATTTATTTGTTGTAAGGATCCCAATAGGCTAAAGATTACAAATTGTTGTCAAGAAGGGACTGTCATAGTCAAGTGTGGTACAGTGATACAATTTCATCTTGGTTGAGTATTGTATAAATCTCAAGCTATTTAGAATGCATGGGGGTATTAGGGTGTGGTATCACTTTATAGGTAGCCATCAAGTGATATCTTCAACCTAATCTTGGCCTATATAGTACCCAGTATGAAGAGCAAGATAGTGTTGTCCAAGAACCTTCTTATGGTCACAAATGAGGGCAGCCTTAGTTATTCTAACCATAGCTGGAATCCATTGTTGTTACCATAACATATGTGACCTAAAACTATGACTCTATGAGTATGAGTTGTTTGAAACTCCTTTGAGAAGATGCCACTATGGGAATGAATCATAATTCGGTGTTAAATAGGATTGTTGTCATTACAAAAAGTCTAGGGCAGACATTGTATCCTCTCATTGCCATCATAGAATTAATGCAACCATAGTTTTCATTACCAAAGAGATGGAATTGATAATAACCATAACGTCTATGTTGACTAGTCTCAATCATCCATCCCTTGATGGTAAAAAATAATGTCCCAAACGAGACAGTAATGATGATACAAATGCAGACACAAAATATGACAACTTTATATTGTTCTATTTTCAAGGATTGTCTCTACATTGCTGGTTCAGATTAAGGAAGACATGATTTAAGAGTTCATTAGATTTGATGGCTACAAGCCATTCATCAAATCCACACAAGGTGGCATGGTCAGGTTTCTGAATGTTTAAGTCCTCCTTTGTCAGATGTTGTAGTTACAACTACCTTGTTAGACATGTATGCAAAATGTGGAAGCATAGACAAGGCACGTGAACTGTTTGATAGAATGCCTCAAAGAAATGTGGTCTCATGGACTGCAATGACTATAGGATATGCACAAAATGGATTTGTTGAAAAGGCTTTAGAAAATTTAAATCAAATACAATTGGTTGGTGTAAAGCCAAATTCCACAACCTTTGCCAGCATCCTCCCTGCTTTTGTCAAAATGGGAGCTTTGGAATAGGGTATGGACATCCATCAATACATAAAGGATAGAGGAATTTTGTCAAATGTTGTAGTTACAATTGCCCTATTAGATATGTATGCAAAATGTGCAAGCATAGACAAGGCACGTGAACTGTTTGACAAAATGCCTCAAAGAAATGTGGTCTCATGGACTATAATAATTGTAGGATATGCACAAAATCAATTTACTAAAAAGGATTTAGAAATTTTAAAGAATATGCAATTTGCGGGTGTAAAGCCAAATTCCACAACCTTTGCTAGCATCCACCCTACCTATGTCAAAATGGGAGCTTCGGAATAGGGTATGGACATCCATCAAAACATAAAGAATAGAGGAATTTTGCCAGATGTTGTAGTTGCAAATGTCCTATTAGACATGTATGCAAAATGTGGAAGCATAGACAAGGCATGTGAACTATTTGACAGAATGCCTCAAAGAAATGTGGTCTCATGGACTACAAGATATGCACAAAATGGATTTATTGAAAAGGCTTTAGAAATTCTAAAGTAAATGCAATTGGCTGGTGTAAAGACAAATTCCACAAACTTTTCCAGTATCCTCCCTGCCTGTGTCAAAATGGGAGCTTTGGAATAGGGTATGGACATCCATCAATACATAAAGGATAGAGGAATTTTGTCAAATGTTGTAGTTGCAACTGCACTATTAGACATGTATGCAAAATGTGGAAGCATAGACAAGGCAATTGAACTGTTTGAAAAAATGCTTCAAAGAAATGTGGTCTCATGGACTGCAATGATTGCAGGATATACATAAAATGGATTTGTTGAAAATGCTTTAGAAATTTTAAAGCAAATGCAATTAGCTAGTGTAAATCCAAATTCCACAACCTTTGCCAGCATCCTCCCTACCTGTGTCAAAATGGGAGCTTTGGAATAGGGTATGGACATCCACCAAAACATAAAGAAAAGAGGAATTTTGTCAGATGTTGTAGTTGCAATAGCCCTGTTAGACATGTATGCAAATTGTGGAAGCATAGACAAGGCACATGAACTGTTTGACAAAATGCCTCAAAGAAATGTGGTCTTATGGACGGTAATGACTGTAGGATATGCACAACATGGATTTGTTGAAAAGGATTTGGAAATTTTAAAGAAAGTACAATTGGCTGATGTAAATCCAAATTCCACAACCTTCTCCATCATCCTCCCTGCTTGTGTCAAAATGGGAGCTTTGGAATAGGGTATGGACATCCAATAATACATAAATGATACAGGAATTTTGTCAGAGGTTGTAGTTGCAATAGCCATGTTAGACATGTATGCAAAATGTGGAAGCATGGTCAAGGTACGTGAACTGTTTGACATAATTCCTCAAAGAAATGTGGTCTCATACACTGTAATGATTGTAGGATATGAACAAAATGGATTTGTTGAAAATGCTTTAGAAATTTTAAAGCAAATGCAATTGGCTAGTGTAAGGCCAAATTTCACAACCTTTGCTAGTATCCTCCCTACCTGTGTCCAAATGGGAGCTTTGGAATAGGGTATGGACATCCATCAAAACATAAAGAATAGAGGAATTTTGTCAGATGTTGTAGTTGCAACTTCCCTATTACACATGTATACAAAATTTGGAAGCACAGACAAGGCATGTGAACTATTTGATAGAATGCCTCAAAGAAATGTGGTCTCATGGACTACAATGACTACAGGATATGCACAAAATGGATTTGTTAAAAAGGGGTTAGAAATTTTAAAGCAAATGCAATTGGCTTGTGTAAAGCCAAATTCCAAAACCTTTGACATCATCCTCCCTGCCTATGTCAAAATGGGAGCTTTGGAATAGAGTATGGACATCCATCAAAACATAAAGAATAGAGGAATTTTGTCAGATGTTGTAGTTGCAACTGCCCTGTTAGACATGTATGCAAAATGTGGAAGGATAGACAAGGCATGTGAACTATTTGACATAATGCCTCAAAGAAATGTGGTCTCATGGACTGCAATGACTGCAAGATATGCACAAAATGGATTTGTTAAAAATGCTTTAGAAATTTTAAAGAAAATGCAATTAGCTGGTGTAAAGCCAAATTCCACAACCTTTTCCAGTATCCTCCCTGCCTTTGTCAAAATGGGATCTTTGGAATAGGGTATGGACATCCATCAATACATAAAGGATAGAGGAATTTTTTAGATGTTGTAGTCGCAACTGCTTGTTAGACATGTATGCAAAATGTGGAAGCATAGATAAGGCACGTGAACTATTTGATAGAATGACTCAAAGAATTATGGTCTCATGGACTGCAATGATTGCAGGATATGCACAAAATGGATTTGTTGAAAAGGCTTTAGAAATTTTAAAGCAAATGTAATTGGCTGGTGTAAATCCAAATTCCACAACCTTTGCCAACATCCTCCTTGCCTATGTCAAAATCGGAGCTTTGGAATAGGGTATGGACATCTATCAAAACATAAAGAATAGAGGAATTTTGTTATATGTTGTAGTTGCAACTACCCTGCTAGACATGTATGGAAAATGTGGAAACATGGACATGTTGGAATTAGGGCTGACAACTAAGAGGGGGGAGGTGAATCAATTGTGTAAAAACTTTAACACTTGCTGCAGTTAATTCTTCTTTACCACCTTTTAACAAATTAATGATATAAGCAAGAATCAATAACACATGAGCAGAACCACAAATAACACACTTGACACCAATATTTTTAACATGGAAACCTGGTTAAGGGAAAAACCAAGGTGGGGGTTAACCCACAAGGATTATACTCTATTAAAAGTATTACAAAAGGGGAAGGCGCATGCGTTTGGGCTCATTGCCCAGAGCTCACTGCTCAAAAGAGGGTCACTACCTACAAATAATTACAAGAAGGTTATAGATTGTTTGAACTGATGAATAGCATCTTCCAATGTAAGAATTTAGTTTCAGTTAGGCACATAATACTGGTCTTACACACTTCATCTTCACTCTGCCCGGTTTACTACTCTGCCATGATCCATACCTTAGATCTCTTCTCTTTCTCACTTCTATCTAGCTTTTTCATATTTATTTTATATTCACATCTCATTCACATACAACAACACTTGAATCCATCAACTATATATATCCACATCAACAAATTCAATCACCTATCTATCAGCCTTATGAAGAACTCAACAAATAATGCAAGTACTCTATTCTGTCAGTTGAATCCATACACCAATATTGATGTGTACCAAAAATAACACTTGCAAGTCACCATCCATGTCAGCCACTAACATTATATCCCATACACAACTCACCAAAACACTTCTACTAGATTCGTACAAGGATCTAACACAAGTCAGCCTGTCCTTCACTGTATTGTTCTGTCATATTAGGACCCGGTACTCAAATGCTCATAACTTTTAATCCCTTTGTCAACAGAGGCTGAAATCTTTGATTTAGATTATCCTCACATTCCTCTACACTCCCTCAGATTCATAACACACAATAATTAACTGGAGAGATCCGTTGACCAAAATATTGAACTCTGCCATATACCCTGTTCCTATCTATCTAGACTTGACAAATCATGGAACTGACTTCCAGTATGATCTGATACTGCATTATGGATGTGTGGAATGGACTTAGTTGCCATTAATGACAACACCTGATATGCCTTATAGTGTCTCTTGCCAACAATTTCCCCCTTTGGTATTGATGGCAACACTTTGTGAAAAATGACTAAGTGTCATGACTAACTCCCCCTACTGTGTACACTTATATATTCTTCCACTGCTCCCCCTTTGATGGATTCTTCATTTTCTTTCATTTTTCACTATCTCTCTCTCCCCCTTTGACACCAATGGCAAAGGGTGGGACTCACAAACTAAAATTTACACAAGAAATCTGTATACAAGGCCGCATATGTACAAATAATATTATATTTACATGAACTTGAGAATATCTACAAAACTATTTTTCAACTACACAAGTTTAGAGGCCCAACTTATTTTCATGCCATCCAAAATTAGATGTGTCCACTTAGTAGGAATGCCTGTGATTCTACTTTCTTCAGATTTGAAGGATCACTTGACCAGACTACAACTTGAGCTTCTGATAAAGTAGTAAACATTGTTTCTAACTTGGGGGCAATCAATCCCTGGAGCTCACACATTCTCTCCACAATATTGCTCTTTTCTTTAAAAAGTTTCTTTATTTCATCAGTAAAGCTGATTGCTTGACACTCCAGACTTATAGAAGAAACTGTTAGAGGATCAAAATTTTAGGATAGATTCAACAATTTTTATTCCTGCTCCTTTATCTTCTTCTCAATATCCTTAATATCTTTGGGCCTAGATAGACAAAATTTGTATACATCACCTCCGTCATTAAGAGCATTATGAATACTCTTTATACTGATATTAAGTACCTGTCTATCATATCCTATTAGCCCTTTTAGCTCACTAAATCTCTTATCCAAAAATTCATTCTGGACTTCAATCTCTGCAGACTTCTCAAAGGACTCAAAGTGTGCACTTACGAAATTTACAAGGCTCTTCAGATTTCTAGAGGGAGAATCAGATGGATTCTTCTAGAAATTTGGCATTATCTTCTCCAATATACCAAATGTAAGGCCTAACAGCTCACTGTCGTCCAAGTGATATTTCAATATCTTTTCTCTTTCCTTGGCTTGTATGAAAGATGCTATCTTCATCCTTTCAACCAGAGAGAGAGTATCTTGGTTGATTGGTCCTTGAATTAGTTCTGGTTCATCAAACTCTAGCATTTCTTTACTCAAAAAACTCTTTGCTGCATCTGCAATGTCTCTTGCGACAATTTATGAACCACCTTCCTTTCCTTGAGTTTTTTTAGTGTCAGTGTCAGGACTATTTTGTTTGGGTGTATCAACATTTGCACCATCTTCTTCTGCTTTATCTTCCTTACCCTTGACTTCTTCTTCTTCTTCTTGGTTCTTAGCCTTTTCTATTTCATGCTCTTCAATCTTCAATGAATCATCTTTAGTTTGATCATCAGCTTCAACATTCATCTTTGTATCTTCTTTGGATTGATCCGGAGGAGTTTGAATACCTCCTGCATATTTCTTCTTTTCATCTTCCTTGTTCATTGTTTCCTTTTCTAGATAAGAGGAGTCATCTAATTTAGTTTGCTGCTCATTGATCTTCAATTCTTCAATATCCAAAATTGAGGAGTTAATTCCATCAGTAGTCTCTTCTTCAACAATAGGAAGATTGTGTCTTTTTAATGCATTCAAGATAATATTTTGAGTATCTTTGACTATCTCATCTGTTTCACCAAGCATGAGTTTATTCATTCTCTTCTTTCTTCTGAAGTCATCCTTCACTTCCTTAAATATCATTTTCATTTGATCTGGAGTAATCTGAGGGCGCAAATTTATCAACACATGCTCCCTAATCTCAATGTCTTTACCTTTTGCATTTTCTTTTCTTAACTCCAAAATATCTACTAGACTTCTTGGAATTTCAGAAGTTATTTCAATCAAAGCCTTACTGTAGATGTTCAGATATTTGACAGTTTCTTCCTCTAGGATCTTCTTAACAACATCACTATAATAATCAAAGAATTCAGTTATTGGCCTTAAATTCCCATCTACAGTGACTAATTTGATGATATCATCCACAAAGAGAGTAGGCTTTTCAACAAATATTTCAGTCTCTTGCCTCTTGCTTGCCCTTTTGCTTCTGGAGGTTTTTTCTTTAGTTACCTTTGTTGTAATTATACCTGAGGCCTTCAATATCAGAATTAGTTTCTTCTTCATCATTTTCCATGCTTTTATATGTCCGGGTGGCCTTAGTTTTCACTCTTTTCCCTTCTTTTCTAGATGATTTTCCTTCTGATTTCTCAGGATTTGTAGGTTTTGGGGAAACAAAGGCAACAACAGAGCTTCTAGTAGTCCTTGATGTGGAGGAGGATTCGATCAGAGCACTTCCTTGTTTCTTATCTTGCTTCTCCTTCTTTGCCTTTTCAGTTCTTTCCCTGAATTGCCTCATAGCTTCCTTTGTGAGGCCTAGATTTTCAGCCAACCACTCAACTTCTTTTCTTACTTTCCTTTTGGTTTCAAGTTTTTTGAGCTCATCATGCAGTTTTACACTTATCTCCTCAGATTTCCCAAATCTTTCAACTATTGTGTCTTTTGGCTTGCTGAAGAGATGTTGATCATACATATTCAAGATTTTTCCATCTAGCTCATATCCCATTGGCGTGATCCAAACAGTTCTAGGTTCTACTTCTTACATTAAGCACTTATCAGTGTCAACCATAAAACATATTTCATTCTTGTACTTCTCAACAACCGATTTAGGGATTCTTTCTCTAGAATACACCATATTCTAAAAATTCTGGAAGTATCCCTAGATTGTAGTTTTCTGTGCTTTATAGTCAACAATGATGCATAGATGATCTTTGATCTAAATAGCAACTGGTTCTTCATTAGTCCAGTGTACTCCTTTTACTCCAGATACCTCATTCATAAAGTAGAAATATAAACACAGAACCAATGTACCATATTTAAAGGTGTTTTTCTTATCTTTCTTGATTTTGTTCAAGTTCTTAATTAGTTGATTCTACAATAATTCACACAAGTCATAATCTGTATTTTCCTTTAACATTTTTTATGCAGCATATATGGTCGTTCTGGAGACAAAGTTCTCTCTATTGGAATGATAAATTTTGTAGCCAATTACCATTGAAGCAAACTTGACATCCAGATCAATAATATCATTGATAGTCATTGCCCTTTTGTCAAATTTGGCACTAGTTGCATCAATTACAGTCTGGTTCTTCACATATTTTAGCATTCTTCATAATTTTGAATGGTTTTAATAGCCACAAAAACTCATCATGTATTCAGCTTAAAACATACCAGACCCACTCATCTTCATCAAATGTTGGAAACGCCATAATCTAAATGAAATGTTTATCATGCAGTGCCTTATACTTAGGTTTAAGGTCATGATTTTCATCCCTGAGATGACTCTCAAACAAATCTACATACCTTGAGTCCAGAAATTCATCTATGTTCGCATGAATATAGACCCTAATATCTTCAACATGTAGCACACCATACGGAACACTTGAAAATGCACCTAATGAGTTGACTTCTATTGATTTATGTGGATGCTTTTTTAAATTTGGGTTAAGGCCTTTTAGTAATATCAACAACCAAAGGTGTAGCCATTGCAAAAGATTTCAGGTTCAAAGTTTCATAGCTAAATACCTTTTTCATGAAATTAGGGTTGGCAGGCAAATTCACGGGTCGCACTTCAAATCCTTGAAATCTCTGCTCAAACACTATTCTTCCTACTCTCTTTGTATGCAAAGTCATTCAAATGAAGAGTGAATAACCTTTTTATATTCTATAAAACCTAATTTGCCTTTGTAATAAATGTTTTTCCCTAACACACCCGGTTACACTGTTTCTGCATACAACCAACCTTCAATTTCTTTGCAAATCATCATATCCACTTCTTATCTTCCAAAAATCCTTTCAAATGATCTATGATAATCTAAATTATTCTCTCTTATCATGCCAAATTTAGGCACCCACTTACTGGTTGGGAGAATTATATTTTTATTGTAGCTTCCCCTGACCCAGAGCTTCTAGTTTAATTACCGAAAGGATTATTAGCACTTGATTCCAGTGTGGACCCATCACCATTGTTCATTACACCTTTCTTCACCCAAATTTTGTTCATTTCACTCTAAATCTCATTCTCATCCACTTTGCCCTTTCCTTTGTCTTGTTTCTTATCTTGGTTCACCGGACCTTTTCCATTAGTGTTCCTGCTTCTACAAAATCTTGCAATATGACCAGATCTATTACAATTAAAGCATACAATATTTCTTTGCTTATTTACTTGATTCACTTTTGATTTGCACTGGTTAACCATGTGTCCAAATCCATTGCATGCAAAGCAGTAGCCATAAAAAGAATTGCCATATCCTTTGTTGTTAGGGTTATTTATTATCATACTCTTGCATTCATTAGATTTATGACCATACCTCTTACAATTGAAGTATTGACCAGAGAAGGATGGACTACTCTGATTTACTCTACTTCTGCACTGAGTAGTTCTATGACCAAATTTATTGCAATTGAAATAATTTCCATTGAAAGATGGATATCTTTAAGCATTAGGCTATTTTACCAGAGGTCTTCTAGGTCTATTTCTCCTATTTCTTGATTGAAAATTTCTTTGTCCAGATCCAAAGCTTCCACCTTTCTCATACCCAAGACCATTCTTATCATCAACCTTCTTCTGACTTTCAAGTATTGCTTCAAGTTTAGTTGAGCTTATCTTGAACTTCTCTTTGTATTCATTTGCACCTTCTAGGTCATGTCTGAGAATGACAATTTGCCTTTCAAGTTCTCTCTCACTGTTTCTTCTTTCTTGTAGATCAGACTCTAGATGGCTAGCTATTCCATCCAATCTACAACATTCTTCTATTCTTTCTTTCAAATTTTGTTTCAGGTCTTCTTCAGCCTTCTTCCTTTCCTCAATCTCTTTGGTTAACCTCATCACCCCAGATTCCATTTCATGTTTTAGAACATAAACTTCTTTGGTTAGATTCTCATATTCCTTTGTCTTCTTCTTTAGAGCCTCATCCATTTCATTGTCTACATTTTGATTTCCTAGTTCAAGAGGTAGCTCATTTCTCCTTTCATTAGATTTGCTCAATTTTTCTTTTAAGATCTTAATACAGTCTTCAACATTTTTAAGGCTTTCTTGTAGTATTTTGACATCTTCTCTCGACTGATCAAGATCTTCCAGAGCAAGTTTAGGTTGATCCTAAAGATTGTATCAATCCATTTTAATACCTTCCCAAATCTTCCCTAAGCTATTAAACTTCTTTCAAGGAACTTGGCTTAGATACCAATTGTTTGAATTAGGGTTGACAACTGAGAGGGGGGGTGAATCAGTTGTCTAAAAGCTTTAACACTTGCTGCAGTTAATTCTTCTTTACCACCTTTTAACAGATTAATGATATAAACAAGAATCAATAACACATGAGCATAACCACAAATAACACACTTGACACCAATATTTTTAATGTGGAAACCTGTTAAGGGAAAAACCATGGTGGGGGTTAAACCACAAGGATTATACTCTATTAAAAGCATTATAAAAGGGGAAGGCACATGCCTTCAAGCTCATTGCCCAGAGCTCATTGCTCAAAAGAGGCTCACTACCTACAAATAATTACAAGAAGATTAGAGATTGTTTGAACTAATGAATAGCATCTACCAATGCAAGAATTTAGTTCTGGTTAGGCACAGAATATTGATCTTACACACTTCATCTTCACTCTGCCCTGTTTACTGCTCTGCCATGATCCGAACCTTAGATCTCTTCTCTTTCACACTTCTATCTACATTTTTCATACTTATTCCATATTCACATCTCATTCACATACAACAACACTCAAATCCATCAGCTATATTTATTGGCATCAACAAACTCAATCACCTATTTGTTGGCCTTCTAAAGAACTTAACAAATAATGCAAGTACTTTGTTATGTTGGCTGAAACCATACACCAATATTGATGCGTACTAGAAATAACACTTGCAGATCACCATCCATGTCATCCACTAACATTATATCCCATACACAACTCACCAAAACACTTCTACTAGATCCACACAAGGATCTAAAATAATTCAGCTTGCTCTTCACTGAAATGTTTTGTCATATTAGGATCCAGTACTCAGATGCTCA
Organism: Cunninghamia lanceolata; assembly: GCA_027924645.1. NCBI lineage: Eukaryota > Viridiplantae > Streptophyta > Pinopsida > Cupressales > Cupressaceae > Cunninghamia > Cunninghamia lanceolata. The sequence goes on along the minus strand of BSBN01001185.1, from coordinate 6,014,278 downwards.
TAACTTTTAATCCCTATCACTGGAGGCTGAAATGTTGGATTTAGATTGTCCTGACTTTCCTCTACACTCCTTCATATTTGGACAACACAATAACTAACTAAAGAGATCCACTGAACAACATATTGAACTTTGCCATATATCGTGTCCCTATCTATCTGGACTTGACAAATCTTAGAACTGACTTTCGATATGATCTGATACTACACTATGGATGTGTGGAATAGACTTAGCTGCCATCAATGACAACACATGACATACTTTGCAGTGTCTCTTGCCAACAAGACAAGGCAAGTGAACTATTTGACAGAATGCCTCAAAGAAATGTGGTCTCATGGACTGTAATGACTGCAGGATATGCACAAAATAGATTTTTTGAAAAGGCTTTAGAAGTTTTAAAGTAAATGCAATTAGCTGGTGTTAAGCCAAATTCCACAACCTTTGCTAGCATCCTCCCTGCCTGTGTCAAAATGGGAGCTTTGGAATAGGGTATGGACATCCATCAATACATAAAGGACAAAGGAATTTTGTCAAATGTTGTAGTTGCAACTACCCTGTTAGACATGTCTACAAAATGTGGAAGTATAGACAAGGCATGTGACCTGTTTGACAGAATGCCTCAAAGAAATCTGGTCTCATAGACTGCAATGATTGTAGGATATGCACAAAATGGATTTGTTGAATAGAAATTTTAAAGCAAATGCAATTGTCTATTGTAAAGCCAAATTCCACAACCTTTGGCAACATCCTCCCTACCTATGTCAAAATGGGAGCTTTGGAATAGGGTATGGACATCCATCAAAACATAAAGAATAGAGGAATTTTGTCATATGTTGTAGTTGCAACTGCCCTGTTAGACATGTATGCAAAATGTGGAAGCTTAGACAAGGCATGTGAACTGTTTGACAGAATGCCTCAAAGAAATGTTATCTCATGGACTTCAATGAGTGTAGGATATGTACAAAATAGATTTGTTGAAAATGCTTTAGAAATTTTAAAGCAAATGCAATTGGCTAGTGTAAAGCCAAATGCCACAACCCTTGCCAGCATCGTCCCTATTTGTGTCAAAATGGGAGCTTTGGAATAGGGTATGGACATCCATCAATACATAAAGGATAGAGGAATTTTGTCAGATGTTGTAGTTGCAACTGCCCTGTTACAGATGTATGCAAAATGTGGAAGCATAGACAAGGCACATGAATTGTTTGACATAAAGCCTCAAAGAAATCTGGTCTCATGGACTGCAATGACTGCAAGATGTGCACAAAATGGATTTGTTGAAATGGCATTATAAATTTTAAAGCAAATGCAATTGGCTGGTGTAAATCCAAATTCCACAACCTTTTCCAGAATCCTCTCTGCTTATGTCAAAATGGGAGCTTTGGAATAGGGTATGGACATCCATCAATACATAATGGATAGAGGAATTTTGTCAGATGTTGTAGTTGCAACTACCCTATTAGACATGTATGCGAAACATGGAAGCATAGACATGGCACGCGAACTATTTGACAGAATGGCTCAAAGAAATGTGGTCTCATAGACTGCAATGATTGCAAGATATGTACAAAATAGATTTGTTGAAAAGGCTTTAGAAATTTTAAAGCAAATGTAATTGGCTGGTGTAAAGCCAAATTCCACAACCTTTGTCAGCATCCTCACGACCTATGTCAAAATGGGAGCTTTGGAATAGGGTATGGACATCCATCAAAACATAAAGAATAGAGGAATTTTGTTAGATGTTGTAGTTGCAACTGCCCTGTTAGACATGTATGCAAAATGTGGAAGCTTAGACAATGCATGTGAAGTGTTTGACAGAATACCTCAAAGAAATGTGGTCTCATGGACTGTAATGACTGCAAGATATGCACAAAATGGATTTGTTGAAAAGGCTTTAGAAATTTTAAAGCAAATGCAATTGGTTCATGGAAAGCCAAATTCCAGAACCTTTGTCAGCATCCTCCCTGCATGTGTCAAAATGGGAGCTTTGGAATATAGTATAGACATCCATCAATACATAAAGGATAGAGGAATTTTGTCAGATGTTGTAGTTACAACTGCCCTATTAGACATGTATGCAAAATGTGGAAGCATAGAAAAGGCACATGAACTGTTTAATAGAATGTCTCAAAGAAATGTTCACACATGGACTGTAATGATTGCAAGATATACACAAAATGGATTTGTTGAAAAGGCTTTAGAAATTTTAAAGCAAATGCAATTGGCTGGTGTAAATCCAAATTCCACAACCTTTGCCAGCATCCTCCCTACCTATGTCAAAATGGGAGCTTTGGAATAGGGTATGGACATCCATAAAAACATAAAGAATAGAGGAATTATGTCAGATGTTGTAGTTGCGACTGCCCTATTAGACATGTAAACAAAATGTGGAAGCATAGAAGAGGCACGTGAACTATTTGAGAGAATGCCTCAAAGAAATGTGGTCTCATGGACTGTAATGACTGCAGGATATGCACAAAATAAATTTGTTGAAAAGGCTTTAAAATTTTTAAAGAAAATGGAATTGGTGGTGTAATGTCAAATTCCACAACCTTTTCTAGCATCCTCCCCACCTGTGTCAAAATGGGAGCTTTGGAATAGGGTATGGACATCCATCAATACACAAAGGATAGAGGAATTTTATCAGATGTTGTATTTGCAACTGCCATATTAGACATGTATGCAAAATGTCGAAGTATAGATAAGGCACGTGAATTGTTTGATAGAATGCCTCAAAGAAATGTGGTCTCATGGACTGCAATGATTGCAGGATATGTACAAAATGGATTTGTTGAAAAGGAAATAGAAATTTTAAAGAAAATGCAACTGGCTATTGTCAATCCAAATTCCACAACCTTCGCCAATATCCTCCCTGCTCAAGTCAAAATGGGAGCTTTGGAATAGGTTATGGACATCCATCAAAACATAAAGAATAGAGGAATTTTGTCAGATGTTGTAGTTGCAACTGCCCTGGTAGACATGTATGCAAAATGTGGAAGCATAGACAAGGCATGTGAACTATTTGATAGAATGCCTCAAAGAAATGTGGTCTCATGGACTACAATGACTGTACGATATGCACAAAATGGATTTGTTGAAAATGCTTTAGAAATTTTAAAGAAAATGCAATTAGATAGTGTAAATCCAAATCCCACAACCCTTGCTAGCATCCTCCCTGCCTATGTCAAAATGGGAGCTTTGGAATAGGGTATGGACATCCATCAATACATAAAGGATAGAGGAATTTTACTAGATGTTGTAGTTGCAATTGCCCTGTTAGACATGTATGCAAAATGTGGAAGCATAGACAAGGCATGTGAACTGTTTGACATAATGCCTCAAAGAAATGTGGTCTCATGGACTGCAATGACTACAGGATATGCACAAAATGGATTTGTTGAAAAGGATTTAGAAATTTTAAAGGAAATGCAATTGGCTGGTGTAAAGACAAATTCCACAACCTTTGCCAGCATCCTCCTTGCCTATCTCAAAATAGGAGCTTTGGAATAGGGTATGGACATCCATCAAAACATAAAGAATAGACGAATTTTGTCAAATGTTGTAGTTACAACTTCCCTATTAGACATGTATACAAAATGTGGAAGCATAGACAAGGCATGCAAACTATTTGACAGAATGCCTCAAAGAAATGTGGTCTCATGGACTACAATGACTGCAAGATGTGCAATAAATGGATTTGTTGAAAAGGCATTATAAATTTTAAAGCCAATGCAATTGGCTGGTGTAAATCTGAATTCCACAACCTTTTTCCAGCATCCTCCCTGCTTATGTCAAAATGGGGGCTTTGGAATAGGGTATGGACATCCATCAATATATAAAGGATAGAGGAATTTTGTCAGATGTTGTAGTTCCAACTACCTTGTTAGACATGTATGCAAAATGTGGAAGGATAGACAAGGCACGCGAACTGTTTGATAGAATGGCTCAAAGAAATGTGGTCTCATAGACTATAATGATTGCAGGATATGTACAAAATGGATTTGTTGAAAAGGCTTTAGAAATTTTAAAGAAAATGTAATTGGCTGATGTAAAGCCAAATTCCACAACCTTTGTCAGCATCCTCACTACCTGTGTCAAAATGAGAGCTTTGGAATAGGGTATGGACATCCATCAAAACATAAAGAATAGAGGAATTTTGTTAGATGTTGTGGTTGCAACTGCCCTGTTAGACATGTATGCAAAATGTGGAAGCCTAGACAAGGCATGTGAACTGTTTGACAGAATGCCTCAAAGAAATGTGGTCTCATGGACTGCAATGACTATAGGATATGCACAAAATGCATTTGTTGAAAAGGCTTTAGAAACTTTAAAGAAAATACAATTGGTTCATGGAAAGCCAAAGTCCACATCCTTTGCCAGCATCCTCCCTGCATGTGTCAAAGTGGGAGCTTTGGAATAGGGTATAGACATCCATCAATACATAAAGGATAGAGGAATTTTTTCAGATGTTGTAGTTACAACTGCCCTATTAGACATGTATGCAAAATGTGGAAGCATAGAAAAGGCACATGAACTATTTAACAAAATGCCTCAAAAAAATGTGGTCACATGGACTATAATGATTACAGTATATGCACAAAATGGATTTGTTGAAAAGGCTTTAGAAATTTTAAAGTAAATGCAATTGGCTGGTGTAAAGCCAAATTCCACAACCTTTGCCAGCATCCTCCCTGCCTATGTCAAAATGGGAGCTTTGGAATAGGGTATGGACATCCATCAAAACATAAAGAATAGTGGAATTTTGTCAGATGTTTTAGTTGCAACTGCCCTATTAGACATGTATGTAAAATGTGGAAGCATAGACAAGGCATGTGAACTATTTGACAGCATGCCTCAAAGAAATGTGGTCTCATGGACTGTAATGACTACAGGATATGCACAAAATGGATTTGTTGAAAAGGCTTTAGAAATTTTAAAGCAAATGGAATTGGTGGTGTAAAGCCAAATTCCACAACCTTTGCTAGCATCCTCCACACCTGTGTCAAAATGGGGGCTTTGTAATAGGGTATGGACATCCATCAATACATAAAGGATAGAGGAATTTTGTCAGATGTTGTAGTTGTAACTGCCATGTTAGACATGTATGCAAAATGTGGAAGTATAGATAAGGCACGTGAACTGTTTGATAGAATACCTCAAAGAAACATGTTCTCATGTATTGCAATGATTGCAAGATATGGACAAAATGGATTTAGTGAAAGGGAAATAGAAATTTTAAAGAAAATGCAATTGGCTGTTGTAAATCCAAATTCCACAACCTTTGCCAGTATCCTCCCTTCTCATGTCAGAATGGGAGCTTTGGAATAGGGTATGGACATCCATCAAAACATAAAGAATAGAGGAATTTTGTTAGATGTTGTAGTTACAATTTCCCTGTTAGACATGTATACAAAATGTGGAAGCATAGACAAGGCACATGAACTATTTGACAGAATGCCTCAAAGAAATGTGGCCTCATGGACTGCAATGACTACAGGATATGCACAAAATGGATTTGTTGAAAATGCTTTATAAATTTTTAAAGAAAATGCAATTGGTTAGTGTAAATCCAAATCCCACAACCCTTTCCAGCATTCTCCCTACCTGTGTCAAAATGGGAGCTTTGGAATAGGTTATGGACATCCATCAATACATAAAGGATAGAGGAATTTTACCAGATGTTGTAGTTGCAACTGCCCTGTTAGACATGTATGCAAAATGTGGAAGCATAGACAAGGCATGTGAACTGTTTGACATAATGCCTCAAAGAAATGTGGTCTCATGGATTGCAATGACTGCAAGATATGCACAAAATGGATTTGTTGGAAAGGATTTAGAAATTTTAAAGCAAATGCAATTGGCTAGTGTAAAGCGAAATTCCACAACCTTTGCTAGCATCCTCCTTGCCTATGTCAAAATGGGAGCTTTGGAATAGGGTATGGACATCCATCAAAACATAAAGAATAGAGGAATTTTGTTAGATGTTGTAGTTACAATTTCCCTGTTAGACATGTATACAAAATGTGGAAGCATAGACAAGGCATGTGAACTGTTTGATAGAATGCCTCAAAGAAATGTGGTCTCATGGACTGCAATGACTGCAGGATATGCACAAAATGGATTTGTTGAAAAGGCTTTAGAAATTTTAAAGAAAATGCAATTGGTTGGTGTAAAGCCAAATTCCACAGCCTTTGCCAACATCCTCCCTGCCTGTGTCAAAATGGGAGCTTTGGAATAAGGTATGGACATCCATCAATATATAAAGGATAGAGGAATTTTGTCAGATGTTATAGTTGCAACTGCCCTGTTAGACATGTATGCAAAATGTGGAAGCATAAACAAGGAACGCGAATTATTTGATAGAACACTTCAAAGAAATGTGGTCTCATGGACTACAATAATTGTAGGATATGCACAAAATATGAAATCATAGACAAAAAACGTGAACTGTTTCTCAGAATTGCTCAAGAGATGTCATCTCATGGAATGCAATGATTGTTGTATATGCACAAACTAGATTTTGCAAGGACGCTCTCAAAATCTTTAATTAATTAAGCACTTTGGAACATATCCTAACATTGTAAGCTTTGCTTGTATTCTAGGTGCATGCAGCCATGCAGGTTTAGTGGATGAGAGTTGTACATACTTCAATCACATTTGTAAACCCTTATTGCATTACACCTACAGTTGATCATTATGTTTGCATGGTTGACCTCCTTGCTTGTGCTGGCTATCTTGAAGACACCCTAGACTTTATCATTGAGATACCTGTTAAATATGTGTTGGTTGTATGGGTGTGTTTTCTTAGTGCATGTAGATCACATATGAATATAGGGTTAGGAGTATTTACAACAACACTGCTTTTTGATTTGGATCTTAAAAATGTTGCACAACTTATGTTCTTCTCTCCAACATCTATGTACAAGTGGGCAAGTGTAGTGAGTAAGGAGATTGATGAAAGATAGAGAAATTAAAAAAATCCCCGGATGCAGTTGGATTGAAGGGCATAAAATGGTACATGCTTTTTGTGTAGGAGACAGATCACATCCATAGACAGAGGAGACCTATGCAAAGTTGGAGAAATTATCTTGGAAGATGAAGGCATCAAGGTATTTTCCAGATTCAAGAATTTACTTAATGTTGTGGAAGGATGGGAAAAATAATTATTTCTCTGCCACCATGGTGAAAAGGTGGCAATTGCATTTGGTTTGTTAAACATGCCCCATGGAACAACTATTAGAGTTGTTAAAAGCCTTCGAGTATGTGTTGATTTCCACACAGCAACAAAATTTATCTTCAAGATTGTCACAAGAGAAATTGTTGTGAGATGTGAACCCTTTCCATCATTTTAAATAGGGACAATGTTCTTGTGGAGATTATTGATGATGCTAAATGAAGCAATCTAAAAAATAGGCTTACATTATAATATTGTGCACTGTGTCAGATTTCCTATTGGCAGGTGTAAATCCCAACTCCTTAACCTTTGCCAGCATCATCCTTGCCTGTGCACAAATTGAAGCTTTGGATAAGGATATGGACATCCATCAAAGCATAATTGGAAGTGGATTTTTGTCAAATGTTTAGCTGCAAACTTGCCACTTTTGATCATGAAAACCTTCACAAAGACTTATGCACAACATTCAATAAAGAAGAATAGAATTTATGCACAAATTCTCTCATGAATGATTTCAATTTGTAATCAATTTCTTTGTAGCTTATAATGTGTGGATAAGAATTGACATTCCTTTTAGTTTCCTATGCCATTAATTAAAAGGAATCTAGATCTACACATTCATCTTAGATGCATTTGCACAGTTGAAGCCTATTGTTTTAAATCTTTTACACAAGTTTTCCATGGGTTAACCTATGATATCATGTCTCCTAGTAAAATAATGATATTCCTCGCAAGGGGCTCTTAAATACCACCAATCTAGGTTAACTTATGCTAAGTTGTGTGCATAAAATAGATTACATCCCTCAAAGAAATGTGGTCTCATGGACTACAATGATTGCACGATATGAACAAAATGGATTTGTTAATAAGGCATTAAAAACTTTCATGCAAATGCAATTGAATATACATATACAAAGAGAGAGAGATGTATGTGGAAGCATAGACAAGGCATGTGAACTATTTGACAAAATCCCTGAAGGAAATGTGGTCTAATAGACTACAATGATTGCATGATATGCACAAAATGGATTTGTTGAAAAGGCTTAGAAACTTTCATGAAAATGAAATTAGCAGGTGTAAAGCCAGATTCCTCAACCTTTACCAGCATGCTCTTTGTTTGTATCAAAATGGTAAGCTTTGGAACAGGGTATGGACATCCATCAAGGCATAATAGAAGGCAGATTTTTGTCAGATATTATAGTTGGAAATGCTCTGATAGTCATATATGAAAAAAGTGGAAGCACAGACAAGGTACATAAACTGTTTGATGGAATTCCTCAAAGATATGTCATCTCATGGAATGCAATGATTGTAGGATTGCACAAAATGGATTTGTTGAATAGGCTTTAGAAACTTTCAAGTAAATGCAATTGTCAGCTATAAATCTAAATTCTATAACCTTTGCCAACATCCTCCCTACCTATGCCCAAATGGGAGCTTTGGAATAGGGTATGGACATCCTTCAAAGCATAATGGTAGAGGGATTCTTGTGAGATATTATAGTTTGAAATTCTCTCATAGACATGTATGAAAAATATGGAATCATTGATAAAAAAATGTAAATTGTTTGACAGAATTCCTCAAAGAGATGTCATCTCATGGAATGCAATGATTGCAGGATATGCACAAAATGGATTTTGTAAGGATACTCTCAAAATCTTTGAATTAATTAAGCACTTTGGAACATATCCTAACATTGTAATCTTTACTTGTATTCTAGGTGCATGTAACCGTGCAGGTTTAGTGGATGAAAGTTGTACATACTTCAATCACATTTGTAACCCTTATTGCATCACACCTACAGTTGGTCATTATGTGTGCATGGTTGACCTCCTTGTCTATGCTGGATATCTTGAAGACACCCTAAACTTTATCTTTCTTTCTAAATCCCCAAATTTGCCCTATTCCTGCTCACATTGAAGACCTATGAGCGGGAATAGGGCTAACATTTTTTCTTTCTAAAATTGGCCAGATAAAGCCATATTGCTAACTTCAATTTTTTTTTCAAACAAAATAGACCTTTATCTTAAGGTTACTCATTATAATATCCATGTTCTATAAACCTAGTAAAACCAGAAAATTTACCATAAAGTAATTTAACAAGGTAAAAATGAGATAGAGAAAAATTATTTTTTTCTTTTATTCATCATATAATCAAGTACTACAATTTCAATTTAAAAAAAAAAAAATACAATAAACCCATATTGCCTTTTCATTTACAATGTTTACAAATGTAAAACCATTACATATACAAATTTGGAATAAATACTGCATCTGAATATCTAACATCTTTATCACAAGTCCTGGCATGTTTCCTGCTTGGAGAGAGAGCATATTTCCAGTGATTTACCTCCATCCACAGACCAGTGGTCTCCCACACTTCTTCCACATAGGAAGTGGCCCTACCCTTCCTGAGGAATATAGACCTTAGGTGACTAGTGGTAATATACCTTTTCTGAGTACATAGTGTTGTATTCTACTCAAATCTATCAACCATACAGTTCCCTAGATACCTTCTAGCTAAGTATGATTTCCAATAGGATAAGCAATCCCAATACAGTGAACCGATAATGCATGCAGAAAACAAATGCATTACTTTGGCCAAAGTTTTTAATATCAATATCATTCATAATGAATGTAGTCATTATGTTCACCCACCCTTACGTGACTTGGATATTGTGATATTCTCCCAGTTTTACTCTTATACCTAAGCCTAATCCTGTAATGGTTTAATCCATGAGTCATAATAATAATATCTTTAGACCTTAATAAGTCCCTTATGACTAAACTATACAGTTGGTTCATAATCAACTCTAGATTATCCAATTTTCCCATGGCTAATTTAATAATGCTCATAGTTTTATTCTTCTGAGGTCCTGTTATCTTTTCTCTTGTTATCATAGCTCTTTACATATCTTTTCTTGTAGGGTTGATTGTTAGGAGTTCCATTAAACCTCTTGCAGCTTCTATCACGATAAGCTGAGATGGAATTTAGCTTTGGCTCTTTCTTGATCACCTTCTTGTACACTTGATCCATTGTTGTGGGACCATGTACATCCACTTCACCACCAATTTGAGCATTTAAGCCCATGATGAATTTTCTGATCCTAAATCTCTCATCCTTTTGATACTGTGGAACATATTTCAGGAGTCAAGTAGATTTTTCTCCATATTCTACCACTATCATATCTCCTTGTCAAAGATTCTAAAAATCAATCAATTTCTGATCAAAATAGAGTTGTGGTAACCATCTTTTATGAAAGAGTTCCACAAACTCATCCCAAGTTACCCTTAGAGAGCTCAAATTCAATTCCATCTTTTTATTCATCCACCAAGTGGATGCTTCTCCTGCTAGTTGGAATGCTCCCCATACTTTCTTATTCACCTCTGAGTAATTTCTTATCTCGAAGTACTTTTCCATTTCTGTTAACCAAGCTTCTACAGCATCTCTAGTTTCTATCCCATTAAATTTTGGTGGAACAACCTTCTTCATATCCTTTTAGAGCTCCAAGGTCAATCTATCCCTAGCCTCTTTATGAGGTTTAGTACTCTTACTTTGATCTTCATGATTTTCTCCGCTTTCACCATGAGAGTTTTCACCTCCTCCCTCAGTATTACCTTTTATCATCCACCTTCTTTTCCAAATCACCCAATCTTTTCTTGGTTTCCTCTAGCATGGTTATGATTTGGTCCAGCTTATTATTTGGTGGGTGGTTTTCCTCTTCACTTTCTCCTTGATTAGTTCTTGTCCGCACCATGTTTATCGATTTCTCACAACTGAGAATATTGAGTTGTCCATTAGTTCAAGATTATAATGTAGCCCATTAAATCTAAACATAATACTCAATTTAAACAATAGTTTGGTACAAAAACAACTCTTTTATTTATTTATTTCTTTTCAAAAGCAAAGAATATTCTTCTTTATACAAGAAATGACTTCAAAATTCATGTTCAAGAGGAGTATATCCCTCAAACTCATTTTTAGATACATAATCTCAAGGTATATAACCCTTTGACTCACTATCAGACCTAACTTCTATGATCTCAATAGTTGAGGATATGCGGGGATCTCGCCTAACCATAGTTGTTTCCTCATTTGACATATACTCTATGATTTTGGCAGTGATCTTAACTCTTTCTTTGTCTTCCCTTCTTACTCGCTTAATTCAAGTTAAGGCAGTCGCCAAAGTTTCAGTATCACTTAACCAAATGTCACTCTCATCATTAGTTCCCTCAAAGGTTTTGATAATAGCCTCACATTCTCTTTTTTCTTTAAGGAAATGTTAACTCGAATTAACAAGCTTTCTTGTTGTCTTCTTAAAATAGACCATCCTGGCACAAAAATTTTCAAACATTAGCTAACTGCATAATGTTGACTACAGGCAAGCATAGTGGTCTCATAAGCCCTAGTGCTAAACCAGTAGCTCTGATACCATATGTAACATCCATGTTGTATAAACCTAGTAAAACTGGAAAATTTACCATAAAGTAATTTAACAAGGTAAAAATGCAATAGAGAATTTTTTTTCTTTTATTCATCATATAATCAAGTACTACAATTTCAAGATTTCTTTTTTTACAAAATACAATAAACCCATATTGCCTTTTCATTTACAATGTTTACAAATGTAAAACTATTACATATACAAATTTAGAATAAATACTGCATTTGAATATCTGACATCTTTATCACAAGTCCTGGCATGTTTCCGGCTTGGAGAGAGAACATCTTTCCAGTGATTTACCTCCATCTATAGACTGGTGGTCTCCCACACTTCTTCCACATAGGAAGTGGCCCTACCCTTCACAAGGAATATAGACCTTAGGTGACCAGTGGTAATTTGCCTTTTCTGAGTACATAGTGTTGTATTCTTCTCAACTCTATCAAACATCCAACCCTAGATACCCTCTAGCTAAGTATGATTTTCGATAGGATGAGCAATCTGAATACAGTGAACCGACAATGCATGTAGAAAACAAATGCATTACTTTGGCCAAAGTTTTTAATATCAATATCGTTCATAATGAACATAGTCATTGTGTTCACCCACCCCTACTTGACTTGGATATTTCCATATTCTCACAATTTATTCTTATACCAATTCCTAATCATGTAATGGTTTAATCCATGAGTCATAATAATAATATCTTTAGACCTTAATAAGTCCCTTATGACTAAACTATATAGTTGGTTCATAATCAACTCTAGATTATCCAATTGTCCCATGGATAATTTAATAATGCTATATAACCTTATCTCTTTTCTAGGCAACCTAGATTCATAAATGACTTATGACTAATTCAACCAAAGAGTAAGAACACTATAGTTCTTTTAAATAATATTAACCCTTGTCCAATACCTTCACTAATGTAATAAAGTAAAACATACCTAATATGACTTTCCTACAAGGTCATCCCTTAGAAGAATAATTCTATTCCATTGTATTGGATCTTCTCTAGAATAAGATGAATAATGAATACAATATATACATCAACAGATTCTTATAAGAACTTTATTTTATTTCCCATAGTAACTCTAAGTTATTCTCGTTTGATGTGTTACAATAGTTTTACTAAATATTCTTATGAATCTAGTTTCCAAGAATGGATAACAATTTCCATTATATATATATATATATAGTCTAAACAAGACAATTTATTAAATCACTATTATCTCAATACTATACGGCTCAAGTTGATAGTATAATAATAAAGTTCATTCTTCTCTATAATACTTGAAAGTCCTATTGTTTTGTTAACTCACCATCATTCTATTGACTGTTTACCAACTTAATCAAAGGATGATCTATTATCAATGTAAATGACAACTTAACCCATTTTATACCATGAAGAATGTTCTATTCTTCATTTCAAGCATTGGATATAATACTGGTTTCTCATATATCTAAGTGGTTGAATTCATTAATTATATCATGTACTCACTAGTACTACCATAGTCAACTCTATAATTGCATTCTATTTCTCATTCAAACAAAGATAGAATGACTTAATTTTCTCAATAGATAACTATGTCTCTTCCCTCATTGAGTCTACTATTCATCAACTGTCACACACATAATATAAATCAGGCGAACACATGCAGTCACCATAAGACTATAATATAATTCCCAAGATATCCTATTCAATTTCCTTCATTGTTATCAAATAATCGATTGAGGAATACCTGAAATTAATGGTTTCTTGTATTGATAGAGGTATGTAAATATTACACAAGCTAACTCCTTATCTGAGTGTACATCCTCACACCTCCAGTCAGATCACTATTCCACAATGCATTTTTTTTACTCTATTTCCTTAACATTCTCATCTTGTACTCTATTTCTGTCTGTTTCTCTACTGCTGCTCAAAGTTGAGTCATTTCCCTCTTATTAAAGTGGACTGGGCATGACTCCTATAGAGTCGCCCTCCATTCATCCCATAACTATAAATCAGTTGCAACATTGATTGCATAATAACAGTCTTAAGAGACTTAGTCCAAACTACAAATCAATTTCTTAGCAAAATGAACACATGTCGATAGAGATAGCTGCCTATAGGCTCATTCGGTTGGGCGGTTAAACTTATACAGTCATCCTCATTAGGATGAATCCAATGCTCTTTTAAAAACAAAACTGATCTTTAATGATCATGTTATGAGTGGTTCGACACACTTCTTTCACTAATGAAGGCTTAATAATAAATAGCCTACGTTTTCATCACTACCTTTGATGCATTTAAGAGGTATTATCCTCTTACTACGTTAAGACATTTGTATATATTTGATTACATCAAATATACATATGGTTATAGTTTAATCAATACAATAATAATATTTAAACAAGGAAATATGGATGATGTGATTGGATTGAGCTTGTCTCGCCATCACAATCTGTCAACATAATTCACGTATTCTTAACTTGACTATATCGTCTTAATGTTAAGAATCGTTTATAATACGTCAAGTAAATTAATAATAATATGACAACCATTTTGTGACAATAACATCGTAATATTTACGTTAAACGTAAATAGTCATAAATCAAACTCAAACGACGTCATTAACGTTATTAACGACTAAGATGACTTAATACAACTTAGAAAGATTTGAAAACAATATTGACTACTTGTCGATTAAGTTCAGAAGTAACTGACAAGACAAGGCTTACCTCTTACGACACATTGGTTCACATTTTTGTTATACACTTATAACCTGGTTTGGCAAATAAACCACTCGTAACCCAAGGTCTATATTTCTCTCCTAGAAAGATACTCTCTCTCTCTTTTCTCTGAGAGTCATCTGATAACCTAAAATCATGTTTCACTTGTCACCAAACAATATGTGATCAGTGCATCATTATTTAATTAATTTAACTAATAAATCAAATCTCATAATACATATATTAAATTGATAAAAATAAATCATTCCTATGTTTTTAATAAATGTCATTCAATAAAATCCATGTTTCTCCTTGTCATTAATCTAAACATCACAACAAATTTAGTTATGTCCATGTAAAAAAGTAAAAGTATAGAAAGACAAAAATTGGGGATGTAACACTCATGAACCTTAAGATAAATAATTATTGAAAAAAAAACTATGCATTCCTTAATGACATGTAAGAGAATTTAATCAACCACTACTTAAAAACTCTTTAATGTTTCTATCTAATGTAGGTTATTACATTAATAGTGAAAATGAACATACATGGACCAAGCAATTTGTGGTACTTAAGGTTATGTAATAGAATTTATAGTTGATAGTTAAATTGTATAACAATTTTTTTTATGATCTTTACTAATGTTTGTTAGAATTGTTACATGTTTTACATCATTGGAATGACATATTAGTTGTAACTTTTTTGAAATTTTATTATGGTATGTGCACTTTGATATGATGTAATATGATTATGGTTTTGTTTCATATGTTGTAATATTAGATATATAATAGAAAAATAAATTATTACATGAAATGAATAATAACTTTTCATTTTAAATGTTTTTTTTATAATACACAGGTCTTCCAGAAGATCAAAATGATCCTCATGATATAGATCTAGATTATGTTGGTTCTAGTATAGATCACATGGCAGAGGATGATGATGATGTAGATACAGAAGACCCCAAGGTCGATGATGATGATGATGACGACAATGATGATCATGACGATGATGATCACGATGGTGATGATGATGATGAGGCAATTACTGGTAGTAACCAGTGACATTCATGATCATATAGACTGCATCATGGATCATTGTTGATATATTGTTATGATGCCTCTTTTCATGGTTACTATCATATGTATCATTTTCATGGCCTGCAGTACCATATTATTGAGTTGTATCATTTTGACATATATCATTTTGACTTATATCATTTGGACATGTATCATCTTGACTTGTATCATTTTGAGTTACATAATTTAGCAATTTTACTTATTTCATTTGTACATGTATCATTTTGACTTATGTCGACTGTTGGACATGTATCATTTTGACATGTTATTGATCTACTAGCATATTTAACTTTCACTTGTTTTAGTTATATAATATGATGATCTTATTAGTATTGACTTGTCAATTTATATATATTGAATGTGGCTGATGATTTTTGGATGGATATTTATTACGTATGATGATTTTAATTTACTGCTCAGGATGGATGTCAAATTCAATTAAATTATAGATATTTGACTCATTTGTTTTAATTATAGATGATGATCATGTTATAATAATTATCTTGTTATTTAATCATATGAGTTATTTAAGAGGCATGATATATTTAACTAATTAAATTGAAATAAAACATATTTAATTTACTTTATAATCATATGAGTTATTTAAGAGGTATGATATATTTAACTAATTAAATTGAAATAAAACATATTAAATTCATAAATGTAAGAAAAACAAGAAGCATTTTTAGAAGTGAAAAAGGAAGCAACAATGGAAGCCAAACTAGAAGCAAACGAAAAGCAATCTTGGAAGCAAAACTTGGCGTTATCTAGGAAGCAAAAACAAAAGCAATTTAGCTACCAAACAAAGAAGTAATAATGGAAGTAATTTTAGAAGCAACAAAAGATGCAATAATAGAATCCATATTAGAAGCAACAAAAGACATAAAAATGAAATCAAAGATAGATGCAACAAGAAACATTATATCAAAAGTAAAATTGGAAGAAAAACTAGAAGTAAAACCAGAATCAAAACTGATAGCAAAATTAGAATCAAAACTGAAAGCAAAATTGGAAACAAAATTGGAAGCAAAACTGGAAGCAATCTTAGAAGCAAAAGTGGAAGAAAACCTGGAAGCAAACCTGGAAGCAACACTTGAAGCAAAAGAAAAAGTAGAAGCCAATTCAGCACTAAATCTGGTGCTAAATCTAGTACTAAATCCGGTGCTAAAGTGAAATGTAGTTTGGCGCCAAGTTTTGTGCCGGCAGAAGTGTCCAATTCATGAACTCAAATGTACTAAAATCTAGCACTATTTTAGGTGCTAATTACCTATTTTGCTATAGTGATCTCAAAATCTTTATGCATCTCCTCTGCAAACCTCTTACACATATCATCATCTCCACCAAAGATGATGTCATCAACATATACTGCAACTATCGATATCATATATCATTCTTCCTTGATGTAAAGATTGCTATTTGTAGTACCTTTCTTGAAGCCTTGCTAAAGTAACTACTTATCCAACCTAGTATACCAAGCTTTAGGTGCTTGCTTGAGACCATACAAAGCTTTCTTGAGTCTGCACACCATGTTTGGATCTTATGATATCTAAAAACCATCTAGTTTCTCAATGTAGACTTCTTCCTTTAGATCCCCATTCAAATATGTTGACTTGACATCCATCTAATAGACCTTGAAGTTATTATGAGTAGAAAGGGCAAGAAACATCTTGATTGCCTCCATCCTAGCTACCGGAGCATATGTCTCCTCAAAATCAATGCCTTCAACTTGAGAATAGCCTTTACACACCAATCTTTCTTTGTTCCTCACAACTTCACCATCTTCATTCAGCTTGTTCTAGAACACCCACTTTGTTCCTATGACATTCTTATTGAGTGGTCTGGGAACCAATTCCCATTTCTAATTCTTCTCTATTAGATCCAATTATTCTTCCATTGCTTTTATCCATCCATCATCTTTGCTAGCACCAACAATGGTTTTGGGCTCTACTTTTGATAATAAACACAAGTTTACTTGCTCATGTGCCTTAGAAAACCTTCTCATGGTCTATACACCTTCATTCTTATCTCTAATGATCTGATCTACTGAATGGTTCTTCTAAACATACTTTGCTGGAGTCAGGTATTTTCTCTAGTTCCTATTCCTTTTCTCCTTTCTCTTCTCCTTCTTCATCTTCAATGCATGGAAAGATATCAGATCAAAAGTCCTCTAATTCTTGTGAGATCTAATAGAAATCTTCATCTACTTTCACATTTGTGATTTAAATCATCTTTCGTAATCTCTTGTTGTAGCATCTATAGGCCTTGCTTCTGGTTGAGTAACCAAGAAAGATCCCTTCATCACTTCTTGAATCAAACTTTCCTAGGTCTTCTTCATCTCTTCTGATATAGCATTTGCTGCCAAAGATCCGAAAGTATCTAACAGTGGGAGGTCTTTTTGTACCATAGTTCATAAGGGGTCTTAGTATTGTTGATCCACAGTTTCACTATGTTAATTAGATAGACAACAGTGCGAACTGCTTCCTTCCAGTGCATGTTAGGCAAATCTGCATCTTTCAAAATTGCCCTAGTCATCTCTTGCACAGTCCTATTCTTCCTTTCCACTACCCCATTTTTCTTAGGGGTCCTAGGAGCTGACAAATGTCTCTTAATACCATGATCTTCACAAAAAAATTTCAAATTCATTTGAAAGGTAACTTACCTCTATATTTGATTGTGTCTTTCTTCAAGGTTCTTACAAAGTTTGTGTCTAGTTCATCAAGATCATCATCTTGATTAGTTGCTTCATCATCTATCTTCTTACTTTCTTTGAATGTTTCTTCCTTCTTTCGAGCACCTTTGTCAAATTCTCTTATTTCAAAGGTTTGAGTGAGCCAAACAATTAATCTACTGTATATTTATCCAAATCCTGAGATCCCTCAATGGCTGACACCTTATGACTATAAGATTTAGGAAGATATCTCAAGACCTTCTTCACAATCATATCTTATTTCACTTCTCCATCAAGACCTCTAATGCCATTAACTATTTCATCCATCTGGAGCATGTAATTGGCAATGTCTTCTTCTTCTGACATCCTCAGGGTCTCAAATTTGCTCTTGAAAATTTGCATCTTGGCTTGCTTCACTTTACTATCATCTTCATAAATACTTTCAAGTTTATTCCAAACATCCTAAGTAGATGTACAACTCATTACCTTCACAAGTTCTGAATTAGCTAGCCCAATCATGATAGCATTCTTTGCCTTGGCATTTTTATTATACAACTTAATTTCATCTATGTCTATATGATCACTAGTAGGAGTAGTATAACCCTTTTTGATTCATTGCCAAATGCTATACCCTAGAGAAGATAGATAATTTCCCATTCTTATCTTTTAAAAGGAATAATTTGTTCCATCAAACATAGGCACCTTGAGAGATCCATTATTAGTCATCCTAGACCTTCCTCAAGTGATTAAGCTTCTTCTGAGTAACTTAGCTCTGATACCAATTGTTGAACATGTCAGGATATTTAGAGGGGGGTGAATCAGTATCTAAACAAACTTCAAATCCTCCAAAGCAGATTAAAACTTAATCATTACAATATTAGAATAAACATGAAAGATGAACATAATGCACATCAACACATAACACCAAATATATGTGAAAAACTCAAGAAGGGAAAAACTGCGATGAGAATTAACTCACATTATATGACTTCTCTCAAAATTATAACTTTGTTTTAGGGCTACAACCCAAGGAAGCTACTACTCCCTGCTGACTTTGTTTTAGGGCTACAACCCAAGGAAGCAATTACTCCCTGAAAAATTTGATTTAGGGTCACTCCCAAGGAAGCTACAACTCCCTGTTAATTTTTTTTGGGGCTACAACCCAAGGAAGCAACTACTCTCTGAAAACTTTGATTTAGGGTAACTCCCAAGAAAGTTACAACTCCCAACTAACTTTGATTTAGGGCTACAATCCAAGGAAGAAACTACTCCCTGAATTGAGAATAGACTCAGAAAAGATTATAGTATGACAGTCCTTCTACTGCCTAAAAACTAACATTGAAGTTCACACCCTTGATGATTGCACTTTTTCTTCTTCTAATGATTGGATCAATTAGGCACACTCTTCACTTCCCTCTTGTCATAAAAATGTCTTCAAGATGAATCAAGACAACCTCTAACATTTCTACTCTTTCTCCTTTAGTCACACATCACAATGCATATGGTATTCATACTCTGCTCTTCAAACTCTCATATTTTCATTTTTCACAATCATGCTTCACCTAGACCAACTACATTTACAATATATAGATGGCATTACATTGGTTTCATTACAAGTTGGCCAATACAACAACAATATTAGATTTTACAAGTTAGCCAGAGATCACAACAAGAAACATGCATAGGGCAAGCCCTATTATGAACAATACGCTACTCCAAAAGGAACCACACACCTTGTGGATCCCAATTCATGCTTAGTCTAGTCCTAAACATTCTTCACAACATCATTCTTCAAGGAATATCATCTACACACTACATACATTTGAATTAGGTCACACTTAAGCAAGAAAACATGAAACATGTAGCACATTGGTCTTCAAAATCTTGGCGGTACACATGAATGATTAAACATTGCTTGTTCTTCTTCTAGATGAGTCAGAAAGACCTATACATGATCTCCAAACAATTCTTGAACTTTGTACAACAGCTAAAATGGTGGCACATACCCTCAACATTCTCCAGTCAGCCAAACAGAGGCATAGCCAAGAAAAATCAACATCCTGGACCACTGCCAATTCTAGAGAGAGAAGAAAAACACTTTGCGGATCAATTGGAGACAACACATGAACATCAAGAGCATCTTCCATCAGTTTATATACCATTTCATGCCATACCAAGTTGGTACACATTATTAGCATATGTCTTGAGAATAGCTAGGCATCTGGAACTATTTGTATCACAACTATCATTTAAAAACTAAGATTGTGGACCTCCAAAACAATTAAAACTCATATGGATTCACTTATACATTACTATGAACATATTCTCAAAACCGCATAGCCAAATCTATCACTACAAAGGAATGTGGAGCATTCCAAATAGTCTTCGTCATCACTTAATTCTGCTAGAACATAGACCTAAACTTTGTCTCTCATAACTTTCACTGTGGAGGGACAAATGATCTGAAACTTTGGATTTAGCCCCTTCACATCATACTTTACTTAATTTCTGAATTGCATGACCATATCTTCAAATGTGGAGGAATGTAGAGCATTTTACCAGATAGTCTTCTAGGGAACTCTCTGTGGTAGAAACCTTCACCAACTTTTGGAAGCCAAAACCTTCATATAACAGCACATATATTCTTGGGAACAACAGAAAGGGTTATACAATATGCCATAGGCTATCAACAACATCTTTTCATCCTCAATATAGATTTATGTGTCATCATTCATTTTAGTGCTTCTAATTCCCATCTTAATATTTCATCATTCATCTCAGTGCTTCTAATTCCCATCTTAATATCTCATCATGAAAAAATCTTTGTTGACCAACAACTTGACTTGACACTGATCAAGACATGACATCCAACCATGAACATTAGGAACATCACTACATCTCACTACTTTGTTGACCACAAGCATGCTCAATACACCTTGTATTGACATTAATTTGGGCATGACATCCAACCATGAACATCAGCAACCCATTATGAATCTCAAGAACATCACTGAATATCAGCAACCCTAAACATCAACATCACCATTGTATCTCACTACATCTTTGTATCTCACTGGTAAATCATCATCACAAACTAAGTACTGACCTTACACTAAGTGTTGACATCAATGAAAATACAATGACAATGCATATTTCCAACATGCCCCTATATAAGTGCTCTACCCCCTATAGCAAGCCCCTAGTAGGCTTACGAGACCTGCTTGTGGGCTCTAACCTACCTACAAAGCTGCTTGTGGCTATAAGCAAATCATCACCCAAATAAGGGAAGTGACACACTATACTCCACCACCCCAATGGATATAACCTTAACTCTCTACCTGAATGCTACCTCTATAGCCACCTCCACTGGCAAATCCACCACATCTCTACCCTCTAACCACCAAGGACTAGTATGCAAGCCTTATATGGCATTTTTTTCAAAATGGCATAACTTTTGCCCATGAAGGTAAAAGTTTTTGCAAATGAATAGTTGACAGAAGCTGGTGAAATGCACTTTCTAGTAAAGGTATTTTTGTTGAGATATTTTGTTGTTTTTCTCTAATTATTGCAAGTTGAATCCATTTGACTTTCCTTTCTTTGATAGGCCATATCTTGTGCCCATTACACCATTTTTCACAAATGAATAATCATTGGAAAGTTCTAGGAGAGATTCATAGATACATGATTCTTTTTCATGTTTTGTTTCAAAATAATTTTGTATCAAAAGTCAATTTTTGGCTATCTGTGAGCCTTGAGACTATTGAAACTTGAGAAAAGCCTTATAATCCCACGAAATTATAAAGTGCCAACATTGTAATCTCTAGGGGCAATTTCTCATACTAGTGAAAAGGGGTGTATTGGTATTATTGAGTTCTCTTCTTTTTAGCACTTTACTTTTTGCATTCTCTGCATCATGGATCAAACAACAGTTCACATCTTAACTTCTTACAACTATTTTGAGTAGAAATCATGCATGATAATCTATTTAAGGAAAACTAGTTTGCATAGGATAATAGTGGGACTAGAAACTCAACTTGAACAAGATGTAGATAAGCCTAAATAGTTCAACAAATGTGATGAAGCATATGAAACATTATGTTTATCTATTTCTCATGATTTACTCTTTCATATTGAATCTTTGAATTCATCAAATGAAATTTGGACAAAGCTAGAGACATTATTTGGCACACAAGATTCTATGACGGGTCATATGTTAGAAAATGAATTAATCAATCTAAGTCTAAGTAATTTTAATATAATCCAAGATTTCTTCACTAAAATGAAATTGTGAAGGCTATAGTTAAAGTAGTGTGGAATTGAAAAGAAAGATGAACAACCAATTCTTAGTATTCTCTCAAAACTAAGTTTAGAATATTCTATATTTGTTTCTACCTTCTATGCTACTAATGGAATTCACTATCTCTCTTACACAGGAGCAAGATAAGATAATCCAAATAAGGACTCTCAAATCCTCTAATTTGCATGCCCTGGTTGTTGCTAACCAAGGAACAAAAGAACAAAAAGGAAAAAGTAGTAACAGTGAGGATAAGAAACTAGCAAAGAGAAGAAGGATCAAAAACCAACTATCCCAAAAGAAGCTAATGAGACGTCATCTTCAAATGGTAATAAGCATAAGCAAGAAAAGGTCACATGTTCTTATTGTAAATGACTCAGTCATGATGAACATAAATGTTTGAAGAAATGAATTGATCACTTGACACACATTCTTGAGAAGAATAATATCAATATTCCTAAATCAGTAAAACAATGTTCAAATGAGGTGTCTATCTAGGCAAAAGATAATAGCAAGGTGAAATGGAAGGGCAAAGCCACTGAAGTAGTTGCTTCACAAAAATCCTCTTGGGTTCTTGATTCGGGTGCTTCACACCACATGGCTTCATCTAAGGATGAACTTGCATCTTTGGAGCAATGTACTATGTCTTCTATTTTGATAGGTGATGACACTCCTATTGAGGTGTGTGGGATAGGGTTTGTTGATGTGGCACATGGCACATTCCATTATGTTCTTTGTGTGCCCTCATTTGATTTATCAAATCACTCTCATAGGTTCAGGCAAGTGGGTTGAGTTCAATCCTAATTCAGTGGTGATTCATGAGTTGCTCAATATTTCTATAATTGTTGTTAGGAGAGCATATCATTAGTCATGGCTATATCTATTTCTCACTTTGTTCATGATCCTCCATCTATTTTTCTCACTCATTCTAATGATGTGAGTAGATTATGGCATGAGCGGTTTGGCCATATTAACTTCCGCTACTTATAACTGCTTAATCAATAAAGCATGGTCACAAGGTTGCCTTTAGTTCAGTTTTCAAGTGGTGTTTGCCAAGGTTGCATTCTTGGCAAGCATCTTAAGGAAAATTTTGATAAAGTAAAGCCATGGAGAGCTTCACAAATACTGGAGTTGGTTCACAGTCAATTTGGCTTCTCCTTTTTCAGCATCCTTCTATTGGCAAGAGACACTACTACGCATGATAGGTGTTGTCATTTATGGAAAATAAGTCTATCTTACACATCCGCATTACATAATTTGTTCATACTGGAAGTCAGAGTGAAGATTTGTTTAAATCCAGGTAGTCAGAAACAGAGCATGTGTAAAGGTCTAGTATCTTGGTCCAGATCTCTCCGGTGGTAAATCATAGTGTACTACAAATTTGAGGGACTGATAAGGATTGTTAGGACTATCTAAATCCAGAGATTTACCCTCTGATGATGAAGGATTCAAAAGTTATAAGCATCTGAGTATCGGGTGCTAGTTAGTCAATATAGTCAGAAGAAGAATAGGATGACCTAGTATTTAACCTTGGTCCAGATGAAGAAAAGTTGTTGGTTAAGCAATTTGTGATAATCAATGCTATTGGCTGACATGATTGATGATTCAAGAACACAAGTTTTTGGTCCATGTTGTTTGTGCATGGATTCAGCTGACATAATAGAGTTCTTAATAAATATTCTAAGTTTTCTTGAAGCCGACTATAGTTGATTGAATTTCTTGATGTGGATATATATAACTGATGGATTCAAGTGTTTTGGAGTGCAATTGTGATGTGGTGATGGAGTAAGTGTGAAAAAGGTAGAAAGAAGTATGAAGGTGAAGATCCAAGTTCAGATTATGGCTGAAGAGTGAAACAGCGCAGAGTAAGGATGAAGTGTGTAAGATCAGTATTATGTGCTTAACCAGAACTAAATTTTTGCATTGGTAGATGCTATTCATCAGTTTAGACATTCTGTAATCTTCTTATAATCATTTCTATAGGCAGTGAGCCTTTTGGAATAGTGAGCTCTGGGCAATGTGCCCTAAAGGCATGTGCCTTCCCCATTTGTAATACTTTTAACATAGTATAAATTCTTGTGGGTTAACCCCCACCGTGGTTTTTCCCTTAATCGGGTTTCCATGTAAAAATCCTAGTGTTATGTGTGGTGATTTTATTTTTTCTCATGTGTTGTTGATTAATTCTTTCATGGTTATACCATTCATTTGTTAATAAGTGGTAAAGAAGTTTAAATTTCAAAAAAGGATAAAAGTTTTGTGACAACTGATTCACCCCCCTCAAAATAGAAACTTAACAAACACAGAGTCTAACAGTCGCTGCCCTCCTTGCATTTGCCTCTTGCTTGGGACTAGGGCCTTCGGCCATGGCATTAGACATGTGTTTCTTTTTTTATCTTAGTTTCAATTTTTTTATAATACTTAACATTGTCTAATGGTTATGAAGCTTGGAATCTATGTATATATATATAACACAGATGGTTAAAAAGTCAAGTTTCTAGTAGCATAATATATATATATACACACACAAAGACATATATTTAGAAATATACTATTTGACAAATCTGTGTTTATTGTGAGGTAGATTGTAACCTGTTTATCAAAGTTACAATATATATTTGAATGTGTACATGTTTATCAAAGTTAAACATATAGGTTCCTTTACTAAATGCTGGTATATAAGGAAAATATTCATAGCTCTATATTATTTTTTTGAAGTGAAAATAACAACTAACCCTTTCTTTTTGAAAACATGATACAATCAACAACCTATTGATTTATTACATTAACCTCTATTCATATCTTTTTTTTTTAACAACATTAAAGAGTAACACAACATATGCATATTTTCCATGGCAACTTTCTCACAGCCACATAACAAAACCAACAAAAATAAAATATTTCTCCATTGCAAAACTTCCTTTCAACAACATGGATACAAACTTTTTTTTTTTTGTTTTTAAATGCACATAAATATAATGACAAGATGTCTATATCTTCATTAGGAAATCATAAAGATCTACATCAACAACATAGATACATTATGAGGTGGAAAAATTACTTCATTACATAGGAATAATTTCAGTTCACAAATACAACAATGAGAGTTCATTTCCTCAACAAAATACAACATGGTCACCTAGAGCAAGGCTCTCAAACACAACCAACAAGGTAATAAAGCCATAGCAATAATGATCACTCTTCCCAAGCTCCAAGAGCCACCAAAATAACTTGCAAGATACTAAACCAAAGGAGGGATAGCCAAGCCACAAAAACTGCTCTCCTCCCTACCATAGACCCGCAAGTGGGTCACCCCTAAGCTGGGAGGTCAATTTTCACATGGGTTTAACACTCCACAACACAACAATCAGGAAGCCAACAAAACATGAAGAACACCCATAGATTTAACACAACACAAAACTCATAGAAATGAGTTTGAAGGGGTAAGGGAGTGGACATCACTCAAATCAAGAGGATCACCACACAAAAATTTGAAAGTCTCCACACAAATAGGGGCCTGAGGCCAAAACTATAAACTCCATGTATAAATAAATTTCACCATGGCACTCATGCCAACCAAAATATCCCATACTCAATATATTAGCCTTAAGGCCACAAAAATACCAACACCAAAAGGGTGACCTCGAGGAAGTTCACTCCTCCCCCACCCCACACAAGGATGGACACACCAACTTGGTAGTCTCATACCAATACACCCAAAAACCCCAACAACAAAGAAGAATAACACCAAAATCATTTCAAACACATAACCAAAATTTAACAAGCATAAGGAATGGTTAAAATGCCATGAGGCTTACCTTAAGAGCCCAACAATGAATACAAGTTGAAGAAGATCCCACAAGCTTTCTCCAAGCCTCCAATCCTCCAAAAATCTCTCTAACTCCCCAAAACCCTCCAAAGATAGAAAATAAATCAAAAAAATGAGAACCCCATTAAAATAGGCCTCATTATAAGGCCCAGAGGAATGAGAAGGTAACACATGTCACCTTCTCCTTCCTCATCCCAAGCCATTTGCAAGGGAGAAGGAATGTGAGCGTGACATGTGTCACCCTCCCATCCATTCAAACCACACCCTCTCCACATGTGTGAGAGCAAAGGTGGAGAGGTGGCATCTCTCGCCATGGCTCAAAGAGGATAAGGGATGACACATGTCATCACCTTATTCTCCAAAGGGAGTCCCTTCACTCCAAGATGCTCTCACACATGTGTGAAGCATTGGAGAAAGGTTCCAAACACTTGGGGGTCTTAAAGACTCCCCAAGTCTTCAAAGTGTGGAATTCCATGCCTTGGAAAAGGGAGATGTCTCTCCTTTCAAGGCATGACTCATCTCCCACACTTATCCAATTTGAAATTTCGCCATGTTTATTTAACCCAAGTTTAACATGACTAGACAGGGGTAAGCCTAGGGTTTGGCATGCCCAAATGGGCCCTAGATCCTAGGGGTACCACCTAGAGTTAATTTTAGCCCCTAGTAAACACTTTAGGAGATAAAAATCCACATAAAATGGCCATAAAATTAAAAGACACCAAATAGTGTAAATTAAAACACATATTTTACAACACATCATTTAAATAATAGAAAAGGGTGAAACTAGGCCAAATAATAAAAATACAGGCATTTAGGAAAACAACATTCAATCACACATAATCCTTGTCCCTCTTAGGAATGGATCAGCCTAACATGGGAAACACATAAGTGCGATATCAATCTTCGATTTTCCTTGGCCTAGAAAATCACTTGCACACTTGAAAAAATAGATTAATCTGACATATATATATCATAGCCGAAGCATGGAAATGTAACACTCACGTCATCGCATAATTCATATAAAACATTAAACAAATCACATCAGAATTAAAATTTATAATTTCATTTCTATATACTATCTCAGAATCAAAATGGCATAGCAAATCCATAAAATGATTTCAAAACTAAGATCTCTAATATCATCAAAGTGCATATCACACGTCTAAACATCATCAGTGAATCAAAATTAGGATATAGTCAAATCACCACATACTAAGCATACCTAATCAAAGTAAAGGAATATAGTCTAGAGTCTGCATATTGGGATCAACAGTCCCCAAATGCCTAAAATGTCTCCAACTGCAAATATGAAATGATCAAAATAAGTGAGTGAAATAAATAGGCCTCACATTCTCCCCCCATAAGATTAAACTTCCTCTTAGAAGTCCTCAAAGAGGTGAGGATAAAGCATCCTCAATCTAGTTGCATCCGCCCATGTCATTGTGACCTCATCATATCAGTCCCACTGAACCCTAACCTAGTCCAGCTCTCGACCTTGAAGGCCTAGCATCCAATGAGCCAATATATGAATTGGCTCCAAAGCTAGCTACCCATCTTCCTCTACCTATAGAGGACTCTAGTCCAATACATGAGATAAATCAGATATGTAACGTCACAATACAGACACATGAAATACATTGTGGATGCACAATAGGCTAGGTGGTAAGGCTAGATGGTAGGCTATGGGTCCTATCCAGTCCAAGATTTCAAAAGGCCCAATGAACCATGGTGCGAGATTAAAGCCCTTTCTATAATGGATTGGACTCTTATGTGGCCGTACTCTCAAGAATACTCTGTCATTTATTGAGAAGCTCCGATCTTGTCTCTTAGCATTGACATACTTCTTCTATCAATCATGTGCCTCCTGAAGTCTCTGCCTAATCAAGGTCACCTGCTACTCCATATCATGCATCAGCTCTGGCCCAATGGCAACCCTATCCTCTATATGATCCCAACTCAATGGTGTCCTACAAGGTCTGTCATACAAGGCCTGATAAGCAGGCATACTGAACGAGCTGTGATGCCCATTATTGTAGGCAAACTCAACCAGACATAGATACTCCTCCCATCTAGACTGGTGATCCATAAAATACATGCGGAGCATATCCTCTAACACCTGATTCACCCTCCTTTTGACCATCTGTATCAGGGTGACAAGTAGAACTAAAGTTGAGCTATGTGTTGAACGCCTGCTGTAATACCCTCCAAAAGGCTAATGTGAACACTATGTCCCTGTCAAAAATGATGCGGTGAGGTACCCCATGTAATCTCACAATGTCATCCAAGAATACTCTCACCATTGATGGTGAATTGTACATTGTACGTACAGGTGAGAAATGTGCCACCTTGGTCAACTTGTCAACCGTCACCAAGATGACATCATGGCGGCGAGAAGACATAGGAAGACCAACAATGAAATCCATGGAAATGGTATCCTATTTCCACTCTAGTATCTTGTGAGGGTATAAAAGACCTGTTGAATGCTGATGCTTGGCCTTGACCCTCTAACACTCAAGGCATTGAGTAATAAACTCTGTAATATCCCGTCTCATACTCACCCAATGGTACAGCTATCACAAGTCAGCATGCATCTTCTTCACCCCTAGGTGTGTTGCAAAAGGTTCTCTATGAGCCTTTGATAACACTACCACATGTAGGTCACATGCATGAGGTACATAGATGCGTTGTCAATGTCTAAGTAGCCCATCTTCTTGTAGGGAATATCCTATAAACTTGCCCACAAGTGCCTTCTGTGACTAGATCTCCTATTGCACCTTAATAAACCACTCATCCTCAGGAAGATGCTGAATAATGCATCCCCTCAAGTCCACACTCGAAGTCAAGGTCAGGATGTTGACGTGCTTCCGACTCAATGCATTGGAAACCATGTTCTCCTTCCCTCTGATGTAGTGGACATCAAAGTTGTACTAAAAAAGAAACTCCATCCAACACTGCTAGCAGGCATTTAGATTCAGCTGTGTGAATATGTACTGAAGACTATGATGATCTAAATGAAGCTTAAAGTGATGACCCAGTAAAAGGTGTCTCCAACGAACAAGAGCATGAACCACCACTGCGAACTCTAAGTCGTGTGTGGGGTAGTTTAGCTCATGAGTCTTGATCTTTCGCGACTCATATGCGATAGCTCTACCACCCTGCACAAGTATGACTCCTAATCCCTCTAGTGATGCATCAATACAAACCACGAAAGCTGTTGCTGGATCAGGAACTGCTAAGATGGGAGCACTAGTAACATACTCGTTGAGGACTCCAAAGGCCCTCTCACACTACTCAGTCCAAGTAAAACTCTTCCCTTTCCGTTGAAGGGAGGTGATGGGGTGTGCTATCCGTGAGAAGCCCTCAATGAATCTACAAAACATCGACAAACTCCCTCAAGATGGGATGGTCATCTAATGATGCCTTTGGCTCATCCTCTGATCTATCACTAATAGTGATGGTGAACATTTGACATCCCTTCCACATGTAGCACTTAAGCTACTGAGTGGATATCATATGAACTGTCATGGGCTTCTAAATGCCCACTATCTTGACTGATGTGCCATGATCGTCTAAACAACTAATCACCTTTCAGCGATAATCTATCTTGGCTCTATGACCCGTAAACCAATCCATGTCTAAAACCACACCATAATATCCTAAAGGCATAACCCTAAGGTCGCACAATGTAGTGAAGGGCCCCAAAGATATCTCACAGTCGTTAGCCAAAACATCTACTACCATCTTGGCCCCTGTGGCCAACTCAACCTCCCACCTATTGCCCTACCTAGAGGCCACCAGCCTGCAACACTCCACTAACAATAGAGATATAAATGAATCAGTAGTGCCAGAGTCAAATAAAATAGCAATGTGGACATCCCCAATCATACATGTAGTCTCGATCACTGAGGCTTGGAAATTGACCTAGTGATTATCAACCATTGCAAACATATGGTGGGACCTACCCACATCTCCAACTGTCTGCTCTGATCCTCCTGATATAAAGCCCTGTGGGCACTCTCTGGCTAAATCTCCCACTTCACCAAAAATATAGCATGCTCCTCGAGCCTGTACCTATCTAGACTATGTCCTACCTGACTACTATTGTCCAAATCGACCCATGGACCCCTGTGAACCTCTATGTGACTGATGTGATCTAGCTAGCCCTGCAAGTGGTCCCTTCTATCTTTGATCCCTATGTGAGCCCTACTACTGCCAACCATGATTATGACCCCCATGTGCCCTCTGCTGTGGCCTGGACCTCTATTGATGCTGTTGCTGCTGTGGAGGTCTAGGAGGTAGCGGTGCAGAACTAAAATCTCCTCTCTGGGGTGGTGGTGATGGTCGATAGAAATGCTGCTGTTGCTAGCTATGGTCCTAATATTGAGGATGTGAACTCTTACCCTGACTCTAAATCTCCTCTGTGATGTATGCCTTCTCAGAAACCCCACTTATGGTCTGAGGGTTTGCCATGTGCACTAGGCCTGATATCCCATGATTCAAACCCCTGATAAATTTGTGAACCAAAAGTTTCTCATCATCTTGATACTTTGCATATTGTGACAACTTAATGAATCTACTCTCATACTGTGCTACAGTAGAACCTCGCTACTGCAACTCATGGAACTTGTCAATCTGGCACTATTTGTAGTGATCTGAAAGATAACACATGTTAAAGCACTCAATGAAGGTGTCGCATGTAATAATATCCAATGATAGGCAGCACTTGCACTCCTCAGTGCACCACCATGTCATCGCTGCATCTCTTAAAAGATGAACTACCATGTGTACCTTTGTGTTGCTCCCATAGGGATGCAATGCAAAGCACCTATCCAAACTAATGAGACAAGCCTCAGCCTCAGCTCCCTCTGTGGTCCTTGTAAAGGTGGGTGGATTCAACCTAAGTAAATATCTAATGGGGTCCCCTTTGTCTCTGTGTCCTCTGAAAGGCTCATCCATCTCCTCTCGCCATCCATAATCATAAGGTCGATGGTATACCTGCTCTATCCTCACAGCCTCCTCTCACCTTGAATGTTGCAGAGAGCTCCTGTTATGAGCTCTGTATGTTGAACTAACCTCCTCTGTTGTGGTGTCAGGTACCTCTACATATGGTGCAATATGTGGCTCCATACGTGGCTCAACAGGTGGCTCCACTCGTGGCTCTATACAGGGCTTGACACGTGGCTCTACATGTGACTCAGCATGCAGCTCATCATGTGGCACCTCTTGTGACTCAACATAGGCCTCAGCACATGGCTCTACACACCACTTGACATGTGGCTTTGCGGCGGCCTATGGTAACCTCTCTAGGACTACCTGTAAACCTAAAGAATCTATGGCACTAAATCAGGTGCGGGTGGTGCCTCTGGTGCCTATGGTGTTGGTGGTCCCTAACCCTCAGCTGATGACTCGCTATGTATCTCTATTGATGCAGTGGCACGTGAACATGCTCACCTTGTTGTGGGAGACATCCTACAAGAACAAGGTATTCACGAATTAGATGAATTTGTGGAACAAAAATGTGCCCTAAATTGCCCAGTGTTTAAACTTGTGCTCTGATAACAAATGTCATACACACATTTCCCATGTGGTCATGACATGCAACACACATGTCATGTCCACATTCGTCATGTGGTCATGACATGAAATATCAAAAAGTTTTCCACACATCCCTAGAAACCCCCTCACACGTGTCAATGTGCTCGGTGGTAATATGCATAAGGCATAATCATGTCAATCAAATCTAAGGGTAGTGTGACTACAAGCGCAAGTACTTGCCTGATGATAGCCGACTAGGGGGTTATGCGACGTGATGAGGGTCACCTCTTGGGTTAGGATCGACTCGACCTGAACACTAAGTTTCCTAAATGTGTGATGCAATTTCGACACGAGGTGAAACTAAAACCTAGGACTTAAGTCATAAATTAATTAGTCTAATCACAAAAATAGTCACTAAGGTAAAAATAATTCATTTATAAAACTCTTCTAAGATTTTAGAAAAATCTGACAGCATAACGCCTCTACGCCTCTAGGGCGTGCATAGAAATATATTTACAACAATTTGTCTACCAAAAGTTTATTAAGGCTAATTAAATAAATTGATTAAAATAATATTCACTAGGTTGAGCTACTAGCTGCACTAAGGTTTTCAAAATGGATTAACTAGATTAAATTAAATAAATAAATAAGCTCATCACAGAGGTGTTCATAATTAAAATTTATTAAATCTAAGGTTTAGTAATTAATCCCCTTACTATTAATAAATTAAGAGAAACAACGTTCCCATAAATATTTAGTTATTTCCCCTTATAAATTTCACATTAACATTAATTCCCCAAGACAAATTAAGGGTTCAAGATAGGGTAAATTAATCGCTCCATAATAGTTCAAAAGAAAAGAATTAATGGAGAGAAAGAATTCCACCCCATTTACTAACTATACCTCAAGGGGGTAAATTTAATTTCAAGCCAAGTCAAAACAATTGAAAGGGACAAAAGGGGAGGCACGTGTTCACGTGCACCCATCTCCCACAATTTAAAATTAAATTAAATTCCCACCTCACAAGAGAAACTAATTTAAAATTCTACCCAATCCCTAAAAGTTGACCCATTAAAATAATAATATCATTATGGAGGAAAAAGCCCTAACCCTATTCCTCCTTTTCCCTATTCTTTATATTCCCTCTCATTTTGTTTTCTCATTTCCTCTCTTTTGTTTTTCCAGGTCAAACGGATGGGCAGCCATGAAAAGATTCTACACACAAGAAGGAGTACTCATTAAGTATAACATACATTCATTATAAGTCTTTTTTTTTTTGGTGTGTGTATATATATATACATTGATTTGTATGACAGACAAAAATAATCACAGATGGTAGCATATATATATTTATTTATTTATTTATTTTTATTATAAATATTAAATATATTGAAGATCATAGATGCAGGTCAAAGAAGCGCCCAATGGTCAAGGGTTGAACCGGAGGTGGGAAGGGTGGCCGACGAGACTGGCACCGTGGACTTCATTTTGCGCAGTCCTTTTTCTTTTAGTAGTGAAGAATAGTGGGTTGTGGTGGGGGCCGACTCCCCACCCACTACCCACCGCTTGGTGGGTAATAGGTGGGGGGTTCGTTCCCCCACCAACATCTCAAAATAGAAACTTAACAAACGCAGAGTCTAACAGTGGCGATGGCTCTGGTGCCACCCTCCTTATATTTGCCTCTCACCTGGGACTAGGGCCTACGGCCACGGCATTACACATTCATTTTTTTTTCCATCTCAGTTTCAAATTTTTGTATAATACTTAACAGTATTTAATGGTTATGAAGCTTGGAATGTGTGTGTGTGTGGGTGTGTGTGTGTTTATATATACATGTAGTTTATATATATATATATATATATATATATATATATATATATATATATATATATATATATATATCTTTCTTAAAATCACACAGGTTACAATCTACCTCACATATATATATATGTCTTTCTTTCTTAAAATCACACAGGTTATAATCTGCCTCACAGTAAATACAGATTTGCCAAATAGTATATTTCTAAATATATAGATATATATTTTTTCTTATATATATATTTGAATGGATACATGTTTATCAAAGTTAAACATACAGGTTCCTTTACTAAATGCTGGTATATAAGGAAAATATTTACAGCTCTATATAATTTTTTTGAAGTGAAAATAATAACTAACCCCTTCTTTTTGAAAACATGATACAGTCAACAACTGATTGATTTATTACATTAACCTCTATTCTATTCTTTTTTTTTTAACATTAAAGAGTAACACAACATATGCATATTTTCCATTGAAACTTTCTCATAGCCACATAACAAAACTAACAAACATAAAATATTTTTCCATTGCAAAACTTCCTTTCAACAACATGGATACAAACTTTTTAAAAAAAAAATACACAGAAATATAATGACAAGATGTCTATATCTTCATTAGGACAGCATAAAGATTTACATCAGCAACATAGATACGTTATGAGATGGAAAAATTACTTCATTACATAGGAATAATTTCAGTTTAGAAATACAATAATGAGAGTTCACTTCCTCAACAAAATACAACAAGGTCACATAGACTAGGGCTTTCAAACACAACCAACAAGGTAATAAAGCCATAGCAATAATGATCACTCTTCCCAAGCTCCAAGGGCCACCAAAATAACATGCAAGATACTAAAACAAAGGAGGGACAACCAGGCCACAAAAACTGCTCTCCTCCCTACCATACACCCACAAGTGGGTCACCCCCGAACTGGGAGGTCAATTTTCACATGGGTTTAACACTCCACAACACAACAATAAGCAAGCCAACAAAACATGAAGAACATCCATAGATTTAACACAACACAAAACTCATGCAAATGAGTTTGAAGGGGTAGGGGGGTAGGGGAGTGGACATCACTAGACTTAAGAGGATCACCCCACAAAAATCCCAAAGACTCCACACAATAAAGGCCTCAAGCCAAAAATCATAACTCCATGTATAAATAAATTTTACCATGGCACTCATGCCAACCAAAATAACCCATACTCGATATCTTGTCGTTACGGCCATAAAAATAACAACACTAGGAGGGTGACCTCGAGGAGGTTCACTCCTCCCCCACCCCACACAAGGATGGAAACACCAACTTGGTAGTCTCATCCCAATAAACCCAAAAACCCCAACAACAAAGAAGAACAACACCACTATCATTTCAAACACATAACCAAAATTTAACAAGCAAAAGGAATGGCTAAAATGCCATGAAGCTTACCTTAAGAGCCCAACAATGGATGCAAGTTGAAGAAGAGCCCACAAGCTTTCTCCAAGCCTCCAATCCTCCAAAAATCTCTCTAACTCCCCAAAATCCTACAAAGATAGAAAAATAAATCAAAAAAACAAGAACCCCATTCCCCTCTCAAAGAGGAATTAAAATAGGCCTCATTCTAAGTCCTGGAGGAATGAGAAGGTAACACATGTCACCTTCTCCTTCCTCATCCCAAGCTATTTACAAGGGAGAAGGAATGTGAGGGTGACATGTGTCACCCTTCCATCCATTCAAACCTCATCCTCTCCACATGTTCTCTCACACATGTGTGAGAGCAATGGTCGAGAGGTGGCATCTCTCCCCATGGCTCCAAGAGGATAAGGGATGACACATGTGATCACCTTATTCTCCAAAGGGAGTCCCTTCACTCCAAGATGCTCTCACACATGTGTGAGAGTATTGGAGGAACGTTCCACACACTTGGGGGTCTTGAAGACTCCCCAAGTCTTCAAGGTGTGGAATCCCATGCATTGGAAAAGGGAGATGTCTCTCCTTTCAAGGGATGACTCATCTCCCAAACTTATCCAATTTGAAATTTCGTGACTTTTATTCAACCCAAGTTTAAGGTCACTAGACGGGGGTAACCCTAGGGTTTGACATGCCCAAATGGGCCCTAGACACTAGGGGTACCACCTAGGGTTAATTTTAGCCCCTAGTAAACACTTAAGGAGATAAAAATCCACATAAAATGGCCATAAAATTAAAAGACACCAAATGGTGTAAATTAAAACACATATTTTACAACACATCATTTAAATATTAGAAAAGGGTGAAACTATTCCAAATAATAAAAATACAAGCATTTATGAAAATAACATTCAATCACACTTGATCCTTGTCCCTCCTAGGAATGGATCGGTCTAACATGGGAAACACATAAGTGCGATATCGATCTCTAATTTTTCGTGGCCTAGAAAATCACCTGCACACTTGAAAAAATAGATTAATCTAACATATATATATCATAGCCGAAGAAAGGAAATGTAACATTCATGTCATCACATAATTCATATAAAACTTTAAACAAATCACATCATAATTAAGATTCATAATTTCATTTCTATATACTATCTCAGAATCAAAATCGCATAGCAAATCCATAAAATAATTTCACAACTAAGATCTCTAATATCATCAAAGTGTATCTCACACGTCTAAACATCATCAGTGAATTAGAATTAGGATATAGTCAAATCACCACATACTAAGCATAGCTAACCAAAGTAAAGGAATATAGTCTAGAGTCTACATATTAGGATCAACAGTCCCCAAATGTCTAAAATGTCTCCAACTACAAATATGAAATTATCAAAATAAGGGAGTGAAATAAATAGGCCTCACATCCTCCCTCCTAAGACTAAAATTCCTCCTAGAAGTCCTCAAAGAGGTGAGGATAAAGTATCCTCAATCTAGTTGCATCCTCCCATGTTGTCGTGACCTCATCATATCGGTCCCACTAAACCCTAACCTGGTCTAGCTCTTGACCTCGAAGGCCCAGCATCTAACAAGCCAATATGTAAATTGGCTCTAAAGCCAGCTACCCATCTACCTCTACATGTAGAGGACTCTAGTCCAATACATGAGATAAATTAGATATGTAACATTGCAATACATACACATGAAATACATCGTGGATGCGCGAAAGGCTGGTGGCAAGGCTAGATGGTAGGCTACGGGCCCTATCCGCTCCAAGATCTCAAAAGGTCTAATGAACCATGGTGCAATCTTAGAGCCCTTTTCATAATGGATTAGACTCTTATGTGGCCGCACTCTCAAGAATACTCTGTCACCGACTGAGAAGCTTCGATCTAGTCTCTTAGCATCGGCATACTTCTTCTATTGATCATGTCCCTCCTGAAGTCTCTGCCTAATCAAGACCACCTACTACTCCATAT
This sequence comes from Cunninghamia lanceolata, assembly GCA_027924645.1. Lineage (NCBI taxonomy): Eukaryota > Viridiplantae > Streptophyta > Pinopsida > Cupressales > Cupressaceae > Cunninghamia > Cunninghamia lanceolata. Next base: position 5,977,340 of record BSBN01001185.1, on the reverse strand, counting down.
CATGCACCAACTTTGGCCCAATGGAAACCCTGTCCTCTATACAATCCCAACTCAATGGTTTCCTACAAGGTCTATTGTACAAGGCCTGATAAGGAGGCATACCCAACGAGTTGTGATGCCCATTATTGTAGGCAAACTCAACTAGATATAGATACTCCTCCCATATAGACTGGTGATCCATAACGTACATGTGGAGCATATCCTCTAACACTTGATTCACCCTCTCCATCTGACCATTTGTCTCGGGGTGATAAGCAAAACTAAAGTTGAGCTTTGTGCCCAACGCCTACTGTAATGCCCTCCAAAAGGCTAATGTGAACATTGAGTCCCAGTTAGAAATGATGCGGTGAGGTACCCCATATAATCTCACAATGTAATCCAAGAATACTCTCGCCACTGATGTTGCATTGTACATTGTGCATATAGGTGAGAATTGTGCCACCTTCGTCAACTTGTCAACCATCACCATGATGGCATCATGGCAGCGAGAAGACATAGGAAGACCAATAATGAAATCCATGGAAATTGTGTCCCATTTCCACTCTTGTATCTCATGAGGGTATAAAATGTTGATAACTGAGAGGGGGGTGAATCAGCTATCTTAATTACTTTAACTTTCTGTTCTTCTTTAACAACTAATGCAACATCAAATCACATAAGCATGCATAACCATGAAAGAAGAAATAAAATTAATACACATAACACAATGATTTTGACATGGAAAACCCTATTAAGGGAAAAACCATGGGGTGATTAACCCAAGATTATATTCTCTATTAAAAGAACAAAAGTACAAAATGGCACTTGCCAATTAGGGCTCACTACCCGAGCACACTTCTCACAAGAGGCTCACTGCCTACAAGAGACTCATTGTCTACAAGGTATAAAGAAAGTAACCACATATCCTGAGGTTCAGTTCCGGTTAGGCTCAATACACTAATCTACTGCACTTCATTCCTCCTCTTCTTTGGTGCTGCTATTCTGTCACATACCGGACCTATATTGATGCTTCCACACTACTCTTTGCTTTTCTTCACACTACACAACACAACACTCACACCTTCATACCAAAATCAATCTGGTATATATATCTACATCAATGATTTCAATCATCTTTCTAGGCAGCATCTGGAAAACTCAAGATATTTCCAAACTCTGGTCTGTCAGCTGAATCCATGCTTACTAAGTGATGTGTATCAAAAAGATAGTTATAGAAGTTATCCATCATGTTAGCCAATCATGAATGATACCTCAAGACACTTGATCACCATCAATATCTCATCCGGATTAAGGTTTGATGCTCTGCCGATCAATTCTTCCTCAATCTACTCTGCCAAACAGGAACCCAACACTTAGGTGCTCATATATTTTCACTATTTCATCACTAGAGGCTCAATCTCTAGAATGTATCATTCATAGTACTCCTCTTGACTTCCCCATGTCCGCACTTTGCTAAGATACTTCCTCTGAGAGATCCGGACCTAATTGTCAGACCTTACTACAGGCTCTGTTCTTGGTCACCGGACTAAAATACTCTTCAATCTGACTTCCGGTATAGACATGCCACATCCTACGGATGTGTGGGATGGACTTTGTTGCCATCAATGACACCACTCATGAAGCCATATAGTGTCTATTGCCAATAATCTCCCCCTTTGGCATTGATGGCAACACTTAGTGAAAAATGACTAAGTGTTATAGCATACTCCCCCTTGGCTGATGTTATGTTCTTATGTACACTTTTCCATAGCTCCCGCTTAGCTAGATTCCACATTTTTCACTGCTCCTCACTCCCCCTTTGACATCACTGGAAAAGGGTAGGATCCACATACCAAAATTTCCAAAAACAATCTATACTTGGCCGCATAAATATATATACATAACATACTTACATATACTGAAGTATATCTGCAAAAGTTGTCTTCAACTGGACAAATTTTATTTCCCAACTCTACTTCATCCTGTCCAAAATTGAGATGTGACCACTCAACAGGAATGCAAAATCTTCTACCCTCTTTAGATCTGTCAGATCACTAGTTCGGGCTATGGTCTGAGCATCTGTTAGGGCCTCATGCATGGCCTCTAACTTAGGGATAATTAACCCTCTAAGTTCACCCATCCTACTTATTATATTCTTCCTTTCCTTTTCAAGTTTCTTTAGTTCATTTAGAATGACAATAGTCTGACATTCTTGGTTTGTTATGGATGTGGTGAGAGGATCAAAATTCTGAGATAAACTTGACAATTTATCCTCTTGTTCTTTCACTTTCTTCTCAATATCCTTTGTGACTTTAGACTAGGACAAACAAAATTTATATATTTCTACACCATCTTTAAGAGCATTTTTGAAGCTATTTATTCCAATATCCATATTTCTCCTATCATTTGTTATTAGCCCTTGTACTTCAGAGAATCTCTTACCCAAAAACTCTTTCTAGACTTTCTCTTCTGCTACTTTCTCTAAAGAGTCAAAATGTGTATTAAGAAAATTAACAAGAGATTTTAGATTACCGGATGAGGAGTTCAAAAGATCCTTCTGGAAGGATGGCATGATCTTCTCCAATATACTGGATGCAATCTCTATCAGCTCACAGTCTCCCATGTGAGACTTCAGAAGTTTTTCTTTTGCATTTGCTTGAGAAAAGGATGCTATCTTTATTATTTGAACTGGGGAGAGGGAATCCAATTTGAATGGTCCTTGAAGTAATTCTAGTTCATCTAATTCCATCATTTCTTTTGTCAGGAAGTCTTTGACTACTTCTATTGTGTCTCTTGTTAGAGATAGAGTTTTCTTCCCTTCTGTGGCCTTAGAGCTATCATCTGGGATTTTCTCTGTTTAATCTTTTTCTCTTCCCTTGACTTCTTCTTCTTGACAACTTTTCTTATCTTTTCTTTCTTCTCCTTCAGTTCTAGAAATAGAAGGGGAATCTGGAAGAGAGATGTTGACTTCTCCAGGGACTTCCTCTTCTGGAGCAGAGGAATCCAAGTCTTGAGTCCTCTCCTCACCTATGTCCTTTGATTCTTTTGCAATTTTCTCAGTAAGATCTTCGACATCCATGTATGCAGGTTCATCACTTATATCCTCTATGATAGGAATATTGAATCTTTTGTATGCATTTCGGAGGATGTCTTCTGTTTCTTTTGCCACTTGATCAGTTTCTCTGAGCATAAGCTTGTTCATTCTAGCTTTTCTCTAGAACTCATCCTTGCAATCCTTGAGGATCATGTTCATTTGTTTTGAAGTAATGGAAGGGTAGAGCTGAATAGCTATCTGTTCCTGGATCTCCAGGTCCTTTTCCTTAGTATTGTTCTTTCTTATTTCAAGTTCCTTCTCTAGGCTTTTGGGAATTAAGGGGATGATTTCAATGAATGCTTTGTTATAGATGTTTAGATGCCTAATTGTAGCTACTTGTAGGATCTTCTGATCACCTTCACTATAATCATCATAAAAATCAGTCATTGGTTTCAAGTTCCCATCCACAGTGATTGATTTGATAATATCATCAGTGCAGAGAGTAGGTCTTTCAATGAATTCTTCTACCTCTTCTTCCTTGTTATGGCTGGTAGAGGGTTCACCAGATATTTTCTTCTTCTTCATTTTCTTGATCTCCTCATCAGATTCTATCTCTTCATCATCCTTCTAACTTGTATAGGACCTTGTGGCCTTTTTATTTGTTCTCTTCTCTCCCTTTCCGAATGTCTAGGCTTCCGGTTTTGATGCTTTTTGGCTCTTAGAGGTGGCAGGTGTAGAGCTTCTGGAGGATTTGGTTTGGGAGGGGGCTTGCACCAGAGCACTTTCTTTTTCTGTTTCTTGCCTTTCTTTCTCTACCCTTTCCATCTCCTCTCTATTGGCATCAACTGCCTCCTTTGATATTCCATGCCTTTTGGCGAATTCTTCTACTTCCTTTCTCATTTTTCTCTTGATCTCAGGTTGTCTTAGTTCAACATGAACTTTTACACTCAACTCTTGGAAGGTTCCAAACCTTTCTGCCTTAGGGTCCTTGGGCTGACTTAGTAGGTGTTGGACATGGAGTTCCAGAATTTTATCATCCACCTCATACCCCATTGGCATAATCTAGACTATCCTTGGCTCTACTGCCTCCATTAGACATTGATCAGTGTCTACCATAAAGCATACTGTATCATTGTACTTCTCAACCAATGATTGGGGGATTCTTTCTCTATACTTTGAAAGTTCTTAAAGTATCCCCAGAGAGCTATATTTTGAGCCTTGGCATCACCAAGCCCATGCATGTAATCTCTGATTTGAATGGCAACCGGTCTGTCATTTTGCCATACCCAACCACTGGATCCAAGTAGCTCATTCATAAAGTAAAAGAACAAACACATTATTAGCCCACCATACTTGAATGAGTTCTTCTTGTCCTTCTTGATCTTTTGTAGGTTTTCCAACAATTGGCTCAGAAGAAGCTCACAAAGATTGTAATCTACATTCTCCCTTAACATCTGATAAGCATCATAGATTGCAGTTCCGGATATAGAATTCTCCCTGCTGGAGTGATATATCTTATAGTCAATTATCATAGATGCAAACTTGATAACTGGATCAGTGATATCTTCTTTAGTCATTGCTCTCTTGTCAAATTTTGATCTGGTAGATTGACTTACAGTTTGATTTTTGACTGATTTGAGAGTAGGCAACCCACCAGATGAGTGCAATCTAGTTACCACCCTAATTGCATCCTTGGTTATCTTGAATGGCCTCATCAACCACATAAAGTTGTCATGCATTCTGCTCAAAACATACCAGACCCAATCATCTTCAGCAAAATAGGGGAAATGAATGCAATGTCCAAAATGCTTATCCCGGATGGCCGTGTACTGAGGTTTGAGTTCAAATGATTCATCTATTAGTTCCTTGTGGTAGATATCTATCATCTTGGATTCCCCAAATTATTCATTGTTTGCATGTATGTAAACCCTAACATCTTCTACATGTAGAACTCCATGCGGAATGCTAGAAAATGTGCCTAGGGGATCAACTTCTAGGGATTTATAGGGATGTTTTTTGAATTTAGGGCATGGCCTATCAGTGATCTTCACAACATTTAGAGTAGCCATCTTTCAAAGATTCAGAGAGAGATATTAAGAGTAGAAAATACCTTTTACACTTCTAGGGTTCACGATATGAGTCGGATCAGATTGCTGGATGAATCAACTTCTGTGATTGATCTTTGAGATGTTTGAGACAATTTAGTTGCAGAGCTCCTTTTCTCTTCTTCTCAAATGCAAATGTGCAAATGATGAATCAAAGAACCCTTTTCTTTATGTGCAAACCCTAATTCCATTTTGCAATAAATGCACAACTTAAGTTATTCTGGTTGCCTTGTTTTCCTTGTTCTAAGAGAGATATTTTCGGATCATTGTGATGCACCTAGAATGATAACTTACAATGTATCTCCCTTTCTCCAATCATTCCATCTAATGACAAATCCAAATATTTCAATTTTGAATTATACCGGATCTAACTGTGAAAGTCCTACTTTTGCCAGGTGACTATCAAACTGGATTAATCTTGGATGATTAACCTTTTCAAACTCCTTACGGATCTTTCAAATCTTTACCAAGGGTTATTTAGATGTTTCTCTAAGGGCCCTTTTCATCCACAACCTTCCATGTGCCAATTTTAGGCACTAATTGACTGGCTGGGGGAACTTGTTTTCTTTTATGACTCCCCTTGAGCCAGAGCTCATCTATTTAGTTTATGGAAGGAATATCAGTACCAAAATTGTGGTGCGGATCCATCCCCAACATTTTCTATACTTCTCTTCATCCAAATCTTGTTCATCTCCCTTTGAATTTCATCTTCATTTACTTTTCCTTTTCCATTGTCTTGGTTTTGATTATGATGTACCAGACCCTTTTTGTTCTGAATCTTACTTCTACAAAATTTAGCAATATGACTGAATCTATTGCAGTTGTAGCAAACAACATTTCTTTGCATATTTGACTAGTATCCGCTTGATCTACATTGATTAGCCATATGTCCCATTCTATTGCATGCAAAGCATCTACCATTGATTGAATTGTTCATTTACATATTTCTACACTCATGAGATTTGTGACCATACCTCTTGTAGTTAAAACACTGATCAGAGAAGGATGAATTAGTTTGATTTATTCTTCTTTTGCACTGATTTACTTTATGACCAAAGTTATTATAGTTGTGGCAGTATCCATTGAAGGATGGATATCTTTGAGCATTTGGTTGCCTTACCGGAGGTCTTCTAGGCCTGTTCCTTGGATTTCCTGATCTAGAGTTCTTCTGACCGGATCCAGAGCTTTCCCCTTTCTCATACCCCAAGCCTTTCTTGTCATCTACCCTCTTTTGGCTTTCAAGAAGAACTTCAAGTTGAATAGAGCTTATCTTGAATTTCTCTTTGTATTCATTTGTTGTTTGAAGATCCCTTTTAAGAGTGTCTATCTGATTCTCAAGTTGTTCTTCATTATCTCTAGCTTCTTCAAGATTAGATTCCAAATGTCTGATTATTCTATCCATTTTGTGGCAGTCTTCTGACTTCTCCTTAAGAGATTATTTTAGATTATCTTCACTTTTTCTTTTCTCTTCAATTTCTTGAGTGAATTTCACAACTCCTAATTCCATTTCATGTCTTACCATAATTACCTCTTTTGATATCTTCTCACATTACTTGGTTTTCTCATTCAGATCTTCATTAGTATCATTGGCTTCACTTTGACTTGCTAATTGTTTAAGCAATTCCTTTCTTTTCTTCATTGACATACTTAGTTTTTCTTTGAGTTCATTTATGAAATCATTAGCTTGTTGGAGTCTTTCCCTCAAGTTATTTAATTCAGAGTGAGATTGCTCAAGATCATCTAGGGCAGACTGAAGTTGTTCCCTCATACCATACATATCCATTGAGATTCCTAGATCTTCCTCAAGCTGTTAGGCTCTGTTAGGAGGAACTTAGCTCTGATACCAATTGTCAATAACTCGGAGGGGGGGTGAATCAGTTATCTTAATTACTTTAACTTTTTGTTCTTCTTTAACAACTAATGCAGCATCAAATCACATAAACATGCATAACCATGAAAGCAAAAATAAAATCAATACACATAACATAATGATTTTGATGTGGAAAACCCTGTTAAGGGAAAAATCATGGGGTGATTAACCCAAGATTGTATTCTCTGTTAAAAGAATAGAAGTACAAAATGGCACTTGCCAATTAGGGCTCACTACTTGAGCACACTACTCACAAGAGGCTCACTGCCTACAAGAGACTCGCTGTCTACAAGGTATAAAGAAAGTAACTAGGTGATTGAACTGATGAGAAGCATCCACATATGTTGAGGTTTAGTTCCGGTTAGGCTCAATACACTGATCTACTACACTTCATTCTTCCTCTTCTTTGGTGCTGTTGTTCTGTCACATACCGGACCTGTATTGCTGCTTCCATACTACTCTCTACTTTTCTTCGTAATACACAACACAACACTCACACCTTCATACTGAAATCAATCTGGTATATATATCTGCATCAATGATTTTAATCATCTTTCTAGTCAGCATCCAGAAATTCAAGATATTTCCAAACTCTGGTCTATTGACTGAATCCGTGCTTACTAAGTGATGTGTATCAAAAAGATAGTTATAGAAGTCATCAATCATGTCAGCCAATCATGAATGATACCTTAGGACACTTGATCACCATCAATATCTCATTCAGATTAAGGTCTGATGCTCTGTCGGTCAGTTCTTCCTCAGTCTACTCTGCCAAACATGAACCCTACACTTAGGTGCTCATATCTTTTCACTCTTTCACCACTGGAGGCTCAATCTCTAGAATGGATTAGTCATGGTACTCCTCTTGACTTCCCCAAGTCAACACTTTGTTGAGATACTTCCTTTGAGAGATCCAGATCTGATTGTCAGACCTTGCTGCATGCTCTGTTCTTGGTCACCGAACTAAAATACTCTTCAATTTGACTTCCGGTATAGACATGCCATGTCCTACGGATGTGTGGGATGGACTTTGTTGCCATCAATGACAACACTCATGAAGCCACACAATGTCTCTTACCAACATAAAAGACCTGCTGGATGCTGATGCTCAACCTTAACCCTCTAACAATCAAGGCATTGAGCAACAAACTCTGCAATATCCTGTCTCCTACCCGCCTAATGGTACAACTATCACAAGTCAATATGCATCTTCTTCACCCTCAGGTGTGCTCTAAAAGGTTCTTTGTGAGCCTCTGATAACACTACCGCACATAGGTCACCTGCACGAGGTACATAGATGCACTATCGATGTCTAAGTAGCTCATCTTCTAAGGAATATCCTACAAACTTGCCCACAAGGGCCCTCTATCACTGGATCTCCTACTATACCTCAAGAAACCACTCATCCTTAGGCAGATGTTGAATAATGCATCCCCCCACAGTCAGACTCAAGGTCAGGATCTCGAGGCACATCTGACTCAATGCATCAGTAACCACGTTCGGCAACCATGTTCTCATAGTTATACTCGCAAAGAAACTCCATCCAATGCTACTGGTGAGTGTTCAGATTTGGATGCATGAATATGTACTAAAGACTATGATGATCTGAATGAAGCTTAAAGTGATGACCTAGTAAAAGGTGTCTCGAACGAACAAGAGCATGAACCACCACTGCAAAATCTAAGTCATGTGTGGGGTAGTTTAGCTCATGAGTCTTGAGCTTTCGTGACTCATACATGATAGCTCTACCACCCTTCATAAGTATGACTCTTAATCCCTCTAGTGATGCATCAATACAAACCATGAAAGATGCTACTAGATTACAAACTGCTAAGATGGGAGCGTTGGTAAGATGCTCCTTGAGGACCCCAAAGGCCCTCTCGCACTACTCAGTCCAAGTAAAACTATTCCCTTTCCACTTAAGGGAGGTGATGGGGTGTGCTATCCTCTAGAAGCCCTCAACAAATCTATAGTAATACCTAGCTAACCCCATAAAGCTCCTAACCTATGTCACATTGGTGGGTACTGGCCAATCCCTGATAGCCCTAATGTTTGATGGATCTACAGAGATTCCATTGCCACATAGGATGTGCCCCAAATATTGTACCTCTAACCTACAAAATGCACACTTTGCCTAGTTGCCATAAACATTCTGCTCTCTCAAGTACTACAAAACCTGATATAAGTGCTCCTCATGCTCCTCCTCGGTCCGTGAATAGGTCAAAATATCATCAAGGAAAATAAACATGAACTGATCCAAGTAAGTATGAAACACCCTATTCATGAGACTCATGAACATTGCAGGGGCATTCATCAAGCCAAAGAGTACCACAGTGAACTCACAGTGGCCATATCAAGTCTGAAAGGTAGTCTTATAGATGTCCACCTCTGTCATGCACAACTGGTGATAACTAGACTTTAGGTCTATCTTAGAGAACACTCTGGCTCCCTGTATCTAGTTGAGAAGATCATCAATCCTAGGCAGAAGATAACAGTTCTTCACTGTCTCCTTATTAAGCTGCCTATAATCCATGCATAGATGAAGAGACTCATCCTTCTTTACAAAGATGACATGTGCGCCCCAAGGTGAAATGCTAAGTTGGATGTGCCCCTTCTCGAGAAACTCCTCTAACTGCAACTTGAGCTCCGTGATCTCATGAGTGGTCATCTTGTAGGGTGCACGAGACACTGGCTCATCACCTGGCACTAGATCAATGTGGAAGTCTACCTCTCTGCGAGGTAGTATCCCCGATAACTCTGGTGGGAAAACATCGGCAAACTCCCTCAAGATGGGATGGTCATCTAATGATTCCTCTGGCTCATCCTCTGATCTGTCACTAATAGTGATGGTGAACATCTAAAATCCCTTCCACATGCAGCACTTAAGCTACTGAATGGATATCATATGAACTATCGTGGGCTTCTCAATGCCCACTATCTTGACTAACATGCCATGATCATCTAAGTAGCTAATCGCCTTTCAACGACAATCTAGTTTGGCTCTATGAGTTGTAAGTCGATCCATGCCTAAAACCACACCATAATATCCTAAAGGCATAACCCTAAGGTCATACAATGTAGTGAAGGACTCAAAGATATCTCACAGTCATGAACCAAAGAATCTACTGGCATCTTCACCCCTGTGGCCAACTCAAGCTCCCACCTATCACCCTACCTAGAGGCCACCAGCCTACAATGCTCCACTAATGATGGAGATATAAATGAATCAGTAACGCCAGAGTCAAATAAAATGGAAATGGGGACATCCCCAATCATACTTGTAGTCTTGATCACTAAGGCCTGGAAATCAACCTAGTGATTATCAACCCTTGCAAACATACGGTGGGACCTACCCACATCTCCAACCATCTGCTCTGATCCTCCTCATGTAAAGCCCTGTGGGCACTCTCTAGCTAAATTTCCCACTCCACCATAAATATAGCATGGTCCCCAAGCTTGTACCTGTCTAGACTATGTCCTAGCTGACTACTGTTGTCACGATCAACCTATGGACCCCTATGAACCTCTATATGACTGCTATTCTCTAGTGGGCCCTACAGGTGGTCCCTGTTGTCGTTGATCCCTGCACGAGCCCTACTCCTGCCAACCATGATTATGACCCCCATGTACCCTCCACTATGGCCTGGACCTCTGTTGATGTTGTTGTTACTATGGAGGTCTAGGAGGTAGCAGTACAAAACTAAATCCTCCTCTCTGGGGTGGTGGTGATGGTTAGCAAAAACCCTACTGCTGCTGCTAGCTACAGTCCTAATACTGAGGATGTGAACTCTTACCCTAACTCTGAATCTCCTCTGTGATGTATTCCTTCTTGGAAGCCTCACTCATGGTATGGGGGCTACCATGCGCACTGGGCCTGATATCCCATGATTCAAACCCCTGATAAATTTGTGAACTAGAAGTTTCTTATCATGGAGATACTCTGCATACTGTGACAACTCAATATACCTACTCTCATACTATGCTAGAGTAGAACCTCGCTACTACAAGTCATGGAACTCGTCAATCTGGCGTTGTCTGTAGTGATCTGAAAGATAACATGGGTTGAAGTGCTCAATGAAGGTGTCCCATGTAAGAGTATCCAATGATAGGCAGCACTTGCACTCCTCAGTGTGCCACCATGTCACCATTACATCTCTCAAAAGATAAATTGCCATGCGTGCATTTATGTTCCTCCCATAGGGATACAATGCAAAGCACCTATTCAAACTAATGAGCCAAGCCTCAACCTCATCTCCCTCTATGGGCCTTGCAAAGGTTGGTGGATTTAGCCTAAGTAAATCCCTAATGGGGTCCCCTCTTTCTCTGTGTCCTCTAAAAGGCTCATCCACCTCCTCTCGCCATCCATAATCATAAGGTCCATGGTATACCTGCTCTATCCTCATAGCCTCCTCTTGTCTCACATGCTGCGGAGAGGTCCTGCTACGAGATCTATATGTTGAACCGACCTCTATTGTGGTGTCAAGTACCTCTACATATGGTGCAATACGTGGCGCCATGTGTGGCTCAACACGTGGCTCTACACATGACTCAGCATGTGGCTCATCACGTGGCACCTCTCATGGCTCAACGCAGTGCTCGACACGTGGCTCTACACACCACTCAACATGTGGCTCTGCAACGGCCAGTGGTAACCTCTCTAGGACTACTTGTAAAGCCTGAAGAATCTGTGGCCCTAAATCAAGTGTGGGTGTTACCTATGGTGCCTGTGGTGCTAGTGGTCCCTAACCCATAGCTGATGACTTGCTATGTATCCCCATGGATGCAGTGGCAAGTGAATGCACTTGCCTCATTCTGGGAGGCATCCTACAAGAACAAGGTATTCACGAATCAGATGAATTTGTGGAATAAAAATGTTCCCTAAATTGCCTAGTGTTTAAACTTGGGCTCTGATACCAAATGTCATTCCCACATTTCCCACGTGGTCATGACATGCAACACACATGTCATGTCCACATTTGTCATGTGGTCATGACATGAAATATCAAAAACTTTTCCACACATCCCTAGAAACCCCCTCACACGTGTCAGCATGCTCGGTGGCAATACACATAAGGCATAATCATGTCAATCAAATGTCGGGGTAGTGCAATTACAAGCCCAAACCCCTGCGTGATGATAGCTGACTAGGGGGTTATGTGATGCGATGAGCGTCACCTCTACAGTTAGGATCGACTTGACTCAAACCCTAAGTTTCCTAAATGTGTGATGTGATTTTGACACGATGTGAAATTAAAACCTAGGAACTAAGGCATAAATTAATTAGTCTAATCACAAAAATAGTCACTAAGGTAAAAATAATTCATTTATAAAACTCTTCTAAGATTCCAGAAAAATATGACAGCATAACACCTCTAGGGCATGCATAGAGATATATTTACAGCAATTTGTCTACCAAGAGATTATTAAGGCTACTTAAAAATTTGATTAAAATAATATTCGCTAGGTTGACCTACTAGCTGCACTAAGGTTTTCAAAATGGATTAACTAGATTAAATTAAATAAATAAATAATCTCATCACAAAGGTGTTCATAATTAAAATTTATTAAATCTAAGGTTTAGTAATTAATCCCCTTACTATTAATAAATTAAGAGAAACAACGTTCCCATAAATATTTAGTTATCTCCCCTTCCAAATTCCACATTAACATTAATTCCCCAAGACAAATTAAGGGTTTCAAGATAGGGTAAATTAATCCCTCCATAATAGTTCAAAAGAAAAGAATTAATGGAGAGAAAGAATTCCACCCCATTTACTAACTATACCTCAAAGGGGTAAATTTAATTTCAAGCCAAGTCAAAATAATTAAAAGGGACAAAAGGGGAGGCATGGGTTCATGTACACCCATCTCCCACAATTTAAAATTAAATTAAATTCCCACCTCACAAGAGAAACTAATTTAAAATTCTACCCAAGACCTAAAAGTTGACCCATTAAAATAATAATATCATTATGGAGGAAAAATCCCTAACTCTATTCCTCATTTTCCCTATTCTTTCTATTCCCTCTCATTTTGTTTTCTCATTTCCTCTCTTTTGTTTTCATAGGTCAAAGGGATGGGCAGCCCTGAAAAGATTCTACACATAGGGAGGTATACTTGTTAAGTATACCATACATTCATTAGAATTCTTTTTTTTGGTATATATAAATATATATATATATACATTGATTTGTATGAAAGATAAAAACAATCACAGCTGGCAGCATATATATATATATTTATATTTATTTATTTATTTATTTTTATTATAAATATTAAATATATTGAAGATCATAGATGTAGGTCAAAGAAGCACCCAATGATCAAGGGTTGAACTGGAGGTGGGAAGGTCGGTCGACCAGACTAGCACCATGGGCTTCATTTTGCGTAGTCCTTTTTCTTTTAGCTATGAAGAATATTGGGTTATGGGGGAGGCAAACTCCCCACCCACTACCCACTGCTTGGTGGGTAATAGGTGGGGGGTTCATTCCCCCAACAACATCTCAAAATAGAAACTTAACAAATGTAGAGTCTAACAGTGGCAGTGGCTCTGTCACCGCCCTCCTTACATTCGCCTCTCACCTAGGACTAGGGCCTTCAGCCGCGACATTACACATGCATTTTTTTTAATCTTAGTTTCAATTTTTTTTATAATACTTAACTCTGTTTAATGGTTATGAAGCTTGAAATCTATATATATATATCTGTATGTGTGTATTCAGGTAATTTATTTATATATATCTTTCTTAAAATCACACAAGTTACAATCTGCCTCACAGTAAACACAGATTTGCCAAATAGTATATATATATATTTGAATGGGTACATATTTATCAAAGTTCAACATATAGGTTCCTTTACTAAATGCTGGTATGTAAGGAAAATATTCATAGCTCTATATAACTTTTTTAAAGTGAAAATAGCAACTAACCCTTTCTTTTTGAAAACATGATACAGTCAACAACCTATTGATTTATTACATTAACCTCTATTCATATATTTCTTTTTTTTTAACAACATTAAAGAGTAATACAACATATGCATATTTTCCATTGCAAATTTCTCACAGCCACATAACAAATCTAGAAAACATAAAATATTTTTCCATTGCAAAACTTCCTTCCAACAACATGGATACAAACTTTTCTTTTTCTTGTTTTTAAATGCAGAGAAATATAATGACAAGATATCAATATCTTCATTAGGACAAAATAAAGATTTACATCAGTAACATAGATACATTATGAGGTGGAAAAATTACTTCATTACATAGGAATAATTTCAGTTCACAAATACAACAATGAGAGTTCATTTCCTCAACAAAATACAACAAGGTCACATAGACCAAGTCTCTCAAACATAGCCAACAAGCTAATAAATCCATAGCAATAATGATTACTCTTCCCAAGATCCAAGGGCCACCAAAATAACCTACAAGATACTAAAACAAAGGAGGGACAACCAAGCCACAAAAACCACTCTCCTTCCTACCATAGACCCACAAGTGGGTCACTCCCGAGCTAGGAGATCAATTTTCACATGGGTTTAACACTCCACAACACAACAATAAGCAAGCCACCAAAACATGAAGAACACCCATAGATTTAATACAACACAAAACTCATGGAAATGAGTTTGAAGGGGTGGGGGAGTGGACATCACTCGATTCAAGAGGATCACTCAACAAAAATCCCAAAGTCTCCACAGAATAAAGGCCTCAAGCCAAAAATCATGACTCCATGTATAAATAAATTTCACCATGGAACTCATGCCAACCAAAATATCCCATACTCAATATCTTGCCCTTAAGGCAATAAAAACACCAATGCCAAGAGGGTGACCTCGAGGAGGTTCACTCCTTCCCCACCCACACAAGGATGGACATACCAACTTGGTAGTCTCATCCAAATACACTCAAAAACCCCAACAACAAAGAAGAACAACACCAAAATCATTTCAAACACATAACCAATATTTAACAAGCATAAGGAATGGCTAAAATACCATGAGGCTTACCTTAAGAGCCCAACAATGGATGCAAGTTGAAGAAGAGCCCACAAGCTTTCTCCAAGCCTCCAATCCTCCAAAAATCTCTCTAACTCCCCAAAATCCTCCAAAGATAGAAAAATAAATCAAAAAAATAAGAACCCCATTCCCCTCTCAAAGAGGAACTAAAATAGGCCTCATTCTAAGGCCCTGAGGAATGAGAATGTGACACATGTCACCTTCTCCTTCCTCATCCCAAGCCACTTGCAATGGAGAAGGAATGTAAGGGTAACATGTGTCACCCTCCCATCCATTCAAACCTCACCCTCACCACATGTGCTCTCACACATGTGTGAGAGCAAAGTTGGAGAGGTGGCATCTCTCCCCATGGCTCCAAGAGGATAAGGGATGGCACATTTCATCACCCTATTCTCCAAAGGGAGCCCCTTCACTCCAAGATGCTCTCACATGTGTGAGAGCATTGGAGGAAGGTTCCATAGACTTGGGGGTCTTGAAGACTCCCCAAATCTTCAAAGTGTGGAATCCCATGCCTTGGAAAAGGGAGATGTGTCTCCTTTCAAGGCATGACTCATTTCCCACACTTATCCAATTTGAAATTTTACCACTTTTATTTAACCCAAGTTTAAGGTGGCTAGACGGGGTAACCCTAGGGTTTAGCATGCCCAAATGGGCCCTAGACCCTAGGAATACCACCTACACTAAGGAGATAAAAATCCACATAAAATGGCCACAAAATTAAAAGACACCAAATGGTGTAAATTAAAACACATATTTTACAACACATCATTTAAATAATAGAAAAGGGTGAAACTAGGCCAAATAATAAAAATATAGGCATTTACGAAAACAACATTCAATCACACATGATCCTTGTCCCTCTTGGGAATGGATCAGTCTAACATGGGAAACACATAAGTGTGATATCGATTTCTGATTTTCCATGGCCTGGAAAATCACCCACACACTTGAACAAATAGATTAATTTGACATATATATATATCATAACTAAAGCAAGGAAATGTAACAGTCACATAATCGCATAATTCATATAAAACATTAAACAAATCACATCATAATTAAGATTGATAATTTCATTTCTATATACTATCTCAAAATCAAAATCACATAGCAAATCCATAAAATGATTTCACAACTAACATCTCTAATATCATCAAAGTGCATCTCACATGTCTAAACATTATGAGTGAATCAAAATTCGGATATAGTCAAATCACCACATACTAAGCATAGATAACCAAAGTAAAGGAATATAGTCTAGAGTTTGCATATTGGGATCAACATTGCCCAAATGTCTAAAATGTCTCCAACTGCAAATATGAAATGATCAAAATAAGGGAGTGAAATAAATAGGCCTCACATGTTGATATTACTAAAAGGCCCCAACCTAAATTCAAGAAGCATCCACACAAGTCAGTAGAAGTCGACCCATTAGGTGCATTTTCGAATGTTCCATATTTTGTATTGCATGTTGAAGATATTAGGGCCTATATTCATGCAAGTATAGATGAATTTGGGGACTCAAGGTTTGTAGATTTGTTCAAGAATCATCTAAGGGATGAAATTCACGGTCTCAAACCTGAGTATAAGGCATTGCATGATAAACATTTCATTCAGATTATAGGGTTTTTGTCCTTCGACAAAGATGAGTGGGTCCGGTATGTGCTGAGTCAAATGCATGATGAATTTATGTGGCTGTTGAAACCATTCGAGATCACAAAGGATGCTATTAGGGTTGTAATTGGGTTAAATTCAACTGTTGATTTACCCATGCTAAAATCCATGAAGAACCAGACCGTAACTGATGCAACTGGTGCCAAATTCGACAAAAGGGCAATGACTATCAATGACATTATTGATCCAGATGTTAAGTTTGCTTCAATGATAATTGGTTACAAAATCTATCACTCCAATAGGGAGAACTCTGTTTCCAGAATGGCCATATATGTTGCATACCAAATGTTAAAGGAAAATGCAGATTATGACTTGTGTGAGTTGCTACAAAACTAGCTAATGGAAAATTTGAATAAGGTTAAGAAGGATAAAAATAACTCCTTCAAATATGGTACATTGATCTTGTGTTTACTCTTCTATTTCATAAATGAGTTACCCAGTAAGAAAAACATGTGTTGGACCAATGATAAACCTTTTGCCATACAGATAAGGGAGCACATGAATAGTATTGGAGACTCCAATGCCCAAAGGACTGCTCTTTGGGGATTTTTCAAGAATTTTTAGAGCATGATGCATTCTATGGAAAGAATTCCTAAATTGGTTGTTGAGAAATACAAGAATGAGATATGTTTCATGGTGGACACTGATCAGTGCTTAATGGAAGCAGTAGAACCCAGAACTATTTGGATCACGCCCATGGGGTATTAGGTAGATGAGAAAATTTTGGATATTTATGCTCAACATCTCTTGAGCAAACCCAAGGATGATTCTATTGAAATATTTGGGACTTATGAGGAGCTACGTGTGAAACTGCATGTTGAGCTTAGAAAACCAAAAATCAAGAGGAGAGTTCAAAAGCAAGTAGAAATGTATGCTGAAATCGTTGGCATAACTAAGGAAACTGTGAAGCAGAACAGAGAAAAGATAGAAAATTTTAAGAAGGAGATGCAGGATAAGAAACAAGGAAGTGCTCCAGAAGTCTCCACTAGCCAGCCTAGAAAAACTAGAAGTTCTACTGCTATCCATGTTCAAACAAAGCCTTTCAGGATAGAGAAACTAGAAGACAAACCATCCGGTAAAGATGGTAAAAGAATGAAGACTAAAGCATCCAGAACATATGTGAGCATTAAAGATGATGAGGAAATAGAATCAGATGAAGCAATAAAGGAAATTAAAACAAAGAAAATAGAAGCTTCAAAGGCTACAAAAGATAAGCCTTCTAGAAGTATGAAGTTAAGTAAAAGACAAAAGACTAAAACCCAAGCTAAAAAATCCACTTTGTCTATAGAAGAAATTGTGAATGCTGTGACAATTCATGGGAATCTAAAACCCATAATGAAATACTATGACTCTTTTGATGATGCAAACAAGAGAATTTTGGAGGATGCCACTGTAAAATACTTGAATACATTCAATAGAGCTCTTGTGGAAATTTTATCTAAAATTCCTAAGAGTCTGAGTAACATTTTGTAAATGAGGAAAGAGGTCGCTAAAGATAAAGATATGGAGCTAAGGGAACATGTGCTAACCAGTTTATGTCTGGTGATCTCTAGCAAAGAAGTAGATAAAAGTTTTAAAGAAGTCAAAAATGAATTTAGAAGTAAGAAAAGAATGAACAAGTTAATGATTGGAGACATAGAGGAAGTTGTCCAAGAAACTGGACAAATTCTAAGGAAGGCATTGAACAAGAACAAGTTCTTTGTGGTTTTAGATGAACCTACTGTTGGCATATCAATTCTAGATGATCAAGAATAGCAAAGAGATGAGTAGCAAACTGAGATAGATGGCTCCTCTGTTCTGGAAGAGGAAGCAATAAACAAAGAAGATGAAAAGATGACAAATAAAACTGATGATGTAGGAGATATTCAAACTCCTCTGGATCAATCTAAAAAAGAAGATACAGAGATGAATTTTGAAATAGATGAAGATGATTCTTTGAAAAATAGAGCATGAAACAAAAGAAGCTAAGGATCAAGAAGCAGAAAAGGCCATTGACAAAAATGAAAAAGGAAGAAGAGATTGCAAAGGTTAAGGAAGAGCCCAAGCAGGACAATCCAGTTGATAGTACGGGTAAGAATTAAATAGATACATCAACATATTAGGCAAGAGACACTGCAGAACCAATGAAAGAAATTTTGGCAAATGACAAACCAGTTATAGAAGAGTTGAAAGGTCCAATCAATTTGGACAGTCTTTCACCAGTTCAGAAGATAAAGTGTGCCTCTCTCACACAAGCTAAGGCCAGAGAAGATATTTTGAAGTCTCACATAGAAGATAGTGAGCTACTTGGTCTGGCATCAAGAATCTTGGAGAAGATCATGCCCACATTTCAGAAAGATTCTTTAGTATCTCCCTCCGGCCAATTGAAAAGTCTAATAAACTCAGTAAGTTCTTATTTTGAATCTCTAGAGAAGTTTACAGAGGTCAAGTTTCAAAATGAATTCAATGATAAAATATTTGATGCTCTGAAAGGGATGATTGTATTAGATAGAATTGTGCTAGATACCAGTGTTAAGAGTATTCAAAATACTCTTACAGAAGGAGGAAATGTATATAAATTTTTCTTATCTTGTCCTAAATTTATAGAGGATATTGAAGATAAAATAAAGGAGTCTAAGAAAAAATTATCAAGTGTATCCAAATCTTTTGATCTTGTGACAACATCTATGGCAAACAAGGAGTGTTAGGCAATTGGCTTGATTGAAGAAATAAAGAAATTGACACAAGAGAAGGAGAGCATTGAGGAAAGGATGAGTGAGCTCTAGGGACTAATTTCCCCCAAATTAGAAGTAATGTTCAATGCTTTGACTGAAGCCCAAGCTGCCACTCAGTCAAGTGACCCCATTGATCTGTGGAAGGTAGAGTCACATGCATTTCTATTTAGTGGCCACATCTCAATTTTGAACAATATGAAGAAGAGATGGGATAGTGAGCTGGCACTATTGAAAAACATTTTTGGTGATATACTTAAGTTTATGTAAATAGCACTTAAGGATTGTCTATACATATGCAGCTTGGTATATAGAATCTTTGTGTAAATTTTGATTTGCGGATCCCACCCTTTTCCATTGATGTCAAAGGGGGAGTTGAGAGCAGTGAAAAATGAGGAATCCAACAAAGGGGGAGCATTGGAGAATAGTGAAAAGCATTAGTGTACATAGTAAGGAGGAGTTGTTCTGACACTTAGTCATTTTTCACTAAGTGTTGCCATCAATGCCAAAGGGGGAGATTGTTGGAAAGAGACACTACTACGCATGACAGGTATTGTCACTGATGGAAACTAAGTCTATCTTATGCATTTGCATTACATAATTTGTTCATACCGGAAGTCAGAGTGAAGATTGTCTAAGTCTGGGTAGTCAGAAACAAAGCATGTGACAGGGTCTAGTATCTTGCTCCAGATCTCTCTGGTGGTAAATGATAGTACATTGTGGATCTAAGGGAGTGATAAGGCTTGTCAGGACTATCAAAATCCAAAGATTTACCCTCTGGTGATGAAGGATTCAAAAGTTATAAGCATCTAAGTATCAGGTTCTAGTTAGTCAATACAGTCAGAAGAAGAACAGGCCGACCTAGTATTTGATCTTGGTTTAGATAAAGAAACGTTATTGGTTAAGCAATTTGTGATAATCAGTGGTATTGGCTAACATGATTGATGATTCAGGAACACAAATTTTTGGTCCATGTTTTTGTTTGTGTCTAGATTCATCTGACAGAGTAGAGATCTTAATAAATATTCTAAGTTTTCTTAAAGCCAAATATAGTTGATTGAATTTGTTGATGTAGATATATATAGCCGATGGATTCAAGTGTTTTGGAGTGTGATTATGATGTGGTGATGGAGTAAGTGTGAAGGTGAAGATCCAATCTTGGATTATGGTCGAAGAGTGAAACAGGGCAGAGTAAGGATGAATTGTCTAAGATCAGTATTTTGTTCTTAACCGAAACTAAATTTTTGCATTGGTAGATGCTATTCATCAGTTCAGACATTCTGTAATCTTCTTATAATCATTTCTGTAGGCAGCAAGCCTCTTGGAGCAGTGAGCTCTGGGCAGTGCGCCCTGAAGGCATGTGCCTTCTCCATTTGTAATAAATTTAACAAAGTATAAATTCTTGTGGGTTAACCCCCACCGTGGTTTTTCCCTTAACCGGGTTTCCACGTAAAAATCCTGGTGTTATGTGTGTTGATTTTGTTTCTGCTCATGTGTTGTTGATTAATACTTCATGGTTATACCATTCATTTGTTAATAAGTGGTAAAGAAGTTTAAATTGTAGCAAAGGATAAAAGTTTTGTGACAACTGATTCACCCCCCCACTCTCAGTTGTCTACCCTTATTTCAACACCTTCATCCAACAAGGCCAGATTTGTTCTAACCTTCATTGATGACTTTTCTCACTTACTTTCTCAAATAGAAGTCTGAGGTATTTGATAATTTTTAAGACTTCAAATTTTTTATAGAGAAACAATACAATAAATCCATCAAGGGTTTGCACACTAACAATGGTGGTGAATATGTAAACCATCATTTTGAGAAGTTTTGCACTTCAGAGGGGATTGATTTGCAGCATTCTGACGCAAGAGTATCAAGTGGTGTAAGGGCAATCTTGCATCACCCAAAAAATGATGTGTTTTTGTTCTTTTCAATTTTGGTATATACAGATACCCATTTGCTTAAATAATGATTCGTAACTTTCAAAATTTCCAACCTACTAAAAATAGCCAACTATTTTTAGAAAGTTTGCATTTGAGCATGTATGGAAACAAAAATTTACACAAATCTTTGAAATTGAAAAATAAAACCTTTGTTTAAGGAATTGGCCAAAGATAATTTGTGGGTTGAAAGATATTAAAGTTTTTATTTCTTAAAAATCCCTGAAAATATTTCAAAGTCAAATATGATGCACTTAGACGCCTTGTATGGCCCTTAAAATGTGTGGAATCGAAAGAGTGATTCTAAGAGCGTAAATGTCTTCACAATCTTCCCAACGCATCAAACATTTCTTCAATCATACACTTGGATCAAAAGTTATGGCTCTTGGAAGTTGATCTATTTTTGGAGGGAGTTACAAATTTTGAAATTTTGGCTAGAAGGCACCAAAAAGGCTATTTATGACCATTTTTTGAGAATTTTTTGGCAATAGCAGAGAAGAGGGAAAAGTGATGAGTTGTGAAAAGGAGAGAAAATAGGAAAACCCTAGTAGATTTGAGGCTACATAATGTTCTAGAATCCAGAGGAAGGAAGCAGTAATGTGTTGTAGCCTATTGAGGGTTTCATCCTCTTATTTGATTCCAATTTCTGCAATGTAATTTGTTTTCATTCATTAAAATAATATTCCTATTTTTGTGAGCAATTTTTTTTGTTGTGTGTTCTATAGTTTACCCCCTCATCACATTCTATTCCATACACTCCTTAGCAAAACGGTGTTGTAGAACAAAAGAATAAGTCCTTGAAGGAAATGGTGAACTGCATGATTCACTCCAAATCTCTTGCACCACAATATTGGGCAAAGGCCATTAATTATGCTTCTTAGAACCATGTTCCTCACCAAGCCTTGAAGGGATTCACTCCTTTTCAAGCTTGGAGTAGTCAAAAACCATCAATTAAGCACTTTTAATTTTTTGGTTCTCGTACATGGGCCCACATTCCTGTAGAGAAATGTATGGCCATGGATCTATAGAGCACTACTTTCATATTTGTAGCCTATCTTGATAGTGTGAAGGGTTATCAGTTGCTCCACCCTTCTACTCATGAGATCTTTTTAAGATGAGCTGTGTTTAGTTTGAGGAGGGCTCTTCGATCTCAACTCCCATCACTTCTCCACCTCCTTCTACATTGACATTGGAGTCACTTGGGCCACATGACAAATATTTTGATGAGTCAGATTCACTTGAGTAGATTCCTGATGTCAAGGAATCTTCTACCTCCACTTTTGATAATGAGAGTGATTTCAAGGATTCACCTCCTTCCTCTCCTAGTCATCATTCAGAGGCTGATGATTCTCCTCTAGATTCTTTGACTTCCAATCCACTTTGGCTCGACAAAAATTATAGTCTGCAGGCAATCATGTTTGGGATCCATTAGACACTAGGCAGACTTGTTTATAGTTCTAGGGCTCTCACATGTCTTCATTGCTGCTGTCTCTAATCAATAATCTTTTCAAGAGGCTTCTAATATTCTTGAGTGGGATACATCTATTTAGGATGAGTATAGGTCCTTGATGAGGGACCACACTTGGGATCCTATCCCTCTTCCTAAGGGAAGAAAACTTGTTCATTGATGTAAGTGGATCTATCAGAAACATTTGCTACAAATGGGTTGATTGATAAGCATAAGGCTTGCCTGGTCACTAAAGGATTCTCCCATGTTCATGGGATTGACTACTCTAAGACTTTTGTTCCAATTTCCATAATGAACTCCATCCGACTTGTTCATGCTATTATTGCAGCCCATCATTGGGAAGTGCACTAGATGGATGTGAACAGTGATTTTCTTCACAGTGACCTTCAAGAGGAGATCTACATGGAGTACCCATAGGGGTTTCATTCAGGATTCTTCACTTATGTTCCATCTTTAGAAATCTCTATATGGCCTTAAATAGGCCCCTCGGACTTGGTATACCAAGATGAAATCCTTCCTTCTGACAATTTGGTTCACTAGATGCCATTCTGATCCCAATGTCTACATTTTTCAATAGGATGATTCACTCCTATTTCTAGTTCTATATGTTGATTACTTGTCGATCACATGGAGTTCTTCATATGCCATTGGGATACTCAAAACTACCCTTCATGACATGTTTTTGATGATTGAATTGGGCTTGTTGCATTACTTTCTAAGGATAGAGATCTTCCAGTCTACTTTTAGAATCACCATCACACAGTCCAAGTATGCTCTATATTTACTCTTAAGGTTTCATATGGTTGAATGTAATCCTGCTCTAACTCCCTTTCTTTTTGGTGTCAAACTTAAGGCTTAGTGTTTTTCACCCTTGGCTAATGGCACTTTATACTGACATTTCATATGATGTAGGCATGGTCTCTTGATTCAACAGGATCCCCATGAGCTACACTAGAAAGCAACCAAGAGGATTTTCCACTACGTTCAGGGTACATATAGTTTTGGGATTCACTATGCAACAAGAATTGATCTTGAATTGGTGGGCTACACAAATTTAGATTGGGTAGGTGATTCTAAGGATTGCAAGTCTACTTCAGGTTACATCTTCTCACTTGGTTCAAGTCATGTTTGTTGGTTGAGCAAGAAGTAGTCTACTATTTCTCTATCTTCTACTGAGGTCGAGTATTAGGGGTTGTGAATGCCACCACTAAGGCCATTTGGCTTCAAAATCTTCTCACTGAGTTTGATATCCAAATCAGATGGCCATTTGTTATATTTTTTGATAACCAGATTGCTATTCAAATCTCATGGAATTCCATCCATCATTAGCAGACTAAACACATTGAGGTCCATATGTACTACATCTGGGAGCTTATTCATGGACATGTCATTGATCTCTACTATTGGTTGACTTTCAAGCAAGTTGTCGATATCTTCAACTAACCCTTCACAAGAAGCAATATCTTCATCTATGAGCTTTGTTGTGGGTATGGGAGGCTTCATCTTATGGGGGCTACTCAATCCTTCTAGTCAAATTCCTTACTCTATCTACTTTGGGGGGTCTTTTCTTTCTACTTGAGGGGGGCTATTGTCTCTTAGCAGGATTCTTCTCTTTTGGGGGGATTTTCATGTACATGGGTACCTCATCAAGATTCATTTATCAAGACCCATCTTTTTACCCACCTATTCATATTCCTAGGTTTTTCCTATACTTCTAACTAATCTTGCTTAGGATTAATAAGTGAGTATTAGTGTGAGTGAGTGTAAGGTGTCATCATCTTCTTTGGGAGTTACACTTGCCTATTTTAGGCTATTGTGGTGGACTCTTCCCATTGGTCATCTTTGCCACCTCTCCCCTCTCTCATATTCTATATATACTCACCTCCTAGCTAGTATTAGGTACATTGTGTTATCAGCTAATGTAATCATCCAACATTGATTTGATAATTAGTGCTTCATTCAGGGTGGTAGTTCCATAAAGTATAGTGTCATCGGCAAAGAGTTGGTGAGAGATCATGGGCAAGCTCTTGACAACCATAGTTCACCATTCCATCTCCCTGAGGTGACCTTATTTGAAATGCTCCTCCCAAAACTTTGGCCATTACCACAAAGAGAAAGGGGGGCCTAGGGGATCCCCTTGTCTCAAGCCATGCCCAACCTCGAAAAAGCTACAAGGAGAGCCATTGACTACAATGTAAAATTTTCTTGTCAAAATCCTAGAAAAGATACATTCCAACCATTTCCTATTGAATCCCATTTTCTAAATTACTTTTAATAAGAATCTATTTTTGACTTGGCCATAAGATTTTCTTATGTCAAGTTTAATGATCATGCTTTTCTAATTCTTTTTTTTATGGAATGGAGTGATTCATGTGCAATAATTATTCCATCTACAATATTCCTACCAAGAGTGAATCTTCTTTATTCATGAGAAATAATAGAGGGTAGGAAGATCTTCAACCTATTTTCCATTACTTTTGAGAGGATTCTATAAATGGCATTGCAAAGGGAAATTGGATGAAAATCCAAGGAGGAGTATTCCAACTTCTTGGGTATAAGAATAATATTTGTGTTGTTGAAAACCTTCAATATTTTACCAGATTTCCTTGAGTCTTCTAATATGTCCCCATAAATTCCCAACAAAAATGGTAAAAAAGGGTTGAGAATCCATTAGAACCTAAAGCTTTGTCCAGATGAAGTTGGAAGATGATGCTTTTCACTTCATCAAAAATGATAGGACCAAAAAGGATTCATTGTTAGCATCATTAATCATCCATGGGCTATTGTTAATGATACTAGGACTAATTGGATCCAAAGTATCCACATTGCCTAAGAGATTATTTAAAAAGGTTACGATCTCTTCCTAAATTTTTGAATCCTTATTCATCAGCTGACCATCAAAGGAGTAAATGTGGACAATTATGTTCTAACCCTTTGAGCCTTGGTGACATTATGAAATAATTTAGTAGTAATATCTCCTTCAACCAACCAAGTCTCCCTAGACTTGGATTTCCAATATAATTCTTCTCTGGCAAGAAGTTCAGCAGGTTCAACTAGCAAGTGCTTTTCTTTATGGTAGTCCTCTTGAAACATACCCAAGGAAATGACTTTCTTGTTAGTTCTTCTAATTCGTTCTCAACCTGATCCTTTTCTCTGAAAATATTTGTGAATGATTCCTTATTCCAACATTTTAGCTTTTCTTTGATGTAATGAAGCTTCTTGGAGAAAATGAACATTCTCGAGCCACTAAGGTTCTGAGGTTCTTGCCATCATGACTTTGTTATATCTTTCAACTCCTCACACCTAAGCCACATCCTCTCAAATCTAAATTGACATTTGGCAGATAGTTTTTCCTCCATAATGTCAAGGGAGATAGGGAAGTGGTTCGATCCTGAGATTGGTCTTATCAAAGATTCTCGCTAAAATGGGGTAGGTAACCAATTAGCTGAGACAAAAAAATAGTCCAACCTTTCAACAATTTTAGTGAAACCAATCCTTTGATTTGTCCATGTACATACATCCCATTGTAGGGAGCAATATCAATGAGGTCAGTAGAATGGATGAAAATCCCAAGATCCATTTGAGATTGTTGGATATTTCCAACACCCCCAACATTCTCAGAGAGGTGGAGAATAGCATTAAAATTCCCCTTAAGAATGAATTTTTCATCCCCCACCAATTGCATTTCTAGCCTGATAGAATTCCAGTCTTGTTGTCTCTCAACTATTTTAATGGGCCCATCAACATTTTAAAGGAAGAAGGCTAAATTTGAGTTTATGTTGCATACATTAATTAACAGCCAATTAAGGTGAGAGGAGATCAAACCAATGGTCACCTGAGAAGGATTCCACAAGATGCCAAGACCACTTGTAGTCCCCTAAGCCCCCACAAAGGAACCACTCTATAGGGCCCCTCCATTCTCATCTTGGATGTGTAGATAGTTTGGCTAAGGAGCATGAAGATGAAGGTAAAATACCAGGAATATTTAGGGTATGTTAGACAGTTGATGTTATACATTATATGATGTTGGTAGATGCTACATTCATGTTGGTGACATTCCTAATTATCCACATGTGTGGTTTCATATGATAGTTAGCATGTTCTATTGATAATCCTTGTTATGACATTGATAATCCATATGCTCTGACATTGTTTTACATTCAGGTGATTATGATGTTGATCTTACTATGATTGTCATAAGTTAGAATTGATTTTTATGTGACTGATTTTGTATTATATAGGATGATCTAATTATTGTGTAGTGTGAAAAGAGACAATGTCATACCACTCATTCGTGAGCGTCCAACGACGTTGCAATTCTCTTTCACTTCGTGACTATTTGATATTTATTATACTTTTGCATGGACCATGTTGTGTGCTGCAAGTTGCAGGTACCAGGCATCGACTCCACCTAAATTAACAGGTCTAAGCATGCCTTAAATCTAATGGAAATTGTTGAACAGAGATAACATATGGTCCCCTAGTTAGCCATCATCCTTGTAAAGGATGAGTATCCAGTTTTGCACCCAGTCAGTGTTGTCTGTATGGGCATGATAGTTAGTCCTTGTCATTGAGGTCATGCTTTTTGATTGTGCATTGTGTCAAGTATTGTTCGGCATTTGGGTTATTTAGTTTGGCATTATTTGACTGTTGCTTTGGTTAATTGTTGCATTAAAATAATATTATTAGTTATGAAAGCATTTTTGTTAAATAAATAAATATATATAAATTTCTTTATCAGAATTTGAGTTTATGGAAATAAATAATAAAAAATAATAATAAATGTAAATGCTAGCTAAAGATAAATAAATAAATTATTATAATTAAATGTTGTGTTTAGTGGCAATAAAAATAGATAATATTTATGAGTTGTCATAAAACTAATATATAGTAAATACTAAATAAGTAAGAATAAAAATGATTCTTGTCTAGTTGTAAAGGAAATAAATAAGATAAAAAAAATATTGTCTGGTCTGGTTGTAAATGATAAAAAAATAGCAAATTGTAAGAAAGGGATTTAGGCAGAATTTATTGCCTTTAATGGGAAGAATCTTCTGGAACATATTGGGGGGATTTTTCTCTCATAATAATCTTTAGTAGATGGAATTTTGGGCAGGGAGGAGATGGGAGAGATTGGTTTGTGGCTGCAGTAGTTGAATCCAGCATCAAATCTTCAGCTCAGTCAAGCAAGCAAATTCAAGTTCCTTTGGTTCTAATTTATGTCTCAATTTTCTGTTGAAGCAAATGTTTGATTTATGATTTTTCCTGTCGGTTTTAATTTGTTTGAGAGGCTAGAAGTCTTGTTATTAGATCCAATTGTGCATGTCTGTATCATTACCTTTCTGGGAATCACTAATTGAAGTGATTGTCTATCTCTCACCCATTTCATATCTTTTTTTTTAGTCTATTGCATCATCCATAACTTTAGTTTTACAAACTGGGTTCCTCTAATTTTTTTATATATGGTGCACAGCCTAGTTATCGAAATCATATCCGAAAATCAGCCATACTCAATTTGTTGTTTTGGAGATATGAATATTTTGTGACTGTCTATCTCTCAACTATTTCGTCTTTGTTTTATTGGTTTGTTACATCACCCATAAGTTTATTTTTATGAACTGGGTTCCTCCATAATTTTTGTATATGGTGCATGACCTAGTTTTTTAAATAATATTTAAAAATCAGCCATACCCCATTTGTCATTTTGGAGATATGAATATTTTAAGACTATCTATCTCTCAACTATTTCATCTCTATTTTTACAATCTATTGCGTAAGCTATAACTATATTTTCGCGAACTGGGTTCCTCTAAAGTTTTTATATATGGTGCATGACCTAGTTAGATAAATCATATCCAAAAATTTTAGCCTTACCTAGGTTGTCATTTTGGAGATATGAATATTTTGTGATTGTCTACATCTCACCTATTTCGTCTCTGTTAAAACAATTAGTTGTGTCACCAATAACTCTATATTTTTGAACTGGGTTTCTCTAAAATTTTTCAATAAATTTGTGTTGTGCATATCCTATGATCATTACTTTCCATCATATGGCTCTCTTTGAGGCATTCTACCAATTAGTCTGTGTGCCATGTCTATGCTTTCACACTTTGCATTGTGGGTAGCTTCTAAAGCCTTCTCAACAAATTCATTTTGTGTTGATCCTGCAATCGTTGATATCCATGAGATGCCATCCCTTTGAGGTGTTTGTTAAAAAGAACATTACTTGAGTAATTCCAACAATTATATCTTCTTATATATGCTACCATAGGTGAATATGCTTTCAATTATAAATAACTTTACTTATTTTGGTTGTTTGTTAGGTTATAAGAAGGGTATTAAATCTATATAGAATAGAAGTAGAAGAATTCAATTTGGATAGAGTGATTGTATAGTAATGTTGATAAATTTAATTTAAATTGATATTGATTTTATTACGATTTATTAGTAGAAATATGATAAGTAGGTTTGGAATTAGGTTTGTAAACAATGTATTTAAGATTTGATTTATAAGTCTTGAGAATTATTAGTTAAAATATTGATACTTGTGGATACTTATATCTTATGATCATATTATAACTGCTATTGGTGATTAGAAAGTTATAGTTTTGTATTATTGAGATAGATTCACATTATAATTGTTAGATGATTGATCATGCTTGGATTAATGTTACATTCCTTAAAAATTTTGTTGAAGGGTATTAGTTTATGATGTGCTTTGAGAGTGAATGTGATGTAAAACTATTGTGTTTTTAATGGTGTCAAGTGTTGTGTCATTTGGGGAAGGTGTTGTTGATAACTGAGAGGGGGGGTGAATCAGTTATCCTAATTATTTCTACTTTATGAACTTAATAATCAATGCAACATTAATTCAAGTAAGAAAACATAACCATGAAATGGAAATACACATGACACAATATTTTTTATGTGGAAACCCTATTAAGGGAAAAAACCACGGGGTGATTAACCCAAGATTGTATTCTCTGTTAGAAGAATGGAAATACAAAATGGCACTTGCCAATTAGAGCTCACTGCCCAAGCACACTGCTCACAAGAGGCACACTGCCTACAAGAGACACACTGTCTACAGTTTATAAGGAGTGTAATACAATACTTGAACTGATAAGGAGCATCAACATATGCTGGAGTTCAGTTCTGGTTAGGCTCAGTAAACTGATCTGTTGCACTTCATCTTTCCTCTTCTTTTGTGTTGCTCTCCTTTCACATACTGGATCTTCCTTTCTGCTTTTGTTCGGCTCTACTACTTTTCTTCGCACATTCCCTTACACCACAACACTTATCACAACTAAATCCATCTTATATATATATATATATACACAAAAGTGATTTCATCACCTTTCTAGTCGGCACCTAGAATAGTCAATATTTTCCACAAACTCTGATCTATCAGCTGAATCCTTGCATACCAAGTAATGCAGATCAAGGATATACTTGTAGAAGTCATCAATCATGTCAGCCAATCATAACTTATGCCTTAATAACATTTACCATCATCAGTAACACATCCGGAATAATGTCTGATGTTTTGTCAGTCAGTTCTTCCTCTGTCCACACTACCAATCAAGAACCCGATACTCAAGTATTCATATCTTTTTCTTCATCTACCACCGGAGGCTAAATCCTTGGAATCTATCACTCAAGGTAGTCCTCTTGACTTTCCCAAATCCACACTTCACCAAGATACTTCCTCTGAGAGATCCAGACCTGACTGTCGGACCTCGCCACATGCTTTGTTCTTGTTTACCGGACCACAACATTCTTCACTCTGACTTCTAGTAGAGACACACCATGTCCTATAGATGTGTGGGATGAACTTTGTTGCCATCAATGACAACATTCATGAATCCATATAGTGTCTCTTACCAATAATCTCCCCCTTTGGCATTGATGGCAACACTTAGTGAAAAATGACTAAGTGTTTACACTATGCTCCCCCTTGGCTGATGCTCTATTTTTATATACATTTTTTGGAGCTCCCCCTTAGTTGGATTCCTCATTTTTCACTGCTCTTCACTCCCCCTTTGACATCAATGGAAAAGGGTGGGAACCGCGCATCAAAATTTTCAAAAATTTAACTATACTTAGCCGCATATAACATACTCACATAAACTGAAGAATGTCTGCAAAAGTTGTTTTCAATTAAATGAATTCTGTAGCCCAACTTTGCTTCATTCTATCCAAAATTGATATATGACCACTCAACAGGAATGCAAACGCATCTACCCTTTGTAGATCTGTTGGATCATTGGTCTGGGCTGTGATTTGAGCTTCTTTTATGGCCTCATGCATGGCCTCTAACTTAGGAACAATTATCCCTTTGAGCTACTCAACCTACTGATTCTATTTTTCTTCTCTTTTTCAAGCTTCTTAACTTCATTCAAAACTACAATCATTTGACATTCTTGATTTATTATTGATGTAGTAAGTGGATCAAAATTTTGAGAAAGTTTTATCAATTTATCCTCCTATTCTTTCATTTTCTTCTCAATCTCCACTGTTGTTTTGGACCATGATAAACAAAATTTGTACATTTCTCTGCCATCTTTAAGAACATTTTCTAAGCTCTTTATCCCAATATTCATATTTCTCCTATCATTAGTTATCAACCCTTGTACCTCTGATAATCTTTTTGCAAGAAATTCCTTCCAGACCTTATCTTCTGCTGACTTCTCTAGGGAATCAAAATGTGTGCTAACACTATTGACTAGAGTTTTGAGATTACTGGATGAGGAGGCTATGGGATCCTTTTGAAACGATGGCATAATCTTTTTGTAGCACTCCAGAAGCAGCTTCTATCAACTCACAGTCTTCCATGCAAGACTTTAGGAGTTTTTCTTTAGCCTTTACATTAGCAAATGAAGCTATCTTCATTGTCTGTACCGGAGAAAGAGAATCAAAATTAAATGGTGCTTGTAGAAGCTCCAGTTCATCAATCTCCATTGTTTCTTTGTTCAAGAATTCTTGGACAGTTTTTGCAGTGTCTCTTGCCAGAGACAGGTTTTTCTTTTCTTCTGCATTCTTAGAGCTATCTCTTGGAGCTTTCTCTCCTACATTCTTACCACTAGCAGTTGTGGTCTTCTCTATTGAGGTCTTCTCTCCTTCTGCAACCTTGGTAATGTCACCTTCTTTTTCCTTCACCTCTGGTTCTTTCTCCTGTATTATTTCTTCTCCTTTAGATTTGGAGACTGTAGGGGAAACTGGAGGAGAGATATTTGTTTGTTCATGAGCCACCTCTTCCGGAGTAGAGGATTCTGAGCCCTTGTCTTTACCTTCATCGGAGTCCTCTATGATGGGAATGTTGAACTTTTTAAAATCATTTCGGAGGATCTCTTCAGTCTCTCTTGCCACTTTGTTGGTTTCACCAAGCATGAGCTAATTCATCCTGGCTTTGCTCCGGAACTCATCCTTGCAATCTTTGAAGATCATATTCATTTGCTGCGGAGTGATTGAAGGAAAGAGCTGAATGGCGACCTGTTCCCAGATCTCGAGATCTTTTGCTCGAGCATTGTTCTTCCTCATTTCAAGCCTTTTCTCTAAGCTTTTGGGAATTAGAGAGATAATTTCAATAAAAGCTTTATTGTAAGTGTTCAAAAACTTAACTGTGGCTTCCTCCAGAATCTTTTTATCTACTTCATTATATGCATCATAGAATTATGTTAAGGGTTACAGGTTCCCATCCATAGTGACTGCTTTCACTACAATATCTAAGGATAGAGTGGGTTTTTCAACAAATTCCTCCTTCTCTTCTTCTCCTTGATCGATAGAGTGTTCAACAGATGATTTCTTCTTCTGCTTGAGTTTCTTTATCTCCTCATCTGATTCAGTTTCTTCATCATCCTTTAGGCTAACATAGGACCTTGTTGCCTTTTTCTTTGTTCTCTTTTCTCCTTTTTTGAATGCCTGGACTTCTGGTTTTCATGTTCTTGAGCTTTTGGCTATGACAGGTGCTGATCTCTTTGATGATCTTGTCTGGGTGGAAGATTCTACTGGAGCATTTTCCTTACTTCCCTTTTCTACCTCTTTCTCCTCTTTCTCTGCCCTTTCCACCTTTTCTCTATTGGAATCAAGAGCCTCCTTTGAGATGCCTAAGCCTTTGGCAATTTCTTCAACTTCTTTTCTCACTTTCCTCTTTATTTCTAGTTGTCTGAGTTCCACATGAACTTTTACACTTATCTCTTCAAAGGTTCCAAACCTTTCTGCCTTTGGATCCTTTGGCTAACTTAGCATGTGTTGAACATGCAACTCCACAATTTGTTCATCAACTTCATACCCCATAGGCATGATCCATATAGTTCTTGGTTCTACTGCCTCCATTAGGCATTGATCAGTCTCTACCATGAAGCATATTGTGTCTTTGTATTTTTCAACAAGAGACTGGGGAATTCTCTCTCTTGCTTGCATCATGTTCTAAAAATTCTTGAAATATCCCCACAGGGCTGTATTTCTTGCTTTAGCATCCCCAAGCCCATGCAAATAGTCTTTGATTGGGATGGCAACTAGTCTGTCATTCTACCATACCCAGCCATT
The DNA here is from genome assembly GCA_027924645.1 of Cunninghamia lanceolata. Classification (NCBI taxonomy): domain Eukaryota; kingdom Viridiplantae; phylum Streptophyta; class Pinopsida; order Cupressales; family Cupressaceae; genus Cunninghamia; species Cunninghamia lanceolata. The sequence continues at coordinate 5,943,986 of BSBN01001185.1, read as the reverse complement.
AGATCTGGGAAGCTCATTCATGTAATAAAATAATAGGTAGAGTATCGAGCCACCATACTTGAAGGAGTTCTTCTTATCCTTCTTAATCTTTTGTAGATTTTCCAAAAGTTGGCTTAGAAGAAGTTCACACAGATCATAGTCAGCATTTTCTTTTAGCATTTGATAGGCTGTGTAAACTGCAGTTCGCGGTACTGAATTTTCCCTACTGGAGTGATAAATCTTGTAACCAACTATCATGGATGCAAATTTGACATCCAGTTCAGTGATGTCTTCAATTGTCATAGCTCTCTTGTCAATTTTTGATCCGGTTGCATCACTTACTATCTGATTCTTGACAGACTTGAGAACAGGTATTCCACTGGATGAGTGTAGACTGATTACTACCCTAATTGCATCTTTGGTGATCTTAAATAGTTTATTCAACCATAAGAAATTGTCATGCACTATACTCAACACATACCAAACCCATTCATCTTCTTCAAAATAGGGGAAATGAATGCACTGTGCAAAATGCTTATCCCGAATGGCTTTATATTGAGGTTTAATCTAAAAAGAATCATCTATTAACTATTTGTGATAGATATCCACTAACTTTGATTCCCCAAATTCTTCAATATTCACATGTATGTAAACCCTAATGTCTTCTGTATGCAACACACCATGCGAAACACTGGAAAATGCTCCGAGGGGATCTACTTGCAAAGATTTGTATGGATGTTTCTTGAATTTGGGGTGAGGCCTATCAGAGATTTTTACAATATTTGGAGTACCCATCATTCAAGGATTTATAGAGAGATATTTGATAACAGAGAATACCTTTTTCACCTTTCAATTTCACAGAGTTAGCTGGATCAATTTCTGGATGAATTAACTTTTGCAAATGATCTTTGATGAGCTTGAGGAATTTTGTTACAGAGCTTCACTTTTCATTTCTTCTTGAATGCAAAATGAACAAATGCTTAATGAGAAAACCCTTATATTGCTCTGCAAACCCTAATGTTAGGTTGCAATAAATGCTCAACCTAAGTTATTCCAGTTTGCCTCATTCGGATGACTTGAAGAACCGGATCAATCCTGATCTTTAAACATCTTGCGAATCTTCCAAATCTTAACCATAGTTTATTTGGATGTTTCCCTTATGAACCCTTTAATCCACAACTCTTCTTGTGCCAATTCCAGCACCAATTGACTGGCTGGGGGAATAAGGTTTTCTTTGTGTCTCCCCCTGAGCTAGAGCTCACTCTTTAATTTCTGGAAGGAATATTAGCACCAGAGTCTAGTGCGGATCCATCCCCTACATTCTCTGTACTTTTCTTCACCCAAATCTTGTTCATCTCACTTTGAACTTCATTTGCATTCACTTTTTGTTTTCCCTTAGCTTGATTCTGAGTATAATATACCAGACCTCTTTTGTCCTGATTCTTGCTTCTACAGAATTTTACTATATGACCGGATCTATTGCAAATTTGGCAAACAACATTTCTTTGCATATTTGATTGATATCCTTTTGATCTGCATTGATTACCCATATGACCCATTCTATTGCATGCAAAGCATCTACCATTGAATGAATTATTCATTTGCATATTTCTACATTCATGAGATTTGTGACCATACCTTTTACAGTTGAAGCACTGTCCAGAGAAGGATGTATTAGTCTGATTCATTCTCTTTCTGCACTGATTAGCTTTATGACCAAAGTTATTGTAGTTGTGGCAGTATCCATTGAAGGATGGATATCTTTGAGCATTAGGCTGCCTTACCGAAGGTCTTCTAGACCTGTTCCTTGGATTTTCTGATCCAAAATTCTTCTGACCAAATATGGAGCTTTCTCCTTTCTCATATCCCAAACCACACTTGTCATCTACCCTCTTTTGAATTTCAAGAAGAACTTCAAGTTGAGCATAACTTATCTTGAATTTCTCTTTATATTCATTTGTTGTTTGAAGATCCCTTTTGAGAGAGACAATTTGATCCTCAAGTTTTTCTTCATTATCTTTAGCATCTTCAAGATCAGATTCAAGATGTTTGATAATTCTATCCATCTTGTGGCAATCTTCTGATTTCTCCTTGAGAGATTGTTGTAGATTATCTTCAGTTTTTCTTTTCTCTTCAACCTCTTGGGTAAACTTCATAACTCCTAATTCTATTTCATGTCTTACCATAATGATTTCTTTTGATAACTTTTCACATAACTTGGTTTTCTCCTTCAGATCATCATTTGTGTCATTGGCTTCACCTTGACTTGCCAATTGCTGAAGTAGCTCCTTTCTCTTTTTCATAGAGAGACTTAATTTATCTTTTAGTTCTCTCATGAAATCATCAGCCTATTTGAGTCTTTCCTTTAATTCATTAACTTCAGAGTTTGACTGCTTAAGATCATCAAGGGTAGTCTTGAGTTTCTCCCTTAAACCATATACATCCATTTGAATTCCCAAATCTTCCTCAAGCTGTTAGACTCTGTTAGGAGGAACTTAGCTCTGATACCAATTGTTGATAACTGAGAGAGGGGGTGAATCAGTTATCCTAATTATTTCTGCTTTCTAAACTTACTTAATAATCAATGCAACATTAATTCAAGTAAGCAAACATAACCATGAAATGGAAATACACATGACACAATATTTTTGACGTGGAAACCCTGTTAAGGGAAAAAACCATGGGGTGATTAACCCAAGATTGTATTCTCTGTTAGAAGAATGGAAATACAAAATGGCACTTGCCAATTAGGCCTCACTGCCTGAGCACACTGCTCACAAGAGGCACACTGCCTACAAGAGACACACTATCTACAGTTTATAAGGAGTGTAATACAATACTTGAACTGATAAGGAGCATCAACATATGTTGGAGTACAGTTCCAGTTAGGCTCAGTAAACTGATCTGCTGCACTTCATCTTTCCTCTTCTTTTGTGATGCTCTCCTTTCACATACTGGATCTTCCTTTCTGCTTTTGTTCAGCTCTACTACTTTTCTTTGCACATTCCCTTACACCACAACACTTATCACAACTAAATCCATCTTATATATATATACGCAAAAGTGATTTCATCACCTTTCTAGTCGGCACCCAGAATAGTCAATATTTTCCACAAACTCTGATCTGTCAGCTGAATCCTTACATACCAAGTAATGTAGATCAAGGATATACTTGTAGAAGTCATCAATCATGTCTGCCAATCATAACTTATGCCTTAATAACCTTTACCATCATCAGTAACACATCCAGAATAATGTCTGATGTTCTGCTAGTCAGTTCTTCCTCTGTCCACACTGCTAGTCAGGAACCCGATACTCAAGTATTCATATCTTTTTCTTCATCTACCACTGGAGACTAAATCCTTGGAATCTATCACTCAAGGTAGTCCTCTTGACTTCTCCAAATCCACACTTCACCAAGATACTTCCTCTGAGAGATCCAGACCTGATTGTCAAACCTCGCCACATGCTCTATTCTTGTTTACCGGACCACAACATTCTTCACTTTGACTTCCGGTAGAGACACACCATGTCCTGCAGATGTGTGGGATGAACTTTGTTGCCATCAATAACAACATTCATGAATCCATATAGTATCTCTTTCCAACAGTTGTTTTTAGAGGCCCAGGAGGGTGTGATTGTGTGGGGGTTGGTAATGTGTTCATCATGTGAGTTGAATGAAATGCATTCTTGAAATATTCTCTCCTATTCATGTTAGTATGATACATGTGCAAGATGGATAATGCCTTGCTCAGTGTACCTATTCATGTGGTTATGATGACTATGCAAGATGGATAATGCCTTTCTCACTATACCTATTCATGTGGCTATGATGACTATGCAAGATACATAATGCCTTTCTCTGTGTGATGTGAAATGATGTGTAATCTGTGTTGTAAATGCAACATGATGAGAATGTGGTAGTTCATTCTTGGTTTATGTTTTGGGACAAGAATTGGTCCCTGTGATTATGATTTGTATTGAAGAAGGTAAATTCCTTTAATTGTATATGTTACTTATCATTGTGATGGCAATTGTTTTGCTTGATGGATAGGGTCTTCTAGATGCAAGTAGGGGAGTGACTTTCAATGTGGGGCTGGTGCCCAAAGTGGCTGCTAGGATAACCTATTAGAAGTTTTTAATCTAGTGATAATAATAAATTTAGAGGGTTGGGTAGTTTCCACACTAAATAAGATAATTGGATGCCTCATCCATGCCTATATTGCTCATTCAGGCTAAGGATGGGATGAGAAGTCCGTGGATGGTAAGATCAACTTCCTTGTCCTCATGAAAGGAATGTTGGTTCTGCATCTGTCACCCTATGGGGTCGGTGTCTAGTGAGAGACTACCAGGATAACCATAGATGGGGGCCAGCGTCTGGACAGCCAGGATAACCCATAGATGGGGCCGGTGTCTGGTGAGACAATACCAGGATAACCCATGGTAGGACCATGCGATGACACTCTTCCCTACTGCAACCTAGCATTCCCTAAGTGTGTTTTCCCCTTTTATTGTTTGATTGCCTCTGGAAGTGATTTTTGAGTTCCTTGTGTTGTTCATATTAACCCGTGTTGTATTGGAGCCATGTGTAGTCCTTGCACCCATTAGTCGTATGTCTTTCTAACTGTTTTATGTTGTGGGACCTTATGTTATCTCCTAGCACAGGGGGTGGACCTTAGGGTTCCACATGGTCAGGTGGTTGTGCTTTATCTCCATTGGTTTTCTTTCTATTGATCGTGAGTGAGAAGGATGTATTACTTGTAGCAGATTTTAGATCTTGATCTAGCTCAAGGAGATGGATATTTATGTTCTTGCCTTGTAGAATCATGTACTATTATTCATTATGTATGTACTCCAAAGTAATTAGGAAAGTGATATTGTAAGCAATGTAATGGTGTACCCTCATATAAAGGGAATTGTATATGTACTTGTAATCCTTTATATAGGACCTTAATGATTACTTATCTAATGTTATAATATGGAATTGTATGTGTTTATTCATCTAATGCAATTAGTCTTAGAATGAACTGGGGTTGTTAGTAAATTCATAATGTTGGTTAGATCTTGTTTTAGTTCATTAGTAATGCAGCCATGGAACCCTAGAGGATAAAGATTAATTTAAAAGTTATGAATAAATATATGATTGTTGTTATTTCTTTCATTTTAAAAAATATATATTTGTGCTTTTTGTAAGCTTAGTTGTGTTATTCTCTGGGTTCCTTAGCGGGGTGTTACATTTGGTATTAGAGTTGCAACATAGGGACCTCTAGATTGTTGTTGTTGCTCTAGGTTAAGCATTTTTCTCCTTGTGGTGAGTTGGTAATAATTCCTCTCACCTATGTGCCTTAGTGTGGCGTTAGAAGGTTGATAAGTTTACAAACTTTTTTTTTGATTCTAGAAGAAATAAATTCTTTATTCCTTGTTTCACTTATGTGTCTTCTATGTGTTCTCCCTCCTTTTCTAAAAATGTGATAATATGTGTTTCCTGAATGTCAGTGCTTGTTGATTTGTTGAGGCCTTGAGTTCCTCTTCTTGTCTCTAGTGCTTTAGAAGAAAGAAGCATGGTTATTGTTAGTGCATGTAATTAGGAGTGTGGTATTTGCCCCCTCTAGTGATGTGAATATCTTGTACTCATTATGTGTAGGGTGTTGTGAAAGGCCAGTGGTGTTTTGTGTCCCCTGGTTTGGTGAAGTAATCATACTTCAGGGTTATGTTTAGATATGGGTGTAGAAGCACCATACTGTCTTTATGTTAATTGCATTATTTTTGTATATGTGTAAGTATTGGAATGATTTAATTATTCAGTGGCATCATGCATCGCGAGTCATGTGGTTATATGGTGTTGTCATGTGTGGGGTATCTTTGCATGGTTGCTTGATAATCTGATAGCTATCTCCTTGTTGGCCATGACCTCATGTGGATGTTTTGTTGTGTAAGTTATCATTGTGTATACTTGTGTAAGAACCATGTGCAAGAGATCAAATTGGAACTTGTGTTGGACCCATGAGATCATGAATGTAATACTATAAGTCAATTAGAGTTTTTAATTATTCTTGTGTGTGATATCATACATTCCCTCTCTAAATATCTTCTTGCATAAGGAAGTAATTGCATATGTTCATAGCTAGGTAAAAAAAAAAGAAATTGTACTACATTAATGATAGAAAATTTTTGTATATAAGTAGTGATTGTGTTACCTTAAGTTTTTGTATAAACGTTGCTTAGATATGAAGATGTAGAAAACTTAGTTACCTGTGTGTTTGGTGTACATTCTCTAACGCATTCTAGACTTTGAGTCCTGGGGTGTTCTGTAGCAAATACTCCCTTTTGTGACTAAAATTAGTCACAAAGTGATGTGGATTTGTTTGTAATATTGGTTGTTTTAGAATTTTTGATAGTTGTTTCATGTGGTGTTGGTGGGCTAACAGTGAATTTGTTTTCTTTGAACTCTCTCATGATAGGAGTGGTCACCAAAACTATTTTCTTTATACTTGATTTATTGTTGAAAATTGCCTGCATTTTGTGACTTAAGATTGAATTTTATCATTTCCCCACTTGGGTTTGCATTTTTTTTAATTTCTATGGTGGCTATTCCAAATGTTTGTTTATGTTCACTTCGTTTCGTGTTAAGTGTTGTTTCTATCATGTTCATTTCAAACCTTTGATAGTGTGTTTAAGGGAGGACCCCGTGGAGAATTGTACTTTGCATGTTGTAACATCAGAAAATGTCCCCTTGGGGGCTTTTCCCTCATAAGGTTTTGCTCCCAGGTCTTTGAGTGCATTTAAGACATTTTAGTTCATATTTTAGCATCCCGAAGGAATAAGACGTAACTCCCATGACAAATAGGACCTAGGAGGACCCCTTGAGCTGTACCCTACCTAAAATAGGGGGGAGGACTTGGGCGCATGCACCATAGTCCTGCCCTATTTTAGGGCAGCCTCAATTTCTGGGTGTCGGTTAGTGACTGTTATTGGGCCCCTTTTCCAACACGGTAAGTTTGAATTTCAAATATCTTGGCGGGAGTGCTTGTAGATGCATATATAAACATATGTAGGCATTCATTTGTAAACTAGATGATTACTAGCAAGCTATTGTGTTCTCAAGGTGATTCAAGGCTTTCTATTGTGCTACAAATGCAGACTTGTATGTTTTATGTGTTGATATTTGCATATTTGAGCATCAATTCCTTCATGGCATGAAGAGCATCTTCCTCCATGAAAGATTCACTACAAGGTGACATATCATTGTTTTTTTTTTATCATTGATTCCTTTGTTTTTTGGTCTCTGCCTCACAAGGGCATGCCCTCTTTATCTGACAATGGTGTTCAGAGACTTAAGTGTCCTCCAGGGTTTGACTAAGGCAAACCTCTAAACACCGCAACCCCCAAACTAAGTCTTCTGATTGTAGGTTACAAGTGTTGTATCTGGGAAAAGTAGAGTTAGAGGAACGCTGGAAAGGCATCAGGGATTCAGGATCTAAAGAAAAGATGGACAAAGGAGCACTTCCAAGACTAGGGTGCTCACTCCAATGTCCTTCGTAGACTGATTCCAAAAAATAGAAGTTATAGGGCTGATCAGTGTCTAAAGGAGGTCCAGATTCCCTGAAAAAGTAGGTACCTTGGATTTGGACACCTGCTCCAGTGTCCTTGACTATTCCTCTTCAGAACCCCAAAAATAGGTATTCTGTAATTTGGTATTTTACTCCCAACTGTAAGAGCTTCTTCCATAATTCGATAATTTGTTGTTGTATTTGCATAATTACGGTTTTAATGGTTAATTAAGCATAGGAGAAGGAAAAATTGATAATTAATTCCCTAATCCAAGCTTCCCCTCATTTTCAAGTGACCTAGGGTATGATAGTGCTTGCCACTTGACCCTACATCGTGCAATGTTAGGGTGAAAGGAGGATTTTAACATCTAAACCAAAAAAGATTAACAAATCCAATTTTACCCTAAACATTTTGGTGAACCCGTGTATTTGAACTTAAATTGCAACTTGCTGAGTGTTTGTCTGCAGATTTGTGTGATTTCATTCATTCATTTGGTCATTTAATTTATTGCATTGAGAAAAATTTGGAAAAATACAAAAAAATTGCATTGTTGGGCTTACTAAATTGTGTTAGTTCTTCCTAAATTTTCCTAACTCATGATTTTTGCATCAGATATGATATAAACTACAGAAAAATATAAAAATTTAAAATCTTTCTTTGCATTTTCATCATTTAATTGCTAGGGTTTTGTGGAAATTTTATCAATTTTAGATAACCTAGTAATTTGAAAATCTAGAGTTTGTAGAAAAAATCTTCTATCAAATTTTTCTACTAATTTTAGAGGCTAATTCAAATTTTCATTTTTCGTTAGTCTTGTATTTTAGTGTGAATTTGCAATTAAATTTAAAATTTTCGCATTTTTGCATCAAAAATTTCAACAAAAACCAACAATTTTGGTGCATTTTCATTAAATTTGCATGGGAATTTTGCATGATTAAGCTTGAAAATCATTTTCAGATCTGATAGTATGTAATTTTCATCATAAATTAGACATTAAATCATTTTCATAGCATTTTGTTCCAAAATCTAAAACCTAGGGCTTCAAAAACGATAATTTTCACTAATTTTAGCCTTATTGACTTCATAAATTTGCACCATAGGTGTGTTGTGAAAGATATGTTTAAATTAATTTTCTTTTATTAGGGTAATAATTTTCTTCCGCTCATAAAAATCTTCACAACACCCTTTGAACGGGCTCTTGTAGTGAAAATTTTGCAAAAAACTACACATTTTAGCTATTTTTGCCCTAGGGTTTGCCCTAGTTTGCATTCCAAGCATGTTGTGATCAATTTTATGGAATGAGGTGACTGATATTATTGATATTATTTTCTATACCTCCTAAAATTCCTTACAACACCCCTTTTTCTAGGTCTCGGAGTTGAAAAACTGTGAAAATTTGCATATTTTGCTATATTTTCACTAGGGTTTTACATTTAAGTGGCGCTACAATCATGTTGTGTTGGGTATTTTGACACCAAGTGGCTGTTATTGCTTATATTATTTTCTTTCCATCATCATTTTACTCACAACACCCTTTGTTATGCTCTTTTGTATTGAATTTCGGTGAAAAAAGTGCTTATTTTGACATAATTTCACTATATTTTGACTTGGCTTTATCTTGGATTTGCATCAAGAGTGTGTTGAGAGTGACTATATTGTTTTTTTGGACTGATATCAGACATATAACTTTCTCTCCTTGATCAAAATCTTTACAACATCCATTGTTTCATTCATTGGCTTTGAAAAAGTATCGAAAAATCAAGCATGTTGTCCGTCAATCATATCCTTCCCCTAGGATTTGTTCTCTTAGTTTACGTAATGTGTGTTGTATGCTTCTATACAAAATTTATGACACGCTGTCCTAAAAACAATATCCCTTTGAGAAGAAGTAGAAGATTAATGGGATCTAGTGCTCTTGAAGAAGTGGGTACTTTGGACACCTTCTTTACAAAGGGAGACAATCAAATTGGGAAAAATATTATACATCCTCCAACCTCAATGGAAGAAAAAACTTTTCATGATGTTGATAATACTATTGAGGCAATAGGATATGTATCTGATGAGCAAATAGAGAAGTTGGATAAAGACCTAGCTGAATTTCAATCATTCATGGAAAATGAGAGAATAGTTGAAGAAGTCATTCCTACAATTCATAATATAAGAGAATTGATAAAAAAGGACAAGATGGTGTTAATGCACTTCGTCGTCTAGTACATATTGTACAAGCCAATATCATGCTGGTGATTGAATGTGCACAAGTGATAAATAACACTTTATCACCACCTCATACTCAAGTTTCCATACCTATACCAAATACAGGAGTATCCACTTTTACATCAACGATCTTAACAACTAATGCAAACGCTTGTAGTAATACTACCACTGGTATTGGAATATCTAATGGCACTAATTACAAACCTGTGGGATTTGATTATCAAAATTTGGTTCCTAAAGGGACCTCCTCTATGCATAATTATTCTCAACCACCTATCTATTTCACTCAATTCCAACTACCTATCACATACTCGCAACCATCTTCCACCTTTCAGTATGGCCAACCACCATTAACATATTCTTAGCCTCCGCCTATTGTATCTCAAGCTCAATCACCTCCTCACCTCAGTTCTAATTCCTCACAACAAACCGCATCTCCCAATGATACCATCCTAAACCAACTTTTATAGGGCATGACTGCTTTGCAACAAAAGGTAACAAATTTGACAAACTCTTCGCAGCCTAGTCTACCAACATATCATGCCCATAATCAGTTATCCTATGCAATCTTGAGAACTCCTATGCCTGAGAGGTTTGAGATTCCTTGCTTTGAAAAATATGGTGGAAAAGGTGATCCTAATATTCATGTGACAACATTTACAACTATGTGTAGTGATTTTTATTTCAAAGAGGATCTCTTAGTGTAATGCCCCTCACTTTTTGGCTTGTGATAGATGTTATTTTCATATTGCTCTCTGTCAGTTCTGGAATAGCTGATAGTCTTATATTGCATATTTACAGTTTCAAGACATTTGGACTAGTATGTTATGGTTTATGTTCTCCTTGATCTTGATGGACTATGTTCGATGGATATATTTAGACATGTGTTATGAGTTATGATGACATTATGATTACTTTAGTTATGATGTGTTAGACATGTTTAGTAATGGAATATTATTTACATGTTTTATTAGATTTGTTGATATTTGATTTTAAATGATGTGATTATAATCTTGTTCAAGAGCAGGGATGGTGCAGCATTACTCGCTTCGAGTACCCTGCTGTGCTACGATTCTCTGACTCTCCAGGTGTAGACATATATGTATTTGATCGTATACAACAAGTTGTTTGGATGTAGGCTGCAGGTACCAAACCTTGACTCCACCTGATATAGCAGGTTTGAGCAGGTTCTTTCACCAATGGATATTAGTGATGGGAGATAACATGAGGTCTAATCCACTAGGTCAGTCCTTGTCTTCAGTTGTGGTCTTGAGTCATGTTGGGACATGTGGTCTTTGCCTTGTTATGATTGGTTATCTTGTGTCGTGATGTTTAGTCAAGTCATGTTTTATAATGTTTAAAATTATGCTCCTATGTGGTTAGAAGATTCTTTAATGAACTAGTGGTTATTAATAATGCTCCTATTTTGCTTATTAGATAATTATTGGATTAGCTTAAAGCTTTGGATGACACCTTGGCTGAATTTTATTATAGTTTGGAATTAAAGTATCTTCTACGATAAGATATTTTTGTCATAAATGGAGTTACAGGTAATTAGTGGTTATTTGGTATAGAATATTTTGGATATGAGAAATTAATGCCTTGTGTTGTTAATTTCAAATTGGAAGATTTGGGAATCTCTTGATATAGCAAATTTTTAAAACTCACGGAGGAGTGGGTTGTTGAGCAACAGTTGCATGTCTGCACTAATTTGGAGCTAAACCATTTTATATGGTGGGATTTTGGTTCTGAGAGGGGGTTTTTCTTTTGGAAGGGAATTCAGACATTGGAGAAAAATCATAGAGTTGGTTGCAGGAATACAGGAGGAGTTGGAGGCTTCTGATCAAAGTTTGTTCCGGGTATGTTTTGCATAATTTTGGTTGAGTTTTATTGTGTTGAGATAAATTAATCCTCTTCCCTTGTGCTTTTGTATCAATAAATCTAAGTGGTTCTGGTTTGCCTATTGCTACTCCCACCTTGACTCTATAGCTGATCATCTTTCAAAATTTCTTAAATCAAATTGTGTGCATTCTGTAGTCTTTCGCCATTATTTTAGTGACATTCTATCAACCCAACATAAAATGTATCACTAACTACCTTCTGGCATTTTGCCATGAAGTCTGTATTCTTAATGTTGGATTTGTTCCGTCAGTGAAGGCCTTGCAACTATTCAAGATCTTTGGGGTCTTATCCTTCAACTGATTTGCAAGTTTTGGTCTCTATCAATCGATGTAATTTTGCCTTGTGTTTGCCGCCATCACGAAAATTCCTCTGTGATCTTCTGAGAGCACACTGATTATTTAAGGATGCTATGATTACTTTTGGGTGCATAACGCTATGACCATTCCCTTTGCAGCTTAGCAATTGTTATTAATTCTTAAACCCCACTCTTTCTCTGATCTGTTGACGTCTTCTGCAATTATTTCTTGCCTATCCAAATGCCTTGTTAGGGCTCAAGTGTTTATCATTTGGTTGTTTGGTGATTAGTTCATTCTCATGACAGAACATCTTGAGAGTTGTAGGAAGTGTTATGGAAGGAAGAAAATACTAATTTCTTATTTAGAAGGTGAGTATTGGAAGCAAACCATGAGTCGAGATGGAAAGAACAGAGTCATGCTGATTTCCTTATACTAAACCTTCGTTATGCCAATCGCTTAAGCGGTGTGAACTCGATCTACCAGATCAATTGTGTGTTTTGCATTGAACTGCAGCATTATATGCCATATGATGTTGTTGTACCTATCTCTCTTATCGTTGCCTCATCTCTCTCTCTCTGGGCTGTGCATTTTTTTGGGAATAAACTCCTAATCAGGAATTTCCTTATCTTTTCATCAAATTCTTTTATCATTCTATTTTTTTTATGTGGAACAATTTCATAGATATCATCTTAGTTATTTTCTATTGATTCGTGTACTGCTTATAGCAAGTTGTCTTGACATCGCTTCACCTTTGTCAAAAATGCATTCCTATTGATAGTTGGCATGGTTCTTGTAAATTCCTGCTTTAAATACTCATGGTACGTTCACATAGATCACTGCATGTGGTTTTGGTAGGACAACACAATGATAATTTCTCTTGCTAAAATATTAATAGCCGTCTAAGAAGGAGTTTCTGGTAATGTGCTTACAAATATTTTAGTTTACATAAAGTCTTTCCCCACTAACCTCTTTTGTGCCGATGGTGGCTGGCGTGTGCCACTGTAGTTGGGCCATTCTTTTAGTTTCTTTCTATTTATAGTGCCTTCAAATAAATTCCTCCCTGTTGAGAATCATGACTTCGTAAGAACCTTAGTATTGACATGGGTTTATGCATCTCAGTTGTATTTTGTTTACCCAAGCAGTAGGATAAGAGGGTTAGTATATATTTAGGTTTGATCAAGTTCGGCAGGATACACTGATTCTTACGTATTCTATATGTCACTTCCTTAATATATTTGTTAAATTTGTTACTAGCTACTCTCAAATCCTTCAAAGGTGTATATGTATATATATAGACGATTCACTAAACTGATTGTAATATATTTTGTAATGAAGGTGTTTGTATGACAATACTAATTCATGCATAGGAATATATTTATAGTTGTTGAATTTAGATTACAATTGGTATAATGTCGATGGAAGTTTATGCTTGCTGTGAATAATTTCTTATAGATGTGTTATTAGAAATGGCAAGTGATCAATTTTAGATGGTAAGTTAAACTATTGAAGTTGTAATGATTGAAATCGTATTATGTTAGTTAGTGGGTTATTCTTAAAGGAAGTTATAGTTATAAGTGTTGCTTTTGCAATTGGTAGTTATTAAAAGTTGAAATAGGAAAAATGTATTTCTTACAGTTGTGGTTATTATGAATTAAATGTGTATGTGTAGTTGATCGTAAGGAATTCATAGTTGGTAAGAAGTTATGCTTATAGGTAACAATTTATATTATTTAGTTGTTTTCTTATAAAAAATTGTAGGTAGTAAACATGTTGATGAAAAGTTATGTTATGTAGTTATAGATGTTCTTGGAAGTTATAGTTGGTTCAATATCGTCGGAGTGTTATGCTTTTGGAAAACAAATGATTATATTTATAGCTTGATTGTAATGGTAGTTAATAAATTTTAGATAAGAATATATGGTTGGAGTTGTTAGGATTTAGAATATTCCTTTAAAGGAAGTGAAGATTTCTTATGTATTTCCATGTTATTAGTTATGAATTATTGAATCCCACTTGCTCGTCTTTCCTCCTTGTCGTATCTTTATGCTTGTTTTAGATCATTATGTTACTTTGGGGTGGAGGGTGGTCTATGATTTAGATTGTTTGTGAAGTGGGAATCTTGAGGGGTGTCAGGTGTTCTTGGTGTTAAGACATGAAAGTGTTGCCCTTTGTTGGATATTGTTGTATTTCATTTGTTAGTTTTTGAATCACATGTTGCTATTCTAGTGTCAAGTTGTTAAACCTTGGTTTCCATTTTGGATGAGGGACTTATATGTGATATAGTTCCTATGTACCTAACTCCAGAGGGGTAGTTCTTGGTTTTGGTACCATTATGACATATCAAGGCAATGGGATTTATATTGCCAGGGCAAGTGAATGGCAAGAGTAATGGTTAGATGTCGTGTTGTACCTTATCTTTGCTCATGGTGGTTTGTTGTTGTTTGGAGTTGCTAAGGGAGTGGCTTCTATGGTGGGGCCAGTGCCTAGTGAGAGGCCGCCTGGGTAACCCCATGGAAGTTATGAGCTGGTGGAAAACTTATAACTTTTAGGAGGGTTGGGGTAGTAAACATTTAACAAGTTAAGAAAGATACCTCACCCATGCCTTGAGTGCTCCTGTAGGCTAAGGATGGGATGAGAAGGCTTGGTTGGCAAGGCTGACCTCCTTGTCTCCATGAGAGGACCTGTCGGTTCCACATGTGTCACCCTATGGGGCCGGTGCCTAGAGAGGGGCTGCCAGGGTAACCATAGATGGGGGCCGGCTTCTGGTGTTAGATAGCCTAGGTAACCCATGCTAGGACCATGCGATGACACTCTCCTTACGCAACTCAGTTTCGTTCTCTTGATTTTGTTGTTATCTCTGATGGTGATAGGTTGTCATTTGATGTTAAAAGTATGTTCATATCAGGAGGAGATGGTGCAATGCAAAAGTTGCCTTAGTTGTTGCAAGACATCAGGAGGAGATAGTTTACAGAGATATGGAATTGGTTTAGTGTAATGATGGTAAGAGTATTGATGCCATTGATCTTAAGTTTGGAAAATTGATGTCATACATTTGAGGTCGCTTGTTGTGAATTTAAAAGTCACAGGTTGTGCTCAAGATGGTGGGATCTTGCTTTATGATATGTTTTCATGATGCTTGTTGATGGTTGAGGTTCATGTTTTTCAATGTCTCCATGTTGCATGAACAAGTTGCAAAATGTAGGTTGTGCTTTTGTCATCTTCATAAGTTGATATGTCTAATGCATAAAATCAGATGTCTTGATGTAAAGCTCTATTCACTCATATCAAATAATGAACAGGATTGAGAAGTTGATCTTCATATCACGTTGTCATGGATGTTGGTCATCAAGATCGTCAAGAGTTATGAGGAGTTATACTAGTTCATATGTATTGTCACCAATTGTACAGGTGATGGAGTTCTTTATCTTGATAACATGTGTTGATCTCTGTTAGTTGTTTTGCTCTTGCTTCATCCAGAGTTGTATAAAGTATGATATGCAGTGGTAGTGGCTTGGTTTGTATTCTTGTCATTTGATCTCAGTGATGAGTATTCTGCAGAATGAACAGTGAAGACATCCTCTGTATCATTTAGTGGCACTTTGACACTTTTTGTATCATGAGACAAAGATGAGGTATTTTTGGGACTCAGTTTTGCATCAGTGAAGGTGAAGGTTTGATATATGTCTTACATTTGATGTTATCCATTTCACACTTTCCTAATTGTCATTCTTTAAAGGACTTTATTTTATAATTTAAAGTTGACTTCCTATCGGAGGTCATTCCACTTAAGTGGACCTACTAAAGGGCTTCATCACATCTGTCCACCGGCCCCATGGCTAAGAAAACTAGTCTTTCAAGTTAAAGGTATATGTTGTAAGCAGGAAAAAGCTTATCAAAGGCTATGTTTGAAAGATGAAGTGGGCGACAAAGCATATCAATTGATATGTTTAAATGAATGTTGAGCAATTTTAAGACTATTAAAAAAGACCACCAAATATGCTATTTGATGAAAAAGCATCTAACAAGCTTTATAAAGGATGGGGCATGGGTTGTGCATTATTTCTAGAAGTTTTTCTTTAAAGTTTTTTTTAAATTTCTTTTTTATTTGCATTTTAAAAGGCATAAGATCAAGGAGCCTTTATAGGAGATGGGGGATGATTTTAAAAGAAATTTTTTTTAGAAGATTTCTAAAAACAAGTTTTTATTCTATCCTCATAAAATTGTTAAGAGGAAAGTTTTTTTTGTGAAAAGGATGAGGACAAAGATTTTGAAGAAAACATTTCTAAAAAGATTTTTATTGCAGGAGATTGTCTTTTGAAGATATTTTTTTAAGAGGATGAAGATCTTGAAGACTATTTTTTTTTTGAGAAGAGAACAAAATGTTTTTTTAAGAAATGTTTTTATGAGATCTTGAAAAAATATCAGATGATTTTATTGGAATTTAGTGAAGATGTTTGCAGATTGAAGAGTCTTGTGAAGGAGAAGATAAAGATTTTTTATTTGCAGAGGAAGATGAAAAAGACAGATTGGAAGAATATCAGAGTTTTTTTTAAGATGAAAGTGTTAAGAGATTTTATTTTCTGCTACAGGGCACTGAAATATCAGAGAAAATGACAGGTCAAGTTTGTCATTTTTGCAGATGTCATGGGTCAGAAAAATGTGTTGGGGTTGTGGTGAATAGATATCATTTTATGTTAATGATAGTTGCAAAGGAGGAGATTGATTATTTTTTATGAAGAGATTTTATTTTTCTCTTTCAAGGGCAAAAATTTGTTGAAGGTTAAATGATATTTTTGAATAAGATTCTTTTGTAGGAATATGAAGGATCTTGCAAAGCTTGAAGATGAATTTGAACAAGCAGATTGAAAAAGTAGAGAAGAATTGAATGTTGAAGGACATATGATATTTAATGGCTCTACAAGTGTTTTGATGAGAGGTTGTTGAGTGTGCAGATCAATGATGAAATAATTTGTTAATACAGATGAATGTGTAAAATATGAAAAACCAATTTGTAATGAAAGAGAGATGTTTCCCTAATCAGGTGAATTAGATGATTCAAAGATAAAATATGAGAGGATTGAAATGATGAAATATATGTTGCAGATGAGTTGATTTGAATGGTGCAAATCAGATTGAGCAGCAATCACTTCTTGCACATGAGATTTTTAGTTTTGATTGATTGAGAAATGCCAGTGAGGCACAATAGTATGCCAGTGAGGCTTGTAGGTTGGTAAGACCATTTGTCAGTGAGACACTTACATCAGCCAGTGAGGCTTGTAAAGATATTTTCAAGGTTAAGCTAGTGAGGCAGTTTTGGAGTGGTTTTTATACCCAGGAGGGTTTTCCACTCGTGCAAATTTGTGTTATGTGTCATATTGTTTTCATCTGTATGTGTGTATGTTAATACATTGCTTATAAGGTTTTATTCTCCTTCTTCATTCTTAGTTTTGTGCATATGTGTTTGACAAATCAATGATAGCTTTCTCTCCTTTGTGCTCTGCAAGTTAAAGTTTGAAAAAGATTTGAAAATTCACACAACACTGATTCACCCCCCGTCTCAGTGTTGTCCTTGACTCCTACAATCTCTGGAGTATAGTCTTGGCTTCTTGATTGGTCTTGGTTAGATGTATGTGTTGTCTGGTGGAGTACTATCATACCTATGCAGTCTTGTTATCTTGCATGCCTGTGAGGAGTCTATATCTTACTGTTGTCTCATTGTTGTAACTTCGACCTAGTGGATCTTGTTTGTGTATCTCCTAGCTTGGAGGGGTGGACCTTAGGGTTCCACATGGTTGGGAGGCAGAGCTATCCATTGGTATTCTTGGAGATTCAGATCAAGCCTTATGCAGAGCTATACCAGTTTAGTTTGCTTTCTATCTCTTGTAGTGTTGTATACCTTCATATGTATTCTTATAAACCAACAGGATTGGTCTTATAATCTTGTTATCTTGTAATCCTGTACTGACACTCTATAATTAAACTATCCTGCTATAGTAAAAGTTATTTGTATCTATTTCAGTAGTGTAATGGTTTTTACTTTTGTGGTTTTATCTTTTTTCTTTTATTAATGCAGTTATGTTGCCCAAAAGTTGTTAGAAGAGTAATTTCTTTTATACTATGTAATATGGTATGTTTGGTTACTGCTTGCACTATCTTGCTTTCAAAAATAAAAAATAAAAAATTATTTCTATAATTTTTGCACTTTTAGTCTAGCACTCTAGGGTTGCATGATGGGGCATTACAATTAGCAAAACTTTTCCTATGATCTCTCAAAGATATTGCTTTAGAATGGTTTTGTTCATTGCCTCTGAATTCAATACACTCCTTTTTGCAGTCGATTGATCAATTTTTACAACATTTTAAAGCAAATATCAGACCCCAAGTCACTCTTATTGAATTGGTTCAATGTAAGCAAGGTCTGAAAGAAAAGTTGACTGAATTCATTGGTTGGTATCAAGGACTTTACGCACAAATTTAGTATCAAATGAAAGATGAGGATGTTAAGAAGATATTCATTACAAATCTACAACCTAATATTCGTGATAAGATTCTCTTGATGAAATATAACTCCTTTCAACATGTATGCACCACCCTTCATGATTATCAACTTTTGTCTAGTCAGTATGAAAACCAAAATTCATCGGCTCAAGTTGGACAATCCATGGGTGGATCATCACAAAAAAACTTTAAAAGGAACAATAATAGGGGTTTCATCAAGATCAATGGACCAAATACAAATGTGTCTACTATAAATAATCCAAAGAAAGCATCGTATGAACTAGGAAAGTTTACTCTGATATCTGAGTCCTATCAGTCTATCATGAATCAAGCTGTGAGTAATAATATCCTGAAACTTCCCCTGATCAAACCTATTGATCCTAGTAAAGAAGGACCTTACTTCGATGTTAATGCCTTTTGTCATTATCATCAGACGCAAGGACATGGCACTAAATGATGTATGCATCTTAAACATGAGATACAAGACGTTATTGATTCAAATGTAATCTAGGTATCAGGTGTGAATGACAATGGAAATAAGTCAGTTGCTCTGCCAAATCAGAATTTACAAAGCTTCACTAATCCTTTTCCTAAGTATACTGAAAATAATATGGTAGAAAAAGATCTAGTGGAAGTAGACAAGGATTATTACTTGGACTATGATAGCATCATGGGTATGACTGAAGTGGATAAGAAACAAGTGGATAAACCACATCGTCCTCGAAGAAACAGAATTTATACTGCGGTTCCTCCTCTGTTATCCTTATATGGATCAAGAGATAATCAAAATGTATTTAAAAAGAAAGAACAACAACCAATACAGACGAGAAAGATGGTGTAGGATGAATCCTGCTACTATTGTAGAAAGATTCACCAATGAAAACTCACTAAAAATTAGAAAAGTGCAAGACGACAAACAATAAACTAAATAATAGTGGTTCTCCCCCTCACAAGAAACAAAAAATATCATTTAAACAAAGATTTAATGAACAAGAATCATATGATAAAAAACAAGACTTTCATAAGAACCACTCAAATTTTGCTTTAAACATTATCGAGTACCTCTCCAAGAGGTTCGAGAACTCCAAGATATAAAACGAAGACCCTATAGGCAAGTATCTATAAATTTTTATTTCGATCATAATGTGCTTCCCCTGTGATGTGTTATATGTTGTTTAGGCCTCCTGGAATGACCTCAAATTCTCCTGTAAGGCTCAAGATACTAGGAGACTGCCCCTATTGTGACCTTCTATTTGTATCATCATTCTTCTAAATTGCTCTCTCTGATTTCATTTTTGTGTGTTATGTCTTACGGACATAGTGTCACGATTGGTGACTTGGGGGCACCCTCCTACATGACTATCCCTAAGACACTTGTTTCTCCTCTCTTGTTTATTGTTTCCCTTCCTCTAGTGTTTCTATCTAGCAGGCGGATGACGACAAACATTTATACTGATGCAGACCTAGTGTCCCTTTCGAGAGCAATCAAGAAATAGACTTAGTTCCTAATATGACAATGGGGTTGTATATCTTATCTGACACTTGGCTAGTGGAAGCACTTGTGCTTTCCGCGTAGTGAATTTCATGATGTTTCTATCACATTTACAAACCAAAACAATACTGCTACTCCATGCACCTTTGTTTGCCTTTGAATCTGGCCTTGGCGGTACTTGATTTGGAGAGCTTCATGATATAGCCCCATGGTTATCCTTAAACTCTAAATTAATTGTATAACCTTGGCTCTTTGTGTGGTTAATCATATGCATTGATGTTGTTTTTTATAATGATGTTGTAGACACTGACATGTTTCTTGCAGGGATGTATTTGTGGGAGCATTTAGCAATCATAGAGTACATGTCACCTCCAGAGGGCATGGGCTTTGTGAAAGCCAATGTTCCCTTGTGTGTTTTCTTCCTACCTTAATGTGCTTGATATCGATAACTGATATCAACCACCTTAAGGTGGAGGCATATAAGTTAAGCTTGTTAGACTTAGGGCACACAACTAAGAGGGGGGGTGAATTATTTGTGTAAAAATTTCTCCAATTTACACACTTAAATCCTCTTAGTGATTAGCAATATATTAAACATGAAACATAATGCATTCAAATCAAAAGCAGAAACTCATCAACACATAAGATACCAAGATTTTGACATGGAAAACCCAGTTAAGGGAAAAACCACAGGGTGATTAACCCAAGAATGTATTCTCTATTAGAAGAATAGAAGGAACAAAATGGCACATGCCAATTAGGGCTCATTGCTCAAGCACACTGCTCACAAGAGGCTCACTACCTACAAGAGACACACTATCTACAAATAAATAAGTATCACATACATGAACTAGAGAATAGCATCCTCACCATGCTTGAATCAGTTCCATTAAGCTCAATACTTCTACTCTGCCTTTCACTCTCCTCTTCACTACCACACTCTCATCTCCACACAAAAAGGTGAGTTCAAACTGACTTCGTAATCCCTTATTTATACAAGGCATCAACTTAGGAATGATCATCTAAGTCAGAAAACATTCATAAGATCATCCGACAGATGCATAACTCAACCGGTCGGCCTGTCTCAAGAAGAACACCATCATACAGAAGTTACTCTTCAATTCTGAGCTCCAACTTTAATGTGGACCACCAACATGAACTGGACACGATCCAAAGACCTCCACAAGCTTGCTTGAATCACCAAGAACATCCACACTTCTTTTGCTTACTAAAATCCTTCTCTCCTTCATCCGGAACCTTAAGAACACAGTTTGTCATAACTGTCACAAAGGAATAGATGCTTGCGGACCTTCAAACCATGCACCAATAGAGTTGATACACCACAAAGACTTCCTCAGCACTTCCTTAAATCTGTAGAATAGGAAACTTCATTTCTGGATCTCACCAAACCTTTCTTGTTACACACTATCACCTCTGAACACCTACCGGAACTGGTTTTACTTGAGCAGCCACAACTTCTTCATATCTTCATGCGGACCTATGAAATCTCTACTGGATCACCTACAGACACATATCTACAAACCCTTTAATTTGCATCCTCTGATCATCATACTATCTTGGACTTTTGTCTTACAGTCATCACTGTTCTTCACTGTTCCTGATTGAGACTAATTTTCTCAATATCCTTAACTCATGGCTCATCCAAACCTTATCATTAATGCAACAGGAGTATGTTGACATCAATGACAACACCGGTTAGGCCCATACTTGCAACAATCTCCCCCTTTGTCATTGATGGCAACATATGATGTGAAAAACTATCAAGACAAGAACTTATCCTTACTGTCACAACTCCCCCTATCAACAGCAACCATTGACATGTCTTCTCTCTCTTTACTGCTCCCCCTTTGATTAGTAACCACTTGTTTTCCACATGTCTTCTCTCCCCTTTTGAAATCAATGGCAAATGGCACATACTTGCAATTTCACCACTTTAGAATCATACCTACTGCTCCCCCTAAGTAGCAACTCCCATCAATCTGGATCACAAGATATGACTGTGATATCCACCGAACTAATGCACTTCAGTGCACCTTAGTTCATCACTGGAGGGGCAATAACCCCTAACTTCTCCCTGAGATAATCAAAAGAGTCCTTAGGTAGAGGTTTAGTAAAGATGTCTACAATTTGATCCTTGGAGGGTACAAACTCCAATCTGACTTCATTCTTGTTCACTTGCTCTCTCAAAAAGTGAACTTGATGGATATGTGTTTAGTCTTTGAATGCAACACTAGATTCTTAGATATACTTATAGCACTTGAATTATCATAGAAGATTGTGATAGGTTCCTCATACTTTACTTTGATATCTCTTCGCATCTACTTCATCCACAAAACTTGAGTGCAACTACCTACTGTTGCAATATATTCTGCTTCAGTTGTAGACAGAGGTATTGCCTCTTGTTTCTTTCTTAGCCAAGAAACCAATCTTTTCCCCAAAAAGAATGCTCCACCACTGGTACTCTTCCGGTCATCCACATCTCCTGCCCAATCAACATCTGTATATGCATGAAGAGAGAAATCATGATCTCTAGGATACCACAGACCATACTCAACCATCCCTTTTAGATATCTAAAAATCATCTTGATTGCCATGACATGGGATTCTCTAGGATCAACTTGGAATCTAGCAACAAGACCAACAGCTTGCATAATATCTAGTCTAGTTTGAGTGAGATACAACAATCCTCCAATCATTGATCTATACTTTGTCTAGTCTACCTTAGGAGAGTCATCATCTTTGCTCAACTTACATCCAGTTGCCATGGGAGTATTAATTGGCTTTGAATCTTCCATCCCAAAAATTTTCAACAATTCTTTCACATATTTGGTCTAAGAAATGAAGATTCCTTTCTTTGTTTGAGTAATTTGCAGACCCAAGAAGAAATTTATTTCACCAAGCATAGACATCTCAAACTCACTTTTCATTTGATTTGCAAAAGCTTTACACATATTATCTCTTTCTCCAAAGATGATATCATCAACAAATACTTCAATAATCAAGATGTTTTCATGATCAATTTTGAAATATAAGTTACTGTCAGCAGTACCTTTGTTGAAACTAATCTTCAAAAGATGCTTATCTTTCATACCAGGCTCTTAGGGCTTTCTTTAATCCATACAGTGCCTTCTTCAACTTGCAGACTATATCACCATGATTAGACAACTGAAATCCATCCGGTTGCCCTATATACGCTTCTTCTTCCAAGTCACCATTTAGAAAGGCAGACTTGACATCCATCTAATATACCTTGAAATCCTTGAAGGCAGCAAAGGTAAGAAATAATCTGACTGCTTCAATTCTTGCCACCGGAGCAAAATTTTCTTCAAAATTAATTCCTTCTATTTGAGAGTAGCCATTGCAAACCAATCTGGCTTTATTTCTGATTACTTCACCAACTTCATTTAGTTTGTTCCTGAAGACCCATTTGGTTCCAATCACATTCTTGTTTCTAGGTCTGGGAACAAGATCCCAAGTGTGATTTTTCTTAATTTGCATCAACTCTTCCTCCATTGCTTTGGTCCAGTTTTCATCATTGCAGGCTTCATTTATTGTCTTAGGTTCAATCTTTGAAATCAGACAATATTCATCTAAATTTTGAGCAATTTTCCTTCTAGTTTGCACACCTTTTCTTTTGTCACCTATGATCTGATTTTTAGAGTGGTTTAGTCTTACATACCTTGGAACTTTGGGAGTTTCTTGCACTTCTGCTTCTTGATCAAGCTCATTCAGATCTATCTCTTCTTCTTGATTTATTGGATCAGTTTGAATCTGACTTTCAGAAGAGGATTGAACTCCTTGAACCAGAACACCATTCTGATCATCTTCATCATATCCATAAAACCTTGAGGGTTTCTCTATTCCCTCATCAACCTTCACATTTGTACTTTGTATCATCTTTCTTATCTCTTGTTATAACACCAGTATGCTTTGCTTTGAGTAGAGTAACCCAAAAATATTCCTTCATCACTTCTAGCATCAAATTTGCCTAGATCTTCATCTCTTTTGATGTAACATTTGCTACCAAAGACTCTGAAATATCTTATAGTAGGAGTAATGCCAAACCAAAGTTCATAAGGGGTCTTAATGGTATTGCTTTTGATTTGAACTTGATTGAGAGTATAGACTGCAGTACTAACAACTTCTCTCCAATAGATCTGAGGAACATTTGCTTCCATCATCATGGTCCTAGATGCTTCCTGGATGGTCCAGTTCTTTCTCTCCACTACTCTATTCTGCTGTGGAGTCCTAGGAGCAGACAACTGTCTCTTAATTCCATGTTTCTCACAGAACTCTATGAACTCACCGGATGTGAATTCTCCACCTCTATGAGACCTTAGACATTTCAAATTTAATCCTATTTCATTCTCTACCATAGCCTTGAATATTTTGAATTTCTCAAGAGCTTCTAATTTCTCCTTTAGAAAGGTTACCCACATCATCCAGGAATAGTCATCAATTAGCAGCATGAAGTATCTATCACCTTGAATACTCCTGGTTCTTGCCGGACCACAAAGATTAGTGTGAACTAAGTCCAATAATCCAGTAGAAGATAGTTCCTTGCTCTTGAATGTGACTCTACTCAGCTTACCCAACTGACATTCCTTGCACAAGCTGTTAATAGGTTTCACCAATTTTGGAAGATCTCTTATAGCCTAAGTATTGCTTATCTTGATGATATTATCAAAATTCACATGACACATCCTTCTATGACATAACCAACTTTGATCAACTTGAACAAATAAGCAGGTTTTACCAGTACCAACCAAGTGGAAGATATTACCTTTAGTTTGAGTACCGGATGCAATCTCTGTTCTGAAACTTTCAAAGATTTTGCATTTTCAATCCTTGAATCGAAGACCATTGCCTTTGTCCACCAACTGTCCAACACTGAGAAGATTATGCTTCAAACCTTCAACATACAGTACATTACCAGTTTTGTTTCTTCCATCAAAAGAAATAGTTCCTCTTCCTTTGATTCTACCAGCAGAATTGACACCAAACTTTGCCACTCCTCCTTCATACCTTTCCAAATCTACAAACTTATTTTTGTCACCTATCATATGGTGAGAGCATCCACTGTCGATGACCCAATCATCCTTCTCTTCAATTTGGGCAGCCAGAGCTCTTTCCACAGTCTTAAGATTGACAGATACAGAGGACATTGGATCTTCTTCCTTGATGGCAATGAACACCCATTCATTTTTAGATTTGTTTCCTATCTCTGATTCATCATCTGTTACTCCTTCATTATCATCATCTTCATGTACATAGTAACAGTTCTTTGGGAACCTTGGCTTGTTAGGATTTTGCCTTGAAAATCTTTCCAGACACCTTGAGGCAAAATGACCAATCTTATTGCAATTAAAACAATTAAAAGGTAATTTTCATACTTACCAGATCCTCTTGGTAGCCTCTTTGCAATAAGGGCTTCAAGTTGAGTAGTTTCTACTTCTTCTTCCAGATCTTTTCTTGCTTTTTCATACCATGAAAATTTCCTTGAAGAATTCTCTCCAGGATCAAACCTTTGTTTACCTTTAACAAAGGCACTGGGTTTGAATGTAGATTCAGTCTTGGGGGGTCTTCTTCAAACTCTGTCATTTCAAATGCAACCAATTTCCTAGCCAATTGATCTCTTGTGACAGTTGTATGGGCTCTGAATTCTTCAATGGCAGCAGCCTTAATTTTGTAAGAAGCAGGAAGGGATCTGAGAATTTTACCAACAATCTCATTTTCATCCAAGACTCCACTAGCATCTCTAATTCCACAAACCAGCTCATTCACTCTTGGCATAAAAGTGGTAATATTTTCATCATCTCTCAACTTCATTTTTTTCAAATTTCCCTTTTAGACTCTGTAACCTTGCACATTTAACATACTGGTCTCCTTCATGCAAAAGTTCCAATTTATTCCAAATCTCAAAGGCAGTTGGTAGGTCAATAACATTTGAGAGCTTTGAGTTAGATAGTGCGCTTAGAAGAGCCTCTTTGGTCTGCAGATTGTTTTCAGCATCTGTGATTTCATTTAGGGTTGTCGGACCACCCTGTGGAGGTACATACAGTTTTGTAACCATGGACTAGTACGCCATTCCCATACACTGCAAGTGACATTTCATGCGACCTTTCCAAAGAGCAAAGTTGGTTCCATCAAACTTCAGACTATCCTTCTTTTAAGATGACATCCTGGATCTCCTCAAGCAGTTAAGCTCCTTTTAGAGGAACTTAGCTCTTATACCAATTGTTAGACTTACGGCACACAACTAAGAGAGGGGGGGTGAATCAGTTGTGCAAAACTTTCTCCAATTTACACACTTAAATCCTCTTAGTGATTAGCAGTATATTAAACATGAAACATAATGCATTCAAATCAAAAGCAGAAACTCATCAACACATAAGACACCAAGATTTTGACATGGAAAACCTGGTTAAGGGAAAAACCACGGGGTGATTAACCCAAGAATGTATTCTCTGTTAGAAGAATAGAAAGAACAAAATGGCACATGCCAATTAGGGCTCACTGCCTGAGCACACTGCTCACAAGAGGCTCACTGCCTACAAGAGACACACTGTCTACAAAGAAATAAGTATCACATACATGAACTAGAGAATAGCATATTCAGCATGCTTGAATTAGTTCCATTAAGCTCAATACTTCTGCTCTGCCTTTCACTCTCCTCTTCACTACCACACTCTCATCTCCACACAAAAAGGCAAGTTCAAACTGACTTCACAATCCCTTATTTATACAAGGCATCAACTTAGGAATGATCATCTAAGTCGGCAAACATTCATAATATCATCCGACAGATGCATAACTCATCCGGTCAGCCTATCTCAAGAAGAACACCATCATAAAGAAGTTACTCTTCAATTGTGAGCTCCAACTTCAATGTGGACCACCAACACGAACTGGACATGATTCAAACCTCCACAAGCTTGCCTAAATCACCAAGAATATCCACACTTCTTTTGCTTACTGAAATCCTTCTCTCCTTCATCTGGAACCTTAAGAACACAATCTGTCATAACTATCACAAAGGAATAGATGATTGTGGACCTTCAAACCATGCACCAATAGAGTTGATACACCACAAAGACTTCCTCAACACTCCCTTAAATCTACAGAATAGGAAACTTCATTTCTGGATCTCACCGGACCTTTCTTGTTACACACTGTCACCTCTGAACACCTACTAGAACTAGTTTTACTTGAGTGGCCACAACTTCTTCATATCTTCATGTGGACCTCTGAAATCTCTATTGGATCACCTACAGACACATATCTACAAACCCTTTAATCTGCATCCTATGATCATCATCCTATCTTAGAATTTTGTCTTACAGTCATCACTGTTCTTCACTGTTCCTGATTGAGACTAATTTTCTCAATATCCTCATCTCACGGCTCATCCAAACCTTATCATTAATGCAACAGGAGTATGTTGACATCAATGACAACACTGGTTAGGCCCACACTTGCAACAAAGCTATCTGTTATAGATGTTAGCAATGTGTTTGACCTCAGATGCAGAGACTTGCACCCTAGAGTAGTACATTGTGCATCCTGAGTTTGTTTGCAATCAGTCAATCATGTAAGCCCTCTACGCAGGTGGGATATCATGTATATCCTTTTTCTTAAGCCCTCTGCAGAGGTAGGGATGGTGTATTTCTTGGAGTACATTGCATCATCCTATCATTTTCAAAATTCCTCTATGGAGGTGGGGAGTGATTCTGTGACTAAATCAACCCTTAAGTGTGTCTTCGACGATTGTTGTGGTGAAGTGCAATCATTGGTGTGTGCCTATAATGTGCCTCAGATGGTGATGAGCCTAGAAATAGGGAACACACCATCACTTGTCTTCCGTGTTTTCTCTATGTCTTCAAGTGTGTGTGTTTTGGCATGCTTGTTTTGCATGGTGTGTTTGTTACCCCATATGCAATGACCAGCGCACTTGGGGAGTACTTTGTGCATTTTAGGAGGTTTTGTGTGTCTTGCATGTGTGTTGCCCCATATACAAAGACTTGCGCCCATAAGTGGTGCACCGTGTATTATGGGAGGTTTGTTTGCTTTCCAGTACTTGCATTTACATTATATATATGAGAAAAAGAAAAGAAAAGATTACATTTTTGTCTTCCATGCATTAATGTGTCTTCCATGTATTAACTATATGCTCTATGTTCTGTGTGACTATAGTTGTCTTCTCTGTGTTTTGCATGCTTGTTACTACCTTTTATGTGGTTAGCGTGTCTTCTCCATGTTTGTTGTGTTTGTGACCTTACTCTAATACATGTATAGGCCTTGTGTTCATACACAAATTAAAGTGGGGGCTAAATGTAATATTAGAAAATGTCCCCTTGGGAGCTTTTCCCTCATAATGTTTATCTCCTAAGTCTTTAAAGTGCATTTAAGACATTTTAGTTCATATTTTAGCATCCTGAAGGAATGAGACCTAAGTCCCATGACAAATAGGACCTAGGAGGACCCCTTGAGCTATACTCTACCTAAAATAGGGGGGAGGACTTGGGCACCCGTGCCCTAGTTTTGCCCTATTTTAGGGTAGCCTCAATTTTTGGGTGTTGGTTAGTGACCATTATTGGGCCCCTTTGCCGACACGGTAAGTTTGAATTTCAAATTTCTTGGCGGGAGTGCTTATAGATGCATATATAAACATATGTAGGCATTCATTTGTAAACTAGATGATTACTTGCAAGCTATTGTGTTCTCAAGGTGATTCAAGGCTTTCTATTATGTTGCAAGAGCAGACTTGTATGTTTTGTGTGTTTATATTTGTAGATTTGAGCATTAATTCCTTCATGGCATGAAGAGCATCTTCCTCCATGAAAGCTTCACTACAAGGTGACATATCATTGTGTTTTTATCATTGATTCCTTTGGTTTTTGGCCTCTGCCTCACAAGGGCATGACCTCTTTATATGACAACAGTGTTTAGAGACTTAAGTGTCCTCTGGGGTTTGACTGAGGCAAACCTCTAAACACCACAACCCCCAAACCAAGTCTTATGATTGCAAGTTACAGGTGTCACATCCAAGAAAAGTGGAGTTGCAGGAAGGCTAGAAAGACATCAGGGATTCAAGATCTGAAGAAAAGATGGACAAAGGAGTACTTGCAGGACTAGGACACTTGCTCCAGTGTCCTCCGTAGATTGATTCCAGAATGTAGAAGTTACAGGGCTGATCAGTGTCCGAAGGAGGTCCAAATTCCCCAAAAAAGTAAGTAGCTTGGACTTAGGCACCCGCTCTAGTGTCCCTGACTATTTCGCTTCGGAACCCCAAAAATAGGTTTTCTATAATTTGGTATTTTACTCCGGTCTGTAAGAGCTTTTTTCTGTAATTCGATAATTTATTATCGTATTTGCATAATTAGGATTTTAATGGTGAATTGAGCATAGGAGAAGGAAAATTTGATAATTAATTCCCTAATCCAAGCTTCCCCTCATTTGCAAGTGACCTAGGGTATGATAGTGCTCACCACTCGACCCTAAATCCTTCAATGTTAGGGTGAAAGGAGGATTTTAACATCTGAACCACAAAAGATCAACAAATCCAATTTCATCCTAAACACATGTTTGGTAATTTGTTGGAACCATAGTAGAAATAAGAGATGAGATGTATTTTTCCTTGTTAATATGTGAATGCAATTCTCTAAATCGTATGAAATTCTCAAAATATGTGTGATTGGTTATAAGTAGATCACATGATACGTCTTAAGCTGATGAATGGATGCCCTTCTTGTCTTTATTGAACGATTGTGTCTGTCTTATGAATAATTTCTTAATATGGATGCTTATGTTGGCAATAGGAAATTGCCATACTAATATGTTATATTTCCACCCTAGTCTCTGACTTCCAGGAGTAAGTCAAGTTTTAGGGGGGGAGCATGTAGTGCCCCTCCATTCTCATCTTGGATATCTAGATAGTCTGGCTAAGGAGCATGCAGATGAAGGTAAAATAATAGGAATATTTAGGGTATGTTAGACAGTTGATTTTGTACATTATATGATGTTGGTAGATGCTACATTCATGTTGGTGACATTCCTGATTATCCTCATGTGTGGTCTCATATGACAGTTAGCATGTTCTATTGATAATCCTTGTTGTGACACTGATAATCCATATGCTCTGACATTGTTTTACATTTAGGTGATTATGATGTTGACCTTACTATGATTGTCATAAGTTAGAATTGATTTTTATGCGACTGATTTTGTATTATAGGATGATCTAATTATTGTGTGGTGTGAAAAGAGACAATGTTGTACCACTCATTCATGAGCATCTGACAACATTGAGATTCTCTTTCACTCTATGACCGTTTGATATTTATTATACTTGTGCATAGACCGTGTTGTGTCCTGCAGGTTGTAGGTACCAGGCATCGATTCCACTTGAATTGACAGGTCTAAGTGTGCCTTAAATCCAATGGAAATAGTTGAACGGAGATAACATATGGTTGCCTAGTTGGCCATCATCCTTGAAACGGATGAGTATCTAGTTTTGGACCCAGTCAATGTTGTCTGTATGGGCATGATAATCAGCCACTATTGTTGTGGTCATGCTTTTTGATTGTACATAGTGTCAGGTATTGTTTGGTATTTGGGTTATTTAGTTTGGCTTTGTTTGACTACTGCTTCGGTTAATTGTTGCATTAAAATAATATTATTAGTTATGAAAGCATTTTTGTTAAATAAATAAATATATATAAATGTCTTTATGAGAATTTGAGTTTATGGAAATAAATAATAATAAATGTAAATGATAGCTAAAGATAAATAAATAAATTATATAATTAAATGTTGTGTTAAGTGGCAATAAAAATAGATAATATTTATGAGTTGTCATAAAACTCATATATAGTAAATACTAAATAAATAAGAATAAAAATGATTCTTGTCTAGTTGTAAAGGAAATAAATAAGATAAACAAATATATTGTCTAGTCTGGTTGTAAATGATAAAAAAAAATAGCAAATTGTAAGAAAGGGATTTAGGTAGAATTTATTGCCTTTAATGGGAAGAATCTTCTAGAAGATATTGGGGGGATTTATCTCTCATAATAATCTTCAGTAGATGGAAGTTTGGATAGGGAGGAGATGGGAGAGACTCATTTGTGGCTGTAGCAGTTGAACTCGACATCGAATCTTCAGCCCAGTCAAGCAAGCGAAATCAAGTTCCTTTGTTTCTATTTTCTGTTGAAGTAAATGTTTGATTTATAATTTTTCCTGTTGATTGTAATTTGTTTGAGAGGTTAGAAGCCTTGTTATTAGATCTAATTGTGCATGTTTGTATCATTGCGTTTCTGGGAATCATTGATTGAAGTGACCGTCTATCTCTCACCCATTTCATCTCTATTTTTTTAATCTGTTGCGTCAGCCATAACTTTCGTTTTACAAACTGGGTTCCTCTATTTTTTTATATATGGTGCACAGCCTAGTTATCAGTATCATATCTAAAAATCAGCCATACTCAGCTTGTTGTTTTGAAGATATGAATATTATGTGACTATCTATCTCTCAACTATTTCATCTATGTTTAATCAGTCTGTTACACTAGCCATAAATTTATTTTTACGAACTGGGTTCCTCTATAATTCTTATATAAGGTGTGCAACCTAGTTTTTTAAATCATATCCAAAAATCAGCCATACCCAGTTTGCATTTCAGACATATGAATATTTTAGGACTGTTTATCTCTCAACTATTTCATCTCTATTTTTACAGTCTATTGTGTCAGCCATAACATTATTTTTGTGAACTAAGTTTCTCTAAATTTTTTATATATGGTGCACGACCTGGTTAGCTAAATTGTATCTGAAAATTAGCCTTACCCAGTTTGTAATTTTGGAGATATGAATATTTTGTGACTGTCTACCTCTCACTCATTTCGTCTCTGTTAAAATAGTTACTTGCATCACCAATAAATCTATATTTTCAAACTAGGTTTCTCTCAAAATTTTCAACAAATTTGTGTTGTGCATATGCTACGACCATTATTTTCCATCATATGGCTCTCTTTGAGGCATTCTACCAATCAGTTTGTGTGCCCTATCTATGCTTTCACACTTTGCATTGTGGGTAGCTTCTAAAGCCTTCTAAACAAATTCATTTTGTGATGATCCTACAATCACTGATATCCATGAGATGCTATCCCTTTGAGGAGTTTGTTAAAAAAAAACATTACCTAAGCAGTTCTAACAATTATATCTTCTTATCTATGCTATCGTAGGTGAATATGCTTTCAATTATAAATAACTTTACTTATTTTGGTTGTTTGTTAGGTTATAAGAAGGCTATTAAATCTATATAGAATAGAAGTAGAAGAATTCAATTTGGATAGAGTGATTATATAGTAATGTCAATAAATTTAATTTAAATTGATATTGATTTTATTACGATTTATTAGTAGAAATATGATAAGTAGGTTTAGAATTAGGTTTGTAAACAATGTATTTAAGATTTGATTTATAAGTCTTGAGAATTATTAGTTAAAATATTGGTACTCGTGGATACTTATATCTTATGATCATATTATAACTGCTACTAGTGATTAGAAAGTTATAGTTTTATATTATTGAGATAGATTCACTTTATAATTGTTAGATGATTGATCATGCTTGGTTTAATGTTACATTCCTTAAAAATATTGTTGAAGTGTATTAGTTTATGATATGTTTTTAGAGTGAATGTGATGTAAAACCATTGTGTTTTTAATGGTGTCAAGTGTTGTGTCATTTGGGGAAGTTGTTTCTAGATGCCTAGGAGGGTGTGATTGTGTGGGGGTTGGCTATGTGTGCATCTTGTGAGTTGAATGAAATGCATTCTTGAAATATTGTCTCCTATTCAGTTTAGTATGATACATGTGCAAGATGGATAATGCCTTGCTCAGTGTACCTATTCATGTGGGTATGATGACTATGTAAAATGGATAATGCCTTGCTCAATGTACCTATTCATGTGGTTATGATGACTATGCAAGATGGATAATGCCTTGCTCTGTGTGATGTGAAATGATGTGTATTCTATGTTGTAAATTCAACATGATGAGAATGTGGTAGTTCATGATTGGTTTATGTTTTGGGACAAGAATTGGTCCCTGTGATTATGATTTGTATGCAAGAAGGTAAATGCCTTGAATTGTATATGTTACTTGTCATTGTGATGGTAATTGTCTTGCTTGATGGAGAGGGTCTTCTAGATGGAGGTAGGGGAGTGGCTTTCAATGTGTGGCGAGTGCCCAATGTGGCTGCTAGGATAACCCATTGGAAGTTTTTAATCTAGTGATAACTTAATAATAAATTTAGAGGGTTGGGTAGTTTCCACACTAAATAAGATAATTGGATGCCTCACCCATGCCTGTAGTGCTTGTTTAGGCTATGGATGGGATGAGAATGCCATGGTTGGCAAGATCAACTTCCTTGTCCTAATGAAAGGAATGTTGGTTCTGCATGTGTCACCCTATGGGGCTAGTGTCTAGTGAGAAACTGCCAGGATAACCATAGATGGGGGGCAGCATCTAGATAGCTAGGATAACCCATGGATGGAGGCTGGTGTCCGGTGAGAGACTGTCAAGAGAACCCATGTTAGGACCATGCGATGACACTCTTCCCTACTATAGCCTAGCATTCCCTAAGTGTGTTTTCCCCTTTTATTGTGTGATTTCCTCTGGAAGTGATGTTTGAGTTACTTGTGTTGTTCATATTGACCCGTGTTGTATTGGAGCCATGTTTAGTCCTTGCACCTATTAGTCTTCTATCTTTCTGATTGTTCTATGTTGTGGGACCTTATGTTATCTCCTATTATGGGGGGTGGACCTTAGGGTTCCACATGGTTAGGTGGTTGTCCTTTATCTCGATTGGTTTTCTTTCTATTGATTGTGAGCAAGAATGATGTATTGCTTGTAGCAGATTTTAGATCTTGATCTAGCTCAAGGAGACATATATTTATGTTCTTACCTTGTAGAATTAGGTACTATTATTCTTGATGTATGTACTCCAATGTAATCAGGAAAGTGAAATTGTAAGCAATGTAATGGTGTACCCTCATATATAGGGAATTGTATATGTACTTGTAATCCTTTATACAGGACCTTAATGATTACTTATCTGACGTTATAATATGGAATTGTATGTGTTTATTCATCTGATGCAATTAGACTTAGAATGAACTGGGGTTGTTAGTTAATTCATAATGTTGGTTAGATCTTGTTTGAGTTCATTAGTACTGCAGCTATGGAACGCTAGAGGATAAATCTTAATTTAAAAGTTATGAATAAATATATTATTATTGTTATTTCTTTCATTTAAAAAAAATATTTGTACTTTTTGTAAGCTTAGTTGTGTTAAGCTCTAGGTTCCTTGGCAGGGCCTTACACACTCTATCCTTTGCGGTGTTTTAAAAATATGTCTACCTCATCTTGCTTCAACTTTGTTTCTTTCATGATAATAATATCAACCAATACCTTATCAATTTGGCGCTTGGTCATGCACCACTTGTTAGTGGCATTTAAGCCCCTAACCTTCCATGTTAGGATCTTCATTGATACCTGAGGGAGGGGAATCCTTCCTTAGATCTCATAAGATAACTTTTGATTGTTGATTGGCCAACATTCAGGGTAGCCTCTTCTCTATTATGCATCTATTTGTGCTAGAGCCACTTGCTCCAAAATTGAGAATTTTGTCTGCAAATTGTTCAATCAACCTAGGATCCATAGTATCTAGCACATCATTCTCATCATAATCATTGTTGTCCTCAACAAATTCCTCAAAGATATGGCCCCTTTTTTCACAATAGGGAATGATTTCCTGATTAGGGTTCTCCATTTTCTTGAAAGACTCCTCACTTTGCACTTCGTCATAAATTTGAGAAACAACATCATATCCCCTTACACGTTCTCATCATTTTCCTTATTTTTCGAAGCCTCTTTTTCCTTAACCACCCATTTCTTCACTATTTTCACCTTTTTTGTGCATTCACTCTCTAGGTGGGTGTGACATCTACAGTTTGGGTAGAAGAAATTTTCTTCCTCTTCAACTTTGATTTGTTGTAACCAATTGACTTCAACCACACAAAGTGTGATTTTCTCTAGAATATTATAGATCTCTAGAATCCTCATTCACACATATATGTAGGAGTTGCCCTTCAAAATTTTCATTTCAATTTTATTTTTGAGGCCAATCACATCTCTAATCTTGATAAGTCTATCTAGTGATTAGAATTCCAAAGGTAAATTATATAATCTAATCCATTTTGTATGATCTTGTGGGGAGCATGTAGTCATATCAAAGTTAGAGCACCACATTTGAAGATACAGAAGGGTTTCCTCTACGAACCAAGTGCCACTATTGATTACTACTTCACGATATGTATTTAAATTGAAAGTGGTGATTAAGAAACCTTTAGGAAGAAACAAGACATTATTGCTATCTTATCTTGAATCCCTTATAAGTATTCTTCTTCTTCTTGTCTAGCTTTGTATGCACTTCTAGTGCATGTTTTTCCAACTTCATTAGGTCTAACATATTTGAATGTTTGTGTGGCCCCTTTTTGCATTTTTTGTATTACTTACAAAATAATTGGCACCTCATTTTCTTGATATGAAGCTCCTCCATTTTCTAGTTGTTACTCCAAAAACAAGTTTTCACCTTCTGATGAAGTTTTAGTTTCTTCCTTAGGTGGACTTTCTCTTTCAAGTACTAGAGGCAAAATAGATTTAACAAAATTTAAGCTATATGACCCCCTTGATGTTTATAATCTCCATAATATTTTCTTTGAAAACATCAAAATTTGCAAATTTCTCAAGTCAACTCATTGTCAATAAATTTTGGTTGTGTCCTTTGTGGTTTCACAAAAAACATCTCTTACAATAAGAAAGTTCTTATTTTATCATCAAATAGTTTGTAGGCCTTTGAATATTTTGAATATCCATAAAGGATGTATTTTGTACTCTTGTGGTCCATTTTTTTCCTTTTATCCTTGGGAATCATGCATACTAAGTGGATCCAAAAACCTGAAGATGTTGCACTGATAAAAGATGACCACACCAAATTTTATATGGAGTCTTAATTTGAAGATCCATTGAAGGTTACCTATTGCTTGACTAATGTTTGTGATGCTTTTTCCCATAAATGTAGGTTTACTCATTTGAAATTCAACATTGCACAAACCATATTCATCACAATTTTATCCATCCTTCTAATTACTCTATTTTGTTGATGAGTCTAAAGAACTATGAGATGATGTTTGATTCTTTTTTCTTGAGATAATCTTCATACACATTTCATGTGAATTCACCGCCATTATTAGTCCTCAGTGTGCCAACATGAAATTATGAATTATTTTCTTCACTTTTGTGCCAAACTTATTAAAAGTTTCAAAAGCTTATTGTTTAGGGGAAAATTGTATTTGTCAATGTTTTAATGTTTAGATGTTTAAATCCACCTCTCCACTATACATTCAAGGATCTAGGGTCAAGTGGTGAGCACTCTCATATCCTAGGTCACTTACAAATGTAGGGAAACTTGGATTAGGGAATTTAATTATTAATTATTCCTTCTCCTATGCTCAATTGACCATTAAAACCCTAATTATACAAATACAACAACAAATTGATGAATAATGGAAAAAGCTCTTACAGACAGGAGTAAAATACCAAATTGTAGAGTATGTGTTTTCAGGGTTCCGAGGTGGAATAGTCAGGGACACTGGAGCGGGCGCCCAAGTCCAAGGTGTGAGTTTCTTTGCGGGATTCAGACCTCCTTCCGACACTGATCAGTCCTATAACTTCTATTTCCCAAAACTCAAATGTGGAGGACACTAGATTGAGTGCCCAAGTCCTAGCAGTGCTCCTGTGTCCTAGTTTTCTTTAGATCCTGAATCCTTGATGACTGTCAATCCTTCCTACAAATCCACTTTTCCCAAATGCGACACCTATAACCTGCAATCATAAAACTTGGTTTGGGGTTGTGGTGTTTAGAGGCTTGCCTCAGTTAAGCCCTGGAGGACACTTAAGTCTCCAAACACCGTTGTCAGATAGAGACTGTGTGCCCTTGTAAGGTAGAGCAAAAATCAAAAGAATTAATGATGAAAACATAATATTATGTCACCTTGTAGTGAAAGATATCATGGGAGGAAGATGCTCTTCATTCCATGATGAAATGGATGCTCAAATCTACAAACAAACACATAAACAACACAAGTTTGCTCTTGTAACACATGAAAGCCTTGAATCACCTTGAGAATGCCTAAAGTTCACAATGATCATCTAGTTTACAAATGAATGCCTAAGCATGCTTATATATGCAACTACAAGCACTCCCACCAAGATTTTAAAAATCAAAACTTATCGTGTCGGCAAAAGGACCAAATAACAGCCACAAACTGACACCCAGAAATTAGGGCTACCCTAAAATAGGGTAGGACTAGGGCATGGGCACCCAAGTCCTCCCCCCTATTTTGGGTAGGGTACATCTCAAGGGGTCCACCTAGGTCCAATTTGTCATGGAACCTAGGTCTCATTCCATCAAGATGCCAGAATATGAACTAAGATGTCCTAAATGCATGCTAAAGACTCGGGAGCCAAACGTTATGAGGGAAAAGCCCCCAAGGGGACATTTTTTGATGTTAGATTTAGCCCCCACTTTAATGTATGTATAAACACAAGACCAATACATGCATTAAAGTAAGGTCACAAACATAATAGACACACCAAGCACAGAGAAGACATGCCAATCACATAGAAAATAGTAACAGGCATGCAAAACATGGAGAAGACAATTACAGTCATGTAGAATATGGAGAATACAATCAATGCATAGAAGATACATTAATGCATGGAAAACAAAAATGATATCTTTTCTTTTCTTTTTCTCATATATATGAAATGCAAATGCAAGTACTAAAAAGTAAACAGACCTCCCATAATACAGGATGCACTACCCTAGGGTGCAGGTCTCTATATATATGGGGCAACACACATGCAAGACACACAAAACCTCCCAAAATGTGGAAAGCACTACCTGAGGGCACTGGTCTCTACATATGGGGCAACAAACATGCCACACAAAACAAGCACACCAAAACACACACTTGAAGACA
Organism: Cunninghamia lanceolata; assembly: GCA_027924645.1. Classification (NCBI taxonomy): domain Eukaryota; kingdom Viridiplantae; phylum Streptophyta; class Pinopsida; order Cupressales; family Cupressaceae; genus Cunninghamia; species Cunninghamia lanceolata. The sequence goes on along the minus strand of BSBN01001185.1, from coordinate 5,905,926 downwards.
CAGAGAAAACACGACAGACAAGCGATGGAGCATACCTATTTCTAGGTCCAACACCATCTCAGGGACATTACAGGCACACACCAATGATTGCACTTCGCAACAACAATCACTAAAGACATGCTTAAGGGTTGAGTTAGTCACAGAACCGCTCTCCTCCTCCGTAGAGGACTTTGAAAAATGACAAGATGATGCAATCTACTTTGAGAAATACACCATCCCTGCCGTCGCAGAGGGCTTAAGATAAAAAGGATATGCATGATATCCCGCCTTCGTAGAGAGTTTACATGATTGATTGCAAACAAACTCAGGATGCACGATTGACTACTTTAGGGTGCAAATCTCCGCATTTGAGGTCAAACACATTGCTAACATCTATAATAGACAGCTTACCTTATATATGCCCCCACCTTAAGGTGGTTGATATCAGTTATCAATATCAAGCACGGAAAGATAGGATCAAAAACACACAAGGGAACACCAACTTTCACAAATTCCATGCCCCCCGGAGGTGACATGTACTTTACGATCGCCAAATGTTCCCACAAACACATCCCTGCAAGAAACATGTTTGTATCTACAACATCATGATCAATAACAACATCAATGCATATGATTAACCACACAAAGAGCCAAAGTTATACAATGAATCTGGAGTTCAAGGATAACCATGGGGCTATATCACGAAGCTCTCTTAATCAAGTACCACAAAGGCTAGATTCAAAGACGAACAAAGGTGTATAGAGAAGTAGTATTGTTAAGGTTTGTAAATGTGATAGAAGCATCATGAAATTCACTACGCAGAAAGCATGAGTGCCACCACTAGCCAAGCGTTGGATAAGATATACAACCCCATCATCATATTAGGAACTAAGTCCATTTTTTTTATTACTCTCAAAAGGGACACTAGGTCTGCATCAACATAAATGTTTGTCGTCATCTGCTTGCTAGGTGGAAACACTAAAGGAAGAGAAATAATATATAAGAGAGGAGAAACAAGTGTCTTAGGGATAGTCATATAGGAGGGTGCCCCCAAGTCACCAACCGCAATGCTATGTCTGCAAGACACAACACACAACAATGAAATTAGAGAGAGAGGCAATATACAAGAATGATGATACATATAGAAGAAGGTCACAACAGAGGCAGTCTTAGGTATCCTGAACCTTACAAGAGTATTCGAGGTCATCTTAGGAGGCGTAAACAACATGTAACACATCATGGGGGAAGCACATCACGAGAGAGATAAAGAGGTAGAGATACTTACCTGTAGGGCCCCTTCTGGGCTAGAGATTGTCTATAAGCAAATCATCGTCATCATCTTCCCACTCCCTACTATTGGAGGAAAGTGGGACATAAAGTATCATAGCTAAATTTATATCTTCCTTATCATGTTGTTCGTTGTTAGGATCGTCTTTGTTTGGTTGAATGTTGGGATCAATGTTTTCTTGTCGAGAGGCAAGGTTTATAGCATATTCTTATCTTCTTCTTCTTCTTCTTTCTCTTGCTTTTCTATTTCTCTTTCTTCGACCACTTATCTCTTGTAAGATGAAGCATCAGGATCAAACCTCATTTGTCGTGGTGGAACATTTTGTTGTTGACAATGACCTCCCGATCCTTGTAAGGATTTTAGAGGAGGGACCTCGGCATAGGGACCTTGTCCTTTCGGTTTAAGTTCTCTTCACATGCAGATTGTTTATCTTTTGTCATTTCATGTATAGAAGGATCAGGCATTTCATTTTTATCCCAAAATTAATTCAACTTGTAATGTGTTTTATGAACCAAAGGTTTATACTTGTTGCGAGGGATAGTGATTATATGGCCATCCAGAGGGAATTTCAGACAATGGTGTATTGTTGAATGGATAGCTTGCATTTATTTTAGCCAAGGATATCCCAATTTAATGCAAAAGAGGTCATAAATAGGGACAACATCAAATCATTGTTCGACATGTTTTTCAGATAATGTTACTAATAATGATATCCTACCCAAAGGCTTGATAAAGGTTCCCTTATGTGTCTTAATTATCATGCTTGAGAGATCATAAGAACCTTGCATTAGTTGATGTGAAAAGAGGAACTCTTCTGTGGAAACATTAGTCATGCAATTAGGGTCAATAAGAGTTCCATTCATAGGGTTTCCCATTATTTTCACAGTGATGTAAATAGGTCCTTTAGAATCACCGATTGCTCTATCATGAGGTGTGAAAACAATTTCAGGTTTAGGAGCCTTTCTTTTCATGTAAGTTTTAGGAGGGAGCCTATTGTTTCTGTTGTGATTATAGGCCATGTTTATATTCTCAAACCAATTCACAATCAGATTTTGAAATCTTTTCAAAATTGGTGCAAAAGACAAGAGCAAAAATAGCCCAGAATGCTTGATTTTTCGATACTTTTTCAATGCAAATGAACGAACCAAAGGGTGTTCTAAGGAATTGATTCAAGGGTAGAAAGTTATATGTCTGATATCAGTCCAAAATAGAAATATAATCACTCTCAACACACTCTTGATGCAAATCCAAGATAATGCCAAGTCGAAATATAGTGAAAATATGTCAAAATAAGCACTTTTTCATCAAAATTCAATGCAAGAGAGCATAACAAAGGGTGTTGTGAGGAAAATGATGATGGAAAGAAAATAATATTAGTAATAACAACTACTTAGTGCCAAAATACACAACACAACACACTTTTATTGCGACTTAAGGTAAAACCTTATTGAAAATATAGCAAAATATGTAATTTTTCATGGTTTTTCAACTCCAAGACCTAGCAAGAGGGGTGTTGTAATGAATTCCAGGAGGTATAGAAAATAATATCAATAATATTAGTCACCTCAATCCATAAAATTGATCACAACATGCTTGGAGTGCAAACTAGGTCAAACCCTAGGGCAAAAATAGTCAAAAGCGTAGTTTTTCACCAAATTTTCACTACAAGAGCCCGTTAAAAGGGTGTTGTGAAGATTTTTATCAGGGGAAGAAAATTATTTTCCTGATAATAGAAAATTAATTCAAAAATATTCTTCACAACACGCCTATGGTGCAAGTTTATAAAGTTGATAAGGCCAAATTTAGTGAAAATCATTTTTTTTTAAGCCCTAGGTTTGAGATCTTGGGACAAAATGCTATGTGAATGTTTTAAGGTCTGATTTATGATGAAATTTACTTAATCTCAGATCTGAAAATGATTTTCAAGCTTGAAAATGCAAAATGCAAAATGCAAATTTAATGAAAATGCATCAAAATTGCTAGTTTTTGTTGAAATTTTCTATGCAAAATTGCAAATATTTTTAATCTAAATGCAAATTTACACTAAAATGCAAGACTATAGACAAATTTTAATTTGAATGAGCCTCTAAAATCAATATAAAGATCTAAGAAAAAGATTTTGCCTACTAACCCTAGATTTTGGAATTACTAGGTTATATAAAATTGTCAAAATTTCTTCAAAACCCTAGCAATTAAATGATGAAAATGCAATGCAAAATTTTGAATTTTTGGATTTTTCTCTAGTTTATGTCAGATCTGATGCAAAAATCATGAATTAGGAAAATTTAGGATGAATTGATGCAATTTTTTTGAATTTTTCCAATTTATCATTTTAAAAAAAAATCTCTCAATGCAATAAAATGAATGACTATATTGATGAATGAAATGAATCCAAATATGAAGACACACACTCAACAAGTTGCAACTTAATTCCAAAAACATAGGTTCACAAAAATGTTTAGGGGAAAATTGGATTTGTTAATGTTTTAATGTTTAGATGTTTAAATCCGCCTCTCCACTATACATTCAAGGATCTAGGGTCGAGTGGTGAGTGCTATCATACCCTAGGTCACTTACAAATGTAGGGAAACTTGGATTAGGGAATTTAATTATCAATTTTTCCTTCTCCTATGCTCAATTGATCATTAAAACCCTAATTATGCAAATACGGCAACAAATTGATGAATAATGAAAAAAGCTCTTATAGACAGGAGTAAAATACCAAATCCCAGAGTACCTATTTTTGAGGTTTCGAGGTGGAATAGTCAGGGAAATTGGAGCAGGGAGCCAAGTCCAAGGTACAAGTTTCTTTGCGAGATCTAGACTTCCTTCCAACACTGATCAGCCCTGTAACTTCTGTTTCCTAAAACTTAGATGCGAAGAACATTAGAGTGAGTGCCCAAGTCCTAGAAGTTCTTTTGTGTCCTTCTTTTCTTCAGATCCTAAATCCTTGATGGCTGCCAATCCTTCCTGCAACTTGACTTTTCCCAAATGCGACACCTATAACCTACAATCACAAGACTTGGTTTGCAGGTTGTGGTGTTTAGAGGCTTGCCTCATTCAAGCCCTGGAGGACACTTAAGTCTCCAAACACTATTGTTAGATAAAGAGTGTGTGCCCTTGTGAGACAAAGGCAAAAACCAAAGGAATCAATGATGAAAACACAATATTATGTCACCTTGTAGTGAAATATATCATGGGAGGAAGATGCTCTTCATTCCATCATGAAATGGATGCTCAAATCTACAAACAAACACAGAAACCACACAAGTCTACTCTTGCAACACAATGAATGTCTTGAATCACCTTGAGAATGCCTAAAGTTCACAATGATCATCTAGTTTACAAATGAATGCCTAAGCATGCTTATATATGCAACTACAACCACTCCCACCAAGATTTTAAAAATTAAAACTTATCATGTTGGTAAATGGACCAAATAACAGTCACAAACTGACACCCATAAATTAGGGCTGCCCCAAAATAGGGTAGGATTAGGGCGCGGGCACCCAAGTCATCCCCCCTATTTTGGGTAGGGTACAGCTCAAGGAGTCCACCTAGGTCCAATTTGTCATGGAACCTAGGTCTCATTCCATTGGGATGCCAAAATATGAACTAAGATGTCCTAAATGCATGTTAAAGACCTAGGAGCTAAACCTTATGAGGGAAAAGCCCCCAAGGGGACATTTTCTAATGTTACACTTCTATTTTTTGCTTCAAAAAATGAATCCAAGTCATTCTATTATGGTCATCAATAAACAATGTGAAGTAATTATTACCACCAATAGAAAGAACAAGAAGTGGACCACATAAATCAACAGTAGATCAATTGTAATTTTCCTTCAACTTTCTAGTTTGATTTTTAAAATGTCTCTCTTTGTTGTTCAACCAAGATTAATGCTTCATGTTTTTTAATAGTTTTGGCGATAGTTGGCAAACCTACAATACCATTCTTTTGCAATGTGGATGCTATCATAGTTGATATGCCCAAATCTTGCATGCCAAAAAAGACTTGCCAATATTTCTCCTTCAACAAGATGAGTAAATTTTCTTGAAAGTGAAGGCTCACCTTTGAGTTTCAACAACTTTCTTCCTCGTATCTAATCAAAACAATTGTATTATCACATTTTATTTTGATTATTACCTCATTGAATGAGCACCAAGAATAAGAAGTTTTGTGATAGTTGAGGAAGGTATAGCACATTGTGGAGAATAAAATATGGTATTCCTTGTTACTTGAGTCAAATCATCTATTTTCCTTTAAATTGTAGACTTGTTCCATTTTCCAAATATACAAAACCAATCTTTCTTAATGAAACTCCTCCAATAAGTCTCTTCAAAAAGTCATGTGTTGTGTGGCACCTATATCTAGGACCCAAGAGCATGCCAAGTTGCATTCATTAAGACATAATTGACATAATCTAATATGGAAATCCTTCTTTCCCTTATTTGCTTCCTTTTTTGGATAGGCCCCAATCTTATCCCATGACGTTTTATGTAATGCTACTTTTCTCCTAGAGTTATTTAATTATTTGAATAGATTTAATATAATTTATTACTAGAGAAAATAATTTAGAATATATAGTGATATCGAATAGATGCAAATAACCAATATAAATTACAACATCTGATAATTTAGTAAGTACTCTGAAGTAAATAATTAAAACAATAAATTGGATAATATATTCGCATAATTCAATTGGTTTGAAACCAACATTATATATAAATACTATTACAAATATCCTTTAACATCGACAGGTTCAATACTTATCTAACTCAAATCTCTTGGAAATTGCACTCACTCTAGGAAGTTTTAGTGATCTTGGTCCTCATACCTATGGCACACTTTGGAGAACCTGTGTAAAAGCATAGCATATGCATATGCACCACAAGCCCTAACTAGGATAATCTTGAGTCTACTTTTTACTCAAAGTTAGACATGCTCTCTATATCCCATTCTCTAATGTCCATAGCCCACCAAACCACCTTCCTCCTTGAGTGATATACATGTTATTTCTAAGTCTTACATAACTGATTTATATAATCCTTTAAGGGGTGGTTTTCAAACCATCACACCCTTTCACAAAGGTTTTCTTTAAGTTATTTAATAAATACTATTATTCCTCCCTTTAAAATGGATCTTAAAAATATTCATTATCATGCCTCCTTTAACTAAATGAATCATAATAACGTTTATGTTTCTCTTTTCTAAACAAAAGGTTAAATAACTTTTATTCCGTTATATTTTCAAAGGGTCATTTATTCTCATAATAATGTTATTTTACATTTTGGGGAAAAAGACCCATAACATTTATCCCCTTGTAAATCAGTTGATATCCTCATAGCATGAGATGCATATGTATCACAACTCATAAAACACTTAATCACTAAATGGAGTTAGTGACTATGAATGCATTCATTCTTTATACAACATTGTCAACATAACTCACAAAAATAATCAGACAAATAAGTGTGAATGAAGCACTATCAATATCACAATGAATTTATTTCACTTTAACTTCATCTATAATTTAATTTATCAAATTTTAGATCTTTCCCAACAATTCTTTCCGGTTAAACTAATGCAAGTTTATTTCCTAAATCTCATATCTTGTAACTTTTTTTTGATTTGGTAATTTATCCCTTATCTTTATTATATATATATATTTATTATTCTTCAACATATCATATGATTACATAGCACTTAGTGAATGAAAAGCATATCCCATAATATGTGATCACCCAAAATTGACTACCATATAGTCGACATACTCAAAATACATTCCAAGACAATAATTATACATTTCGAACTACATAAGTATCATCTTTTTCCTATACCAAATATAATTAAATGGAAACAAGTACAACATTATCCATTTTTAAAGTTCTAATGCAGGTGAGTGTAACAAATTATAACACTTTCCTAGTCTTTTTGGATGCAGATGTCACTTTGGAGACAGGATGTCAATAAAGATTAAGTCACATAATAGCACAAGGACCCTTCTTGCAAATGAGATGGGGTTTTAAGCTGAACAACTCCCAAACTGAGATAGTGGTTTGTTTCAAAACCAAAAAGAACAAAGTCTGTCATTCAATACACAAGGCTTAGACCATTCTAGCAATAGACTGAACTAGTCCCATGATTTAATAGGCAAATACAAACATTAACAAGAAGAAAAGACCATGACTTATGAAGTAAATTGCTCTAGTCACTGACTAGGAATTGAACCTAGGATATACACCATTCCTTTACCCCTCAAAGACACAAATGCAATCTAGTATAAGTTTAAATGTAAAGTAATCATTCACATCTCTACTACATAGAGACAACCACCAAAACAAAGTAGTATTTCATTTGAGAACCATGATTTTCTTCATTCAAAACAAAAATGATTATATTTACACTGACAACCCTCATGGAGGGCTTCCAAATTGTGGAACTATGGCAGTGAGCTTACAACTGACGTGCCAACTATTTCCTCTTCTTTCTTCTCTATCCTACCTCAAATACTCTAGCTGAATATTCCAAAACGTCATTGTTTCTTTTTCTTTCTATATGTGTTCTCTTCTAATAACTGTCTCGTACTCCCTCTCTTTCTTTCTGCCTGTGAGTTATTCTTTTTCTCTGCAAAGGACGACACCAGCCAAAAAAACCAAAAACACAATCAAATTTTATTTTTTTTGTTTTTCTTTCCTATGCTCCTTGGAGACTATCCTCGGTCATAGGCCAAGAAAAGGTCCTTCTAATAAAAACCTAAATGTCTTTTCAAAGAAAGAATAACTAAATCTTTTAACTTAGGTGTGAGTATGTTCTCTTTAAAGATTGCCTAGAGGTTACAATTTGAGAACTCCCATCTCAAGCCTTGGTGGAGGCATTATGTCACAATGAAAACTATACTTTGAGTATTCAAAAATATATATATTGGAGGGAATCTCTAAATCATGCCACAAAGAATTCAAAACTACATAAAATTATAGGAAAGGTCAATGCTCCTGCATCAGGCTCTCCGAGAGAGTTGATTGTGAGCGTAGCTCACAAATGGAGTTGGGTAGTAGGACTACCCTTCCAATTCTCATCAACTTGTATCATACTCCAATGCTTGGACTCAGTAATCCATAACCATCTACTTCTTTCTCTTTTTCTAGCATGTGGCCTGAATAGATCTTGCATTCCATGACAAAATGAATTCAACCTCTTCAAGACCACTTGTGGATCCATGTCCACCATGCATCCAACTCCTCCACCTTTGCCTCCCACTTGTTGGCTTCTTGTTATGAAACCCTAGCATGAGGATTAACTCCTCGTGTTCCATCCTCCTCCACCTATAAATTATGTCATTACACCCCATCACATCCTCTACAACCTCCTTTCCCATCTCACTCAAACAATTTTAAGCTTCAACATAAACATGAAGAAAATTGAAGATACTAACATAGGTATGTGAAACATGATATGCTTCCAATTTTAGTAGTCCAAATTCATGGAAATCAATTGTATCTAGATCAAAGGAGTTTGAAAACACAATATGTACTCCATCTTTTGTTGCAATAGTTATTTCACCTTTTGTCAATTCAATCCATTCCTTTTCATGGTTGTAATTTGTAGTAATAGGTCATCTTCATCATCTTGTTTGGCTGCCCCTTCACGCTGTCCATGAGGCATCTCATCCATATGTTCATCTTGACATTGATGTTCCAAACTTTGTAGTAGTTCTGTGTCCTTCATGGGACCATCCTGTATTGTTGTTCCAAAATCACATGCACTTATTTCAACGCCTTATTTCTATTGTCCTACATGCAAATCAGTATTGTCTTGATCCTTGTACAACATAAAATTGAAGTAACTCCTCCTTGGTTGCTATTGTGACTTCTTCTTCATGCCTAGCATTTACAAACTCCTTCACACTCTCTAACATTACCTTACTACTATTGGTACTACTGTTGTCCTCTTTTGTATCTTGCAAACGCAACAAGGTATGTTTGACACCATCCTTCTCAAAAGTATAAGTATTGGTTATACCATCATGTAAAGCAGTCCGGTCAAATTTCCAAGGCCTACCAAGTAACACATGTCACACATCCATAGGCATGATATCACACATAGCACTGTCCTTATAACTCCCTATTCAAAATTCAACCAAAGCTTTCTTATCTACCAATAACAGGTGCCCCTTTTTCAACCAAGAAACATTATAAGGTGTAGGATGCTTAGTTTTCTTAAGTCCTAACTTATCCACCATTTCAATAGCTACAATATTATCTGTACTACCTCTGCCAATATTAAGTTTCCAACACTTACTTCTTGCCTTGCATTTCTTTCTAAATAGAGCTCAGCTTTGCATAGGTTCATGGTTCTCTTTTGGTGGCTTCAGCAACACTCTTTTGAATAGCAATGACTCTCCTAACTCAGGTTCCTCTGTGTGATGAGAAGGTGACCCTACACTTTCCTAGTCTACTTGTACAATCTGATTACTCCTTTCAGGTCTTATGTGACCTTGTACATAGTCATGACAATCCCAACCTTTGTTCCCATACTTGTTGCACTTAAAACACTTACAAGAGAAACCTCTTGCTCTTCCTTGGTAACCTCTTCTTTCAAATGGTCTTCTTCCTTTGTTTTGGAAACCTCCTCTTTCTGGATTGGTTGTCCCACTTGTTAGAACTTGTAAAAGTCACTCAATCTTGCCCAGTTTTATACACCCTAAAGCCACAACCCAGTATAACGAGTCTTAATCCTTTTCCCACTCATGTCATAAAAATTAAAAAACCTTTATTAATATTCTTATTTACCATCGCACTTATGTTATATCCTTGTATTCTCATATATATTAGTCTAATACCGTATCCTCGTGGGGGTATGTAGTCACCCCTAATAAACCATATTAGGCTTCCGGGGACTTGAAGTATGATATAGCCATTCATCACGATACCACAATAGTTATTAAAGGTATGTACGGGTAGCGGTAAGGAGTTAACATGGTAATAAAGTTGCCCATAGCCCCACGACAGGTGTACATGACATCAAAAGTGGCATGCAATATGGTGGTAAGAGATTAAAAGATAACCCACAACCCTATGGAAAGTGTGTCTTGATGTCAAAGGTCATCTGCAGTATAGAAGGATGCATTAAAATAATAAAAATATAGTCTCATTGCCCCACAAGGGGTTTTCATATATAATGGTAGGACTGTGGTATAGTTGGCCTTGCATTCACTATGAGTGTAAGATTAATCATATCAAAGGTTTTCAACTCTTTGATCTTCTTAGATCAATAGTGTACATTCAAAATCACACGAGATGATCGGCCACTATATCTTTCAACATGTATTGGCATTAATGGTGAAAAGACTAAGTTTCAGAGCTGATATAACTGAAACTAGTGCCATTTTTTATCATTCACAGTTGCCCAATGTGCTCGGAGATGAAAGAAATAGAAGCTTGGTGTAGGCTCTGCAACTACTGCATAAATAAGTAAGTGTATCTATGCCTCTCCTCCATCAGGTCCTTAAGTGTTTTTCAATTGCTGGTTTCAGATAGCTCTGTGAACAAAAGATTTTAAAACCCTAGTTTAGTGTAATTCACACAATGCGTCCTAAGAAGAGTGTCTATGAGTAAAAAGGGAGAGTCCTCTATCCCTAAAGAAAAGAAGAGACCACTTCAACAATCAATCATGGACGTATTTCCAAAATCAATAGATAAGGGTTATAAGAAAGTATTCAGGGATGAGGGACATGGATGTAGGGATGCTATTATTCCTATTTCAAGATGGAACTTGTTTTGGTATTTTTGTGACAAGAGGAGTGCCCGGGCTCCTATTTCAAACACCTAGACCCTTGACATGGAAAAACTTGTTGTGCCTAATGTTTTCATAGATGTTGAATTTATCAGATTATTAGCACAACATTATCATGGAGTAACAAGGACTATTAGGTTGCCTGATGGGTCACCATTAGTGGTATTAACCAAATCTTCCATCACAGAATGTTTCATGTTGAACAAACAAGCTCTTACCAAGATTGATCTTCAAAAGAGTGAAGAAGACTATAGCAGATTGAGGAAGACTTATCAGAGTGATGAGATTCCAATGTATATGAGGAGGGGTGCAAATAACAAAAAACTCCCTATTTCTTCATCTTGTGCCTAACCATTCTTAGTAGATGATTTTGCAATATACTTCAAAAAGACATTTTTTCCCTTATGTCAAGTTTTGGGAATAGATGCATAGAACAATATGCCAGTTAATCTTATGATGATGGCTATTAGGATCCAAAATCCTAAGGTGAATATTGAGTTTGATTTTGCTTCAAAAATTGAAAAGGAATTGCATGAGGGGTTTCTTACAGTAAGAGGCCCCCATTACTTTTAGACATTACTCCTTATTGTGCCATTTAATCTTCTATCAAAACATAAGTCATTGGACCCAAAGAATAGACATAAGCATGTTGGATCAAAAGGGAAAAAGATTTCCAATGCAATATTGGTGTTACATTTGGGATAGCAAGTGCAAGAATAGTGATTATGTGACTTTTCATGATGACTTTGTAGTCTGGATTATGGCTACTCTTGGCAATGTTTCACCAAGGCTACCTATTGAGATAAGAGAATTGTTAAGACCTTTGGCATTGAGACCAGAGAAAGGACATACACACAACTTTGGTGATTGGTTTTACTTGACTGGTCATACAAATATGAGGATAAATATGGATGCTCTCAGCCTCCCCACATTTTGCCTGAGTTTGTTTCTCCTCATTTAACATTTTTAGAATTCATGTGGTAGATGTTATGGATGGAGAGAGATGTCATGAAAAAATAGAAGAAAGGTACATTCTTACCTGACTTGACTATATATGGAGAACTCTCTATTGGTTTTGATACTCTTGAGGAGTTGTAAGATTATTTGAAGGGCAGATATTCTTTGAAATCTAAAGTGGAAAGGGTTTGTGACCCTGAGGAGCATATGAATTTTGTAAGGCAAGTAATTCTCACAAAGACTGGGATCACTCATGAAGTGAACTATGATAAAGATGCGATGAGGAATTGTCTCACTCCTCAAGAAGTGTATCAAAGAAAATGTAAATGGGAAATTTTGATGAAAGTAGAAGAAGAAAAGAAGAAAAAGGACCCTAATTTCTTTAGATTCTTTATGGAAGAGGGAAGTCCTCTTAAAAGAATTGATTTAATGATTGATAATTTTGAAAAGCTTTATGGTAAGTCAAAATAACTTGAGAGCCAGCCTACAAGGCCCACAAAGCTTCCCATTAAGAAACCAGGGGAAGTTGTGATTTATGAGCTTCCCCCTGCTGCAATCTTAGTGCAACAATCTTCACCAATTTCACCTCCAGAGCAACAAAGATCTAAAAGATAGAGGATTGATGATGTACCTCCCCTGGTAGAATATGAAATGATAGAGGAAGTCAGGGATATATAGGAGGTTGCTAGTGTACTAAGGCATATTAAATATCATGACGAGGTTGATCAACCCCTTGCTGAATAGGAAACTGAGGCTCATAATCCTGATGCTAGGATGGACATGGAGGTACATGGAGAACAGGAGTTGCATGAAGATGAAAGAATAATAGAATCTCTCAAGTTTATGGAGGATGATGAATTTGTGAAAACTCAAGTTTAAAGAATTTTGGGTTAAAATGAAGATGAAGGAATTTGAAGAAAGAGTTCAAATAAATAAAATGGGAACTAATGAGTCCCAACATGACCAGATTGTGGCTCAAACATTCAAAGAGCTCAGGATAAATGAAGTGAATTAAAGAAAATATTTTTGCTTGATCAAGTAAGAAATCAATAAGATTATATGTTAATTACAGAATTTGATTCGGAAGGAGTGAGTGGCACTAGATATAACCTCAAGATTGAGACTTTGGCCTTTTGGGCAAAATAGAAAAATACAAAAAAACCAAGTTTATTGGATGTAGTGCAGGAAATAAGGGAGCCAGACATGGTTAAAAAACTCAAGGACACCTCTGCACTAGAAGTAGCCACCATGACAATGCACTCAGTCACGTTTACTCAAGCTGTAGTTAAAAGTATGGAGCTCAAGTTGGTAGTGTATGAAAATCCCCAGATTGATATGAATGAAGAAGTGAATAGGTTATTTTTGGAAAATGTAAAACTAAAACAAGAATTAAAGGGTGTTGATTCTTCTCAGACCAAGGATATTGTGATGTATCAGCCTTCCACATCTCATGAAGTTGGTACTGACATAATTCATGTGGACCAAGTAAATGCTTTAAAGCAAGGCTTGGAAAAAGAGATTGAAATTTTGAAAATACTCAATGAGGACACTAAGGAGGGGGTGAGATCTCAAATTTTTGGTGTATTGGAAAAGGTTTTAGAGCATAGGGTGAAGCTAGTTATGGACAAACTAGAAGATGTGCATGAATGCTATGTTTCTTTGTCCTAAGCATTTGAACAAATGAAAGCTTATGTCCTTATTTTAGATCCTTTGTTTAAAAAGTGGCAACTTGTTCATCACACTTTGATAACATTGTGTAATGTTTTACAAAGAAGTCTAAATGCTCCTATAGATTTAAAACCCACTGAGAAGATGGTAAAAATGGTTATTGATGAATTTCAGTATGTGTCTATGGAAAGTCAAAAAATTAAAGAAAAAAATGGAATCCTCTTGTACATTCAAGCATCCATTTATTCCAGAAATTATAGGGGAAGTGATCAACTCTAAAATCTTGAGGATTGGAAAAAGGAGTTCAATTAGATAGTTCCTAATGTTATCACTCATTTACAAAAGGATCAAGAAATAAATGTTCATGGTTTCAATTTAACTCTGGATGGAATATTTACATTGGATTTAGGCTACTCCAAGTTCATCATAGAAGTCAAAGGATTACTGAACAAAAGGTGGAAGGATCACTTGGCAAATGTGCCACAAACCTAGGGATAGAAATGGCCAAAAGATTATACAGTTTTTCAATGGGAACAAGAATATGACTCCTCCAAAAAATTAATCTTGTCCAAAGTATTGTGAAGTGATTGAGTTTTGTGAAGTAAGAACTTTGTTGGATTCATCGATCATTAGTACTTAATGATTACCAATGGACGTTGGATGTGTTCCAATTTTATTTCTAGCTTTCTATTGTGTTTTGCTTTCATCAATTGTATTTATATTTAGGTCGATGTCATTAAGACAAACAAAAGACAATCAATGTAATACAAAGTTGTTATATGAATGAGTGTGTAGTTGAAGGGTTGTAATAGTCTGAAGCTTGTCGCTTCCTTCATCTACCTATAAGAAGGAAACAAAGATCGATTGTTAGGGATATGGGGAATTTTATTGGAGAGAAGCAATACACTGTAAGAACTTTATGAAGTAGAGTAATGGAAATAAAGGATTAACATGGTGCCCAAATCCTAGTTTCAATTGTTGTGTTGAAGTTATTGAATATAATTATCTAGTTGTCTCAAATTTGATGTTTTCCATGTTATTTAAATCAGTGTATCAAGTATATATCTAGTTTATCAAAGAACATTCATGTTTTGTGTGGTTTATTTGATTGGTTTCTTCAAGTAAGAATTAAATTCATTTGAATAATTCACAGTAACCTGGAAGAATCATTCAGATTAGAAAGTATAGCCTTGTAATTAATTTCCTTGCACATTTATGCAAGTCATAAACATCAAAGCACAACACAATTTGATTTATAGACAATAGGAAGTTACATATCATTCTATATTTTGACTCCATTACCTAGTGGAAGAAAGGCATTGATCATCTCTATCCCCATAACAATTTCTTATAAAATATTTTCCATACATTTTAAAATTTATTTGTAGGAGTAAAAATAGTAGTTAATTTTCTATTTTATTATCTATTTCAAACCCTCATGCTAGTATGAAATATATTGAGAGGATGATTTAATTGACAAAATTGTAATCACACAAACCCTACAAATCTGTGTGAGGTATTAAACTGCTTAATTATCTTCAATTAATCTCAGGAAAGATAACAAACATTGGTGATAGAGGTACACCCACCTAGGAATAGTAGACCCTAAAGAGTAGGGAATTCTAACCATCCTGGTTGATTCCGTTCCTTGGCCAGATCACTTGTTGAACCTGATCATAAAGCTTGGCATACTTTTAGGGTTTGATAATCTACTGATTTGGGAACCAACGCCACTAGAACTACTTTTTCCTTCATCTTGATAGTGTTGTTGTCCTCTTTTGAATGGTTGTCCTCTTCCATTATAGCCTCTTCCATTAACTCTACTTTGCTAACTTTGCTTTCTTGCAAGCTTCTCCTCTGCTTTGATAACATATTGATAGGCTTCCTCAAGTGATCTTAGGGACAATAGACTCAACTCATCCTGTAAACTATATCTCAAACCATTAAGGTATCTAGCTACCTTTTCCATATCCTCTTCACTATGGCTTGATTGAATGACCAACTTGTAGAACTCTTCCATGTATTCTTTCACAGACATGTCCTTTTGTTTGAGATTTCACATCCTTTTAAAAAGATTGGTTTGATAATCTCTTAGAAGAAATTTTTCCTTCTACTTAGCAACCATTTGATCCCACGAAGTAATCTTTTCTTTATTCTTCTTTCGTCTCTCCAATTGGACATACTCCCACCAAATTGCAATGTGGCCTTTGAGTCTTGTTCATGCAAGTTTAACCCTATTTTCTTCTAGTACACCCTCATACTCGAAATATTTGTCAAGATCATTGATCCAATTAATGATTTCCTCACCATTGAGGCTTCTTGAATAAATAGGCACTTCAATTTTTGGCCTTACTCCCACATTCATGAATATTTTTATCAATCTCTCAAATCCTTCAGCTTCTTCACCTTGAACTACCTCTTCTTCGGCTTGTTGATCCTCTTCTTCATTATCACTTCATCTCTAGCAGGTATTCCTCTCCTCAATGCCTGGTCCATGACCTCCATTCTCATTGTTAGGTTTTTCAACCACTAGTAGAAAAATAGGCAATAAATGACTAAAAAAACTACTAAAAATTGCAAATAAATGACTAGCTGGCATTTTTCTAGGTGGTATCTTTGCCCAACCTTACCCTGCTCAATCTCTTGCTTTACCCAGTCACTTCTAGGATTTGATACCAAAAATAATGTAGGTGAGCATAACAAATACCACTTTCCTAGTCTTCTTGGATGCGGATGTCACTTTGGAGATAGGATGTCAATAAAAATTAAGACATAGAATAGCACAAGGACCTTCTTGTAATGAGATTAGGGTTTTAAGTTGAACAACTCCCAAACTGAGATAGTGGTTTGTTTCAAAACCAAAAGGAACAAAGTCTACCATTAAATACAGAAGGCTTAGACCATTCCAACAATAGACTAAACCTATCCCATGTTTTAATAGGCAAATACAAACATCAACAAGAAGAAAAGACCATAACTTATGAAGGAAATTGCTCTATTCACTGACCAGGCATTAAACCTAGGATATATGCCATTCCTTTGCCATTCAAAGACACAAATGCAATCTAGTATAAGCTTAAATGTAAAGTAATCATTCATAGCTCTGCTACACAGAGACAACCACCAAAACAAAGTAGTATTTGATTTGAGAACCATGATTTTCTTCATTCAATACAAAAATGATTATCTTTACATTGACAACCCTCGTGGAGGGCTTCCAAACTATGGAACTACGATAGTGAGCTTACAACTGATGCACCAATTGTTTCCTCTTCTTTCTTCTATATCCTACCTCAAATACTCTAGCTAAATATTTCAAAACATCACCGTTTCTTTTTCTTTCTACTTGGGTTCTCTTCCAATAACAGTCTTGCACTCCCTCTCTTTCTTTATGCTTGTGGGTTATTCTTTTTCTCTGCAAAGGATGGCACCAACCAAAAACACCAAAAACATAATCAAATTTTCTTTTTTTGTTTTTCCTTCCTATGCTCATTGGAGACTATCCCCAGCCACGGGCCAAGAAAAGGTCCTTCTAATAAAAACCTAACTGTCTTTGCAAAGAAAGAGTAACCGAATCTTTTAACTCAGGTGTGAGTATGTCCTCTTCAAAGACAACCTAAAGGTTACAATTTTAGAACTCCCATCTCGAGCCTTGCTGGAGGCATTATGTCACAATGAAAACTATACTTTGAGTATTCAAAAAAATATTTATTGCATGGAATCTCTAAGTCATGCAACAAAGACATCAAAACTACACAAAAATTATAGTAAAGGTCAATGCTCCTACATCAAGTTCATATCACTTCATACAATCACTCAAACAAGGCTTTAGGAAAAGTCTAAATCTAACAAGGATTCAAATGCAAAACAATTTATAATACCTAAATTTTTTTAAACAGTTCACCTCATCATAGAATCAAAAATAATACTTTACAAAATATATGTAAAAGGTTATTGGGTTAATCAAGTTCAATAACAAAGTATAAAAAATCCCACAATTCATCCTAAGAAACAATAGAGCAATAGCAAACAATTACAACCTAAAAAGTACTTCATAGAAAAATATTAGGTTTAATATTTCCTTCTTTGAAGTAACTAGGTTAATTTTTAAATGATGATTTAGATAGAACAATGAGGATACTCTCACATTGACAAGCATGTAGGGAACATTAAAAAAATAAAAGGAAATTGTGTATGTAATGGAAAAGAATTAGTATAAATTTGCAATCTAGAAAATAGTTTTGATTTTTTTAAATCTTGTCTCTCCCCCTGTAAAATTTGGCATGTTCCTATGTCTAACATAACATATTTGGTTGCACATCTTCTAAGAAAACATTTTGCTATTATAACCTACTGGTTCCAATAGCATCATATTTTCTCAAGTTTAAGATGTGAAAAATGATCTTGGGACTGATGGGTTATGGCCCACAATGTAACTTACATTAGACAAATCTAGGTGTCAATTTTTTTTACATTAAACAAATCTTATTGAACTAGGAGCAATTGGGTTTTGATGGGGCCCCCATAAGCCATGCCTAACACTAATGCTTAGAGCCAACATGTGAGCTCCTGATTCCCAATGAGTAGCTCAACATAAACTTAGTGTGACTAATATACTACAACAAGATTAGTAAAGAAAAGATTATCTATATTATGTTGTTTTCAAATTCATCTTTTACAAGATCGTATGGAACTTTTACTAAACTCTCTGTCACTTACAATTGTAGACACCTGAAAATGGTCACAACCAATTTCATCCACCCACACATCCAACCCTATTCACCTGCATCATGCCATCTGATCCAATTATAAATTATATAATTTTTAATTATTTAATTAATTTATTCTACGCCTTTATCCTATCATAAAAATCAAATTCCTCTACTATAGTTTGGAAATTAAATATTTTTTTACTATAGTTCATTCCAAAAATTAAATAAATTAGCATATTTATTTAATTCCCTATTTTGTGCACTTTTGATTACTTTTTGTAATCATAATTATTGTCTTCTAATCCATGTGCACAAGAATTAATTTTAATTAATTAATCATTACAAACCCCCATGTTTCTAGAAGTCCACTTGTCATCTTGTGGACACACATGTACATGACAAGTGGTACTTTGGAAGCATGGGAAAATCTTCCAAATTGAGTACATGTGTCATATTTCTTCCACCCCACTCCATGTGTCACTATTCCTTCCAAGTTAAAATTCCATGTGGCATTATTTGAACACTATTCTTCTAATTTTAAATTCCACTTGTCCTCTCCATGGAATTTAAAATTCCTCACAAAATCCAACCCTTACCTTTTCATAAATGAGTCCTTACATGTCATACACCTACCCAATCCTAGCCATCCATCCATTCAAACTTGCAATCTCATGCATTGATCATCCCTTGAATCTTGGGGCAAAATTCTCAGCCAATCCAATCATGCCATTTCTCTAATTCTCCTTTCTTGAGGACCCTCAAGCAATCTCCACCATTAATCAATCTCATCACCAACAATCTATAAATTGAGGCCTCCACCTCCAATTTGGAACAAGCCATCATATGCAAAGTTATGATGTCAATTTAAGTGCTCACATACATACCTTTAGTGTAATTCAAACTAGTTTAGTTTATTATATCATCTATTAGGACATATTATCACTAGTGTGCTTAGATAGGGCACATAATTAAATATAAAAGCATAGTAGTGATTTAGTCCAATCTTGAGGTCCCTTGCACTTGAGATTGGGTGCATTATAGGTTGAATTTGTATCTATTTAGGGTCTCATTTTCATAGGTAGACAACAATCTTATTTTTAACGTTCAAAAAAATATAGACAAATAAAGGACACACACACAATATCCAAGCATTCAATATACTTACTGGAATATTAATGTGAGTCCCAAATGCTTATAACAATAACATGCTTAAAACTAACTCTTAATAATTTAAAAAAGATTTACAATGTTCTTAATATAACTATCATTGAATTGATTTGAATTGATCCATAACCTTAGAACATCAATCCTATAACAAATGGAAAAGAAGGGGAAAAATTTGTGGTCTTCAATGGCAACAATATCCTTAGTCTTCAATAATTTTAGATATCCCCTTAATTCTCAACATCATCTACAACCACTTAATCATATAGAGTAAACTAACATTATCAATGATAAGATCACCAAACATGTACGCCCTTTATAAAAACCTTGACCAACAGAAAATGTGGCACCAATCAGAGAACAACACGATTGGTTTTAGTTGTCTAATTTGGCAACAAATAGTGTCTTTCCTTCAATTAGAATGTTCAAATAAATATTCTCTCAAGAAAAATTCATAAGAGATTAAGAAAAAAACCCCTTATTATTATTATGAACGTTGTAAAAGAAAAATTCAACTCATAAATGTGCATAATTATCAAATCTTGAGGGTTTCAAGCATTATGCTTTAGGTTGGCATTTGTAACAATGGTATAGAAGATGTTTCTAAATATTTCTGCACATTTTCAATGGCTTCCTTTCATCTTTCTCACAATCTAATCTCAATTATTTGTATATATTTTGAGCACGAACCTCTCCTCATAAATAAAGTTCCCTATATAGTTTACTACTACTCACTTGGCAAGCTACCAAATTGCAAACTTGGTAATACTGTGAATGTTCTCTCTCCAAACTTTTTTCTCTGATTGGTCTTTGTGCATCTTTGACCACCATGTATCTATCAAGAAAGGGAAAAGAATGAGTGGAACTACTATTGGTGTAACATTCACTTCTCATATTCCCTCTTCGTTGGTTCTTTGGGGTTTAATCGAGAATGATTCTTTCAGAGGTAGATTGAAAATAGAGTAAGTTGCTGAAGGTGAAGATATGTAATTGGAGATATATATTTTAATATTGTTCTCATTTTCTAAGTTTAATTAAAATAGAGCTATCCCCTGCTCTATGTGGACGTAGCCTTTTGGTGAACCACGTTAAAAACTTGTTCTTCTTTTTGTTGTTGTTTATATGTGTGTTTGGTTTACATATTTGTATTTAGTTTTTATCTGCTTTATTCCTCAATAATTGGTATTAGAGCTTAGTGAGCTGGTTGGAAATCTATGAAGAATTTTTGGGAAAATGGAGGAAGCAGATAAATGGAAAATTGAAAATCTTTCGGAACAAAACTTTGGTTTATGGAAGCTCCAGATTCATGCTTTGCTGATTCAGAAGGATCTTGCTATTACACTGCAAGGGATGTCTAAGAATCCAAAGAAGATGTCAAATGATGAATGGAATGTTTTAGACCAAAAGGTAGTTGTAACCATTATTCTATCATTGTCTAGCAATTTCCTCTTCAACGTTGCCATGGAGGCAACATCTAAACATATTTGGGATAAGTTGTGTGATATGTATGAAAGAGCTTCAGCAACAAATCAAGTTTTCTTGTTGAAGAAATTGGCAAATTTGAAGATGAAAGTGTTGGCAAGAGACACTGCTTCAATGAAGAATTACATGTTGTCATTGATGGTAACAAGGCAAATGGATTCCACTGGCATGAAAAAGAAACATCACTTTGGAAGACCAACTTGGTTCGGCAACAAGGCACAAAAGTATTCTGGTCCAGAAAACTAAAATGACTAAGTATGGACAGTATACAAAGTAAGTGACAGAGATTCAGTCAGTATGTCTCCATATTAAATGATCATTATATGCAGTTCAGGTATGTTTTTCATAGCTATTTGATGATGATATTTTCAAATGATCAAGACCTAACTTCCTCTGGAAGTCATACTATGAAATGTCTAAGTCTGGGTGAACAGAACTAAGATAAGAATAGTGCATAGTGATTGAGAAAAAAGGTTCGCATTTCTCCGCAGTTGCATATTGTGTCTTGTAGTTCTAAAGATATGCTAAGAGGTCAAGAATGAATGTTTGTTATGAATCCTTGAGTCTCTTATGGTCCGTAGTGAGAGTTTTGATGTGATAGATGAATTGGGTCAAGCATGTTCTTAAGAGATAGGTCGATAGGCTTGTAAAATCCATATGCAGAGAAGATATATTGTTTAAATAGTAAATCTAAGTGGTTGTATGATTGGTGCTAACCTATATGAAGATTTTTATATGTTTGGTTTGGTCCGCATTACTATTTGTACATATAATCAAGCCGACAAGGTAGAATACATTGTATACACGTTTCATGTCTGGCTTGCCAACCTGATTATGAGATGAAGCTTGTTGTGGATATAAATACTTGATGGATTAAGACATTGAGTGTGTGTGGTGCAATATCTATGTGAATTGGAAGTGTGAAGGATTATGAGAAAAGTGCAGAGTCGAGAAAGTAAACAACGGTAGAAAACAGAGTACATGTAGTTAAGTTGAGAAGCGGGGCATAACAAATGAAGACCTATGAATCTGTGTATCGAACCTTTAATGGAACTATGATCCAGTATATGGTAGATGCATTTATAGTAGTTCATCTCC
Source organism: Cunninghamia lanceolata (assembly GCA_027924645.1). Classification (NCBI taxonomy): domain Eukaryota; kingdom Viridiplantae; phylum Streptophyta; class Pinopsida; order Cupressales; family Cupressaceae; genus Cunninghamia; species Cunninghamia lanceolata. Next base: position 5,883,785 of record BSBN01001185.1, on the reverse strand, counting down.
TGACAGTGAGCCAATATTTCTTCTATCTTCTATCTTTCTTTCTATGTGGATAGTGAGTCCACTTAGACAGTGAATCCACCTGCAATGTGCATTTCTTTGAGCAGTGAGCCTTTTGTAATTTGGTATTGTTATCATAATATATTGTGAGCTAACACTCACCGTGGTTTTTCCCTTTTTGGGTTTTCAATGTAAAAATACTGGTGCTCATGTGTTATGTCTTTATGGTTGCTTTTCGTATGCATATTCTTCTTTCATGTTATTGATTTTGGAAATTGGATTAATGAACATATTAAGAAGTGGTTTTATAGAATATTGATTAACCTCCCCCCCCTCTCAGTATTCCTTACATTCAACAATTGGTATCAAAGAAAAGTTCCTTAGAAGAAGCCTAACAATTTGAGCAAGATCTGGGAGAGTTCACTCATGGTAGCTAGAAGATTTGGAAATTTTTCATATGAAAACAATGTTGAACTAGAAGCAACTCTTATTGATCTTGAAAAGTCTAAAGCAGAAATCAGGGATCTAAAGGATAACATACAAGAAGTTGATGAATGCATTCTAAATCTAAAAGAACAAGTCAAGAAACTCAAAGAAAAATGCAGAGAGGTTAGTGAACAATTAATATCAGCAAATGAAACCTTGGATGATTTGAAAGTGGAAGTTTTAGAAAGAGCTAAAGCAAAAGAAGATCTAAATATGATGATGAAAAGCAAGTTAGAAGAATGTACCAAACTTGAAAAAGAAGTTGAGTCTGAAATCAAACTTAGAAAAATCTAAGATCTATGAAGAGAAGTTCAAAATAAGTTCTGCAAAACATGATGAAATGATTGCTAGTCAAAAGAGTTCCAGTGACTAGCAAGGTTTGGGATTTGAAAAAGGAGAAAGTTCAAAATCAGATCAAGCAAATACTATGTTGAAGCAAAACAAGTTTAGGAATCAAAGATGAAGACCTAGAAGACCTCTGAATAGATAACCAAATGCTCAAAGGTACCCATCTTTCAATGACCATTGTTGTAATTGCAATAAGTTTGGTCATTAAGCTACTTAATGTAAAAGTAGAATAAATCAGAATGTTCCATCATTCTCTGGTCAATGTTTCAATTGCAAGAAAATTGGTCATAGATCAAATGAATGCAGAAGTCTGGTAAGGAATAGTTTTTACAATACAAGGAATACTCAATCATTCAATGGAAAGTGTTTTACATGAAATAGATTTGGACATATGGCTAATCAATGCAGATTAAATCCAATCAATAGAAGAAAACAAGGACAAAGGAATGTGGTATGCTACAATTGCAATAAGTTTGGACATGTTGCAAGATTCTGCAGAAGTTGAATTGTAAAAGAAGATTATCCTACAGACAAGAGGAAAACATATCAGAGAGAAGATAAACGCAAGAACAAGATTGATCTAGTAGAAACCAAGAAGGAAATGAGCAAGGTCTAGATTAAGAAAGATGTTGATAATATTAGGGATGGATTCACACCAGTTTCTGGTGCAGATACTTCATCAGGGAAGTAGATTGTGAGCTTTAGATTAGGGGGAGCTGCAATGAAAATCTTAATCCCCCAGCTAGATAGTTAGTGCTAAGATCTAGCATGAAGATATGTTGTAAAGATTCATATGAGAGATCTTTTGAATGAAATTTCAGTGAAAAGGTTCAAATGCGAAACATTGTGAAGCAATCCTAATAGACTACATTCTGTAAAGATGTGTTTGACATCTTTTTGATAAGGCCATTTATGATGACTAGGTCATCCTTGTAGAAGATAAAAAGGAGCTCATTTGATAGGTAATTCACTTTGTATTTGACCTTTTGAGTGTCCAAGAGAATTAAAAGCAAGAATCCAAGTGCATGCAGAGTTTTCCTAAGCAATTCAAATCAAGTCGATCTCAAGCAAAGAAAAACCCTAATTTGGCAGAAAAGGTATTTACAACTTGAAAACCCTTCTCTGTAGTTTAAATTATTCTGGAAAATGTTTACTCCCCAATTAATTGAGATAACAGAAAAGCCCTGCCCCAAGTTCAAGAAACATTTCTACAAATCACCAGAAAATGATCCTGTAGGGGCATTCTTAATTATTCCTCATGGAATTATGCACATGGAAGATATTAGGGCATATATTCATACCAACTTAGAGGAATATGATCACATGGATCTTGGAAAATTATACTTTGATGAACTGACTACTATTGATGTTGAGTTGAAAAATAAATATAAAGTTCTTGGAGAAAAGAAATTGGACACCTGGTTGGATTTTCCTGCAATCCCAAATGATACATGGATTAAGTTCATTCTAAGCAGGATTCATGATGAGATTTTGTGGCTCGATGACCAATATATGATAACTAAAGAAGCTATCAAAGTTATAACTGGTATGAGTTCCTCCAGAAGGATCCCAGGTGAAAAGAAAATAAAGAACAATTTAGTAATGTAGATAACAAGAGAAAAAATTGATAAGAAAACTCTCACAATAAATGATATTAGGGATTTGGCTGAGATTTGCATTAATGATTATTGGATACAAAGTATACTTTTCCCACTTGGAAAATTTTGTCTATAGTAGCTATATACATAGCTTATGACATGGTCAAAAATAATACAGATTAAACCTATGTGAATTTCTCCAAAGTGAATTAATGGAGAACTTAAGTAGAACAAAAGAGACAAATTACCCCTTCAAATATGGAACTTTGATCACCTGTCTACTCTTCCACTTCCTAAGAGAGCTACCTGGCTTGGGAAGCACTATCTGGTTTGATCATGCACCCCAGTAGCAACTCAAATAAGGAATCAACTGCAGAGTTTGGGAAATGCAGATAGGTATAATGAAATCTTATGGGGATACTTCATGAACTTTCAAAAGAAAATGTTATGTAGGGTTTGGATACCTAAAAAGGTAGTGATGAAATATGAAAATGACATTGTATTTTTGGTGAACAAAGACAAATGATTTATGGAAGCCATGGAACCAAGAACTGCATGGGTCCCTACATTAGGGTATGAAGTTGTAGAAGATATCCTGATTGAATTAGCTGATGAACTACTGAATAAACCAAAAGATCTCAAAGAAGACAGGTTTGGGACATTCAAAGAATTATCTATGGAATATGAGTATTCAGAGAAAATATCTAATGAACAAACAAGTGAGGCAAAAACCAAAGCAGAAGAATCAAGACCCTTAAGTGCTCCAGTGGAATGAAAGTCAAACACTCTAGAAAGAAAAGATGTGAAAGTTGAAAAGGAAAAACATGTATTTAGCCCCAAGAAAAGAACAAGGATCTCATCCAATACAAAATCCACTATCAAAGTAGAGAAAGAAAATCCTTAGAAGAAAAGAAAAGAAAGAAAGTTACACTTAGTGATGAACATGCGACAAGAGACACTGCTGCAGACCAAATTTTAGTTGACTATGCTAGAATGTTTTTCAAAAAATAGAGCAGAGTACAGATCTAGATTCACCCAAGACTCTACAAGGACCAATAAATTTGGCCTCTATGTCTCCTATGGAGAAATTCAAACTAGTGTCAATCATGCAAGCTAAGGCTCAGGAAGAAATGCTGAAAACATACATACGGGACAATGAACTCATTGATGAGACATCCAGTATTCTGGAGAGGCTAATGCCCTCATACTGGAGAAAGATTCATCACCATCATCAACTGCTCATCTCAAAGGTCTAATAAATTCTGTAAGTACTCATTTTGAATCCTTTGAAAAGTCTGTTGATATTAAGGTTAAAAGGGAATATAAAGACAAAAGACTAGCAGTATCAAAAACCAAGTTAGATAGTGACAAAATTCTATTAGAAAGCAACATCAAGAATATGATAAATACAATCAAGGAAGCCTGTGATATATACAAATTTTGTCTATCATGGTCTAAAACAACTAAGAAAATAGATGAGAAAGTCAAAAGAATGGAGCTTCAACTCACAAATATTTCCAAGACCTTTGATCTAGTAGTTGACTCAATCAACAGCATAGATACAAAAGTTAAAAATATTCAGAACAACATAAGCAGTATGCTCAGTAGACAGGAAGAAATTAAAAACAAAATGTGTTTTCTGAAAATGATATTAAGCTTACAAGTTGAGATCATGGTAAATCTTACAGTAGAAGCACATGTAGCTTCACAAATTGACACACCTTCTGATCTGAAAAAGATAGAAAAATCAGTCTTTTTGATAAATGATCACATTCAAATTTTGGAAAGAGCCAAGAAACGATGGGATGAAGATATTACACAATTAAAGATTGACCACAAGGATTTCCTTTCACCTACAACTAATTGAGTTGAAGATTGTATGTATACACATGCGGTAGAGTATGACAGATTTGCAGTTTTGACACAATTTTGACTTTTTGTACATACACCTTTGCCATTAATGTCAAAGGGGAAGAAGAAGACCAGTGAAAAATGGGCAAACATATAAAGGAGAGAAGAAATATAGAGTAAGGGGGAGCAGACACAAGCATTTTTCACTAAGTGTTACCATCAATGCCAAAGAGGGAGATTGTTGGCAAGATGCACTGCTCTGATGAAGAATTGCATGTTGTCATTGATGGAAACAAGGCAAAGGGATTCCACTAGAATGACAAAGAGACATCACTCCAGAAGACCAAATTGGTTTGGCAACAAGGCAGAAAATTATTCTGGTCTAGAAGACTAAAATGACTAAGTATGGACAGTATACAGAGTAAGTGATAGAGATTGGGTCAGTATGCCTCCACAATAAAAGATCATTATATGTGGTTTAGGTGTTTTTTTCATATCTATTTGATCATGATATGTTCCAATGATCAAGACCTAAATTCTTTCAGAATTCATACTATGAAATGTTTAAGTCTGGGTGAATAGAACTAAGATAGGAATAGTGCACAGTGACTAAGAAAAAGGGTCCACATTTCTCCGCAGTTGCATATTTTGTCTTGCAGTTTTGAAGGTGTGCTAAGAGGTCAAGAATGAATGTTTTTATGAATCCTTGAGTCTCTTGTGGTCCATGGTGAGAGTTTTGATGTGATAGATGAATTTGGTCAAGAATGTTCTTAAGAGATAGGTCGACAAGCATGTAAAATCCATCTGTGGAGAAGATATATTGTTTGAATAATAAATCTAAGTGGTTGTATGATTAGTGCCAACCTATATGAAGATCATTATATGTTTGGTTTGGTTTGTATTAATGTTTGTACATATAATCAAGCCAACAAGGTAGAATACATTATATACACGCTTCATGTTTGGCTTGCTGACCTGATTATGATATGAATCTTGCTGCGAATATAAATACTTGATGGATTAAGACATTGATTGTGTGTGGTGCAATATGTATGCAAATTTAAAGTATGAGGGATTATGAGCAGAGTGGGGAGCTGAAAAAGTAAACATGAGCAGAAAACAAAGTATATGTAGTTAAGTTGAGAAGCAGGGCAGAATAAATGATGACCTTTGAATCTATGTATGGAACCTTCAATGGAACTGTGATCCAGCATATGGTAGACGCATTTACAGTAGTTTATCTCCTGGTAGTGAGCCAATTTTTCTTCTATCTTCTATGTTTCTTTCTCTATGGACAGTGAGTCCACCTGCAGTGAGCATTTCTTTGGGCAGTGAGCCTTTTGTAATCCAATATTGTTATCCTAATATATTGTGAGCTAACACTCACCATGGTTTTTCTCTTTTTTGAGTTTTCCATGTAAAAATCCTGGTGTTCATGCGTTATGTCTTTATGGTTTCTCTTCTTATGTTTATTCTTCTTTCATGTTATTGATTTTGGAAATTGGATTAATGAACATAATAAGAAGTGGTTTTACGTAATACTGATTCACCCCCCCTCTCAGTATTCCTTACATTCAACAGAAAGAAGGTAACAACATGTTGAACCATTTAAATGAATTTAATGTTGTTATTAGTCAATTACTTTATGTGGATGTCAACCTTGAAGAAGAAATGAGAGCTATGTTTCGTTTGTGCTCTCTTCCTAATAGCTAGGATAGTGTGATAATGACCATCAACAGCTTAGTATCCTGAAAAAGTAGATCTGGAGAAGGGGAGGATAAGAAAAAAGAATCCATGTTGAGGTATGATGATGTTGCCACTACACTTCTCAATGAAGATATGAGAAGAGGGAAAAATAGAACAATTGGTGATGCCTTGACTATTGTTAGTAGAGGAAGGCCACAGGATAAAGGCATAAATAACAATAGAAGAAGGTCCAAATCTATAAGAAGATTGAAGTCCAGGGGTAGAAATGGTGAGTGTTGGTTTTGTGGCAAACTGGGTCACACAAAAAAGAATTGTTGGTCATACAAAAAGACACAAGAAAAAGTAAAGGATAGTGAAGCCCACACTGCATATTACAAAGAAGAAGGCATTCTGGTTTTATCAGCAAGTGATACTTCTACGGATTTGTGGGTTTTGGATTTTGGTGCCTCTTTCCATGCTACTCCATGTTGGGAGGTTTTCACAAACTATCAAGAAGGTCAGTTTGTTAGAGTTTGTAAGGCCTGCCCTTGTCTCACAGGTACATATCAGTTCATTTTATGGTTATAGTATAAATGAAAAAATAAGTTGATTCTTTTATGATGCAATTATATGGTGGAAATTAACCTAGCTAGATTTTGCATCCTCATTGGTCATTATATGTTGCTTTGGCTATGATATTCGTTTGTTGGATTTGATGTAGTGTCTTAGTGTGTAGGGCATTCTTCCACAGGTATTGACCAATGGGTGGATGTGGAGGAGGAGACATGGGATCATTAACCGCATGACTATTCCACCTTACCTAGCCAATAGTCTAGTTACCTACCTTAATCTTGTGTGGTATGTCAGTCACCTAAACCTCTCTATTTGATTATGAGTCAAAGGTTGTACCAGTGTCCACCCTATTATCTCTAATTTGAATCGTTATGATTCTAGAACCTTGTGTGTGAATAGACCCATGATGTGCATGTCACCCCTGTGTGTGTGTAGTTTAACAATTGTTCCATTTCATGTTTTTATTTTGACTCTTCCCTCTGTTTCTTTGAAGTGTTGCAATTGAACCTTATGTGCCGCTGATGAGATCAATCTAGATTAGTAGTCATCCTAGCTTGGTCCTACATGCTTGATTTGGGGTGTCATTTGGAAATGCATGATGAACTTAAAGGTGTGTTGGTTCTAATGCCGTTGCCACAACTATTAATGTCATAGATACTCTTGTTGTTCTTGGGGCCCTATAGCTTACTTACTTAAGGCAATATTTGAGTTAAAACCAATATTACTAAGCCCTACCTAGGGGGTTTTTGATGGTATGTTTGTTTTGAGGCTAATAGAGGTTATGGATATTTATTATTGTTGATCACGTTATAACCTCGATTGATTAGGTTGAAACATACTATTGTTATTGTATCTAGACTAATGTAGTCACTCATCAAGGTGTGGGTGTCTTGTGACTAACTAATTTTTACCTTTAGCTTCATCTCATGTCAAATAAACTTAATCCATACTTAAACCCTATGCTTAGATAGTTGACCGTTCTTGCCAAGCAACTTCTCTTGTATGGCAAATATCTATTCTATCATGCCTTTATAATACCTTGACATCTCTTACTACGAGAAATATTATTAATATATATATATATATATATATATATATCAATAGGGAGTTTGTCTTGAATCTTCTTCTTATGATGCAAAAGGTTTAGAGTTTCAATTGTACTGGTCTAACCTTTTAAGGTATTGTTGTGATTGGAGAGTATTTGTTCTAACAAGCATTACTTCTAATTCTTAGTTGGGGACAACAGTTTTGGGTTGGGTTAAAAGTTGTTCTCTTCTTGGTGTAAGGGAAAAGACCCAATAGGTGGGATAGCTCCTATGGCTGAGATAGTATTTGTGCATTTAAGGCCCTATATATATATTTTAAAGTTAAGTACTATTAGTTGTGACCTCAAGGTCGTTAGTGCCATTTTAAGTACTAATAATGGAATGAAGTGTGCCCTTTAAATTTTAACCAATAATGTGATGCCACATCAGCCCACCAACAAAACATGACTTAATGCACACCTATTGGTTTGCCCCCCCCTTTTGTTGGGGAAACTGTTTAATATCTGACGTGGCATCACATTTGATGATGTGGCTCTAAAACCTTAGTTATAAGCAGGGGCATTGCCAAGTAGACTACTGTTGAAATTTTGGAGTGATTCAAAATTGTCGCGTATGACTTTTGAGTGACGTGAAGTTAGAGTGCACTACTAAGTCTAATTCTAGAGTAGGTGGGTCCTTTACTAGTGGAGGGGGTAGGAATTCATTTTTTGGTTTTCACCTTTTCACAAAAAGTATGGTTAGGGGATATCTTCTCGGGGATGAGCCCTAGCCAATGGGAACTGACGGATTTGAAATTGTCTTGTCGACGGAGGAAAAGAACATTGGAACTGTCGAACGAGATGGAAGGGGGGAGAAGTAACCCAAGTTTTGGGTTGTTGGAGGGGGCAGGCGGGAAGCATGAAATAGGGGAAACCATGGAGAAGAGAGCGGGAGAGAGGTCCCATCCGGCATAGACGAGCAATATGTCACTGGGATTCTGATAAAAGTTCTCTGATAATAGTTTCGGTGCCTCCTTTGTGCATCTGTTCATCATGTTTATGTCTGCATGAGCATACCAGTGTGCAACAACTGACCCAGATTCATTCCCTCTATGCCTTTATGGATCTATGTAATCTGTTCCTTGGCCGCCATTTAACAGAACATAGTAATAGGACTTATATTTGCATATAAACTTGTCAGTTGCATTTACAAGAAGTTCTAAAGTATTTCAACTAACCCATTTGGAGCTTTTCCTATAAACATGATATTCGTTGAGATCACGTTTCTGTTAGGATGAATAGGAGATAATACCTATGCCTCACCTTTCCTTCGACCTCTCCTTGAGAGTCACATAATAATAATAAACAAAGAAAGAAAGAGGGACAGAGAGATGGAGCATCTTAACCAGATGTTGCCATAGCCTTTTTGTGGGTTGTTCATCACAGCTCATGGCCTGGAGGTAGGGCTCCAATAGCAGGGAAATAAGAGACACAGTTAAGGTAGTGCAAACCGTGACTCAGGGCATTGAATAATAGGAGAATAGATAGATAGTTTTAAAGTTATCCATTCTCTTGGCTATCAGTGAAGCCTCCTGGGTGCACACGTTCCCCTCTGCCTCCTCCTTATTTTGCCCCTTCTATGAGTGCCCGAGCAGCTACGGTTAACTGGGTTGGAGCCGAGAGCAGGTATTGGTTTCTTTGTAAGAGGGAGAGTTCCACAAACTAGTTGTCTCATTTTATTCTTGAGTTCATTAGATAGTTCATTTGACCATAGTTATTCCAGTTTATTTCCATCAACAACTTGTAGGTTGTTCTCATATTTTATAGTCGCTAAGAGTAATCTTGATGCAACAGTTGACTCCCTCCATGATGATAGTAATAGCTTTTAAGATTTGACCTTGTCAAGTCATGATGCCTAATTCTTATGTACTTATCCCCCTTATTTTATGGTTGTTACAAGAATAGTACATTTAATATTTATTGCAGTGTGATAAATTTGCTAAGATAATTTTTATATAGGCTCATATCAATGTTTTAGGGGAATTCATATTTTGGTTCCTCGGAGTATTTTCTTTCATGTGAACTCATGCAGATGGAAGATACTTACATGTTTTATATACATAAATACATAAGACCAACATGAGACTTCACTGATATGGGTGTGTAGATAAGTTAAATTAGATTATTAAGGTTATTGTAGTTTACCTTAAACACTCTAGGTTCTTCTCTTGTAATTGTTAGAAAATTGCCATTTACATGAAGTTACCTTCCCCTTGATGTGTTTTAAAAAAGAAAAAAAAAACATAGAAATCATATTGTTGGGACTTGAAAATTGTCTTGGATTCCTTTTTGCATTTCTGGATTACAACGAGTATGGGGCGGGTAGTATTCATCAGCATTACATGGATATGTACGAAATTAGAAGTATTGATAATTCCTTGCATTATTTTTCTTTCCCTTCTACCTGTTGGGCCATGAGTGTCCTTATGTTTAGATCTGCATTGAAATCATGCTTCTTTTGTATGTTTCCCTTCGAGTGTTTTTAGTCATGTTGATGTTCCCTTGGAGATTTGTGGGGTGTTCATGTGTTGAGTTATATTTTTTTTGTGTTAGATCTGGTGTTTTGCTTGAGTTCCTTGTAGTGGGAGTCAACCAGTCTAGCAGTGGCTCCATGATCTCCTCGCTCCGTAGCTCAGGGGTTGCATAGGGCGCAATGGACATCCATTGCACTCGATGATGGCAATATGGTTGGGAGAAGAGCAACATCCCCCATTGGTCTTCCTATTGGCGAATCCTATTTCGGTCTTGGCCGAACCTTGGCCTCCGTCTGTTGGAAGAATCATGTTATTCACCTCTATTGGTGTAATGTAGAAACAATAGTTGAATTTAGCTCTAGTGATGTTCTGGATTTCCTCTCTTGATGTATTCTAGGAAATGAATATCGTATTCACTTTGTTTATCTTTTTAATCCAGAGAAGTAATGGATGTATTATTATTCTTTTGATGTATTCATGATAATTAGATTAATGTGTATTTTACCCTGTCGATGTAGGTAAAAGGATAATTTAAGCATTTAATATTTAGATTAAATTTATGGACACAAGGGAGAATAATTAATGAATAGTATATCTTGTTGTAAAGGAAAGTAGTATTTATCACTCTTTAGGTTAAGGAGATTCATTATTGATTTGTTTAGTCTCTTGTTGCAAAGGAAATTATTACCGAATAGTTATCTCTCTTGTATAATAGGTGTATAGGTAATTAATGTATATTTATCTCCTTGATGTTCTTAGAGAAGTTCAATATTGTTTATTTAATTCTACTAACACATAGGAAAATGATGGATGTATATTTGTCTTCTTGATATACTTAGAGGAATACAATAATGTCTAATTAATTCTACTGTCACATAGGAAAAGGATGGATGTATACATTTAGCTTCTTGATGTACTCAGAGAAGTTAAATATTGTTTATTATTTCTACTGACACATAGGAAAATAGTGGATGTACATTTATCTTCTTGACATACTCAGAGAAATATAATATTGTTTAATTATTTCTATTGACACATAGGAAAATGATGGAAGTATATTTATCTCCTGGATGTAATCAGTAAACCGGCTATGTTCCTTTGCTCTACTAAGGAGTAGGAAAATAATTTAAGCATGTTTATCCTTGATGTACCTAGGAAAATAATTATTCTTTGTATGTTAAGGAAAATGATTGTCGTTTGATGTTCTCCTTGATGTATTAATGTATGGACTAGATGTGGTAATTCCCTCTGTCTCATTTTGTAGCCATGTCATAGATTAGTAATGGAAGAGAATCTTGTCTTGCTGTCCACTTTTGCTTTGGTAGGATAGAATGACTAGATTGTACCACAACTGCCTTTGAGTGTAATATCCTATTTTGTTGATGGATATTGAATTACATTATTCTTGCAGGGTTGTTGTTTGGGTTTCTTAATGTTGTTATCCCCTCGATTTTAGTTTTTGACAAGGCATCATGAGTGTTTCATCCCTGCCTCATCTTCCTTCCCCGCCTTGCGAGACATGGATTTAGGGTTGGGGGGGGAATTTTTGGTGGTTCATGTCACGACCACATGGGAAATGTGGGTGTCACATGTGCTTTCTCATGTCATGGTCACTCGCAAGAGTGGGCATGACAGAGTTTTTCTTGGTGATAATAAAGCATGTGAAATAATAGGCAAAGGTGATGTAATGTTACAATAGAAAAATGGAAATAAATGGATTTTGAGGGATGTAAGACATGTTCACTGAAAAGAAACCTGATATCCATAAGTCAGCTTTATGCTCAAGGGTATAATATCAATTTTTCATTAGATTCTTGGAAGGTAACCAAGGGAGCCTTGGTGATTGCCAAACGAAACAAGTTAGACAGTCTATACATGTTAGAAAATAAGACTAAAGTGGGAGCTGCAATGACATTTGTGGATAGTGGTTCCAAACTTTAGCATAAAAGGATTGGACACATGGGCAAAAGAGGACTTGAAGTTATGTTAAGGAGGGATCAACTTCCTGGTTTGAAGTCTATTGATTTAGAGTTTTGTGAGCATTGTCTCTATGGAAAATAAAGGTGAATCAACTTCTTGAAGACTGGTCATGACAAGCAGACAACACCTTTAGAGCTCATCCATTCTGATGTGTTTGGACCTATGGAGGTAACATCTTTTGGAAAAACTAATTACTCTGTCTCCTTTATTGATGATTGTACTCGTAAAGTGCAGGTTTACATGATGAATACAAAATCCTAAGTTTTTTCTAAATTTAAAATTTTCAAAGCCATGGTTGAAAATTAAACTGGGCATAAAATTAGATGTTTACAAACCAATAATGGTGGAGAGTTTTTTTCTTTAGACTTTGATAGCTTTTGTGCAGATAATGATATTAGATGAATCAAAATAGTTCCTTTCACTCCTCAAGAAAACGGTACAACCAAGAGGATGAATAGAACGATTTTAGAGAGGGCTCGATGTATGTTGTCTAATGCAGGCCTAAGCAAGGAATTTTTGGTAGAGGCAGTTAACACAACAGTAGATTTAATTAATAGAACCCCCTCATCTAGATTGGATTTGATATTCCAAAAGAAGTATGGCTAGGCAAACAAATTTCTTACTCTCATCTACAAGTTTTTAGTTGTGAAGCATTCACCCATGTCCCCAAGGAAAAGAAAATGAAGTTGGATTTTAAGTCAAGTAATGCATATTTCTTAGCTACGGTGAAGAGCAACATGGTTTTCGCTTATGGGATCCTGTTGACAAGTAGCTTGTTCGCAGTAGGGATGTCGTGTTTAATGAGAAAGTTTTCCTAGCTTTGAAAAAATAGGGGACATCATCAAATGAATACATACAGGTTGATATGTTTGAAAATGTGACAAATATGAAAGAAACACAAGGGAGAATCAATGTTTCCTAGTCTGTAGACAAGTCAACACAACCTTTCCTAGACCATTCATTGCCTTTTAATCTTCAAAAAGAATAGGAGTTAACGCTATTTCCTGCGTAGCATGTTTGAGACTGTACACAGTCTACTTTGGCTGGGATGTTAGATGTAAGGAGAGATAACACTTCAACACAGTCATTAAATCCTCCAACGATGTCCACTAGTAATGAATCATAGGCTTTGGAAAGGTATTTTGGTCATTCAAATTCTAAGTAGTCATTTAATAATCAAATGCAATCTTTATTACCTCCCAGCAGCTATTTCAAAGTCCACAACTTTTGAAAAACCATACGCAATTTTCTAATAATACCACGATGTCTATTGGAGACTCAATGCTACCTTTAGGACATACTTTGCAGCCAACTCTAGTCGTTTCTACAGAGAGGGCAACTCCATTGGTTTCAACTCTGCTAAAGGGGAATGTAACACAACATATGAATTTTAAATTGCAACCATCTTATATGCAATCTCTGCCACTTGAAAGTGTTACACAACCTATAATGGAGTTACCAAATATTCCACAGAGTTTGAAAAATTTGGAATCTAAAAATCTAAGAAATTTGCATAATTAGGAACAGGGTAGTTTACCAGAACAGAGTAACTTCAGGGAGAAAGCACCTCAATTGAGGAGGTCTACCCAGCAAAAGAGTTTTCCAGCAAAATTTTGTGACTATGAATTATTATTTTCTAATCATCCAGAGTTATTTCTCTCTAACCAGGCAGAGCTAGAAAGCTTTTGGGATGCTTGCAATGATAGCCAGTGTGACAAATGGATGGAGGCTATATGAGATGAAATGACCTCTTTACAAGTCAATGATACTTGGGATTTGGTGAAGCTCCCGTCTAATCGCAAACCATTAAAGAATAACTGGGTGTATCAACTGAAAGAGGAAGATGGAGGCAAATATCACTACTAGGCTAGATTCTTTGTGAAAGGTTTTGATCAGAAAGAGGGGATTGACTTCAATGAAATCTTCTCACCCGTCATCAAAATGACCACAATTCGCATAGTCTTGGGTATGGTAGTTGTGTGGTATCTTGAGCTTGACCAACTCGATGTCAAGACTACCTTTCTACATGGAGATGTTGAAGAAGATTTGTATATGGAGTAGCCTGAAGGTTTTACACAACATGGACAAGAGAAGTTATACTACAAGTTGAAGCATAATTTATATGGGCTAAAGCAAGCCCCAAGGCAATGGTATCACAAGTTTGATAGCTTCATGGCTGAGCATCAATTCATTTTCTACAAATATGATCCATGTCTTTATTTCAAGAGGCTTGCAAATGGTGAATTTGTCATTCTGTTACTTTATGTTGATGACATGTTGGTAACTAGTAGCAACATTTAGCTCAACAGTTTTCTATGAAAGATTTAGGGACATCCAAGAGATTCTTGGCATGACAATAATCAGGGACAGATAGAAGAGACAAATTAGATTGTCTCAAGAGAAGTATATTGCCAAAATCTTGGATAAGTTTAACATGACAAATGTCAAACCTGTAAGTACTCCATTGATTGATCACTTTCATTTATCATCAGCCATTTGTCCAAAAACTCAAGAAGATCAAGAACACATGAAGGGTGTTCCTTATTCATTTGTAGTTGGTAGTCTCATGTATGTCATGGTTTGTACCCATCCAGACATTTCACACGCAGTGGGAGTTGTGAGCAGATTTATGAGCAATCTAGGTAAACCTCATTGGCAGGTAGTACAGTGGATATTCTAGTATCTTAGAGGTACTTCTAATCATGTTTTGTGTTTTGGAGGATATGATAACTCAGTTGCGAGGGTATGTTGACTCTAATATGGCCTGAGATTTGGATAAATGGAGGTCTACAATAAGTTATGTGTTTACATTTGTTGGGGCTGCAATTAGTTGGGTTTTAAGTTTGCAACAGGTGGTCGCACTCTCTTCAACTGGGGCTGAATATATTTCTCTCACTGAAGGAGCAAAGGAGATGATATGGTTATAGTGGCTATTGGGAGAATTGTGGTGTAAGAAATTTGTATTCTCTTTGTTTTGTGATACCAATAGTGCTATTCACTTGGCAAAGAACTCTGCCTTTCATAATTGTACCAAACATATAGAGTTGTGATATAATTTTATTTGACATGTCCTTGAAGAGGGTAAGTTGTAGGTATAGAAGATTTACATGAAAGTGAATCCGGCAGATGCTTTGATGAAGATTGTTCCAAGGGAGATGTTTGAGTTCTGGAGGACTTCTCTTGCCATTGTCAAGTTGTGACAATAAGCCTAGAGTGGGGGATAACTGATGTAGAGGCAAATCGGATACAAGAAGAAGGAGAAATTCGGCAAGATTCAGTTACACCAATGAGCCCAAAAATAGAGATCTTTATGCAAAAGTGGGAACAGCAGAAGGGAACTCCAGTATCATCATGGAAATGTTGGTTTGGGATGTCAGGGGACCCATTCCATCCATTAGCCAAGGTATATTGGACTTCGGGTTGGTACTTCCTTCACAAACCACCCAAAATGACTCGTAACTCTTCAAAAAGACAACAGACCTAATAACTTTCTGTATAAACACCCAAATGCAAATCTCAGACATGTATTAGATACCCATTATGCCTCCCCACAACATACTCCAAAATGGGGTTGGGTTGTTTTGGAAAATGTGTCTCAACCAATACCCTCCTAGTGGTTTTATGCCTTAATTAGGCCTAGTTTGTGAAGCAAGTACCCACAAATGGCAACTTGAAACTTTCTTGACCACCCAGACATGTCAATGGCATCCCAAAACCATGGAATCCATCATCCATTTGCTGTTGGAACTGACTGTTCCCAAATTCCTTACTATGGTTGTCTCACAAGCTTCTTTAATGGCTTAATACATGGTTTTATTAAGCCTACTCAACAAATCTTTGTCAAACCAACTCCACCACCCCTGCAATCAATCAAAACATCTAAAACATAATTGAGCACACCCATCCCATAGGTCTTATGGCTTGGAAGACTGTGGGATGGTCAGTTTTCCATGATTGTATGCAAAAGCCCTTATTTAGAGTTCTATGGACTGTTTTTAAATAAATCCTTATAACTCCCTTGTATTGCAACTTCAAATCTCTAACCTATGCTCAAATGCAAGATACTTCAATGTATTACCCAATCAAGACATAGGAAAAAATGCCAACAACTCAGTACCTTGCTGTGTACGGCCTGAAAAGGTGTTCTACAAAAAATTCAGAAATTTCAGGAAAAACAGTTTTGTTTCAAACACTCCCAACTTGCATACTTTCTAACTTCATGTCCTCCAATTAGTCTTGGGTGATGGATATTCCCTTATACTTTGCTTCCAAACTATTTGGAAGTCATAATAATGCCGTACAGTCAAATGGTATGGACTGTTGCAACACTTTTTCTTTTATGAAATCAGAAAATTCAGGAAATAGTCTTAAAGTAAATGATTGTAGATCAGTCTCTCCTTAATATTATAACATCAAACTAGTTCTGAAGGACAATCACTTCATCCTACATAGTTGCCAAACATCATATGCTTCTTGACAGTGCTGTACAATTGATTAGTACGGACTATTACTATAGAAAATGCAGAAAACAGTTAAAAGAGTAGCAGAACTGATTTGTATTGTCTTCTAAACTTCTTCTCCATTACAGTGATCTTTGTCAAGGATATATATATATTTGTATATACCTTGAAACTTCTCCATGAAGTGGTTTTGGTCGATGGAAGGAAGCCAAAACTATGCCAAACTATTCAAACTTCCTGAACTGTCTTTGGACAGTTTGTAAGTGTCAACTACCTTTTTGTTTGTTTGTGTAACCATCGATGTTTGGGAGTCTTCAAACACTTCTATAACATGATTGGGCCTTGAACAAGTTATTAGGCACCTTGACCTACCTTTATAGGCTTACAAAGATGAAAAGACATATGACTGTCCACTTATGACTTACAACATGATAGTAGTTTTATAGTCATTGAGACATAGTCCTTTACAATGGCATATAGTCTCCTTACATTAGAAGAATGGTCTCTAGGACCTTATTGAAAAACAAAACAACCTTGAATATCAAAGCAAAACATGGCTATCTTGGTTCTCCTGCACCAATAACTCTATGCAACTCTCTTGCAGCCATGATTGGACTTCAAGTGGGAGATTGTTAGTGTAACATCTGAAGCCCAATCACTCCATCATTCATTCCTAACACCTCTTGGTGTAACACCTCTGCCTGATGATTCTTGGTGTAACGTTCACTTCTCATATTCCCTCTTCGTTGGTTCTTTGGGGTTTAATCTAGAATGAGTCTTTCAGAGGTAGATTGAAAATATAGTAAGCTACTGAAGGTGAAGATACATAGATGCAGATATATATTGTAACAGTGTTCTCATTTTCTAAGTTTAATAAAAAAAGAGCTATCCCCTACTCTATGTGGACATAGCCTTTTGGTGAACCACGTTAAAAAACTTGTTCTTCTTTTTACTGTTGTTTGTATGTGTGTTTGGTTTACTTATTTGTATTTAGTTTTTATCTGCTTTATTCCTCAACAACTATTGCTGGAACCTGCTTCCATCCTTCCACATGTCTACTAGAAATAGAGAACACGACAAACTTGAGATCTACACCGTAAGCACACAAATCAAAATTTTAATATCATATCAAATACATTGGGCAATTGATTACAATGTTTCAATGGCTTTTAAATCCATTTACTTTTATCATGAAACAACTTCACAATCACCTCTATCATACAAGAATAATCTTTCTTCCAAATAACCTATCAACTAACATTACATATAACTAAAAAAAGACTAACAATATTAAATTTCTTACTGATTAATGCATCATAAGACACAAATAAAGGGATACATGCCATGATATGCCCTTTGACAATATTAAACAATAATTGTTTTTGATATAAAGTAAAGAATGGGTTTTAAAAGGGTCCAGTTTTTTTTAGAGAGAAACAGTCAAAAGGTGAGAGGAACTAGTTCCATGAAGAGTGGAACCAATAATACAACCAAGACCAACAAGGTCAATGACAAAACAAAGATAGAGTGACAGCCTCCAAAAGAAGTCATACAACAAAATAGTTGCAGGCAAACTACCTCAATAGAATATACAACCAGAGGTCAACAACCTACATAACACCTGACCCCATCCTAGAAAACTACACACATAAAGCTTGGGGTTGAGAAGTTGAAATCAATTTTTGAAGACATTTCTTCCTTCTTTGCACAATCATCCAAGACACATCATTATTGAAATCCTCAAACCAAGGAGAAAGAGGAGGGGACACCTCTGTTGTTGCCTCATCTCAAGTCACCTCCCTCGAAGGGGAAGGAGGACAAAATGAAGATGCCAAAAGAGCTCCCCCCATAATTCATTGAGAGGGCATAGGGAATTGTTGAAGAAGTAAACTAAACCTAATCATAAGAAGGATCCCTAGCAAGAGCTAAAGAAAATATTTGAGTCGCACTAACTCAAGGGGGAACCACCTCAAGAGCCACCGTGGCCACACCAAAATCCACAACAGCAAAACTAGAAGGCTTGTCATCCATAGAATTAACATTTAAATGTTCAAGGAGGAAATTCTTCCACCACATAGTCAAGCCTACATTCTAACGACAAGAACAAGGACAAGTTGAGGTGAGATAACCAATTGTGAAACATCGTCTGCAATGAAAGGGGATACCCTCATAATAAATCAACTAAATCCACATCCTATCCTCCACCAAAAGGACAATGATCTCAAGAAGAGTCTTGGAGGTGTCAATCTCCTCCAGAAGATAGGCATAGGTAGAGTGGCTAATGTTATCTAGAAGTTAAAGAATCCAGCTTCAGAAATCAACCAATAGCATTGTCAATACCCTTAAAGAAAAAATCCTCCCAAAATTGGACAGGGAGGTTAGATAATATGACCAAATAGGCATAATGTTTAACAATTCTATGAGAGGGTCAAATGAGGGAAACCCCATCTTGGGAAAGAGTGAATGCTCACACCACATCTAAAGCTGACCATCCAACACTACCTCTCTATCTTTAGAAAATTGAAAGCAAGAAATTAAAAATCTCCTCGCACAGGGTAATAGCTTGATATAGCCCTCAATGAGAAGCTTCCATGACTCCATTGCCCACCTATGTAGGTTTGAAAGAGAAGGCCATAACTTGTTAAACCTTCCAATCAAGCCCCTATGCATGTAAAAAGCTTCGTTATCCAACAATTCCTACCCACTAACCAAAACTAGGGCACCTTGAGAATAGGGCAAGAAAGCAGAAGAAAGTGAGGAGAGGGAATCCCTATGTCAGCCATCTTCCTCTTGCATATTCATGTGTGTTTAATATCAAATTCTAATTTTTTTATCATATGTGTTTAATATTGATAGGGTGTATATGCCCATCATAGTAGTCATCATAATTTATGTGTTTAATATCAAATCCTAATTTTTTTTTTAGATAGCTCCTTCTCTATGTCCTAATGTAAGGTTTCCCCACACACTACATTGAGGAGTTGAGATCCTCTACATATACCCAAATCTAGTATGTTTATTTCTAGATAGCATGAGACAAGCTACAATTCAATGGAGTCCTTGCTCCATCTATGGCAATGTTGCTACTATGTAATCTCCATATTTTCATCCAACTCATCATGGGATAAACCCCTCTTGTTGTTGTTCTCATAGAGGGAAAGGTTGGTGTCCTTCACAAAGAAGAACTCCATGAATAGACTCTTGAGGATAATAACTAGAACTACCCCATAATTGGCTATCAAATGTAAGTAGTACTCTCCTTAACAAATATCAATTAGATGTGCAGTTTGGGTATTAATTTCATTAGAATACAAGATGTCCCCAAGTCCATATGATTTATTGCATGTTCTTTTATAAATGTTTTGGATCATATATATCTTCAATCACAAAACTTACTATTTTGAGGGTCACGAATATCTAGCCACATCATTTTATCAAATTAAAAATAATAAATATTTAAATAAATGAATTCCATTTTTCTCTTCTTACTCAATTCCTCTCTAATCTATTTGTTGACATATTTTTAAATGTTATATATTTTATTTGGAATCACCTTATACCTTTAGGAATTTGAGCCATTTTAGTGAACAACTTGAATCAAACATGGAATTAAATTCATTTAATGGTGTTGATGCAAGGCCTGACATTGTCATTATCAACTTCTTGTATAAATACACAAATGTTTTTCACCTCGTTGATTCATACACACAATATTTGCATTTTCAGACAAAGGATTGTTGGTGATAATATTATCAAAAGTCCAAAAATGTTGATGGATATGCTCCAATGTAAACAACCTATGTGTATGTTTCAATGTAAATAACATGTACATTGGTTGTTTGCGGGAGACAATTGGGAAATGTGAGTTGTTTGAATGGTTTCTTTCATGATCAAGTTATGATAACAAGTATAATAAAATTTGGCAAGAATCTCATAGGATTGAGTATTTGAAATCATGGTTCTCTAAAACCACATGACTTCAATTGTTGTGTTACAACTAATGTCCTGTGTAATTGCTATATATAAAATATAAACTTAATATGAAAATGAATAATGTGTTATATATCATATTTCCAATATTAACAATGTAGAAAAAATTTCAAACTTTGGAAACCAAGGATGGTATGATATGACATTAGTATCCCAATTACATACATTTAATTTTGGTTTTGACCTAATGGTTTGTTGGCAATAGTGTGTTGAAACATGGTTGTTGTAAAAGAGCAATAACTTCTTGTCATTTGAACTATATTAAGAATGTTCATTATAAACCTTTTTGAAACTATTAAGAGTTAGTTTTAAACATGTTATTATTTTATATTAATGGATAAATGCTTTTGACCATAGCTATGAACTAGAAAGAAGGGTTTTGAAAGGGCCCCACCATTTTACAAAGATTAGAAAAGTAGCATTAAAGACACTCATACAACACCATGGAACACCAACACAAAACAAACCAAGTTACTACAACAAAACAATAGCAAACTGGTAGTCCCCACATAGTAGGGTTAAGATGACGCATACAAGTCAAGGTGGCTTAAAGTCAATTTTTTTCAAGGAACTTTGGACCTTACTATTGCATATAGGTTGTCACTGATGTCAACAACAGAATGGAGTGTTGCAATATGGAAGAGTGTAAGTGATGTCAAAGGGAGATTGAAGCAGTATGGTGATCAATGAAGATATTATAGAATAAGTGATCAAAAGTATTGTGAAGCAAAGAGAAAAGGGATGGATCAATATCATTTGTACAGAAGGAGATGGATTAGTATCATCTATACATAATCATACCATATCTTCTGATGTGCATGTGTAAGTTCACAGCCTTGATATATTTATGTTTGAGGTTTGTGATGAATAGAGTTGGAGTCTTGCTATATGCTGACTATATGAATTCATGATACTTGCCACCTGATAAAGAAAGTTGTAAAAATATTGAAGGAAATCGTCTAAGTATAATAAAAGTCAGAGAAGGTGTTACAGGCTCACAAGAAGGTACCACATTATGTCGCAGTTGAAGTTATGAGCCCATGATTTGGACTATTGGCTAGATATTACACTCAAGCATCTATGTTTCAAGTTTGAGGTCATAATGTTTACCGCAAAGTTTTTTGGAGTTAAAACAATGAAGAGAGCAATGGAATAGGGTAAGTGCAGTCACAGAGAGATAGGAGAATGCTCTGCACTTCTCTGTAGATGAAGATATGAATGACTTAGCGATTTGAAGGACAAGTAGATGTGAGTATCAAGTATGCATGTCACAAGTTTCAAGTGATTATATGCACCACAGTTGGTTCTCCAGAAGTCTATTGTGTGAAGACAAGCATAGCCATTACTTAAGGTAAACATTGGGAGATAGTGGAGGCCACCACAATTCGCTGCATATTGGTATTTGGCCTTGCTGATTGAATGATAAGTTCATATAGTTGGTTGGTATGTGTTGTTCAAGTTTCAAATGATTATGTTCACCACAAATATGTTGATCATTGCTTTATCTTAGAACTATGTAAGCAGTGGTTATTAAGGGCACCAACATCAGAGTTCAAGTGTTTGCACCAGTATGAAATACTCTAAAATGATAAAAGAAGTGTATAGGATTTTTTTGTAAGACATAATATTTAGTGTGTCTGCATGATGTAATTGTTGACCTATTTTCCTCTACCCAGAGTTAAATAGTTTGCCTTGCATTTTCCTTGAAAATCCTTTAGAAATGACCCCTACAAGGCTTAAATCTTTCAAATACTCATGATATGCCTTGCAAAAAATCTCAAAAATCTAACCTTGAAAATCTTTGCAGAAAACCCAGAAAAACCCAGAAATCTTTTTGCTTCAAGTATTTTCTATCGCTAGGATTTATCAGTTTTATGCTTGTATTTTGAATGCATTTTTGAATGTATATTTGGATATACATTTGCCATTGTATGTTTATATGTACAAGTGCAATATACAAGGCCTAGATGCAATTGGCAAACATACAAGGTTGACATACAAGTGAGAATGTACAGTGGAATGTATATCGCCAACATACAAGTCCAACATGCAAGGCCGATATACAAAGATAATATGCATCGGCTACAGTTGGTGTACATCAACAGCGAAGTACAAAGGAAAGACATACAAAGGGCAATGTATATTTGACATGCATCAGGCACATATAGAGAGATGCATACAAAAGCCTTTGTATATTGAAATATACAAGGTCAATATACAAATCAGTTTGTATATGCAAGTCATACATATAAGAGTGAAAGAACAGTGCAATGTACATTGGCAAATATGCAAGGGAGAATGTATGTTCGCATTTGAACATTGGCAAATGTACAAATGCACATACAAAAGGGCCCATACAAAAGAGAATGTATATCGGCGCATATGCAAAAATGACATACAAGGCCGAATATACAAAGGAATGTGGGGTCCGCACAATGAACAAAAGAGAATGTATATTTTGCGTTGTATGTTTCCAACATACAATCAAAAACATACAAGGAAAAATGTACAGGGTCATATATACATTTGGTGGGGCCCGCAGACATATAAAGTAGAATGCACATCGGGCGCATGCAAAGAAAATGTGCAAGGGAAAAGATACAAGGATACATCGGCGACATACAAGTTAGAGATACAAAGTCAAATGTATATCGGCAAAATATACAAGTGTGAAAAGATGCAAAGAAAGGATACAAGGAGGCTTGTATGCATGTTTTCCATTGTATATCTTGCATGTATGTTCGCACATACAAAGGGTCATATATACATTTGGTGGGGTCCGCACATACAAAGGCTGGTGCATATACAAAGGAGGGACATACAAAAGCAAATCTGAGATACAAGGAAAAGTTGCATGTATGTTTGCACATACAAAGAAAGATACAAATGGTGGGGCCCACATGTTGTATGTATATCACTATTGTATATTCGCATATACAATGCGATATACAAGGAAAAAGATGCAAGCAATATACAAAGGAGAATGTATTTCGCGCACATACAAAGAAAGATACAATTGGTGGGGCCTGCCAATTGTATATAAGGTGATTGTATATTGTGATATACAAGGCGAAGATACAAAGAAAACATACAAGCCGGACCCGACCCAACAGTCAAAAGAAGTTGATAGTCTTCTAAAGTCCGCGGCTTGTATATTAAGTGCATTGTATATTTGCTATATACAAGCCGATATACCAAGGGATACATACAAGCCGGACGCGACCCAGAAGTCAATTTTGGCAAAATACAAGGTTTAGGTCCGCAGCTTGTATATTTTGCATTGCATATTGCGATATACAAAGGGGGGAGATACAAGGTCTGAATCTGATTGGAGATCAAATACAGCAGATAAATGTTGGAGTCCGCATTGTATGTATACATGCAATTGTATATGCGATATACAATCGCGATATACAAGGCCAACATACAAGGAGGAACATGTAGTTTTTTAGTGAAAAGCCCAAGCTTCATTTTAGCGACGAACCAGGTGGTGCCATGTGGCAGGGGACATACACGCAAAAGGTGATAGAGAAGTAAAAGGGCCTGCCCTTGTATGTGGCCATTGTATTGTATATACAAGGTGACATACATTTGAAGATACAAGCATATATACAAAGGCCTTTTCAAAAGACAAAGCCCGCACTTCCATGTTGGTCTATACAAAGTGCTTTGTACCTACAAAGACATTTTAGAGGCCGATTCAGATAGCGATATATACAGACAGTTGACCGAAACTTTGACCGCCTATAACTCTTCCATCCTGGCAAATTTCTACATACTGCAAGAGGCAAAAGTGCATATTTTTGCCTCCTCTTTCACTTGGCAAGCTTTTTGGGGGGTTTTCTTCCACTTTCAAAAATTGGATCTAGCGTTGCATGCTTGGCCAACATGACATTTCAGCAGTGATAGTTGCATATTCAGCTGAAGATATTTGTTGCATTCATTACTACAAATCGATGACTCTACAGACCACATTAAAGATGAAAAATATCTTTCATCTGCTCTATTTTTAGATCTTTTACACCATAACTGTAGGGCAGATGGACGTCCC
This sequence comes from Cunninghamia lanceolata, assembly GCA_027924645.1. NCBI lineage: Eukaryota > Viridiplantae > Streptophyta > Pinopsida > Cupressales > Cupressaceae > Cunninghamia > Cunninghamia lanceolata. Next base: position 5,859,207 of record BSBN01001185.1, on the reverse strand, counting down.
TTTAGCGGAGATATTTTTCGTGACAGTGCCCATGGGCAAAATTGTTGTAACCGACTGAGGTCAAAAATGAAATGCTATATATACATGTAAAACAGATGTATATGGTTGTTGGTTGTTCTTCAGGGCTATTTTTATAATGGCTACTTGGCCTCTATAATCAATAGAAACTGGTATTTTTGCCTCTCTTTTGTTATTTTTAGCACTATGTCTACTCTTTGGATTACTGTAGGCTGTGTATTGTGGACAAAGGTCCCTTTCATCCCTCTATTATTCTATCTGGACCTCTCTAGAATTAATATGAGTTTGTGTAAGTCTTTCTAGCTATGAGATTATTACTGTGTCTATTCAGTTACAGCCAAACACATTTAAATCTGGTGTATCACTTTTATTTTGTTTTAGCATTCCTTCTAACCCTTTTCCCTGCAAGCATTAGCACTAGGTTTAGATATTTTTTCTCTGAGCTTAGAGGAAGCTAGCCTTCTCTAGAGGTTTGATCTCATTTCACAAGGTCCCACACTTCGAGATCATTCCCATGTTACTCCAGATTGCTAAAGTTTCACAATTGCAACAAAGGGTGCAAATCTAGGTGATAACAGTAATTTTGTCTTCCTTGGTACCACTTTGGGTCTACATCCAAATACAAGGAAGGATAGAGGTTTGCGGAGCTGACTTGGTGTATGATGAAGACCTTGTTCTGTGTGCCAACTTGGAAGAATGTGCTAAAGTGAAATAGGACCTAATTATGCCTTGTTCTTGAACTTCACTTGATTTCTACTTTTCACATATGTTTTGGAGCTGACTATTGTGGCCACTACACGTTCCATGTTATACATTTTTAGGGCCCCTTTAAAACAAGGGGAGAGGGAAGGGATAACCTCCAATGTAGACCCAAATTGAGCCCCATAGGTGTAAAAAGAGTAGTTGAATGTTGCACCAAAACCTTTAGTAGAGCATGATTAGTAGATTCATCACCTATCGACATGAGTTTAAGGGGTTTCAAAGGTGGAGCCACCAATATTGGGCCTTGAGAAGAAGACCCATGAAGAGAAATCTATGAAGTCATAGCATTCCCAAGGAGATCCAACTTGTGAACAAGGGCCTCCAAGGTCTCATTCATGGAGTCTTCCTCAAGTTCAAAATCACCAACAATCAAATGATCGTGGATGGAATTCCTCCACCAAGTCACCTCACCCTTCTTACAATGAGAATTAGGGAACTTTGAAACAAGGTGTCCAATAGCAAAGCATTTCCTACAACAAAAGAGAAGACCTCATAGTTGAGTGTCTGAGTAGACAATCTATCCGCAATAAGTAGGACAATATCCCTAGGTAGATCCTTAGAGGTGTCAATGTCCACAAGAATACAAGCATAGGTAGTATGGCCAAAGTTTGAAGACATTGCATCCTCCTAAAAAATGACCAAGAGTGTTGCCAATATATTCAAAGCATGAAACTTCCTAATATTGGAGAGAGAAATTGAGTAGTCCAACCCAAACAGGCATAATACTTAAGGATTATATTAAAGGGTTGAATGAGGGAAACTACAATTTGAGTGAATGGGAATGTTTCTTATCATCTTCCAAACTCCACCATCTAGCACATGTTTCTTATCATCTTCCAATCAAAAGAATGCAATGAAAACAACATTAAGCATGTTATTGTAATAAACACATGTGACTCACATTAATAATAAAGGAAGTACATTGAGTTCTTGGATATTGTGTGTGTCCCTTATAAGTCTATATTTTTTTAATGTTAAAATGAAATTTGTAAGTGATAGAGAGTTTAGTAAAAGTTTCATACCATCTTGTAAAAGATAAATTTGATAAGAGTGTAATGTGGATCATCCTTTCTTAACTATTCTTGTAATATATTAGTCACACCAAGTTTGTGTTGAGTTACTCATTGGGAATTAGGAGCTTACATGTTGGCTCTAATCATGGTGTTAGATGTGACTTATGGGGGGCCTATCCAAACCCTATTGCTCCTACTTCAATAAGATTTGTTTAATGTAAAAAAAATTTACACCTAGATTTGTTTAATGTAAGTTACATTGTGGGCCAGAACTCACTGGACCCAAGATCTTTTTTCACATCTTAAATTGGAAAAATATGATATTATAGGAATGAGTTGGTTAGAATAACACAATATTTTTATAAGATGTGCAGGCAAATAGATTATCTTAGACATAGGGATATGTCAAATTTTACAGGGGGAGATACAACCTGTTGATGATTATTTTTACACATTCATAAGAAAAGATAAAATTCATAAAATGAACCTCACTATCTTGAAAGATATGAAGAAATCAATTAAGATTACTTAATCCCAAGTTTCTGTATGGTCAGGTCTTGATCTTGTGGACAGTTTAGTAGGTTATTATGAAGCTGTAATATGCAAGGAGCCTTACTTGATTGAAAGTGACTAATGACTTACTGGACTCTAATTATGCAAAATAATGCAAATATCAACATTTTATCCAATCATTTGCACAAATCTGTTACTGTATCACAAAGATTTGTATGATTTTATATTAAAACATGCTTTCCTTTTCAAATATGTATAAAGATTGCTAAATATCAACTCAATTGCTCTTAAATTTTTCAAATGTTAGACAATCTCCTTTAGATTTCTGTGTTTAAGCTAAGTATTTCAAAGTTTGGGAAAAGTTAGAGAAATTCAAATTAAACATCACTTGCTATAGGATCTAAATGCTCTGTTGTGCACATGGTAAGAATTACAACAAATTTAATTAAATCAGCAGAATAAATCATTAAATGCAAATATCCTTAGTATTTTCATGAATATGCATCCAAGATTGCGAGCTTTAAGATAAATTGTTTCAAATACAAAGAAGAGCCAGAAGACACTAAGAAAATAGACATAGAATTCTAGATTCATTTATATTCAAAACACACAGTCATATATGATTTACAATGTATGAATGACTCTTAGCTTCATTAATCAAATTCACAAAAAATTACAATGCTTTACAGATACAATAACAAAGATGGACATTCCACACGTTCCTTAGTGCAGACACAGGCGACCTCCTCTAAACTAAAATACTCCTTCTACTCAAAGTTTCAGAACAAATTACAATTGCTAGCTAGTTTCTACAAATCCCTGTGTAAATAATATACAAGTAGCAAAGTTCCTTATATAGATTTTGAACTTCTCATTGCTACGGCTACAAATTCTATCTACGGCTGAGATCCCTCCATTTTTTATCAACGGTGCATCTTTGTCTCATAACCGTCTGCCAAAATATCTATTTGGCATCTTTTCCTTTCATTAAAGGATGCTGTTAGAATCTTTTACAAAATAAGGTTCCCCTTTCTTCATTGACTTTCTCTCGTTGATGCTCTTTATTTGACTTCTTCTCAGAAACCATTGCTCTTGTTTGTCTTCTCACTTTTTCAAATATTTTTTGAAATTGCCGATTACACCTTCTACAAAGGTGCGGTCCCCTCCTGGACACTTTGCCAAAATGTATTCTTGCATCACAACCCTTTCCTTTAACTTATTTTCTTTGTTTTCTAAGCCTTCTCTTCTCTTCTTGTATTTCTTCACTTTAACACTTTCTTCCATCAATGTATCCATCATCTGTTTGCTGAGATTTGAATCAGGATTTTCTATGCATGGTACAAATATGACATTGAATTCTGTTAATGCCCTTTCTAAATCATATGCTGGCATTTCCGTACATTCATGCTGCAAGAGCCTTTCTGTTATCTTCTTATGCATCTTGATCATCTCACCTTTTTTCTCTTCTAAATCCTCCATAACTGTTGCACATTTTCAGAGGTTATCTTCCTCAAACTTAAGCTCTAATATTGTCTGTGGCACTTGATTTGCCAATGTAATAGTAAGCGCTCCTTCATTGATCAATTATTCTACTCTTTCTTCAACTTCTGTCAACTACTCAATCTCAGACATGCATTCTTCTTTACTAACTTGGCACTTATGTATAAGTATCATACACTTATTCTTTTCTTCTGTAACCACCTTCCAAATTTTCACAACTTGCCTTATTGTTCGCTCACCCTCTTACATAAAATATTTAAACCATTCATCAAAAATGTTAGCTTTGAGCCTTTTATTCTCCATGTCTTTTATTTCTTCTTTTCATACTATTGCTATGTTAGTAGATAATTCTAGAACTGTGGCACTGGGATGAAATATCCCTTTAATAAATTGTTGAAGTTGGATAATGTGTCCTTTTAAGTAATCTTGTTTGTCCTTGTCCTTTCTCAGCATTTCTGCTGTCACTTGGTGTATATCTTCCCATTCATTGATGTGTTGTTCTCTTGTAGAATGCCCAAGGTCAAGATTCAATATCTTATATTCCTCCAAGGCTATTTCACCTTTTGCCTTTTCCTTTTGTGGTATGGCTAGGTTCAGAATTCTAGATCCACCTGGACCTCTCTGTATAGAAGACATTGTCCTAGCCTTTCTCTTTTCTTTTGTTGGAGTGGTCTTCTCACCTAACAAACTTTTAATGTCAATTGGTGCTAATTGTACCTCTTTCTTTTCCTTTCTTATTTCTCCTCCTAACCAGGCATGAATTTCTTTTATGCCATTTGTAGCTTTAATTTCATCAATTACCTCTTCATGAGGTCTCTCTGTTTCCACTTCTTCTTGTTGTTGATCTTCCTACTGTTGTTGTTCTTGTTGTTACTCTAGTTGTTCTTGTTGTTGCTTTGGTTGTTGTTCTTCTTATTGTGGAATTTGTTGTTGTTGTTGTGGAATTTGCTCCATGGGATCCTTTTTTTATTATTTTGATTCAACCTCATTTTCTTCCTCTTCTATTTCAGTATCTCCTCCATCTTTAGCCTCTTCTTCAGGAGGTTCTTCTTCTTGATCATCTTCTGTATGTATTTGTTCCACATCTGGCATGTTAACATCTTGTATTTGTTCATCATCTTTATTTTCATCCATATTTTCTGTTGCCTTTGTACCTTCAATTCCCTTCGCTTCATCTTCTATTTTATCTATACCTTCTGTCTGTACTTGCTCTGTATGTACAGGGGAATTTTCTTTTGTGCTATCTTCTTTTACTTCCTTTCCATGATCCTGCACATCTTCTGTATTATTTTCTTCTTCACTTGGCTCATCATACATGTTCATCATATTTAAGGCATCTACCTCTGATGTATCTTCCATTGTTTCTTCTTCTGCTGAAGCATGCCTTTCTGTGCTTACCTCTTCAAGTGTTTCTTCTTTTTTAGCTTCTTCAATTTTATGTGCCTCTTCTTGGACATCTTTAATTATTTCAGGAGGAAATAAAGTACCAAATGGATCTGGTGCAGAAGCACCTACCTGACAGCTGGCCTCCTTGAGGCAGTTAGTTAGTTTGAGTCTTGGTTATGTTTTCAAGAAGGTCTGATAAGACCAAATGCATGTAATAAGGTCATGTTGATCATGATAAGATCACGCTGACCATGCTTTTACTATTTTTAGTTAGTTTGTTAGAACAGCTGTCATGCTGTAGGATCGGTTGGATCTCCCAGCCGCCTGGAGAGTTCCCAGCCGCTTGGAGTCGGGTCAGTAGTACTCGTAGGAAAATCTATTTAAGGATGAGGATCGGTTGATATTGCATACATATAGAGATATCATCGATCATAGTATTGTATTGCATTGAGAAGTCAGATTGCAGAGAGAGATTGAGCATTGTAATTGCATCTTTTGAAATCAATAAAGATCCTGTTTGTGTTCATTTTCTGTTTGCCCTTCATTGTGATCGATTTGCTGTTTTGGTGGTTATATGGATTCGCTGATCCATTCCACCGGTTGATTCGTCGAATCGGTGGAATGGCTGTGTACAGTAGGTTAGGAGGTAGTTTGTGTTTTCTGTTTGTTCGCATGCAGGTGTGCAGGATCGCGGTCGAGAGGTGTTGAGAAGCCTAGCATCCTCATGTGCTAGGTCAAGCTGATAGAGTGTGGAAGATCACCCTGGAAGTGGATCGAGTCAACCCAGGAGGTTCGGCGGATCAGAACAGTGAAAATCCGCTAAGGTTGGAAGTTCGTTAAAACGGCATCATCAGGATATTTCTGCCAATATCCTGCAGTCGCTTTGGACATCGTCATCCGGATAAGTGAAGATGAGCATGATGCAGTTGAGTGCATGAAGTGAATGTGCGTCGGGGTGATCATCATCAGGAGTTGCCGAAGAGGAGTGCATCGGCATAAGGTAGAAGATCGGGTTATGAAACTGACGAAGTTTGCATATTTCAAGTGCATCAGGATGTTTTAAGTCAGATATATACTCAGTGTATATATCACCGTCAGGATCATCTCTCGGGGGTGCTCATCATCCGCATATCGCTAGCAGATGCGGGAATGAAAGTTCAGTTTTTGGCTAAGTGTTGAAGAGGTCATCAGGATATTGTGTGATGTCATCGTCATCAGGATATGACGTCATCGTCATCAGGATATTGAGATATCACCCTATGCGTATTGATCCTGTTGTCGCTAAGTGGTTAGGTATCAGCGTAGGCAGAAAGTTGTGTTAACATCATCAGGAGGTTTCGAGAGAACCGGATAAATCATATCATGATGCTGTTGCTTGTGTCGTCGGCTATAGGGGTATCGAAGGGAAACTGCTGAAGTTGTCGTCATCAGGATATTTGGAGCAACCGAATATTTGATATCCTGCTGACGAAGAGAGTGTTGAATATCATGATGATGCCGATAGTGTTTGGCTCCCGATGAACAGTGCAACAGGAGGATGTTTGCGCCCGTTGAGTATCATGATGATGATGATAGGCGGAAGACGGAGGAAGTGAATAGTAGTCGGCAGGAGGATAATTGTGATCGTCCGAAATATGATGATGCTGTTGGTGTTTGCAGGAAATATGATGATGATGCTGAGCCGATAGGGATTTTTATCATGCTGTTTGTATATTTGGCTCCTCCTTCCTGTTAGTAAGCTCCCGTTGCGTTACACTCTGCATCATAGTGGTATCAGAGCAAAGGTTAGGATCTTCTAGAAAAGATAAGCAGGATGTCAGACGAAGAAGGAACATCGGAGGTTCCAACAAGGATGACCAACGCTGAGTTGGCAGTTCTGGTGAAGAAACAGATTGCAGAAAGCAAGGCCGTGAAGGCTCAGAATCAGGAGTTGAAAGATGAGTTAGCAAAGTTGAGGAGCAGAGTAGGTTCTGGTAGAGAAGAAGATAGGGAAGAAGAAGAGATCCCTAATTGGAGCGAGGAGGTCGTTCCTGCAGACCAGAGACCACTGTTGAACGCCCTCAAGGCCATGGAGAGGAGAACCATGGATGTGAAACTGGATTTGCCAGTATTTACAGGTAAGATGGACCCTGATTCAGTGGAGTGGATAGACTGTTTGAACAATTTCTTTGTAACAGAGGAGATACCAGAACAACAGAGAGTGAAGATAGCACAGTCAAAGATGAAAGAAGCTGCCTTGACATGGTGGAATTTTGTTCAAGATGATAGAGTACAGGAAGGAAAACGTAGAGTTGCCACATGGAAGAAGATGATGGCATTAGTAAAAGAAGCTTATATCCCATTGGATTACAGTATCCAATTACACAAGAGGAAGCAAAACCTGAAGCAGAAGGAGCTAGATGTCAGCTCATATACAGAAGAATTCATGAAACTCTGTATGAAGACAAAGGTAAAGGAAAGTGAAGAAGAGAAGGTAGCCAGATACCTTAATGGATTGAGGTTTAATATTCAGGATGATTTAAGTCTGCATAATCCAGATACAGTTCAGAAATGTTTCCAGTTGGCATTGAAAGTGGAAGAGAAGTTAAAGAGAAAACAAGAACAAAACAATAGAGGAAGAGGATCAGCCCATAGAACAAGGCAAACCAATGAGAGTCAAGAAGACACTGATAAAGGACAGGGACAGTCTGATTTCAGAGGTGGATGGAAAGGTAATAAAGGTAGATTTGGAGGTGGTAGAGGTTCTACTACATTTTCAGGGAAATGTTACACCTGTGGTGAGTTTGGTCATCCATCCTTCAAATGTCCAGAAAACAAAGGTTCATCATCCAGAAATGATAGAACGAGTGACAAGAGAGTACAACTTGTGCAAGAAGAGAAAGAAGAGAAAAGTGTGCAGAGTCCAAACACTTTTCAAAAGGATAAGGAGGCTGATAATTGTGGATACCCAGAAAGTGGAGAATCTCTACTGATGAGAAAAACAGTGACTACCATGAAGGTACCTGACGAAGAATCCCCACAAAGAAGAGCTCTTTTCAAGACCACATGCAAGAGTAAAGGTAAAGTATGTAAGGTTGTCATTGATACTGGTTCAACAGACAACATGGTATCTCAAGAGATGGTGGATAAACTGAATTTGGAAAGGATTCCACATCCACACCCTTACAAGGCATCTTGGGTGAGTGATAGTCATTCACTTTTTGTCTCTGAACAAGCATATGTGGATTTTCAGATTGGAGCATATCAGGATAGAATTTTGTGTGATATTTTGCCCATGGAATGTTGTCACCTACTGTTGGGTAGACCATGGCAATTTGATCGAAGGGTACTGTATGATGGGTATGCTAATACCTACACCATCCAGAAAGATGGGAAGACTATTAAGTTGATGCCATTGCAGGCAAATGCTGCAGTACAGAGGGCAGCCCAAGTCATTTTAATGGGAAAGAAGGAATTTGTGCAGAAGCCTATAGGAGCAGGCATGCAGGCAGTTGAGAACACTGCAGGGAAAGGAGTTGTTAAAGACAACAAGCTGAAGAAAGTTTCAGTTGTGACTGACAGGGGTCAGTAGCAGGTTCAGAAACAGGTGTGTAAACAGCAACCAGTTGAGAGGAATGACAAGGATGTTGTCATAGTTGGGACTATTGCTTGTCCTATAAAGATTGACCGGAAGACAGAGTTGAACATTGCAGCAGTTCAAGAGGCAGTTCAGACAGAGGTTCTGGTCAGACAACCTGACAAACACAAGGTATGTGAGAGAAAGGCCTACATTGACAGGCATGAGGGTTCACTTGCAAGAAAGCAAGTTACAGTTCAGAAGTCTTGGAGCAGCCAAGAGCCAGCAGAGGATAAAGCTGGAACAGGTCAGAAGACTGACAAGGCAAAGTGTAAAGGTGGAGGACTTCCATATCCTAACTCATGGGACATGAGTTATTTTCTTTTGGGGAGTATGGTGCAGAAGTACCTACCTGACAGCTGGCCTCCTTGAGGCAGTTAGTTAGTTTGAGTCTTGGTTATGTTTTCAAGAAGGTATGATAAGACCAAATGCATGTAATAAGGTCATGTTGATCATGATAAGATCACGCTGACCATGCTTTTACTATTTTTAGTTAGTTTGTTAGAACAGCTGTCATGCTGTAGGATCGGTTGGATCTCCCAGCCGCCTGGAGAGTTCCCAGCCGCTTGGAGTCGGGTCAGTAGTACTCGTAGGAAAATCTATTTAAGGATGAGGATCGGTTGATATTGCATACATATAGAGATATCATCGATCATAGTATTGTATCGCATTGAGAAGTCAGATTGCAGAGAGAGATTGAGCATTGTAATTGCATCTTTTGAAATCAATAAAGATCCTGTTTGTGTTCATTTTCTGTTTGCCCTCCATTGTGATCGATTTGCTATTTTGGTGGTTATATGGATTCACTGATCCATTCCACCGGTTGATTCGTCGAATCGGTGGAATGGCTGTGTACAGTAGGTTAGGAGGTAGTTTGTGTTTTCTGTTTGTTCGCATGCAGGTGTGTAGGATCGCGGTCGAGAGGTGTTGAGAAGCCTAGCATCCTCATGTGCTAGGTCGAGCTAATAGAGTGTGGAAGATCACCCTGGAAGTGGATCGAGTCAACCCAGGAGGTTTGGCAGATCAGAACAGTGAAAATCTGCTAAGGTTGGAAGTTCGTTAAAACGGCATCATCAGGATATTTCTACCAATATCCTGCAGTCGCTTTGGACATCGTCATCTGGATAAGTGAAGATGAGCATGATGCAGTTGAGTGCATGAAGTGAATGTGCGTCGGGGTGATCATCATCAGGAGTTGCCGAAGAGGAGTGCATCGGCATAAGGTAGAAGATCAGGTTATGAAACTGACGAAGTTTGCATATTTCAAGTGCATCAGGATGTTTTAAGTTAGATATATACTCAGTGTATATATCACCGTCAGGATCATCTCTCGGGGGTGCTCATCATCCACATATCGCTAGCAGATGCGGGAGTGAAAGTTTAGTTTTTGGCTAAGTGTTGAAGAGGTCATCAGGATATTGTGTGACGTCATCGTCATCAGGATATGACGTCATCGTCATCAGGATATTGAGATATCACCCTATGCGTATTGATCTTGTTGTCGCTACGTGGTTAGGTATCGGCGTAGGCAGAAAGTTGTGTTAACATCATCAGGAGGTTTCGAGAGAACCGGATAAATCATATCATGATGCTGTTGCTTGTGTCGTCGGCTATCGGGGTATCGAAGGGAAACTGCTGAAGTTGTCGTCATCAGGATATTTGGAGCAACCGGATATTTGATATCCTGCTGACGAAGAGAGTGTTGAATATCATGATGATGCCGATAGTGTTTGGCTCCCGATGAACAGTGCAACAGGAGGATGTTTGCGCCCGTTGAGTATCATGATGATGATGATAGGCGGAAGACGGAGGAAGTGAACAGTAGTCGGCAGGAGGATAATTGTGATCGTCCGAAATATGATGATGCTATTGGTGTTTGCAGGAAATATGATGATGATGCTGAGCCGATAGGGATTTTTATCATGCTGTTTGTATATTTGGCTCCTCCTTCCTGTTAGTAAGCTTCTGTTGCGTTACACTCTACATCAGGATCTACTGATCTTGTTTCTTCTTGTACCTTTTCTTCTCCATGTTCTATGTTGTGCTCCATTTACATTTTAGCTTCAATTCTTGGCTCCTCCTCTTCACTCAGGAAATCACTTGAATCTTCTTCTATTTCAATCCCTTTTCCTTTATACATTGCTCTTTCCTCACTATCACTACTCTCAATATGCACAGTCTCCACAATTTGTTTGTCTTTGTGAATTTCTGACTCCTATTACATTTCTTCAGCCAACTCTATTTTTACTTTAACATATGTTTGTCTTTTCTCAGGTGAAGTGGAGGCACTAGATATATTACTCATCTTTTCACCTACTTCCTATGCTCCAATTACACCAACTGCTTTAGAAGTCTCACCTTTTGACAAACTTATTGGGATTGCCCTTCCAATTTGTTGTCCTACTGCTTCTTTAGCAGTCTATGCTTCTTCTGCACTTATTTCATGACTTATTGACTTTGCATCAACAAAAGTATCTGATGCCATTGCTACTATTATGCCTGAAGCATATGGATCCATTAAAGTAGCATTTTTCTCTTTTTCCACAATTCTGGCCTCTACAATCTTCCTTTTCTCCTCATAAAAGCATTGTAGCTCTTCACTAGGCACTGCCTTTCTTTTCTCCCTTTCTTTGGATATGTGATTTCTTTTCCTTCAACCTTAAGTTCCTCAACTTTATCTTTTAGCCATGTCTTTGAAAATAGTATCATTGGTTCAAATAATACATCTAGAGATGTATTCTGGGGTTTTAACCAATCAGGCTATGTAATAGGAGCTAGCCTTGCTTCTGCATAACTATGATGTAACAATTTATCATCATCCTGAACCTCTGGAGGCACATATATGTTACCTATAGATTTCATTTGCTCAATAGTTAATCTTTTATGATTTCTTTTCCTTACTTCCCTGTCATTCTTGAAATCAACCCAAAAATCCTCAATGTGTATCTGATGTTTATATTTTTTATCCACAAAGTTCTGGATTTTGTGAAAAGGATCAAAGTTTCTGACTAAATAAAATTCTTGAAAGCCATAATATCTCAGCTCTTGTTCTGAACAACTTGCAACCTCTTCACTAGAAAAAATAATTTCTACCAATACCCCAAGGCAGCTTTAGATTTCCTCTATTATTGAACTTCCTCTTATACATTCTGAAAATATTCAAATTTTGCCTTGAAAACTCTTAACACAATCAATTTATCAGAAGGATACCTAGGCAGCATAAATGGTTTCCCTTCAAATCATTCAGTCCTTATATAAGTAAAATGCTCAAACTGAATAAACTATGAACTATGCAATCTAATTGCATCTTTTGCATCTTTAGATAATCTTTTGTTAGGTTCTTCTCTCAACACCCTTACCATGTAAGTATAAAAGACATCATTAACCAAAGCAAACTTTTTCAATGCATTCACTTCTTGTAGGTCAGGATAGTGTTCATACACTAATTTCTAATTAGGACCATTTCCCAAGGTACCTACCCTTTCAATTCCATGAATGTAGGGTCTAATTTCTGCAGCACAAGAGTATAACACATAAGAAGACAGATAAAAGGGCAACATTTTTTGTTGTCTCAGCATGGCCTGCTTCCAAATAGTCGTACTTATTGCCTTGGTCCAATGGATTTGCCCCTACTCCTTTTCTCCTGCTCTTATGAATTCAATGACAGTGAACATCCATGGTTCACATTTGGTGCCATCTCTTAATCTAACTAACCTACTCAGCATAGTGATCATCAAATGAATTTCTTCTTTGAAGTATATCCTCATCAAATTCTTATGTACCCTGGCTATAGCCTTGGGATTACTCTCTGGGTTGTACCAGTTGTGGAATATTTTACCTTTACATTCTCCTTCATTTGTGTAGAAATATTCATTATATTGATCAATATCAATATCCCTCATTTTTTCTTTAATCTCTAATCCAAATGTTCTGGCAATCCCCTCTGTGGTTAAATCAGCAATTAGCCTGTCATGTAACATAATCTTCCTAGTGGCTAGATCATATAAAATCACACAATCTAGACATAAATCCCTAGCCTCCATTGCTAGTGGGAAACCTGCAGCTCTGTATAGTCCATTTTCTGAGATACACTTCATATCTTGTGAGGCATCTGCAGCAGTAATTTTCTTCAATGCATCCTCTGAATCATAATTTCCTATGTTTGTATCTGTGCCTACTACACTCGTGCTGATCAGGGATAAACAACCTCTGTGAAAAGGCAATTCTTCTTTCTCTACTTCTTTTCATGGCTTCCTTTCTTTTTTTACCTTGCCCCCTGAATCTTTCTTCTGTTTTGGGGCCCATCCTGTAGAAACATGCATCTTTTATCTTTCATTTTATTTTCATGCTTAGGGTTTTTACTACGAATTTCTACTTTTACCATTTTACCCTAATTCGTTTGTGTTTTATGTCTTTTACCTTTTAAATTCGTTAAGCTCTACTTAGCTAATTAACAGTTAAAATAGTAATTTGACAAATGCATATGTTTTAGACTGAAATTACTAAAATCAACATCATATTTTACCATTTGAAATTAAATGGTGTTTCGAGATAAATACCTATTTTTCGTGACCATTTAACCGTTGCTGTTGACTTACTTTTACCTTTTGCTTTTTTTCCTAGCTAATGTAACTCTGTTGCCTCAAGCTGCTCAATTTTACTATAAAAGTGCTCCTTTTTGCAAATTTTACTTTTAACAGTATATTCGAAAGCAAAATAACCTTATATTTACCCTAACCCTCGTTAAATTTTACTTTTCTTGAGTGTTAGACTTGCATTAATTACATCAATTAATGCGCTACAACTTTGGCTTTCTATTACAGTGTTTACATTTTTTAAACTTTTTACCATTAGCTCATCTCTACATACATTACTTTTCTTTATATTCTCCCTTGTATGTTTTCTTTTGTAACTTCTCATTGTATCTTCAAACATACAATCACTTTATGCATACAATTGAACTAAGGTTCTTTTCCCTTTTTACCTTTTCCATACTTCATTGTATATCACTGCTTGTATATCATGTTTATATAAGTGCATACACAACAAACTTATACAAAGCGCTTTCCTTTTCTCTCTCCTGATGTCTTCACTTTCTTTGTATATCGGATATGTATGTCGTAAACATACAAGTGTTAAAATATACACAGTCTTTTGTATTTTTTAATTTCCTTGACATCCGGCTTGTATCTTTTCTGCTTCGCATCTTTCGCTTTGCATATCTTGGCTCAATACATACAAACACATTTGCATGTACATTCAGACTCATCTCTTTCTATAAACCATAGTTTATTCATTTTTGATTCCACACAATGTATATAACGCAATGTACATTCCAATATACAATCAGGCTTGATACATTATATATACCATATTTTAATCCTCCCTGGATTATGCCTTGTATATTTCCCAATGTATGTTACTGACTCACACATACAAATGTGTGTAACATACAATGATTTAACATTACTCCATAGTTATTTTGGTTCTGGCTTGCATAAAGTGTTGCACATTTCCTTGTATATTTCTTTTGATTCAAATATACAAAACCCGATATGTAAACGTCAGACCTAACTGTTTATTCATTTGAACTTTGAGCCCTTTTAGTTTTGACTTGTATAAAGTGCAATGTATGTCTAATATACATTAAGTAATGATACATTGTATTAACCACATTTTACTTTTCTTTAGTTCTGCGTTGTATGCATATCAAATGTATGTATCCAAACATACAATGAACTCCGATGCATCATTTATATCGTATTTTAATTTTCTTTCAATTCTGAGTTGTATATACTACAATGCATGTCTCTCGATACCTACATACAAAACCTAAAATATACAACCATTATATCATATTTCATAAAATCTCAATTCCGCGACATGTATAACTCATTGTATATCTCACTTGTATATTTTTCCTTTGCCAAACATACAAGCCTAACATACATTCACTAGAATCGACTGACCATTCATTTCCACTTTAACTCTTTTCGGGTCCGACTTGTATGTGAAGATAAAGTGTTAATAAAATGCATACAAGTATAACCCCATACCAAAAACCCAACGACTTCCCCTCTTGCGACTAACATAAAAGCATGATATACAAATGAATTTGCATATGAAATGACTTTGTATATACAAAGAGATTTGTATATACAACATACAAACCCTCTGATTGTACATTTACTTAAAACCCTTATAACTTGCAAAATACTATGAATTTTAAAATAGTTCAAAAAAGCAACCCTCACTCTTTTTTTACAAGGAATTCACCCATACTATGCCCTAGTACTCAATGTTATTTTTCTTCATTTTCAACAAGGTTTGTACTTTCAATCTCTTTTCCTTTTACCACCAAGCAGACCCACACAAACAAGCAAAGAAAGCCAGCCACAGCAGGGGTCCTCATTTTGCTAAGGAGTAAAATGGGGCATGTTGTGAGCATCACAACAACTAGCAACCAAATAAAACAATTAAATTAACAAAACATTAAAGAAAACAAAATGAAATAAATTTATAATTTCAAACTATCTTTTCATGCAAATTATTATCTAACTTGAGACTCAATGTATTCAATAAGGTGCATGAATTTTCCTTTTTAGTTTAAGTGGGTGCACGTGATTAATAATCCTCATCTTGAAAATTAGTTGAACAAACCAGTGACTGATATTAGACTACCTAGTTTATATCATTCTCTTATAGCGAACCAGATAGAGCTTTGCTGCCAGTAGGCGTCCATAGCCCCGACAAGGTTATCGTTACAATTCTCCTAAGTAGAACCCCACTGCCAGCAAGTATCTATAGCCCCGGTAGAGTTACTTAGATGACTTAACTTGGATTTCATTAAAATCCATTTTATTTATTTATATTTTGTATTTAATAGAGATTTCATAAGATATTATAGTTGTAAATTCATGATGCAAGGAATGATCACTTGCTGAAATTAAGCTAATAATTGTAATGGTAGCAAGGGTGACCTCTGATTTTTCACCTAATATCTACACTGGTAAGTTCAACAAACCCAAGCATTTTAGATGTGTCATTGTGAGAAACTTCCCTTGAATACTCAACCCACAATTATTGAATACAAATTTTCACAAGTCGACTAACTTTCTACATTCATGACAGTCACAACAAATTATGTATAAATTTCAAATAATTAACTTGAATGTTCTGAATTTTCTATTATTTTCATTAGTTGTTAGTTTGCTCCTGTATACTCCAAAATAAAACAAACATCCCTGCTAAAGCAACGCAACACACAAACAAACCCAACAAAACAAAACAAAAAAAAACACAAAACAAAACAAAAACAAACAAACAAAACAACAAAAACAAATAAAACAACAAAAAACAAAAAAAATAAAAAAAAACAAAACTGTACATTATTCACACTATTATACAAAATAGACCAATAATCTTCACCTCAAGCCTGAAAGTAATATTTCAAGTGTTGGCTATTAACTGGTAATGGCACATCTTCTCCAGTCAAGGTCTTGAGCCTAAAAGTGTTGTCTCCTATTATTTCTAAGACCTATAATGAACCTAACCATAACTTGTCAAATTTTCCATGATTCCCTTTCTTTTCATGTGCTTTATCCCAGCACAACACTAAGTCTAAAATTCTAAACATTTTGACTCTTGCTCTTTTATCAAACCATCTTTTAACCACTACTTGATGTTTAGCAAATTTCTCAATAGCTTGATCTCTTTTCTCATCTAATTGCAGCATCTGAACAATTATGGCTTCCCTGTGATCATTAAAGCCTAAATATTCATTAGCAAACTTCTAGACTGGTATTCTTAGATTTACTAGAAGTATGGGATCAATCCCATCAACTAAGTGATAAGTTGCATTACCTAAGGTTGATTTAACCTTAGTCCTATCTACCCACAGCGCATATTTTAACAATGTGTTCCATTCTCTTGGATTCTTTTCAATTAGCTTCTTGATTATATCTAATAAAATTTTGTTTGTAGACTCAGCTAACCAATTCCCCTGAGGATAATAGTTTGAAGAAAACTTTAAAACTATTCCATTTTCAAATGCCCATTTAGAAAGTTTCAAAGAGGAAAATGTAGGGCCATTGTCACATACCAATGAATATGGAGCTCCAAACCTAGTTATGATGTTCTCTTCAAGGAATTTGATTACTACCTCAGTAGTAGAGAATTTGCAACATGTGGCTTTAGTCCACCTTGTACAGCAATCAGTCACTGTCAATATAAATTTGTGTCCTACAGATGATGGAGGGTTTATAACTCCAATGAAATCTAAGCCCCACTGTGCAAATGGCCTAGACTCAATAACTGGTTGTAATGGATTAGCCTAATTTCTCCCTTTATCTGTTGTAGTTTGACAAATGTGACAACTTCTAATGTGACTTTTTGTATCCTTAAACATAGTAGGCCAATAGTATCATGCTCTCAATATCTTATGTGTTGTGGCTAAATGGGAACCATAAGCAGTTCCATATTTATAATGTAGCTCCAGCAATACCTTGTCTGCTTCATCTCTATTTAAACATCTTAAATATATTCCTTCATGGTTCTTGAATAGAAGACCTCCTTGCACCATGTACTTTTGTGCTTTGATCTTTAAAGCTCTTCTTTGTGAAGATTTCATCTTGCTTGGATATTTCCCCGATATCAGAAAAGTATTCAAATCATCATACCACCCTGATGCATCACTAGTGTTCAACACATATTGTTGTTTCACCAAATTTGGGTTTGTATTGGCTATGGTTTGTACTAAAGCTTGTCCTCTGACCAACTTCATTGGGATAATTTCCATATCAAATTCTTGCAAAGTTGTTATCCATTTAGCTCTTTTCTCTCTAGGCTCATTCTGCATCAGCAACATCTTCATTGCTGCATCAGGAACTATGGCTTTAACCTGACTACGTAAGATATAATGTCTAAATTTTTTTACTACTCTTACCAGTACAAACACCTGTCTTTTTGTATCAATATATTTCAACGGTGCATCCTTCAGAGGTGCACTCATAAAAGTAATGGGCTTTTCTTCATTATCTTCTCCCTTCTGTGTCAAAGAAGCTGCAATGGAATGTGAAGAAGCAAAAGAATAAATATAAAATGGCTTTGTATAGTCTGGACTTGTCAATACAGGAGCATTAGAAATAGCTTCCTTGATATCTTCAAATGTAGCTTTGGCTACCAGTGTCAATTCTATCAATACATCCTTCTTCAACATGGCATTCAGCGGTTGTACAATCTCTACAAACCCTGTAATGAACTTCCTGACAAAATTAATTTTACCAAAAAATGATTTTAATTCCTTCTTAGTGTTTGGTAATTGTAATTTCTTTATTCCTTCTATTCTATAAGGATCAATAGATATACCATTCTCAGAAATGACATGTCCTAATATTTTCCCTTCAGTTACGCCAAATGAGCATTTCTTAGGGTTAAGAGAAATTCCATACCTCTCACATCTCTTGAGTACTTTTCTTAGATCATCAGCATGAGTAGATGCATCCTTAGAATAAATAGTTAAATCATCCATATAAATTACAATGCATTTACCTAATAGTCCATGGAATGCAATATCCATGGCTCGCTAAAAAGTGGCACCTACATTAATTAAACCAAACGACATTCTTCTGTATGCATACTTACCCCATTTAAAAGTAAAAGTGGTTTTCAACTTGTTTTCCTTATCAACTAGGACCTGGTTATATCCTAAAAATCCATCTAGAAAAGACATCATCTTGGCTCCATTCACTTCTTGTAACACTTCATCTATGGGAGGTAGAGGATAATTATCTTTTTCAGATGTCTTGTTCAAATTCCTAAAATCTACACATAACCTGATGTCTCCACTTTTCTTTCTAACAGGTACTAAATTAGCTACCCAGGTTGAATGTCTGACTGGGAAAATTATTCTAGCAGACAGCAGTTTTTTCACTTCTTCAAATATCAAAGGTTCTAAAATTGCATTTATAGTTCTTTGCTTTTGCCTAAATGGTTTAATATCTAGTTTTAAAGTTATTACATGAGTGATGATGGACGTATCATATGTATTTAAATCCTCATATGTCCATGCTATGACATGTTTGTAATCTTTCAGAACATCTATAATTTATTTTGTCAACTTTTCAGAATAGGCTATTCCAATTTGTACATTTTGAGGACTCTGCTCCATTCCTAAGTTATATGGATCACACTTACCTCCTTCAGTTTTGGGTAAGTCTCTATGTCTTACTACCCCATCAAAATCAAAGATTTGTTCTAACTCGATCACTCCTTTAGGCAAACAATTGCTTTTTAGGTTGATTATGTCTTCTTTATCCCAAGACACATCAAGCCTCTCTTGTTCATCAATAATTTGAGCCTCAAATATCTCATTACAAGTTAGAAAATCCACAATTTGCTGATCCCCTTCAAATACTTAAAAATGAGTTACATTATCTAGTACACTATGCACATTCACTAATTCTACAGTAAATCTTTTCAACCCTAACAATGTTAATGGTTCTAAAGTGCTAGCAGCAACTGCTAGTGCATCTGGCCTATGGTTCAACTCTCTAGGGATATGCTCTATATTGAAAGCATCGAATGAATCTATCAAATCCCACACCCTATGCCTGTAACAAACCATCCTTTTATAATTGCAAGCATATACTTTCCTTACCTGTCTGACTACTAATCTAGAGTCTAAAAACACTCTGATCATTTTTACCTTTTTCTTTATAGCCATGACTAGTCCATAAATTAAAGCTTCATACTCTACAAAATTGTTATTACAAGCAAATTGTAACCTATATGCTGCTAAATATGATTTAGCATGAGGATCTATAAGCTCTACACCTGCACCTGCATCCTGTTTAGACTTGGACCCATCGCATTTTAATGCCCACATGCCATCTTTATTCTTTTGACCCTTTACTTTGGCATGTTTTGCTTTTTCTATTACATGTGCAGTGCTCTTTTGTTTATTCATATGTAATTGATTTTGACTTACTTGTACATTTATCTTTTTAGTGTGTAAATCAGAATGACAAACACTTTTCTCTGAACTTTTTTCAAAATCTAGAGTTGATCTATCTATGTTCTTCTGAAAGTATCTCTCTAGTGGACTAGGATTAACACTTCCTTCTTGCATTTCCATCCCCTTTGTACACTTTATGTACTGATATTCAATAATATCCCTGCACATTCCACACTTTTCTTCAGAATGTGGCTTATCATGAACTCTACACCTATCTTTGTATAACTTGCATTGAACTAGAATATTGTGTTCCATGCACTTTTCCATTTCATGTCTGATGACCTGACTAAAATTATTCAGTGCATTACATTCTTCATTAGAAGAGTTTCCATCAAACTCAATGAATAATACAGTCTCCTTACTGACCTATTTTTCTCTAAAATTCAGCATTAGTATTTCTTCAATGTGTACCCCTTTGTTAGTGACCCTGTAAACACCAAGTTCAACAGAAGCATACAATATTTCATTGGTCCTATTATACTCTATGATCATGTGTTTCATCCTAGGTTCAGCTTCTATTCGGATCTGATTTGGCACACCTCTCCAAGGTAACCACATATGTGAAAAGTCAGTGGCCATATATCCGTTCAATGTTTTGGACTAGTCTCTACTCAATAGCATCCCATAATTCACAAGTATATCTACTACCTATATGTCAATAAACTGACTTACCCTAGGGTCTAAAGCTAACTACATCTAAATATGCATTAGTTTTCTTATCACATTAACTTTAGTTCTATCCAATTGTGTAACAACCTTGGCAGATTTGGTAGGGGTCAGCCCTAAAGTTTTGCATATTCCTAAGGGCATTACATTGGCTAAGGCACCTGGATCTACCATACAATTATGTATGTTCTTTCCAAACATTCTAATGGTTAAAAAGAAAGGAGGAGCCTCCTTCTTATCTGCATACATTACTACATTGGTATAGGAAGGTTGTTCAGTTTTCTTACCTTTCTCTTTTGGCTATGAATCCTTACTAGGACCATTTACCTCAACAAAAACCTCACCTGTCACAGATGCATCCAAGGATTTTTTGAAAGCATTCCTAACCCCTTGACTTTTCAACAATTCACACAAAGGTCTACTGACCTTAATTTTCTTTATCTCCTCTAATAGATAACTCATAAATCTCATTGTTACTGTTGTCTCTGATTTACCTGTTTGAACCTTTTGTGCTACTGTTCCATTATTTGTATGGTGATTGGCTTTCAGTATAGCAAGATTATTGCTAGCATTTTGGTCTGGGGGGTATTGAAATTGTTAGGAGGAGTGGAAGTGGTGAAAGGACCTCCTGGCCTAGTATTACTTCTTAGATTATATGTGTGATTCTTATTTGACTGTTGGAAGGCTTGTACCTCCTCTGTCTCATACAACACCTCATTTTCAGTTTCAAATGGAAACTAAAATGCATTTAGTACTAAGGCTATTTCAAGATATAGGTTTTCACAAAAATAGGGCTCATCTTCTAATAATTGGTCCTCTTCCTCTTCTTTGGTTGCAAGGGTAAAAGTTTCCAAGACTAAAGTAGTATCATACCCTGATGGTACTATCTCGTTACCTTTGGGAATTAAAAACTTAGAAGTAGGAGCCTGTACATCTACATTAAAAATGCTTGCTACCAGATGAAACTGAGAATAGTCTAATTCAGCATGGGCACTAGTATTATGAATTCTACACCAATTCTTCAATGCTACATTAGCCATTTGAATCCTAGCTATTTGCTTTGTATCTTGGTTATCCACATTCTCAAATGGAGAAGCTAGAGTGCCATTATTAGGCCCTATGTTCCATGTTTTGGGTGGCCTTGGCTGATTCTGATTTCTATTATTGTTACCCCAAGCTCTATTATCTATGGCAAGTCCTCTATTTTGCATCTATTGTCCTTGATTATGATTTTGATTTTGACTATGATTTTGACCCTGATTAGAACCCTGACCTTGGCTATAATTCTGATTCTAATTTTGGTTGGGGATCTGATTGTAATTTTGGTTGTGGTTTTGATTATAATTCTGGCTTTAACTCTAGTTTTGGCTCTGATTATATCCCTAGTTGTTTCTACCGTAGAAATTCTCATTTCTCAATTGTGTCATCTCAGTGGTCAATCTTCTTAAATGTGCAGTGATTTCCTTGATATCTTCCCTTTCCTCTTGTGCTTTTGCCACAAATGTATTCTGAGGAGGTTGGAAGAAAGATTGGCCATTATTCTAATTATTGTTGGCAGTGTTACCAGTGTAGGGAACTATGGCTTGGATTGGGGCAGGATTATACATAGGTGTGTATGTAGGAACTGGATTTAGCAATGGAGTGTTATGTGTAGGAACTCCATTCCAAGGTTGTGCTTGATTTTGCATCCTAGGATTTCCTCCATTGAGGAATGGATTATAAGTTGTCTGCCTCATCTCCTGGTTTACAGAGGCTGCCTCTTTATATGCTTTAGATATTGTATCTATGTTAGGCTTTCTTTTGACAAACATAGTTGTTAATGGATCTAAGGCAACATAATACATAGCTAACAATCTATCAGCATTTATTATGTATGGAGCTACCAACCTAGAACAAGCCTTTTGACACCTATCATTGAAATTGTCAATCAATTCTCCCTCACTTCTTTTAATTGCAGCTAACTTATGGTATAAAATGGAAGGGTCTATTGGTCCCCTAAATCTAGACAAAAATGCTTCCTCCATAAGTGTCCAAGAAGAAACATATCCATTAGGCAAATTTACATAGCAGTTAGAGGCTTGTTCATTGAAAGTGTAAGGAAATAACTTACACACTACATCTTCATACTCTAGCTTGGCCCTAAAACATGCCTCCTTAAATATCCTAATATGATCTTCTGGATCCTGATGTAACTGGTACTTAGGACATATCTTTTCAGGGTTCTTGGGCATCTCATGATAATCAGTGAACTGTATGGGAGAGTTGACATTAAAATAAGCCATTGTAGGTACCTGTGCTTGACCTAGACCTATAGGAATACCTAAATTTCTAGGTGGACTGGGACCTCTGGGAGGACCAGGACCTCTGGGAGGACCGAGACCCCTAGGAGGACCTGAACCAAGATTTAAAGAACTGAATGAAGAACTGTCAGGACTCACAATATTATGGATGTTAAAAGGTGATCCAGGAGCCATTCCTGATGTAATTCCTATATTTGATAATTTAGGATTCCAAATTAAAGTACCTTTACTCTATCTCCAATTAGGTAGTTGCACAAATATATCTTTAGAACTAGATTTAGACCTAGTCACTCTACTGTTGTTATGAGCTAGCTTTACTCAAATTCAACTTTAACTCCAATCTGGCCCTCCTTCTAGCACCAAAAACTATTGGTGATTGTTTTTACACATTCATAACAAAAGTTAAAATTCATAAAATGAACCTAACTATCTTGAAAGATATGAAGAAATCAATTAAGATTACATAATCCCAAGTTTCCGTATGGTTAGGTCTTGACCTTGGGGACAGTTCAGTAGGTTATTATGAAGCTATAATATGCAAGAGGCATTACTTGATTTAAAGTGATAGATGACTTACTGGACTCTAATTATGCAAAATAATACAAATATCAACATTTTATCCATTCATTTGCACAAATCTGTTACTGTATCACAAAGCTTTGTATGATTTTATATTAAAACATGCTTTCCTTTTCAAATATGTATAAAGATTGCTAAACATCAACTCAATTGCTCTTAACTTTTTTAAATGTTAGACAATCTCCTTTAGATTTCTGCATTTAAGCTAAGTATTTCAAAGTTTGGGAAAAGTTAGAGAAATTCAAATTAAACATCACTTGCTACAGGATCTAAATGCTCTGTTGTGCACATGGTGAGAATTACAACAAATTTAATTAAATCAGCAGACTAAATCATTAAATATGAATATCCTAAGTATTTTCACGAATATGCATCCAAGATTGCGAGCTTTAAGAGAAATTGTTTCAAATACAAAGAAGAGCCAGAAGACACTCTGAAAATAGACGCAGAATTCTAGATTCATTTATATTCAAAACACACAGTCATATATGATTTACAATGTATGACTGACTCTTAGCTTCATTAATCAAATTCACAAAAACTTACAATGCTTTATAGATACAATAAGAAAGCTGGACATTCCACGCGTTCTTTAGTGCAGACACACGCGTCCTCCTCTAAACTAAAATACTCCTACTCAAAGTTTCAGAACAAATTACAATTGCTAGCTAGTTTCTACAAATCCCTATGTAAATAATATACAAGTAGCAAAGTCCCTTATATAGATTTTGAACTTCTCATTACTACGGCTACAAATTCTATCTACAGCTCAGATCCCTCCATTTTTATCAATGGTGCATCTTTGTCTCATAACCGTTTGCCAAAATATCTATTTGGCATCTTTTCCTTTCCTCAAAGGATGCTGTTGGAATCTTTTACAAAATAAGGTTCCCCTTTCTTCATTTCCTTTCTCTCACTGATGCTCTTTATTTGACATCTTCTCAAAAATGATTGCTCTTGTTTGTCTTCTCACTTTTTCAAATATTTTTTGAAATTGCCGATTACACCTTCTACAAAGGTGTGGTCCCCTCTTGGACTCTTTGCCAAAATCTATTCTTGCATCACAACCCTTTCCTTTAACTTCTTTTCTTTGTTTTCTGATCCTTCTCTTCTCTTCTTGTATTTCTTCACTTTAACACTTTCTTCCATCAATGTATCCATCATTTGTTTGCTGAGATTTGCATCAGGATTTTCTATGCATGGTGCAAATATGGCATTGAATTCTGTTAATGCCCTTTCTAAATCATTCGCTGACATTTCCATACATTCATGTTGTAGGAGTCTTTTTGTTATCCTCTTATGCATCTTGATCATCTCACATACTTTCTCTTCTAAATCTTTCATAACTGTTGCACATTTTCAGAGGTTATCTTCCTCAAATTTAAGCTCTAATATTGTCTGTGGCACTTGATTTACCAATGTAACAGTAAGCACTCCTTCATTGATCAATTATTCTGTTCTTTCTTCAACTTCTATCAACTGCTCAATCCCAGACATGCATTCTTCTTTTCTGACTTGGCACTTATGTATAAGTATCATACACTTATTCTTTTCTTCTGTAACCACCTTCCAACTTTTCACAGCTTGGCTTATTGTTCGCTCACCCTCTTGCATAAAATCTTTAAACCATTCATCAAAAATGTTAGCTTTGAGCCTTTTATTCTCCATGTCCTTTATTTCTTCTTTTGATACTATTGCTATGTTAGTAGGTAATTCTGGAACTGTGGCACTGGGATCAAATATCCCTTTAATAAATTGTTGAAGTTGGACAATGTGTCCTTTTAAGTAATCTTGTTTGTCCTTGTCCTTTCTCAGCATTTCTGCTATCACTTGGTGCATATCTTCCCATTCATTGATGTGTTTTTCTCTTGTAGAATGCCCAAGGTCAAGATTCAATATCTTATATTCCTCCAAGGCTATTTCACCTTTTGCCTTTTCCTTTTGTGGTATGGCTAGGTTCAGAATTCTAGATCCACCTAGACCTCTCTCTATAGTAGACATTGTCCTAGCCTTTCTCTTTTCTTTTCTTGGAGTGGTCTTCTCACCTAACAAAATTTTAATGTCAATTGGTGCTAATTTTACCTCTTTCTTTTCCTTTCTTATTTTTCCTCCTAACCAAGCATGAATTTCTTTTATGCCTTCTGAAGCTTTAATATCATCAATTACCTCTTCATGAGGTCTCTCTATTTCCACTTCTTCTTCTTGTTGTTGTTCCTACTGTTGTTGTTGTTCTTGTTGTTGCTCTAGTTGTTCTTGTTGTTCCTCTAGTTGTTGTTCTTCTTGTTGTGGAATTTGCTGTTGTTGTTGTGGAATTTGCTCCATGGGATCCTTTTCTTATTCTTTTGATTCAAACTCATTTTCTTCCTCTTCTATTTCAGTATCTCGTCCATCTTTAGCCTCTTCTTCAGGAGCTTCTTCTTCTTGATCATCTTCTACATGTATTTGTTCCACATCTGGCATGTTAACATCTTCTGTTTGTTCATCATCTTTATTTCAATCCATCTTTTATGTTGCCTCTATACCTTCAGTTCCCTTGGCTTCATCTTATATTTTATTTGTACCTTCTATTTGTACTTTCTCTGTATGTACAGGAGAATTTTCTTTTGTGCTATCTTCTTTTACTTCCTTTCCATGATCATGCACATCTTCTGTATTCTTTTCTTCTTCACTTGGCTCGTCATACATGTTCATCATATTTAAGGCATCTACCTCTGATGTATCTTCCTTTGTTTCTTCTTCTACTGAAGTATGCCTTTCTGTGATTACCTCTTCAAGTGTTTCTTCTTTTTCAGCTTCTTCAATTTTATGTGCCTCTTCTTGCACATCTTTAATTATTTCAGGAGGAACTAAAGTACCAAATGGATCTACTGATCATGTTTCTTCTTGTACCTTTTCTTCTCCATGTTCTATGATGTGCTCCATTTCCATTTTAGTTTGAATGCTTGGCTCCTCCTCTTCACTCAGGAAATCACTTGAATCTTCTTCTATTTCAATCTCTTTTCCTTTATACATTGCTCTTTCCTCACTATCACTACTCTCAATATAAACAGTCTCCACAGTTTGTTTGGCTTTGTGAATTTCTGACTCCTGTTGCATTTCTTTAGCCAACTTTATTTGTACTTTAACATATGTTTGTCTTTGCTCAAGTAAAGTGGAGGCACTAGATATATTACTCATCTTTTTACCTACTTTCTGTGTTCCAATTACACCAACTGGTTTAGAAGTCTCACCTTTTGACAAACTTATTGGGATTGCCCTTCCAATTTGTTGTCATACTGCTTCTTTAGCAGTCTGTGCTTCTTCTGCACTTATTTCATGACTTATTGACTTTGCATCAACAAAAGTATCTAATGCCACTACTACTGTTATGCCTAAAGCATATAGATCCATTAAAGTAGCATTTTTATCTTTTTCCACAATTCTAGCCTCTACAATCTTCCTTTTCTTCTCATAAAAGCATTGTAGGTCTTCACTAGGCTCTGCCTTTCTTTTCCTCCCTTTCTTTGGATATGTGATTTATTTACCTTCAGCCTTAAGTTCCTCAACTTTATCTTTCAGCCATGTCTTTGAAAATAGTATCACTGGTTCAGATAATACATCCAGAGATATATTCTAGGATTTTGACCAATCAAGCTCTGTAATAGGAGCCAGCCTTGCTTCAACATAACTATGATGTAACAATTTGTCATCATCTTAAACCTCTGGAGGCACATATATGTTAGCTATAGATTTCATTTTCTCAATAGTTAATCTTTTATGAGCTCTTTCCTTACTTCCCTGTCATTCTTGAAATCAACCTAAAAATCCTCAATGTGTATCTGATGTTTATATTTTTTATCCACAAAGTTCTGGATTCTATGAAAAGGATCAAACTTTCTGACTAAATCAAATTCTTGAAAGACATAATAGCTTAGCTCTTATTCTAAACAACTTGTAACCTCTTCACTGAAACAATAATTTCTACCAATACCCCAAGGCAGCTTTAGATTTCCTCTATTATTGAACTTCCTCTTATACATTGTGAAAACATTCAAAATTTTCCTTGAAAACTCTAACACAATCAATTTATCAGAAGGATACCCAGGCAGCATAAATGGTTTCCTTTCAAATCCTTCGGTCCTTATATAAGTAAAATGCTCAAACTAAATAAACCATGAACTATGCAGTCCAATTGCATCTTCTGCACCTTTAGATAATCTTTTGTTAGGTTTTTCTCTCAACACCCTTAGCATGTAAGTATAAAAGACATCATTAACCAAAGCAAACTTTTTTAATGCATTCTCTTCTTGTAGGTCAGGATAGTGTTTGTACACTAATTTTTTATTAGGACCATTTCCCAAGGTACCTACCCTTTCTATTCCATGAATGTAGGGTCTAATTTCTATAGCACATGAGTATAACACATAAGAAGACAAATATAAGGGCAACATTTTCTGTTGTCTCAGCATGGCCTGCTTCCAAATAGCTATGTTTATTGCCTTGGCCCAATGGATTTGCCCCTGCTCCTTTTCTCCTACTCTTATGAATTCAATGACAGTGAACATCCATGGTTCACATTTGGTGCCATCTCTTAATCCAACTAACCTACTCAGCATAGTGATCATCAAATGAATTTCTTCTTTGAAGTATATCCTCATTAGATTCTTATGTACCCTGGCTACAACCTTGAGTTTACTCTCTGGGTTGTACTAGTTGTAGAATATTTTACCTTTACATTCTCCTTCATTTGTGTAAAAAACTTCATTATATTGATCAATATCAATATCCCTCATTTTTTCTTTAATCTCTAATCCAAATGTTCTGACAGTCCCCTCTGTAGTTAAATCAGCAATTAGCATGTCATGTAACATGATCTTCCTAGTGGCTGGATCACATAAAATCACACAATCCAAACATAAATCCCTAGTCTCCATTGCCAGTGGGAAACTTGCAGCTCTGTATAGTCCACTTTCCCAAATACACTTCATATCTTGTGAGGCATCTGCAGTAGTAATTTTCTTCAATACATCCTCTGCATCATAAGTTCCTATGTTTGTATCTGTGACTACTCCACTCGTACTAATCAGGGATGGACAACCTTTGTGCAAAGGCAATTCTTCTTTCTCTACTTCTTTTTGTGGCTTCCTTTCTTTTTTTACCTTACCCCCTGTATCTTTCTTTTTTTTCGGGGCCATCCTGTAGAAACATGCATCTTTTAACTTTCATTTTATTTTCACGCTTAGGATTTTCACTACAAATTTCTGCTTTTACCATTTTACCCTAATTCGTTTGTCTTTTATGTCTTTTACCTTTTAAATTCATTAAGCTCTACTTAGCTAATTACAAGTTAAAATAGTAATTTGACAAATGCATACCTTTTAACCTGAAATTACTAAAATCAACATCGCATTTTACCATTTGAAATTAAACGGTGTTTTGAGATAAATACCTATTTTTCGTGACCACTTAACCATTGTTTTTGACTTACTTTTACCTTTTTCTTTTTTGCCCAGCTAATATAACTCTGTCACGTCAACCTGCTCAATTTTACTGTAACAGTGCTCCTTTCTACAAATTTTACTCTTAACAGTATATCCGAAATAGAAATAACCTTAATTTTACCCTAACCCTCGTTAAATTTTACTTTTCTTGAGTGTTAGATTTGCATTAATTACAACAATTAATGCGCTACAACTTCAGCTTTCTATTACAGTGTTTACATTTTTAAAACTTTTTACTATTAGCTCATCTCTGCATACATTACTTTTCTTTATATTCTCCCTTGTATGTTTTCTTTTGTATCTTCTCATTGTATCTTCAAACATACAATCACTTAATGCATACAATTGAACTAAGGTTCTTTTCCCTTTTTACCTTTTCCGTACTTCATTGTATATCATTGCTTGTATATCATGTTTGTATAAGCATATATACAACAAACTTAGACAAAGCGCTTTCCTTTTCTCTCTCCTGATGCCTTCACTTTCTTTGTATATCAGATATGTATGTCGTAAACATACAAGCGTTAAAATATACACAAACTTTTCTATTTTTTAATTTCCTTGACATTCAGCTTGTATCTTTTCTACTTTGCATCTTTCTCTTTGCATATCTTGGCTCAATACATACAAACACATTTGCATGTACATTCAGACTTATCTCTTTCTATAAACTATAGTTTATTCATTTTTTATTCCATGCAATGTATATAATGCAATGTACATTCCAATATACAATAGGGCTTGATACATCGTATATACCATATTTTAATCCTCCCTGGATTCTAGCTTGTATATTTCCCAATGTATGTTACCGACTCACACATACAAAGGCGCGTAACATACAATGATTTAACTTTACTCCATAGTTATTTCAATTCCAGCTTGCATAAAGTGTTGCACATGTCCTTTTATATTTCTTTTCATTCAAATATACAAACCCCGATATGCAAATGCCGGTCCTAACTATTTATTCATTTGAACTTTGAACCCTTTTGGTTTTGACTTGTATAAAGTGCAATGTATGTCTGATATACATTAAGTCACGATACATTATATTAACCACATTTTACTTTTCTTCAATTCCGCGTTGTATGCATATCAAATGTATATATCCAAACATACAATGAACTCCGATGCATCATTTATATCATATTTTAATTTTCTTTCAATTCTGAGTTGTATATACCGCAATGCATGTCTCTCAATACCTACATACAAAACCCAAAATATACAACCATTATATCCTATTTCATAAAATTTTGATTCTGCAACATGTATAACTCATTGTATATCTCGCTTGTATATTTCGCTTTTGCCAAACATACAAGCCTAACATACATTCACTGGAATCGATTGACCATTCATTTCCACTTTAACTCTTTTCGGGTCCGGCTTGTATGTGAAGATAAACTGTTAATAAAATGCATACAAGTACAACCCCATACCAAAAACTCGACGACTTCCCCTTTTGCGACTAACACAAAAGCACGATATACAAATGAATTTGTATATGAAATGACTTTGTATATACAACATACAAACCCTCTGATTGTACATTTACTTAAAAGCCTTATAACTTGCAAAGTAAGCTTGTGCATTAGTAGTGAGGATTGATGATGTAAAAGTGGATATTCTAGTAGTCGATATGGGTGTCGATACTTGTGAGCTTATATAGTTCAGTGGTGACACATTTTCTATGAAATTCATGTGGCTAGCCACTGACATAATGTTATGATCCACCATGTGGGCTATTCCACGGAGCATGTCAACACCTTCTTGTCCTTCTTGATTTTAAAATAGTTCAAAAAAGCAAACCTCACTCATTTTTTACAAGGAATTCACCCATACTATGCCCTGGTACTTAATGTTATTTTTCTTCATTTTCATCAAGGTTTGTACTTTCAATCTCTTTTCCTTTTACCACCAAGTAGACCCACACAAACAAGCAAAGAAAGCCAGCCATAGCAAGGGTCCTCATTTTGCCAAGGAGTAAAATGGGGCGTGTTGTGAGCATCACAACACAACCTTTAAAAAAATTGAATCCATTTTTTGATGCAAATGTGCAAGGTATTGGAATTAACCTTTGGGCATACATGTGTATGGAAAAAATATCAAAAGATGCATAAAACTCAAACCCAACATAGCAAAACATATAGAAGCTTTGAGAAATTTCCAACAACATGAATAGGAAAGAAAAATGAAATTAGACCTAATACTAACCCACGTTCCAATAAAACCATTTGTACATGTAAGTCACATAACCAATTTAATGTAAATAATACTTACCAGTTATAAAAGAAGAAGTTGAGAAGAAGGATAAAACTCTAGCCAAAAGGTAAAGAATGTATATAGAACTACATGTTTGAAGGAAACAAACTTAAGTGGAGAAGAGGAATCTGCATTTTCAAATTGCTCGCACATTCCTCATTCCCCACCAAAGCGCAACAGATGCCCTTCAATTTAAACAAGAAAATTCTCTTTAATCACTTGATCTTGTCCACTAAGGGGTTGTTTATGAAGCATCCAACCCCTTGAGTAGTATTATTTTTAAACATTGAATCCATCCATATTTCTCATTTATCAACAAATCTTTCAAACATCATTTCCTATTGTTGAACATTACAAATTGTAACTTTTATGGTTGAGTAGTGTCACAATATTTTATATTTTACATATGTGAGCCCGATGACTCCCTTTTATACCACATTGTTTCAAAATAAGTGTTGTCTATCATTTGACTTCTCATGGTGTCAACCATTGTAACCAACTGCTCAAAAGTGAATAATTTCAGTTAATTACTTACTTGAAATGACCCCAAATAGGTTAAATATGTGAGAAGAACA
This sequence comes from Cunninghamia lanceolata, assembly GCA_027924645.1. Lineage (NCBI taxonomy): Eukaryota > Viridiplantae > Streptophyta > Pinopsida > Cupressales > Cupressaceae > Cunninghamia > Cunninghamia lanceolata. The sequence goes on along the minus strand of BSBN01001185.1, from coordinate 5,827,517 downwards.
ACTATTATGAAGGTAGATATATAATCTAACACCAAAGATTTCAACATCATGCATAGTGCAAATGGCCTCAAGCAGGAGAACAAGTTTTGAACGAGGCTTGAGAGGGAATTGCCTAGATGGAGAAAAGGCCAAGTGTGAAGAAGAAGATGATGATGGGAATGTTTAAAATTCTAATGGTGAACTCCAAGTCGATTGAAACTTCTCACTAGATGAATAGGAGGAAGAGAAACTAATAGACCTCTGGCTAGAGACCTTATAGAGATTTTTTGATGCCACAACATGTAAGGTGAAATCTTTGGGTTTGCCACTATTTGTGAAGGGGAATGTTTGCAAGGATTCATTGGTTCATTCAACTATGAAGGTGTATAACAATTGTGGCTCCTCTAGTCACACAAGGGGTCATGCATGGGTTTTTGACTCCCTCCAATCTCTTTCAATATTGATGTTTCGACCTTTAGGACTTAACAAGTTTGGAGGCTAAGTCCAATCCTGCCTACCATAGTGTTTTTGTTGTCAAGGTTCTTTGACCGAGTATGGGAATGGTTCTACTCTTCCAACCAAAGGTTTTCCCCCCAATGAAGGAGTGCCTATTCTGCATTGGGTGTTAGGGCAATATGTTAGTGGTTTTGATGCTCTTCACTTGGGGGTTGTGTTGGAGGGATAGGATTTGTTTCTCTCAAATCTTGATCACTCATTTTTTTAATGGCAAATCCTTGCCAATTAGTGAATAGATAAAATTGGGGCCTCTATTTTTGGTGAATAATACAAGCTATAAAGTGAACTAAATCACCCATTTTTTACAAAAAAAAATAGTTTGGTCTTAGTTAAATCGCTTAAGCATTATATTATTAAAATTTTAAATTGAATTATTTTGTCATAGTAAACAATGTGCATGATTGGAACCTAATCGCCAATAGTTTATAATATAATTACAAATCTTATTCATATTTGTCAATAATATTATATTGCAACCATTACTTTTGAGGATATATCACCATTACTAATAAACTCCCACTTACTTTTAGGGCTATCTTCACTTTGAAATTAATATTTGGAGAGATTTTCCAGTTATAAATTGTATACAATTATGTTTTCAATCAATGAACATAACTCTTTATGTCCTTTATTATCATGGCCTCTAAAACCTAGGGCATATAGAGCCTCAAATCTAATGATAATGAAGAATACAAGTAGCATAGAGTTCAGTACTAATATTATTTATAAAGTTTGCATCGATAAGAAGTTAAGATCTCATCTATAATCTATCACATGTATTTACTTTGGCAATGGCTCTTCTATATGGTAAATCTTATCCTAGATGTCTACTATCTTATTGTTTCTCTCATGTTCTATGTAATTAGTAAGTAGGAGCATCTAGAACTCTTGTAACAAATGTGATGGTTCTGATTTCATTCCCCACCATTGATTTCTAGTATAAACTAATGGTTATTTCATTCTACAAATTTACAACCACATGTCAAGAAATTTTTTTATTCAAACCAAATTTTTTATTTTGGGTCATGCAATTACATAATGATTAGATGGTTGATATTTTATTTCACAAAGTTATATGTACTTGTCTTTTAAAATGTCTCCTAAGCCCTAAATTTCTTTTGGGTTGTGTGATTAAATGTTGATCATTGATCCAAAATAAATTCCAAGCTAAGAAGACATTTAAAAAAAAAGTGCTTATAAGTCTACGTAATGGAATATCAATTATCCTATCATATGAAAATGTAAGGTGTAGATTCATTCACACAATATTTTAAGAGTCTTATTTTTATCACGTAATATTTTAAAATGCCCATTCCTCATGTGCTCTAATGGTTTCTCTATGGTGTATTTTTATCATGTTGCCTCTTTGACCCCACAAAAGGTGCTACCCCTTGCCCCTACCAATGGCTGCCACCCCTCAAGCCCCCACTTCTACATTATGAATATATATGGGGGGATTGTGCTGAAAAAGATGTTTTTTATAAGTAAGGATTCACCATGGTAATTAATGTCCATAGATAGTGTTGGCTAGAATTTGCCATGATTTTTTACAAATTTATAGCGATGTGCATAAATTCTCTAGTGAAATTAATATTTAAAAAACAAAATTTGTTGATTAAAATTAATATCTTTTTCAAAAAAAGGAAAGATTTTCTAGGATTTTATAATATATTTTATAGTTTTCCTTAAAGTTATCACTGATATTAATGTTGTTGTGGTGGACATTGATGTTGTTGTTTATCCAAACATTGGACAGTACGTGAAAAAGTCTTGGGTTAGTGTTTTATTCAAAGGTTTAGATTCCTCTCCTACTTTATCCCTCTCTCCATCGACTGATTGTTCAAGTCATCAACTCTCTGTCTCGGACTCTATTATTGATAGGTGTGTTACCATGTTTAAAAATTCACTTGTATGGAATTTTTTAAAGCCCAGCCAAATATTGACATGTTCAAAAAGTGGGTACAACATAAACAAAAACTCAGGGGATATTTTGAGATTGTGGCTTTGCTAAAGGGCTTATTTTTTATCTCCTTCATAAACCATGAAGACTCTGCATGGACCCTATTGGATAGCTAGTGGTTTTTGGTAAGAATGGTTTATTCCTCAAAACATAATCATATAGCTTTGACCCGAATAAAGAATGCATCAATGAATTTCTTGTTTGGGTAGACTTCCTAGGATACCATTGGAGTACTAGGATGAGGTCTTGATGGGCATAGCCAACTCTTTTAGACAATTTATTGTAATGGATACAATCTCTAAATTGAAGAAATGGTTTGTTGGCACCTGAAAAAAAAACTAGTCCCCAACTTGCATTATTTTGCCCCAAACCCACCAAAAATCTTGTTTTGTGCATTGGTTGTTTAACCCATTATTTATACCCAATTTGAGACAACTTCCTATGGGTTCCCTTCGTAAAAAATATTCTAAGTAAAAAATCCTCCAGCCCTTTGTCTTTTTTCCATGTTATTTATCTAAGTGTTAAAGTCCTTCAAAAATTGCTTAAGTTTTGCCTTATCAGTTGGTTCGCAAAGTTCACAAACTTGTCGTTTTGCCAACTGAAGTTCACAAGTTTGTGTTTTCACCGATTTGTCGATTGGTTGATAGGGCGATGCAAAGAGTAAGGATTCAGATCTTTATTGACAAAGTTGGTGGCTCGCGAACCATTAGGCTTGCCAATAGCCAAATTCACCAATAAAGGATGAAAAGAGAAGAAAAGGAGAAGGTGAGAAGAAGAGAAAATCAAGTCTTGTGTCAGCAAAGGTGATGGTTCATGAACTTGGAAGTTTGCCAATATCCTAAATTAGTGACAAGCAAGTGCAAGATATTCTAACGAAACAAAGATGCAAACGAAGGAAAAGGTAAAGTCTTCAATGGAAGAAAGGAAGAGTTTGCAAACCATTAGTGTTGTGATGTTCACAACATGCCCCATTTTACTCCTTAGCAAAATGAGGACCCCTAATGTGGTTGTTACTTTTGCTTGTGTGTGTTTTGTTTTATGTGGTGGTAAAGGGAAAAGGGGGTTAAAATTGCAAACTTTGTTTAAAAAATAGAAAAAAATGCATTTTTAGTACCAGGGCATCATATGGTTGGATTCCTTGTGAAAAATGAGCTAGGGTTGCTTTTTGAACCATCTTAAAATTCGCCATATTTTGCAAGTTATGATCATTTTGGTAAAATGTACAAGGGAAGGGTTTGTTGTTTGCATAATACAAAGTCCTTTGTATGTGCAAAGGCATTTTATACTTAGTCACATTTGCAATCGGGTTCATAAAGTAGGGTTGTTTGCATGATTGGGTCATTTGCATAGTACATACAATGCCCTTTGTATATCACTTTCATATACAAAGTTGATTGTATATTCTTTTTACCTTGTGTGCATTTTTAATAAAGTTCAAGAAGGACCCGACATAAATTAGAGTGGAAATAAATGGATGTTTTAGATCCATGCATGTATCTCACGATGTATGTTTGGCAGGTCGAAAGATGCATGGCAAATATACAAGGCCCAATATACAAGCGCGGACCCGAAAGTTTATTAAACAAAGAAAAATACTTGTATATGTTCTGGCTTGTATATTGGCAGGATACAAGGATAACATACATCAACGCAGACTTAAAAGGTTATTAAATTAGTGTTAAGTCATTGTATAGTTTCAGACTTGTATATTTTCAAACATACATTGCACATGTACAAGTGCCGGAGCCGAAAATTTATCAAACAAGGTTAAGTCCATGTATGTTTTAAACAATGCATATTGAAGGATACAAAGGACATACATGCAGTGCGGAATCAAAACAGAGAGAAAAATCTGATTAAATGCTTGTATCACATCCAAATTGAATATCTAAAAGATATAATGCATTTATACATTAAGTGGAATCGAAAGCATTATGGAATGGAGTTAAATCCTTGTATATGTCCATGCTTGTATATATGTTCCAAGCCATACACTACGGTAAACATACAAGCCAGAATTCAAATAGAGGTAGAATCCAATTAATCCAATGAATAAAATCCGAATGTATATCGAATGATATGAGCACAATATGCATCAAAGTATACATTAGGTGGAATTGAAAAGTTATAAAATAGAGTTAAGTGCTTGTATATTTTGGTGTTTGTATGTTTTGATATACAAACCAATAAGCATTGCATACATGCAAGCTGCAGAATTGAAAAGATTGAAATCTGGTTAAACGAATGTATCATGCCAAAAGGGCGAGAAAATAGTGTGATAGGGTTTTTGGGGCATTTTATAGCCCGAATGTGTATTTTCGATCAGCGATGGTTGACCTGACCAGTTTAGCGTTGTATATGCATTTTGGACTTGCATTTTTTTCACAGATTTAGGGCCCGATTTCTACTATCACACGATCACGACTAGATTTAACAGTTGTTTTTCTGCAGGTTTATTAAATAATGATACTTATTACTGGTCTATTTTTGCAGGTTTGCAGTTGAAGAGGGAGCTGCAACATAATGGAGATGACATCATGGGAAGGAGATCCGATCTCGGGAGTAGAGGAAGATAAGGATGAAGGGTGAGGAAGTCAAGGGTCTTCAATGATGAAGACAAAATACAGCTGAAGCCATTATTGCAGCAGACCACAGAAGTTATTATTAAGCTGCTAGGGTTTCTAGAAGGCATATTTCACCCAGATTTGATGTATGCTCAGAGATATTTTTGGGAGACTGGTTCTCCAGCATTTATTGTTGTAACCAGAGGTTGGAACCATTGCTTAACTAGGGTTTTGAGCTGTATTGAGGACAATCAAAGTCTATATATTGTGCCTCTATACACTGTAATACTTTACACAGGGGCTACATAGGAATTTGTAGCAGTAAGAATTTGTAAAAGTAGCACTTAGCATAGCATTTAGGAGTAGAAGGAGGTTGCCTGTGTCTGCAATAAGGAATGTGTGGAACATCTAGCTTCCTTACTGTATCTATAAAGCTTGTAAGTTTGCTATAGTTTGATCATTGAAGCTAAGAGTCATTCAGACATTGTAAATCTTTTATGACTGTCTATTTCTAATACAATTGAATCTAGAATTCTGCATCTATCTTCTGAGTGTTTTCTGGCTCTTCATTGTGTTTGAAATATTTTCTCTTAAAGCTCGCAATCTTAGGTGTATGTTTGTGAAAATGCTCAGAACTTACATTTAAAGTTTTTTGTTTGTGGATTTGATCAAATTTGCTATATTATTTATAAAGTGCATAACAGAACAATTAGATCCTTTGGTAGAATGAATGATGTTTAGTTTAGATCTTTCTAACTTTTTCCAACCCATTTGAAAATACTTAGCTTAAAACACAGAAATTTGAAGGAAATTTGTCTCATATTTGAAAAGGCATAAACAACAGAGTTAAAAGTAGATAGTTTCTCATAAATATTTAAGAGGAGAAGGATGCAATAATTCAAGAAAACCATTTAAAGCTTTGCAGCACAGTAACACTTTTATGCAAAAGAATGAACAACATATTGATATTCATAGTCTCTTTGCATAAGTTTGAGTCCGGTTAACCAACAAGAAACCCTAAATCACGTAAGGCCCCTTGAACATTACAGCTTCACATTGACCAACTAAATTTTCCCAACAGGTCAGACCTGACCATATTAAACTTGGGATTAAGTGAATCTTAACCGATTCCTTCATATCTTTCAAGTCAATTTTGGTTCATTTTATGTGAATTTTAACTAATTGTTATGACTGTCACAAAACAATCACCAACAATTTCCTGGCACTAAAAGGAGGGTGATTTGAGTTAGGGTTTGTTTCAGAAAAACTAGCTAATAACAGTAATAGAGTGACTAGGTCTAGATCCAGTTCAGGGGATATATTTGTGCAATTACCTAATATAAGGTGAAGTAAGAGCCCTTTGATTTGGAATCCTAAAATATCGCAAGCAGGAAGTTCATCTGGAACACCTCCTGGGTCACCTTTTAACATTCATAACTTTGTGAGTCCTGACAGATCTTCATTCTGATCTTTGAATCTTGGTTCAGGTACTCCTAGAGATCCTATCCCACTAGTAAATCTAGGTATTTCTACAGGTTCAGGTCAAGTACAGGCTCCTGCAATGGCTTATTTCAATGTCCATTCTCCCATAGCGTTCAATGATTATAATGAGATGCCCAAAAATCTAGAGAAGATATGTCCTAAATACCAGTTGCACCAAGATCTGGAAGACCACATTGGAATATTCAAGGAGGCATGCTTTAGGGCCATATTGGAGCACGAGGACGTTGTGTGTAGATTGTTTCCCTACACATTTAATGATCAAGCCTCTAACTGGTATGTAAACTTACCCAATGGCTATATTTCTTCTTTTTTCACTCATGGAAGAAGCATTTCTGTCTAGATTTAGAGGACCCATTGATCCTTGCATCTTGTATCATAAATTAGCTACCATAAAAAGAGGAGAGGGAGAGTTAATTGATAATTTCAATGACAGATTTCAAAAGCCCTACTCTAAGTTGATGGCCCCTTACACCGTGGATGATGATACCTTGTTAGCTATGTACTATGCTACCTTGGATCCTTTAACTGCCATGTTTGTCAAAAGAAAACCTGACATAGATTCAATATCCAAAGCCTATAAAGAGGCGGCCTCAGTAAATCAAGAGATGAGGCATACAACTTATAGTCCATTTGTTAATGGAGGAAATCTTGGAATGCAAAATCATGCGCAGCCTTGGAATGGAGTCTCTGTGCATCACACTCCATTATTAAATCCAGTTCCTACATACACACCTGTGTATAGGCCTACCCCAATCCAAGCTATAGCTCCTTACATGGGTAACACTGTAATAACAGTTAGAATAGTGGCCAGCCTTTCTTCCGACCTCCTAGAGATACAACTGTGGCAAAAGCACAGGAGGAAAGGGAAAAAATCAAAGAGATCACTGCACATTTGAAAAGGTTGACCACCGAAGTGACACAACTAAGAAATGAGAATCTTTATGGAAGAGGCAACAAAGGATACAATCAAAATTAGAATTATAGCCAAGGCCAAAATTAGAATTATAGTTCAAATCAAAATCAACACTATAATCAGAACTACAATCAGAGCCACAACCAAAATAACAACCAGGGCCAATGTTCAAATCAGAGCCAAAACTATAATTAGCATCAAAGTCATAACCAAGGGCAACTAATGCAAAATAGAGGGCCAATGGTAGACAATAGGGCCTGGGGTAACAATAACAGAAATCAGAATCAGCCTAGGCCACCCAAAACATGGAACACTAGACCAAACAATGGTACTCTAGCTTCTCCTTTTGAGAATATAGAATGCAAAAAATGCTGGCATCCAAATGGCCAATACATCACTAAAAAACTGGTGTAGGTTTCACAATACCAATGCCCATGCTGAACTTGATTGTCCACAGTTCCATTTAGTAGCCAACATTTTTAATATAGATGTGTAGCCTCCTACTTCTAAATTTCCCATTCCCAAGGGTAATGAGGTAGTATCCTCAGGGTATGATACAACTTTAGTTTTAGAAAACTTTACCTTTGCAACTACAGAGGAGAAAGAAGATGAATTGTTAGAGGATGAACCATACTTTTGTGAAAATCTTTATCCTGAATCAACCTTTGTGTTAAATTCTTTTTAGTTTCCTTTTGAAACTGAAAATGAGGCATTAACTAAATAGAAGAGGTGCAGGCTTTTCAACAGACAAATAAAAACCACACCTACAATTTAAGGAACAACACTAGGCTAGGAGGACCTTTCACCACTTCTATTCCTCCTAACAACTTCAATACACCCCCAGATCAGAATGCTAGCAACAATCCCGCCATACTTAAAGCTAATCCTCGTACAAACAGTGGAACAACAGCCCAAACAAGTAAAACTGAAACAGTAGAGACAACAAGATTAATAAGCTACTTGTCAAAAGAAATAAAAAAATTAAGGTCAGTATACCTCTGAATGAATTATTGAATACTCCAGGGATCAGAAATGCTTTTATAAAATCTCTAGATACATCCATGGCAGATGAGGTTGCTGCTGATATAGTTGTTCCTAACAGAAATTCACCGCCTAAAGAGAAAAGTAAGAAAGTTGAGTGACCTTCCAATACAAATGTAGTAATGTATGCTGATAAGAAGGATTCTCCTCATTTACTGTTAACTATTAAATTGTGTGGAAAGAACATACATAATTGCATTGTGGACTCTAGTGCATCAGCCAACGTAATGCCCTTAGGGATATGTAAAACTCTAGGGCTGACTCCCACCAAGTCTGCCAAGGTTGTCACACAATTAGATACAACTGAGGTTAGTGTGATAGGAGAACTAATGAACATTCAGATGCAATTAGCTTCAGACCCTAGGGTAAGCCAATTCATTGACATTCAAATAGTGGATATACCTGTGAATTATGGAATGTTGCTGAGTAGGGATTGGTCCAAGACATTAAATAGATATATGGCCATTGATTTTTCACACATGTGGCTACCTTGGAGAGGTGTCCCAAAATAGATTAGAATAGAGGCATAACCCAAGATGAAACACATGATAACAGAGTATAATCGAACGAACGAAATATTATATGCTACTATCAAACCGGGTGTCTATAGGATTACTAACAATGGGGTGCAAATTGAAGAAATCATGATGTTAAACTTTAGAGAAAAATGTGTCAGCTAGGAGACAGCATTATTCATTGAGTCTAATGGAAGTTCTTTGGATGAAGAAAATAGTACGATGGACAAATTTGGTCATGCCATTAAACAATAGGTGGAAGAGTGCATTAAACAAAATCTGCCCGCCCAATGTAAACTGTATAAGCACATGTGTAGAGTTCATGATAGGCCACATTCTGAGGAGAGTTGTAGAATGTGCAAAGACATCATTGAATATGAATACAAAAAATGTACAAGGAAAGTAGGATCGCAAGAGGGAAATGCGAACCTTGGTCAACTATAGAGATAAGTTCAGAGTAATGTAGATGCTCTTATTTTAAAGGAAATAACAGACAAGGGTAGTTGTCTTTTTGATTTGCAAGCTGAAAATACACATATGCAAGTTGACCAAACAGAAATACCCATGAATAAATAGACCAGCACCTCACAAGTGACAAAAGAGGCAAAGCATGCCAAGGTAAAAGGTCAGAAAAGTAAAGATGGCATGTGGACACTAAAATGTGATGGGTCCAAATCAAAATAGGGTGTGGGTGTAGGTGTTGAACTCATAGATCCTTAGGGTAAATCATATCTAGCAGCATATAGACTGTAGTTTTCCTGTACTAACAATATTGCTGAATATGAAGCCTTAATTTTGGGACTCGTCATGGCCACCAAGAAAAAGGTGAAAACGATTAAGGTATTTTCAAACTATGAACTAGTAGTCGGACAAGTAAGGAAACTATATGCTTGCAACTACAAGAAGATGATTAGTTACAGACATATAGTATGGGGTTTAATAGATTCATTTGATGCTTTTAACATAGAGCATATCCCTAGAGAACTGAACCACAGACTGGATGCACTAGCAGTTGCTGCTAGCACACTAGAACCCTTGACATTGTCAGGATTGAGGCGATTTGTTGTGGAATTAGTTAATGTTCCCAGTATCCTAGACAATGTTACACACTTTCAAGTATTTGGGGGGGATCAGCAAATTATTGATTTTCTGACTTGTAATGAGGTATTTGAGGCTCAAATCATTGATGAACAAGAGAGGCTTGAGATAACATGGGACAAAGAGGATATAATCAACTTGAAGGGTAACTTCCTACCCAAAGGAGTAATTGAGTTAGAACAAATCTTTGACTTCAATGGAGTAATAAGACAGAAGGACTTGCCCAAAACAGAAAGGGGGTAAGTGTGATTTACACAACTTAGGGACAGAGCAAAACCCTCAAAATATCTTGATCAGAGGGGCTTGCTCTGAGAAAATAAGAAAAGAAATTTTAGGTGTCCTGAAAGAATACAAACACATCATAGCATGGACGTATGAAGACTTGAAAACATACGATACCTCCATCATAACCCACGTGATACCTTTGAGACCAGAGCTTTAACCATTTAGGCAGAAACAAAGGCCTGTGAACGCCATTTTGGAGCCTTTAATCTTTGAGGAAGTTAAAAAATTATTGTCTGCTAGAATGATTTTCCCAGTCAGACATTCAGTCCGGGTGGCTAACTTAGTACCAGTGAGGAAGAAAAATGGAGACATCAGATTATGCGTAGACTTTAGGAATTTGAACAAAGCATCTGAAAAGGATAATTATCCTCTGCCTCTAATAAACGAAGTGTTGCAAGCAACAAATGGGGCAAAGATGATGTCTTTTTTAGATGGTTTCTCGGGCTATAACCAAGTTTTAATTGATAGAGATGATAGATTAAAAACCACCTTCACTTGTAAATGGGGAAATTATGCATATAGAAGAATGCCTTTTGGTCTGATCAATGCAGGTGCCACTTTTCAAAGAGCCATGGACACTGCATTCCGTGGATTATCAGGTAAGTGCATTGTCATGTATATGGACGATCTGACTGTGTATTGCAAGGATGCATCCACTCACACCGAAGATCTCAGGAAAATACTTAAGCGATGTGAGAGGTACGAAATTTCCCTTTACCCTAAAAAGTGTTCATTTGGGGAAACCAAAGGTAAATTACTAGGGCATGTCATTTCTAAAGATGAAATATCGATTGACCCAGATAGAATAGAATCAATAAAAAATTTGCAAATACCAAACAGTAGGAAAGAGTTAAAATCATTTTTTGGTAAAATTAACTTTGTTCAGAAGTTTATCACAGGTTTTGCAGAAATCATGCAGCTGTTAAATGCCATGTTGAAGAAGAATGCACAGATGGAGTGGATGCTGATGGCTAGGACTGCATTCAAAGATATCAAGCAGGCCATTTCTGAAGCCCCTGTACTGGCAAGCCTAGACTATGCCAAGATGTTTTATATCTACTCCTTTGCATCCTCCCATTCAGTTGCGGCTACCTTGACGCAGAAGGGTGTAGACAATAAAGAAAAACCCATTGCATTTATGAGCGCACCTCTGAAGGACACACAACTGAGATATCTAGACACCGAAAGACAAGCATTTGTACTAATGAGGACAGTAAATAAATTTAGGCATTATATTTTGCGCAGCCAGGTCAAAGCCATAGTTTCAGATGTAGCAGTAAAGATGCTGCTGATGTAGAACGAACCTGGAGAAAAGAGGGCCAAATGGATCACCATGCTGCAAGAGTTTGACATGGAAATCATTCCCATGAAGTTGGTCAGAGGGCAGGCGCTGGTGCAAACAATAGCAAACACAGACCCAGATTTGATAAAATAGCAGTATGTACTGAATTCCCAGTACGCATCAGACTGGTATGGTGATTTAAACACTTTTCTAATAACTAGAAGGTACCCAAATAAGATGAAAGCTTCTTAGAGGAGAGCTTTGAAGGTTAAAGCATAGAAATATATGGTACAAGGAGGTCTTCTATTTAGGAAGAACCATGATGGAATTTCTTTGAGATGTCTAAATAGAGCTGAGGCAGATAAGGTGTTAACGGAACTGCATGACAAGTACGGAATAGGTCATGGCTCCCATCTAGCTACAAGACATAAAATATTGACAGCAAGCTATTATTGGCCCACGAAGTTCAAAGATACAGAGAGTCACATCAAGAGCTGCCACACCTATCAGACTGTAGCAGATAAGGGAAGAAATCAGGCCAACCCATTACAACTTGTGATTGAATCAAGACCATTTGTACAATGGGGCCTGGATTTCATTGGAGTCATCAATCCTCCATCTTCTGTAGGATACAAGTTCATACTAATGGTGACGGACTACTATACAAGGTGGACTAAGGCCACATGCTACAAGTTCTCCACAACTGAGGTAGTTAACAAGTTCCTTGAAGAGAACATCATAATTAGGTTTGGAACTCCCTATTCATTGGTATGTGACAACAGCCCTGCTTTTGCTTCTCTGAAGTTTTCTAAATGGGCATTTGAATATGAGATTGTTTTAAAGTTTTCTTCAAATTATTACCCTCAAGGTAATGGATTAGATGAGTCTACAAACAAAATTTTATTAGACAAAATCAAGAAGCTAATTGCAAAGAGTCCTAGAGAGTGAAATACCTTGTTAAAATATGCACTGTGGGTAGATAGGACCAAGTTCAAAACAGCTTTAGGCAATGCACCTTATCATTTAGTTTATGGGACTGATCCCATACTTCTTGTAAATCTGAGAATACAATCTGGAAGTTTGCCAATGAGTATTTAGGATTTGATAATCATAGGGAAGCCATGATAGTACAAATGCTACAACTAGATGAGAAAAAAGGTCAAGCCATCGAGAAATTCACCAAACACCAAGTAGTAGTTAAGAGGTTATCTGATAAGAGGACAAGAGTCAAAACATTTAGGATATCAGACTTAGTGCTGTGCTGGGATAAAGCACATGAAAAGAAGGGGAGTCATGGAAAATTTGACAAACTATGGTTAGGTCCATTCCAAGTCTTAGAAATAATAGGAGACAACACATTTAGACTTAAGACCTTGACTGGGGAAGATGTGCCATTACCAGTTAATGGCCAACATTTGAAACATTACTTCCAAGTTTGAGGTAAAGGGGCAGTCCATATTTTGTGTGGTATAGTGTAAGTAGTGTATAGTGTTCTTTTGTTGTTTGCTGTTGTAGGTTAGTTGTTTGTACAGTTTTGTTTTTCTTGTACAGTTTGTTGTTGGGTTGTTTATTGTCTCCTCAGCAGGGATCTTTGTTTTTCTTTAGAGTCTTAAGGAGCAAGCTAACAACCATTGAAAATAGTATAAAATTTAGAATATTCAAGTTAACCATTTGCAATTTATGCATAACTTGTTGTGACTACCATGAATGTAAAGGGTTGTTTAGCTTCTGAATTTTAGTATTCAATAGTAGTGATTGAGAATTCAAGGGAAGTTTCTCATGATGACACACCTAAAATCCTTGGGTTTGTTGAACTTACCAGTGTAGCTATTAGGTGAAAAATCTGAGGTCACCCTTGCTACCATTACAATTCTCAGCTTAATTTCAGCAAGTGCTCACTCCTTGCATCATAAAGTTACAAATTGCTATATCTTGTGAAATTGCTATCAAACATCAAAATTAATCAAATATAACATATAAAAATAAAGCGGATTATACTGAAAATCTAGATTAAGCCATCTAAGTAACTCTACCGGGGCTATGAACGCTCGTTGGTAGTGGGGCTCTACTTAGGAGAATTGTAACAATAACCTTGTCAGGGCTATGGATGCTCACTGGCAGCAAGGCTCTATCCGGTCAGCTATGAGGGAATATCCTAACCTACATAGGCTAATATCAGTCACTAGTCTGTTCAACCAATCTTCAAGATGAGGATAATTAATTACGTGTACACACTTAAACTGAAGCTGAAAACTCATGCACCCTTATTGAATACCTTAGGTCTCAAGTTGGATAACAATTTGCAGAAAAGATAGTTGGAGGTTATGGATTTATTTCACTTAGTTTTTTCTTGAATACTCTAAATTTAATTGTTTTGTTTGGTTGCTAGTTGTTGTGATGTTCACAACACGCCCCATTTTACTCCTTAGCAAAATGAAGACCCCAGTTATGGCTGTTGCTTTTGCTTATGTGTGTCTTGTTTTGTGTGGTGGTAAAGGGAAAAGGGGGTTAAAATTGCAAACTTTGTTAAAAATAGAGAAAAAATGCATTTTTAGTACTAGGGCATGATATGGTTGGATTCCTTATGAAAAATGAGCTAGGGTTTCTTTTTGAACCATCTTAAAATTCACCATATTTTGCAAGTTATGATCATTTTGGTAAAATGTACAAGGGAAGGGTTTGTTGTTTGCATAATACAAAGTCCTTTGTATGTGCAAAGGCATTTTATACTTAGTCACATTTGCAATCAGGTTCATAAAGTAGGGTTGTTTGCATGATTGGGTCGTTTGCATAGTACATACAATGCCCTTTGTATATCACTTTCATATACAAAGTCGATTGTATATTCTTTTTACCTTGTGTGCATTTTTAATAAAGTTCAAGATGGACCTGAAATAAATTAGAGTGGAAATAAATGGATGTTTTAGATCCATGCATGTATCTCACGTTGTATGTTTGGCAGGTCGAAACATGCATGGCAAATATACAAGGCCCAATATACAAGCGTGGACCCAAAAGTTTATTAAACAAAGAAAAATACTTGTATATGTTCTGGCTTGTATATTGGCGGGATACAAGGATAACATACATCAACGTGGACTTAAAAGGTTATTAAAATAGTGTTAAGTCGTTGTATAGTTTCGGACTCGTATATTTTCAAACATACATTGCACATGTACAAGTGCCGGAGCCGAAAATTTTTCAAACAAGGTTAAGTCCATGTATGTTTTAAACAATGTATATCGAAGGATACAAAGGACATACATGCAGCGCGGAATCAAAAAAGAGAGAAAAATCTGATTAAATGCTTGTATCACGTCTGAATTGAATATCTAAAAGATACAATGCATTTATACATTGAGTGGAATCGAAAGCATTATGGAATGGAGTTAAATCCTTGTATATGTCCATGCTTGTATATATGTTCCAAGCCATACACTGTAGTAAACATACAAGCCAGAATTCAAATGGAGGTAGAATCCAATTAATCCAATGAATAAAATTTGAATGTATATCGAATGATATGAGCACAATATGCATCGAAGTATACATTAGGTGGAATTGAAAAGTTATAAAATAGAGTTAAGTGCTTGTATATTTTGGTGTTCGTATGTTTCGATATACAAACTAATAAGCATTGCATGCATGCAAGCCATGGAATTGAAAAGATTGAAATCTGGTTAAACGAATGTATCACACTGAAAGGGCGGGAAAATAGTGCGATAGGGTTTTTGGGGCATTTTTAGCCCGAATGCATATTTTTGGTCAGCGATGGTTGACCCGACCAGTTTAGCGTTGTATATGCATTTTGGACTCACATTTTTTTCACAGATTTAGGGCCCGATTCCTACTATCACACGGTCACGACTAGATTTAACAGTTGTTTTTCTGTAGGTTTATTAAATAATGATACTTATTATTGGTCTATTTTTGCAGGTTTGCAGTTGAAGAGGGAGTTGAAACATAATGGCAATGACCTCATGGGAAGGAGATCCGATCTCGGGAGTAGAGGAAGATAAGGATGAAGGGCAAGGAAGTCAAGGGTCTTCATTGATGAAGACAAAATATAGCTAAAGACATTACTGTAGCAGACCACAGAAGTTATTATTAAGCTGCTAGGGTTTCCAGAAAGGCATATTTCACCCAGATTTGATGTATGCTCAGAGATATTTTTGGGAGACTAGTTCTCTAGCATTTATTGTTGTAACCATTGCTTAACTAGGGTTTTGAGCTATATTGAGGACAATCAAAGTCTATATATTGTGCCTCTATACACTGTAATACTTTACACAGGGGCTACACAGGAATTTGTAGCAGCAAGAATTTGTAAAAGTAGCACTTAGCATAGCATCTAGGAGTAGAAGAAGGAGGTCACCTGTGTTTGCAATAAGGAATGTGTGGAACATCTAGCTTCCTTACTGTATCTGTAAAGCTTGTAAGTTTGCTATAGTTTGATCATTGAAGCTAAGAGTCATTCAGACATTGTAAATCTTTTATGACTATCTGTTTCTAATACAATTGAATCCAGAATTTTACATCTATCTTCTGAGTGTTTTCTGGCTCTTCATTGTGTTTGAAACATTTTCTCTTAGAGCTCGCAATCTTAAGTGTCTGTTTGTGAAAATGCTCAGAACTTACATTTAAAGTTTTTTGTTTGTGGATTTGATCAAATTTGTTGTATGATTTATAAAGTGTATAATAGAACAATTAGATCCTTTGGTAGAATGAATGATGTTTAGTTTAGATCTTTCTAACTTTTCCCAACCCATTTGAAAATACTTAGCTTAAAATGTAGAAATTTGAACGAAATTTGTCTCATATTTGAAAAGGCATAAACATCAGAGTTAAAAGTAGACAATTTCTCATAAATATTTAAGAGGAGAAGACTGCAATAATTCAAGAAAACCATTTAAAGCTTTGCAGCACAGTAACACTTTTATGCAAAAGAATGAACAACATATTGATATTCATAGTCTCTTTGCATAAGTTTGAGTCCGGTTAATCAACAAGAAACCCTAAATCACGTAAGGCCCCTTAAACATTACAGCTTCACATCGACCAACTAAATTTGCCCAACAGGTCAGACCTGACCATATTAAACTTGGGATTAAGTGAATCTTAACCAATTCCTTCATATCTTTCAAGTCAATTTTGGTTCATTTTATGTGAATTTTAACTAATTGTTATGACTGTCACAAAACAATCATCAACAATTAGGTTCACCAATGGTGGAGTCTGCTGATGGGGCAAGGCATCGATAAATTGATGAGGCACTGACGAAGAAAGAATAGACAAAGAAGGAAATAACTTTCTACATCAGCAAGAAGGATGGTCTGTGAACCATGAGGTTCACCGACAAGGTAAAACAAAGACAAAACAGACAAGGATAAAGTGGATAGTTCATCACAGGGAGGATCTGTTGACAAAGAAGGACTAGGCATCAAAGAGATAGAGAAGGAAATGAAAGACATAATTCCAAGGTTCGCAGTAGAATATGTTTGTCGATGAGGCAGAATAAAGACAAAAGTGTAAAGCATAATGTAAATGCAATATTTTAAAATATTTTAAACTTAGTTTAAATTTTTTTAAATGTTGTAAAGTCTTTACATGGACATTTTGGTGGGTTGGTATTCCAAAATGCCCAGCTACTCTCAGTCGCCATGAATGTAGAATTAAATAAGATGTATAGGTTGGTGGTCAAGTACATGGAATTGGTTGCAACAAATGTATGGGAGTTGGTGAGAGTTAATGCTGGTGCAAGTGGGTAGGTAATTTGCGCCCATTTGTTACATTAACTTTCCCCCTACATATGCATGTTAGAGAGAGATTTTATGGGTTGGTCATTTTTTGGGTAAATTTTCTCTATAGGTGTAGAGATCCAGAGGTAGTTAAAGTACTGATCAGTGATTAGTTTATGTTCTTCAAGAAGCAGTTATCAGAAGTGTATGTGAAATATATTGTAATATTGATATCAATCATTATTTTTTTCCACTGTTGTAAGTGTTCTTTCAAAAAACATCTATCGTAGTTAGGGCTTTCTCTTGCCACATTTAGTGGTATGATAGTAAAATTTGATTTGAATGAATCTAACAGTTCTTAATCCATTTTTAGGTTTTGCAAATGGTCATTTCAGTATTACATATCAAATAATGGTGTTGGATTACTAAGTATTCTCATGATTTGATATTGGTTTTTATTAATTTAAATCTTCAAATAGGTAGTCATATGTTTCCTTGTAAATGTATTCCTTTGATAAACATGAGATTTTGCAGCCCAATCGATAGGCACTAGACTAAGAAGCATGTGAGCACCCAAACTCATTAAATATCAAAACAATATATCAAGTTTTATATGTATATATAGTTCCATAAGCATCCTCATTTTGTAGGGTTTCTCTCATCAACTTAAAATGGATGTTATTAAGTGTAAAAAGTGCATTTTAGTTTAGTGATAGTATTTGGGTTTAAAACAACAATCTGGGTATTGTTGCAAAGTCATAAATAAGATAATATGTTTTGTTGATCTTAATCCCTATTGAGGGATACCTCCAAGATTACCCTCTGAAGCCTAGCTAAGCTTGAAGTGTAGAGGAGTCTACCCACTCTTGTAAGTTGGACAAAATCACCTTTAACCTATTGATAAACCTCTTTTAATCACCCTGATGATACCCCTGGCCTAGGTGATTGTAAAATGTTTTAGGGTTTCAGGTTGTAGTTATTTTGGGAACCAATTGTAGACACTCAAAAATGTCCACTTGTCGCAACATCACATCATATAGGCAACTTGTAGCATTTTCACCCTAGAAACCCATATCATCACTTAATCTAGCATCATCCTCTAACAAATTAAATAAATCCAATATTTATTTAATTTGTCCCCATCCCCTTAACATCATTAAATAAATAAATTTTATTTATTTATTTGGTCCACTTTCCTCTTAAATTAAATAAAATAAATATTTTATTTAATTTATCATTTTATCCTCATATTCCTCATAATTTAAATAATAATAAATTAATTCAATTATTTACCTACCTTCCATCTTTGTCTCCCGAGATGACTCTAACTATCTCTTGAGTTATCTCTTCCACCTTCCAATTTCCTCTCAACTCATCTCTCACATCTTTCTAATTCCATCTCCTAAATCACTCACCTACCTTCCATTCTCTCTCTCTCTAGTTGCACAATGCAACTTTCCAATTCGATCATCACTTGCAAAATGGGAAATTTTATCCCTCCTTTCTCTCATATTTGTCTATTTAAACCCCTCAACAAAGCCATTTGCATGGATGAATCTTCTAAGTGCCATCACTCTGTCGAATTTCCTCCTCATCCATCACCAATCTATTTTCCTCAATCTCAATTCTATCTTCTTCAATTTCTATCATCATTATGCTGCAGATCGTGAGCAATCAAACAAGAAATCATCTAACCCAGGTGATATCATTTAGTTTGCATGTCTTCATTTCATCTTTGGGTTTGATTTCTTGAGTTTGGTTTGAAATCTGATCTTTGCTTTGTTTTGATCTTTGTTAAATTCTACCCAACACATTCTAGCATGCCTAGTGGGACCGAATCATTCATTTTTGCAGGTTTTTGGCTTTAAAATTTTGCTTTTTTGCCTAACCCTCATTGTCAAGTTTTGAAGGTGATCTACTGCAGGTGACCTCCTGGGCTAAAACAGACATCACGGTTGCATCCAAAATGGCCAAAAGGTGAAGAAAAACATATAATTTGACCATTTTTGTTGCAGGTCAAATTTAAACAAATGTTTGTAGGGTGATGAACAGTGTTTCTGGCGGTGAATAGTGCTTTCTGGTGATGAATAGTGTTTCCGACAGTGAACAGTGCTTTCTAGCAAGGAACAATTCTTCCGGTAGTGACCAGTACTTCTGGCAATGAATAGTGTTTCCAGTGGTGAATAGTGCTTTCCGACAGTGAATAGTGTTTCCGGTGTGAACAATACTTCCAGCCATGAACAGTGTTTTTAGGTTGTGAATAGTGTTTTTTAAAGCTTAAAATAGTTTTCTTTTTTAAAACTGCCATAACTTTTGCATATCATATCAGATTTTTGTATTTTTATAGGTGTTGGAAAGATGACTTTGCAAACTTCATAGTGGCATCAATATCTTCAGGCAATTCTACCATTTCGGTACCTTATCAAAACACACTTGTCAAAGAATAGAGAAAACAAACTTCTGACATATCTTCTGCAAGTTGAGTGGTCAAAGAACAATCTTTTTATCACTAAAGTAGGCACACTTCAATTTGGTGCTTAAAATTAACAATCTTTCTTTATCGTGTATGCCTTTCTTTTCTTTGCTTGCTTGTTGAGTCTAATTGTCACCCAAGTTAGAAATACAAGCATCCTCTACCTCTGCCTAACCAATGGATCTGGGGTGTACGAGAACATGTTGCTAACTTTTAGGTGCGCCTGCCTTCCCATTGTGAGAAGGGGTATGACCCAAGAGGAAATAGGTCAAAGTCAAACCATTCCAATCTTCTATATAAATAATGCATTTATGACAAAAGTCACAAACGATGGGTACTACTACATTATACCGACGAATGTTTCCCCCAAAACCCTACAGAGCCTAACCTCTACAGGCTGGGAAGCCTCCTTAATGGATTGAATCGTAGCATGTATAGCCACCCAAACGGAAACCCTAACTAGAAACCTTTGTGTAGCAGCCAAAAACCCTTATCTATTGGTATACGAGGAAACTCTGATAGCTGTCCCACATTTTCGCAGCTTATGGTAGAGATAGCAAGGTACCTCAAGATCTACGCATCTTGAGGACTTGGAACTTGGTGTGCTTGAGAGGTGAGTACACTATAAGGGGGAGCCCATGCCCCAAGTTCCTGGAGCTATACACCATAAGTAGGCATGGCTGGGTAAAACCAAGTGGGAACCCAATAGATAATGTCCTTACCTAGCCTAGGGTGTACACATTGATCAGTGTGTTTGGTGTGCATGCATGTGTATGTGAGATCTTGTGTTTGATATTGCACATCATCGTCAACCCACTTCATCCAATCCTTCCAAACCAACCCATCCTAGTCATCCACTCAACCACATCTTGATCAACCCAAGCCATCTAACCTTGTTATTACACATCACCTTCTTTCTAATCCAATCCATACCATTTTACACCATGTCAACCTTAGAGGACCTAGCACAAAAGATCACTCACATACTTCACTAAGTTCAAACAAGCCAATCACCTCTAAGCCAACAAATGATTCAATCTATCTATAACATGATCCAACAATTTCAAGCAAACCAATCCCCACAAATGCAGCATCTCAGAGCGCAAATCCAATACCTATTGGCTACTTGTCAACCACAAACCCCACATAATCATCCCTTATCCATTCAACACCAACCAATTCCATATCATTCCTATGTGGCATCTCCTTCCATTTCACACCAAGCTAATCCATCCACTTATCATAACAATTCCACATCACCTTATCTTATTCCTTATCAATCTAATCCATCTGCATTCCAAATTACTTCCACATCAACTCATCCCACATCTTCCCATAACAATGCTACATCACCATACCCTACTTCTTGCAACATCTACCATTATCCACAACAACCCGTACCCCAAGATCTTTTACCTACACATCTTGCCACTTCATCTCTTCATCAAACACATTCACAAGACTATCAATGGCCCCCACAACATGCACATGTAAGTCCTAGTGGCCCTTTGCACATAAATCAAGTGAACCCAAGTCCACTCTTGCCACAAGACCTAATAGACTTAAGTCCACCTAAGCAACAAGACCTAATAACCTTTGACTCAACTCTAAATGACTCTTTGTACATAAAATAAGTATCCCTAACCTCACCTTTGCAGAAAGACTTAATAACCTTTGACAAGGGAGACACCAACCTAGAGCAGGTACCCTATGAACATCCTCCATCACCATTTGATCACATGCCAATACATGAGCCTACTAGTCTCATTTTGACACCATCATGTGATCTCATTCCTAGTCTTGACCCACCAATCATCTGATCCATCTAGTCCTATCTTGGCACCTCCATCTGATCCTACTCCTAATCCATCCAATCTTCCTATCGCTCCATCCAACCCTAACATTCCTCTATCCAATCCTAATCCATCTGGCCTCACTATCCCTCCATCCAATCCAAATCCTATTTCTAAGCCTATAACATCATCCACTATCATCATCCATCCCATCTATTATCCATCCACCCATACACTTGCAGAGGATGTAATCCATTGGCTATTAGTGAGGAGTAAATCATTGCCATGTCATCAAAGTCCCATTCATGAGCCTATCACATATTCTCCCAGTGCCTTGCTTATTCCTCCAACTCCACCATGTGGCCCACAAACCATTAAGCTTATTGAAAAGACTTCTCCCATGAGTCCACATCAAGACCTATCATACCCTCATGTTATTGAACAAAACCCTATCCAAGAGTCATCCCCTTCCATCCAAGTAACCCAAGAGCTATGTCAAGAGCATAACCCAACGCATGTGGAAACACCAAGCCTCCATCCAAATCAAGGTCAAAGCATCTCTAAGTTCAAACTATCCATGACCTATACATTTTATGTGATCAAGATATTACTAATGATCATAACCCTATTCATGAGCAAAGTTATCCCATTCATAGCCAAATTAATCTTTTTTGTGCTCACCTTTATGATCAAGAATCTATAATGATCATGAAAACCACAATGAGCCTCTTAGCCAAACTTTATGCAATTCATCGTCAAGAGGTTATCACTCCACCTATCCTTCCTTCCATAACCATCCATGAGCAAGATATCCAAATTTCTCCTATCCATCCTCCATCTAGCCCTACCCATGATCCCCAAACATCTACTTGTCATGATGAGACAAATATCCTCCACATAAGCATAGAAGATCAAACAACTACCTTGGATCATAATGAACACAAGCAAGATTTTAATGATCCTTCCACCTCCACTATCAATCACATTTCAAATCCACCATCATATCCTCTAGGCCTATCCACCTTTATCCATGAGTGTTCCTCCTTAGAACACCAACAATCATTATCTGCCATCTCACCTTCTCCATCCAATAAGGAGCTCATTTCTAGTGTTCCACCTACACCTAGTCCCATTGTCGATCACATCCTCCAAAACATGAACTATCAAGGTAAGGGATTAGGTCTTCTTAAACAAGGAGTTTTGGAGCCCGTTCATGTCAATGTCCCTCAAGGCTCATATGGCCTTGGATACACACCTCAGGGTCAACAATCTAATGATGTTGGTAATCCCTCCATCCCTCCTAAGTCCACCACTTTCCATTGCACATCCTATCATATGCCAAAAACATATGTCGCCATCCTACCTCCATCATCCTATAAATTTCAAAAGCTTGTGACCATACACCTTCCTCCATCCACTTTGCCTCTACTTCTTCCAACTCCTAACATCCCTCCATCAAATCTACCTCCGTTACTTCCAAAACCTTATACATCCATCCATAAATCTTCTACAAATCCCAATCATGACCAACAAATGCACACATTGTCTAAACATGAAGCTTCCCCTCCTTCCATCCACCCCATGGGATTCAAAAGTAAAAATTTGGATGCCTCTACCTATAAAGCAAAAAATCCTACAAATCCTAAGGCCTTAGGGTACAAAATCCAAGAATCAAAGAAAAATCTATATCAAAAGCTGCATACACCCACACACCTCAAAGAAAAAATGAAAATGGTGTAGGTCCCCAAGCAACAAGCAATTACCTCAAAAGTTGCACAAGAGCTGCATACACCCATACCTCGACAAGTAAATTCTAAAACTAAAGTGGTATGGGCCCCTAAGAAACAAGCCATCAAGTCAAATGAGGAATCCACCTCTTGCAAATCACAACCATCTCCTTCAGTCCATTCCATCCAAAAGCAGCAAAACCCTCCATCCCACATGCAAAGTAAAAATATGAAAAATACTAAGTCTATGTGGGTCCCTAAATGCTTACATCATCCATCTCCTAAGAAAACAACCCCATTGCTTCCTACACCACCATCCAACCAAAAGCTTCAATGTTTATCACGGTGTGTGCAGCCATTGGTCATGGTTCCGTTCCATCCCATAATTTCATCGACCTCCATCTCCTCATCCTTCAACTATTATCCTACATATCTTCCTTATCACTTCCCTGTGGTCCATGCTTTTACATAAGCCTTCCATCCATAAGTCATATATAATCTGCATCATAATCCACTATCGTACCTTGCATAATCTACTATCTACCTTCTCCATCTCACTTTCATGCAATCTCCTTTACCAACATCTATGAGCACACTTGACATGGTCCATGCGACGACATCCATCTAGCAGGACTATCCACTTTCATGGAACTAGACACTTGAGTCCCTTTCATCCATATCCCCCTATCCATAAAAAGTCAAAAACTTACAAATTTTTTATTTTTTTTAAATGGAAAAAATGATGAAAAAATTAAAGAGAAATCCCTTCGTCCAATGATGAAAACCTAGTAAACAAGCACCTTGGATAAGTACCATGATGAAAACCTGGCAAACAGGTGTCATGCGTAAGTTGATCCTCTATGTCACCTACACTTGGGGGCACATTGTCTTGTCCTCCTATCATGTTCCAACTTATCATTTCCCATCCTATCATATCCTATCATACCATTTCCATCCTACCATCCTTATCCATTACATACACACACCTATCCCATTGCAGTCTAAGTCCATTCATCCTTCCTCTTCTTGATCTTGATAAAAGATTAGGGGGCAAAATGTTGAAACATGTTTTGGAAAAACTCTTCATATACCTCATCCCTTACAATCCATTCTATCATCATCCCATTGTCATAAGCCTAATACTAGCATGAGTCATATAGTCAACAACACTGTCATGAAAAATCCTAAGCATACTATCTAGAATGGGGCATGTTATTTCCTATGCTACATAGTCTTTGAGATCACATCCTAGCTCTCTTATGCATACATCCAATGTCACCTATCCTCTTATCCAATCATTGTTTATGAGTCTTTCTTTCCATCCCTTACCATCCATCTTTTTATCCATTCATCCTAATCAATCCTATATCCTTTCTTGCACCTAGACTTGGTTTTCTCCCTCGTCACTGGTATCTAGCACAAAGGCTACCAAAGTTGTAAATCCATTGATGTTCAAAACATCCAAAAACACAAAAAACCCATAAAATGTCCTGAAGAAACTAAAAAAATCAAAACATATCAAAAAATCCAAAAAAAATATAAAACGTCCTGAAAAAATTCAAAAAAATATAAAAAGTCCTAAAAAATACAAAAAAATAAATATTCCCAAAATACAAAAAATGATAAAATCCAAACAATTATCAAGGTCAATCATCAAAATCAATCAAATCATTCAATCACCAAATCAATCTATCAATCAATCAAAATTACATCAATCCAATCAAATCATTAATCCAATCATTAGTCCAACCATCAAATCTAATCCTCAAAATCAAATCATCAAATCAAGCCAATCTCTCAAACAATCAAAATCACATCATCAAATCAATGTCAAATCATTTCTTCCAAATCATCATCTAATCAAGTAACAAAAATCAAATCAATGTATTCACTTTCATCATCATCATCATCATCAAACACAAATTAGAACTACATCTCGTATCTATTGTTACATGCCTTGATCCTGTGGATACGGGTATGTAGGTAGTCTGGATTACGAAGGAATTGCCCAGATTCATGCATAGTCGATATTCCTCTTTCTTCTTTCATCATCTTCTTCTATCATCTATCTTCATAAATTCATCAATTCTTCAAACAATTCTTCCAATCAATCACTCAAATCAATTCTTCCAATCACTTCTTCTTCAATCTCATCATCCAAGAAATAAATCCAAATGCAAATCAATCATTTAATCATACCAATCAAGTCAATCAAGGTTGTCAAATTATCCAATTACAATCAATGGTCTTGATCCTAGTCTTGTCATAAACCCAATCAATCGTTAATCAATCAATCATCAATCCATCCTTATCTTGCTCTAGGGATATATCATTCCCCACAATGACAACACTATCATCATCATCATTCATCAATAAACAAACAATCATCGGTTTACAAATTGACAGGGGCAATACCTTGTTTGTTTTTGTATCATTTGTGCATGTTTTCTTGCTTGCTTGCTTGCTTGTGTGTGTTATCTTTTTATCTTGCATTTTCCTCTGTATCATTCCCAGCTAATATTCATATCTTGCACCTAGACAAGGTTGTATTATGCTGGGGCATGAGACACATTGTCACCTTGGTCCTTATACCTTGGTGCATAATGTCATGTGCTAAATCAAGCATATGGTTGCTCTCTTTCATTGCAGCATAATGTATCCTTTATCTCTTTCCTCCATTTCCTTATCTTTCATCCTTTTCGATCAATCCATTTCATTTTGAGAGCCTACCCATGTTTCTTCTAACCCACCTATCGTCTTTAGGGGGCATCATCATCCTATCATTTCATCCATCATCCCATCTTTTTCTTCTATCCATGTCTTAGCTTCTTTGAAATGATGTTACTTGACATAAATCTCATCATCTCAAAGAGGGGAAAAATATAGACACTCAAAAATGTCCACTTGTCGCAACGTCACATCATATAGGCAACTTGTAGCATTTTCGCCCTAGAAACCCATATCGTCACCTAATCTAGCATCTTCCTCTAACAAATTAAATAAATCCAATATTTATTTAATTTGTGCCCATCCCC
Organism: Cunninghamia lanceolata; assembly: GCA_027924645.1. NCBI lineage: Eukaryota > Viridiplantae > Streptophyta > Pinopsida > Cupressales > Cupressaceae > Cunninghamia > Cunninghamia lanceolata. The sequence goes on along the minus strand of BSBN01001185.1, from coordinate 5,801,095 downwards.
TTAACATCATTAAATAAATAAATTTTATTTGTTTATTTGGTCCACTTTCCTCTTAAATTAAATAAAATAAATATTTTATTTAATTTATCATTTTATCCTCATATTCTTCATAATTTAAATAATATTAAATTATTTACCTACCTTCCATCTTTGTCGCTCGAGATGACTCTAACTATCTCTTGAGTTATCTCTTCCACATTCCAATTTCCTCTCAACTCATCTCTTACACCTTTCCAATTCCATCTCCAAAATCACTCACCTACCTTCCATTCTGTCTCTCTAGTTGCACAATACAACTATCCAACTCGATCATCACTTGCAAACTGGGAAATTTTATCCCTCCTTTCTCTCATATCTATCTATTTAAACCCCTCAACCAAGCCATTTAGCATGGATGAATCTTCTAAGCACCGTCAGTCTATCGAATTTCCTCCTCATCCATCACCAATCTATTTCCCTCAATCTTAATTCTATCTTCCTCAATTTCTATTGTCATTATACTACAAATCATGAGCAATCAAACAAGAAATCATCCAACCCAAGTGATATCATTTAGTTTGCATGTCTTTATTTCGTCTTTCGGTTTGATTTATTGAGTTTAGGTTGAAATTTGATCTTTTCTTTGTTTTGGTCTTTGTTAAATTCTACCCAACACACCAATATTTTGGCGGCGTTGTCAGGGATGAACTAAAAAGGTCAACGAATTTGAAAACCCCGGTGCTAGTCAGTTTGTAGTTTGCAATTGTTTGGATAAGTTTGGCATCCCGTCAAGTTATACCAATATTTTGGCACTGTTGTCAGGGACCCATTGAATTAGTTTACTTATGGTTGCTATAGTATTGAAGTACATTGTTTGTTAAAAAAAATCTCTTCCCAGCAGGGGAGTGGTGACACTATTTTTACAACCTAGAAATTAATTGTAGTTTGAAAAAAAAGGAGACTTACGATGAACAAAGAAAGAGACTAGGAGCATGTTGGGAATTAAGGTATCTCAACCTTGGTAATTCCTTGCATTATTTATGTTTTCTAATTATTATTTAATTGTCTATGTTGTAAATAATTGTAAATTCCATATTGTCATATTGTGGGATGTGGCACAGTGATGTGTCATCCTACATGGAAGATGACAACTTGTAATTTTATCCTCACATGAGGAGATTGGCATACCACTTTGTGGTAGGAGCATTTTTCCATGTGTTGGCATCTTCGATGTTGTGTAAGGGAATATTGGCTGAAATGGTTATGATGGATTCCTATGACAGAATCTATGACATGTTAGAGTCAGAAATAGAAGCTTGTAAGACAAGTGAAGACATGTGTCATGAAGAATTTTTGAATAAGGCATATTTGGGTGCCCCAAGGTGGACTATGACATGTTGTAAGAGAATATGCTATTTATAGCCTGTGTATGACAGATTCTCTTATAGCTGTAAGTTGTAACCGCTATGACAGATTATATGATGGTCGTAAGTGTCGTAAGAGCATTTGTCATACCCCATTTTAGAAATAGGCGACCTCTTTGGGATGGGATCTATGGAAAAGTGTCAGGAACATTCTACAATGTTGACCAAGTGTCCTTAGGTGTGGGGTTTGGGCCATGAGGCCATGTTGGATGCCCATTCCAAGTTTGGACCAATATTGCCTTGTATATTCTCTATAAACAGGTGCTTGGAAGAGTTGTATCACAAGTTTACAAGTATCGTTATGCTAGCAAATTGACTCTAGACATGAGTGTCAAAGACCATTAAAGCTTTCATTGCAAGTGTATTGTAAACAACTTTTAGATTTGTTAATACATTGTGCAGGTTTCTGGGTGTGGGGTTTTTCACCTGATAAGGGTTTTCCCCACTGTAAATCTTTGTCTCTCTTCTTCTCTCTGCTTTCTGGTTCATGTGTATTGCTGCAATATCTCATTTACATGTTCTATGTTTCTGTATTTGTAAGGATTAATTTAAATTTGTATAGCCCTCTCCTCATTAGATTAGTGTAGGAAGTAATTTCTGCACACCTAGCTTCCTTTCAGTTGGTATCAGAGCCTAGCTAGTTTTGGTCTTATCTATTGGGTAGGGGTTTTTTGATTTGATCTTAAGTTGAGTGAGAGTCTGTGTAGAGTATTCTAATTTCTACTATAGTAAGGAGATGACAAGCACATCTAGAAGAATAGAAGTGGAGAAATTCAATGGCACTAATTTCAAGTTGTGGAAGCTCAAGATGGAAGGCATGCTTGTTGACCGAGACCTTTGGGAAAGTGTTACTGGAACTAAACTAGCTACAATGCAATAAGCTGATTGGGATCTTAAGGATTGGAAGGGTAAGGGTCTCATAAGACTTAGTCTTGCTGATTATGTGTTGTCAAATGTCCATGAGGAGAAAATTGCAAACTTGCTTTGGAAGAAGTTGCGAGATGTGTATCAAGCCAAATCTCTGGTTAACAAACTTTTTCTAAGAAAGAAGTTGTATTCCCTTCGAATGGAGGATGGAGGATCCGTTGCTAAACATATGAATGCTTTTAACATGCTACTTGCATAGTTGACATCTATGGCTGTGAAAAATGGAGGAGGAGGATCGATGCATGACCCTACTTTGTTCTTTGCCAGATTCATGGGATCATCTTGTCATGGCTATCAGAAGCACCACTACCACCTTCAAGATGGAAGATGTGGTATCTTCACTATTATCTGAAGAGATGTAGAGAAAGTCTTCTGAGGCAACCAAAGAGGCTCTTGCAGTTCATGGAAGACCCAAAGAGAAAGGGAAGAAGAAGGATAAGAAAGGTGAAAAGGGTAGATCCAAATCCCATGGGAGATCCAAATCTCCTAGAAAATCTAATGTTCTTTGTTGGAACTATGGTAAAACTGGGCATTTTTTAAAGGAATACAAAGAGGAGAAGAAAAAGAAGAAGAAAGCTCCTAATTTAGATTCTAACAAATCACAAGATGATGGTGATGCTTTCATTGCAGCCCTGGAAACCCATGCATCTGATGGTGTGTGGCTGATTGACTTTGGTGCATCATTCCACATGACCTCACATCGAGACTAGTAGTTCAATGGTGGAAAGGTGTACTTGGGTGATCACTCTCATCTGAAGATTGTTGGTCATGGAAGAGTCTCTATCTGATTCCCTGATGTTAGAGTGAAGGGGATCTCTAGGGTTATGCATATCCTAGGCTTAGCACATAACTTACTTTCTGTAAGTAGTTTGAATGATGCAGGTGTGTATGTTGTCTTTTTGAAAGAAGGATGCAAGATGACTAGAGGAGCTATGGTGCTTGCTAAGTGTACTAGGAGAGGTACTCTATTTCAGCTGGAGGCATGCATTTCACAATGCAATAGTTCTTCTAATTTAAGGAAGAGGGTAGCAGTCACTTCATCCCCACCATCTAAATGAGCAGTTAAGAGATCTATTGTTTCTAGTTCTGATGTTTGTAATCATGCCTTGGAAGTTAAACTTCATGCTGAAAAGACAATGTTATGGCATAAGAGATTTGGACACATTGGTGAGAAGGGTCTGTGTACCCTGAAAAATAAAAACCTCGTTGAGGGGTTAGATGATTGTAATATTGAGTTTGACTTTTGCGAACATTACATTTATGGAAAGCAAAACCATGTTCAGTTTTATTTGAGTTCTCACAAGTCTTCTGGTGTGTTGGACCTTGTTCATTTTGATGTATTTAGTCCTGTTAATGTTCCTTCATTATCAAAATCTATATATTTTGTATCTTTCATAGATGACTATAGTAGAAGGACATGGGTTTATTTTCTTAGAAGCAAATCTGAAGTCTATAGCAAGTTTTAGGAGTTTAAGGCCTTTTCTGAAAATCAGACTGGTAAAAAGATTAAGTGTTTGAGAACTAACAATGGTGGTGAGTTTTGTTCTACATAATTGATAAATATTGCAAGGAACTTGGGATTGAAAGACATAAGACAACTCCATACGCCCCGCAGCAAAATGGAGTTGCAGAAAGGATGAACAGGACATTGATGGAGAAGGCCAAGAGTATGCTTAGTGGAGCTAGCTTAGAACAAAAGTTTTGGGCTAAAGCTATTGCCACTGCTTGCTATCTTGTTAATAGATCTCCTACATCGGCTCTTGTTGGAAAGACACCCATGGAGGTGTGGTCTGGTAGAAAGCCTTCAATAAGGCATCTTCATATTTTTGGTTGTGAGGCATATGCACATGTGCCTAGGGAGAAGTGGTCAAAATTGGAGAACAAGGCTGTTAAGTGTATCTTCATTGGCTATGGTGTCGGTGTGAAGGGATACAAGCTTTGGGATTGTTGGTTCTTTCTCTCTGAATTGGCATAGGGTTTGCCAGTTCCAATGCATAGGCAGATTCAGCCAACAAATATAGGAGATTGCGTGAGCTACCTCACCTTCACTTCTAGTTCTAGCACACAGGGGGGTATCCCTATAGCTAAAGATTTAACCTTGACTCACCCAATGACAAAAGATTTAACTTTACAACAACAAGCAGAATACTCTCATGTTTGGACCAAGATTTGCATGATAAATCAGAAGGCTCGCAATGTTCTTGGACATATCTAACTGGTTAGGAATGAGAGTATGTAGGGGTCCTATTTCTAGTCATACAAACTAACAGGTTGGAATTATGAAATGATTTGTTTTAATGTTTTGGATGCAAGATAGGGGTTTTGGAAACATAACTACTACACAAGGGCAGACCAGTGCCTATCTCAGGGCAAGGAGTCAACTAGATGTATACAAATGAATGATTTGCAATGGCATTCAGGTTTCAAGGGGCCAGATAGGTATTTGCCTTACAAACACCACCCAAGAATGAGTATTTAGCTATCTCTACTTTCAAACATCCCTGCTGCCATACAATCTTCTTCATACTTAACCTAAAACAATTTAATCCACTCCTTGAATGGAAGTTAGAGATCAAGCATGCAATACAACAAATTTGTATCCTAGAATCTTAGTAGCCCTTAGCAACCATATTCAAAAGAAGGGATGCATACAACAAATGGAGAGAAACAGTTAAACACATGCCATGAAGTATTTTTCATATAAAAATAACATGAAACTAAACATGTGTGTAACGTGCATTCAAATGCAACTCATAAACTCACAAAAGAGACATAACTACCCAAAAAAGCTCTATTTTTTGTTATTTCTTCCAAAAATGCCCAAGTCTTCAACAACTGGAAAAATGAGTGACATAGTCCTCTTATACATCAAGGACATGCACTCAGTATTAATTACATTGTCATCTCAAATCACCCTCAGATACACTGCACCATCAAAATGGTGCCCAAAACATTAAATCCACTAGGGAGAAAAAGAGGGAAGGAGCAGTTAAACTCAGGAGATGTGCAACCGCCTAGAGATTTTCTTCTAAAAATGGTAGCTGGCCTATCCATTCAACCCACACCTCTGTAAATTTTCCATTAATGGCCAACCTACCCGTGGGATGTAGCAACTACGACGGTTGTGTGCTCTGGAACTCTTTCAATTTAAAATGCAACCATGAACACATAGAAATCCCCTCTTGTTTTGAACATTTTGAACAATGACCATCGATTCCTTCCTCCTTTCTAAGATCTACAGCTTTGGTTCACACTAACTGGATCAGACAATCCAAGTCACCCATGCTGAAAAGTCCTCGACCAATGAAATCGTGCCATGTAGGCAGCTTTCTCTCTTTTGACTTTAAACAGTGTGAACAAATTTTATCATTTTTGCCCATTTTGCCATTTTTGCCTTCAAAGCCTTGTATATGCAGTTGTATATACATACAACTACCCTTGGACATGAGGCATCCTGCCATTGGATCACCATCACTGAATATTTGCATTTCCATCGGCAATCCATTGTATCTCCCTTTGCATCTGAAATTGTATATGCAATTGTACATACAATCACCATACATACAAGCGCAGACCCCAACTCTTTATAAAAAAATTGAAATCACATTCGGGTCTGACTTGTATCTCCTTCCCTGTACATCACTTTGTATATCACATGTACAACATGCAATATACATACAACCATGGACTTCATTGCAATTATCAATCAGATTGGAAAAAAATTGAAATCCGGCATTGTATCTTCACTTTTGCATCTTTCATTGTACATCACACATACAATGTGCAACATACAACCCGTGGACCCCAGCCACTTATCCGCCACAACAAACTCTCCTTCGCGCCCGGGATTGTACATGTGCCTTTTGTATCTTGCATTGTATATGCACATACATACAATTGCGGGACATACAACTGCTCGGGCCCCACCAGGTTCTTAAACAATATTGACTTTGAATGCAACCTACTTGTATATTTCCTTTGTATCTTCTTGTTGTATGTCTAATTGTATATTGGGAACATACAATCCCAATATACAACCGCGGATTTCACCTTTTTAACAAATACAATTAACTCCTTGGCCGCATCTGCCCTTTGCATAATTCTTTTGTATATTCCTTTGTATATGTGGTTGTATGTCAGACATACATACAACACAAGATACAAAGGAAACCCATTGATTTTTCAAATTTGTCATTGTATGCATCCGCCAAGCCTGAATTGATAATATTTGAAATCCTAGATTGCATGTTCCACCTTGTATATCATTTTGCACAAGTTATATACATACAATCCTCTTTGCACATACCTATGGACCCGACCACCATTTTCAACCCGATTTGAATCCTTTGAGATCTGCATTGTATCTCACCCATTGTATATTGAATATACAACCAAATATACATGTAATTTGTTTTTACATACAAGCACAGAATTTACGATGGAATATGCAATGCTCGACCACCTTTTCATGCTCAGAATTGTATCTAAATGCCATATACAACCTGATATGCATACAATGATGCATACAACCATTTTTCCACTTTTTGAAGCCGATTGAAATTTCCTCTCAGGTTCGGCCTTGTACATATGCATCTGCGAGTTAGATACAACAGCCATATACAAAGATACATACATACAGATGTGAAGGCCAAGGGACTTCGAAATTTTTTGGATTTGAATGAAAGGGCCTGTGGATGAATGTTTGAAACCCAAACTTGCAACAAGCACCAACAAGTACCCTGTGGCTAAAAACATGTTGTATAGTAGAAGTGTCATCTTTAGAGAGCTTACACCTTGCACTGTGTTATAGCCAGAAGAAGAAGAAAAGAAAAAGGATGTTGTTCAGTTTCTTGCTACCCCTAAGAAGACTGAATAGAAAGACAATGTTGGACTTGATGATGAGGAGAGCTCTTGCAGCTTTGAAATCTCAGATGAAGAAGCTAAACCTCAACCTAAGCGCTTGAGGAGGTCTACACAGATAAGAAAGCAAACTGAAAGGTTTGGTTTTACATAGCTTGATTCTAGTTGTGCTTTTTCTTTGCTTACTAATAGTGATGAACCTAGAACTGTATCAGAGGCTATGGACATGAAAGATGCAGGTTCCTAGAAGGAAGCAATGGAGGATGAAATGGCTTCTTTGGAAAAGAATCAAACTTGGGACTTGGTGTCTTTGCCTCCTGGATGGAAACTCATTGGATGCAAATGGGTGTTCAAGAAGAAATTTGGTACAGATGGTAGTGTTGAGAAGTATAAGGCCAGATTGGTTGCGAAGGGGTATTCACAAGTGGAGGGTTATAGATTATGGTGAGATCTTCTCTCCCATTGTAAAGCTAAAATCCATTTGATTCCTATTGTGTCTTACAACTGCTTATGACTTAGAGGTAGAATAAATGGATGTGAAGACAACTTTCCTTCATGGTGGTTTGGAGGAAGAAATCTACATGTCACAGCCCAAGCATTACATGGTGAAAGGTAAAGAAAATTTGTTTTGCAAACTTAAGAAGTCTTTGTATGGTTTGAAGCAATCCCCTAGGAGATGGTACTTGAAGTTTGATGCCTTTGTGTTGTCAATTGGATTTGTGAGATTGAAATTAGATCACTGTGTGTATTATAAGTTTGAGGGTGATCGTATTCTCATTGTTGTACTGTATGTTGATGATATGTTGTTTATTGGGAAGGGTAAGAATATGATTTCTAATTTTAAATCTTAGTTGTCAGCACAATTTGAAATGAAAGATTTAGGGGCAGCCAGGTACATTCTAGGAATGGAAATCAAAAGAGATAGAACCAACAAAAAGCTTTGGTTAAGCTAGAGTAAGTATGTGAAGACCATGTTGTATAGGTTCAGCATGGCATATTGTAGACCATTGTGTGTTCTTGTTTCTTTGGGGACAAAGTTGTCTGTTGAGGATTGTCAAAATCTCCTAGTGAGGTGGAGGACATGAGCAGAGTACCTTATGCTAGTTTTGTTGGTAGTTTGATGTATGCTATGGTCTGCACAAGACCAGACATTGCCCAAGTAGTGGGAGTCCTTAGTCAATTTATGGCTAATCTTGGACGAGTTCATTGGGATGCAGTTAAGAGAGTGTTCATATATTTGAGGGGTACTTCTGAGTATTCCATATGTTATCATGGTAATGTTACAGGACCTTCACATTCTGTTGATATTCGTGGATTTGTAGATTCAGATTGGGCAGGTGACATTGACAGCAGGAGATCAACCAATGCTTATGTCTTTACACTATTTGGTGGTGCTATTAGTTGGATGAGTAAGAGACAACCTATGGTTGCTTTGTCCATGAGAGAAGCTGAGTATATGGTAGAAACTCATGCTTGTAAGGAATCCATTTGGCTTAAGAGATTGTGCTCAGATATTGGTGTTGATACAGGTCAAATTACGATCAGTTGTGACAGTCAGAGTTCAATTTGCATTGCGAAGAATCTTACTTTCTATGCTAGAACAAAGCATATTGATGTTCGGTTTCACTTCATGCGAGACATGGTTGAGGACGAAAAGGTAAATTTGGAGAAGATAGATACTTTGAAGAATGTTGCAGATGCATTGATGAAACTAGTGGGCACAGAGAAGTTCAGATGGTGTTCAAAGTCTATTGGCCTCTCGGCCTATAGCAATTAAATGTTGTTATTCTATTGGCTCTTACAAGGTTTTCAACAAGTGGGAGAATGTTGGGAATTAAGGTGTCTCAACCTTGGTAATTCCTTGCATTAGTTATGTTTTGTAATTATTATTTAATTGCCTATGTTGTAAATAATTGTAAATTTCATATTGTCATATTGTGGGATGTGGCACGGTGATGTGTCATCCTACATAGAAGATGAAAACTTGTAATTTTATCCTCACATGAGGAGATAGGCATCCCACTTTGTGGTAGGAGCATTTTGCCATGTGTTGGCATCTTAGATGTTGTGTAAGGGAATATTGACCGAAACGGTTATGACAGATTCCTATGACAGAATCTATGACATGTAAGAGTCAGAAATAGAAGCCTGTAAGATAGGTTAAGACATGTGTCATGAAGCATCTTTGAATAAGGCATATTTGGGCACCCCAAGGTGGACTAAAACATGTTGTAAGAGAATATGCTATTTATAGTCTATGTATGACAGATTCTCTTACAGCTGTAAGTTGTAACCACTATGACAGATTTTATGACAGTCGTAAGTGTCATAAGAGCATCTATCATAGCCCATTTTAGAAATAGATGACCTCTTTGGGATGGGAGCTCTTGACAAGTGTCAGGAACATTCTACAATGTTGACCAAGTGTCCTTAGTGTTGATGGTGGTTTTAGCACACAACAACGCAGGTGCGATTGCTGGTTTCACACCTCTCTTGAAAAGTATCTTACCCTAGGTAACACTACTCTAAAGATAATACATCTAGGTCTTAGCTTGCTTGGAATAACTTCAGTGGAATGTCTAGCTATCCCAACAAGGGGTCTTACATGCAATCTGTAAATCTTTAGGTTTGGGGCAACAAATACACATAAACCCTATTATGCTTTCAGCTGATAAACAAGATAAAATGTTGCTGAGATTTTCAATCTCCAACTAACAATGATTCAAATAGAAAAGACAAAAGGTTAGGGTTTTAGAGGTATCCTAAGTGACATTCACAATGCCAAGGGTTATCTTCAGTAGACAAACATTCCAAAACTTTGAACCAGCATCCTGAGTTACCAAACTTAAATGAGTGTTACAGTGTTGCAGAAAATGTTGCTATCTTCAATGGAGGTCAACAAATTTTTAGATTGCATTCATTTGTTAAATACCCAATGGATGGCACAACTTAACTTGTGAAATGCAATTGAACTTTAGCATAGATAATCGGCCTAGATTAAATTTACACAACTATTTACCATCAGCAAACAACTAAAAGTATGGACTTGGAATGTTCATCAAATACTTCAACAAACCATGAATATTATGAAAGTACAACTAATCTAACTAGAGGAGAGCAAGATATGAACCATGAAAACCAAAAGATGAATCAACACAAGATACAAATTCTCAAATTTACTGCAGAAACTTGCTTTGTATTAGCTCAAATGGCATAGAATCAACAATTCGGTATCAAAATCTCTCCTCTCAATAGTGGAAATGGCGGACCTTTATATAGAAAGCAACATACCCTAGTTTTCAAATGAACGGTAGAGATTAACGCAACACCGACGGTCCATATTACATCAATAATAGCTCACATCAATTCCTGGATTACATTTTGTCTTTTATGAAAAAGACAAAAAAAAAGCACCCAGATACTTTGAATCTGGACAAAATGGATACCCATTTGGTTGTACATGATGAAAAGTCAACTTTCAAGGTCTAATAAAGCTAAAATAGAGTCACATGACACTTGAAAACTTGAGCTGATGTGGATCCACGAGATTCCAAGTGTTGACTAGATCAAAAAGGAGTATTTGGCACTTTATTAGTGAAGATATATCCAATTGGATACTTGTTGGACTGATTCTTGATGACTGGACTGCTGGGACAGATGTATGCATGTCTTGGTGATCCGATCCAAGGTCATTTGAGTGATATTTTGGGAAAAATATCAAAAATATAATTTTTGGTATTTTCTACATCGTAGTAAATTGCATATTCAGAGGCCTTCGGAGTGGAATGGGGGCTCGAAACCTATTGCTAGCTTGGCGTAAATCCTAAGCAACCTAGTAGCTCAAACTAGATAATCAGTTTATCTTTCCAATGAGTCCAAGAAGTTTAAATTCTGATAAAATAGCTAGGAGTTATGACCCCTAGACTGGATCACTAGGACATTGGACTGGATCTGCAGGAACAATAGTGATTTGGCATGATCTTCTATGTCTTTTAGCTCTTGAGACTCATCTTTATCATCTTGGACATTATATTGACTTCCTTTTGCATGTGTAGCAGCAATTTGGTTGATAGAATGTCAATTCTGCATGTCTGGATCAGTACTGCATATCTACATGTACATCCTTCCAAGATGGCTCTAGTTGGCTCTTTTGTGCTATTAGACCTACAATTCACAATGCAAAGCATCAATTTCATCTTAACAAGTCATTTTTTATCAATTTAGATCAAAACATGTCCATCTGCAGTCATGAATCAGTGAAAAACAACCCATTGTCAATGTTGCCTTCTTATAAACAACCTCTTAAATCCAGTGATTTTTGCATGATTTTCTACATTTTTCATCATTTTTGAGTACCCATTTGGCCAATATGATGATTAGGGAATTTTTGGGGTCAATAGAATCTATTTGCAAACTTTTATTTCATGTTTTTCTAGCATTTTCTGCAAAAAGTGAGATTTTGGGGGTGTCTGACCTTTCATGTGCAGTAGCATTAATTATCGTAAAATGTGCCAAAAATCCACACAAACTTGATAAAATATTCATCATGATATGAAAAATAGATATGCAATTCAAACCCATCAAGAAAATCCCATTTGCCCCTTGAAAAACCTAATTTTTGGCCCAAAATACCAAAAAGCGCTGATTTGGGGGGTCATTGACTTAGCGGGGATTTTAGGTTCATCCGACCTTAGTGGGGATTTTGGGGTTGTCTGACCTCAGTGGGGATTTTAGGTTCATCCAACCTTAGCGCAGATTTTGGGTCCGTCTGACCTTAGCACGGATTTTGGGTCCGTCTGACCTTAGCGCGGATTTTGGGTCCGAGACTAAAATGATGTTTCATGAGGTCAGTCAGTGAAGGTAGTTTTCAGTGCAAGTTCGTCAGGTACATTTTTAGCACTTTTCTTCAAAATTGTCTTGGCGGGGATTTTTGGTCCGACTGACTTAGCGGTGGCTTGGAGGGAGGTCGGTCAAAGGCAAATTTAGTGCAAAGGTCGGTTGGAGGCTGTTTTAGCACTTTTTGCAGTAGGAGGTGTTTTTAGCGCCAAATTTTGAATTGGTCAGGGTGAAAGTATATTTAAAAATATATTTAACTATAATCTTATACTTTAAATATTTTCAAATAGACTTTCAGGATGTTTGAGATAGGTTCCAGATCCAGAGGATTTCATATGCAGATTCTAGAATTTTGTGGTTCCACTAGATTTCAGACTTAGCCATTTTTCAGGATTTCATTCTTAGCCAAATCAGGGCTTCAGGAACATGTATCAGGGTGAAAGCTTATGGACCCCTTGGTGAAATCTAATGGAATTTGACATGATTTTACAACTGTAAGATCTGGAAACTATAAATTTCAACATGAAACATCCTGTAGAAGCAATTTCAAGGGCAACATCTCGTGACATAGGTTTTTAGAGCAAAGTGTAGTAAGACCCAATCCCAATGCAGAAGGCAACAAATGGCTATTTTTTAAGCACAAGACCACTCAAGACACTTCCAAATCAATCATGAAAAACATCAACTGACTCCACACGTGAAATACCCAAATCTGTAACAAGTCATGCATTCTAAGCACAAATTCACCTTCTCATCATCATAAGCAAGAGAGGTCTAGACTCCAAGCCAAAGCAAAAGAGGGGGTCTCCATTTGGAAAAATGGGGTGGGTGTGCAAGGCACAACACTTAGGTGTGGTTTTTGGGCCATGAGGCCATGTTGGATGCCCATTCCAAGTTTGGACCAAGATTGCCTTGTATATTCTATATAAACAGGTGCTTGGAAGAAGAGTTATATCACAGGTTTTGAGGTATTGTTATGCAGCCAGATTGACTCCAGACACGAGTGTTGAAGACCATTGAAGCTTGCATTGCAAGTGTATTGTAAACAACTTTTAGATTTGTTAATACATTGTGCAGGTTTCTGAGTGTGGGGTTTTTCACCTGATAAAGGTTTTCCCCACCATAAATCTTTGTCTCTCTTCTTCTATCTTCTTTCTAGTTCATGTGTATTGCCACAATATCTCGTTTACATGTTCTATGTTGCCGTAATTGTAAGGATTGATTTGAATTTGTATAGCCCTCTCCTCATTAGATTAGTCTAGGAAGCGATTTCTACACACCTAGCTTCCTTTTAGAGCAGCCTAGGCATGATGAATCCTCTAGTAGTATAGGAAAAAGGAGTAGATGGAGGGAAAGAAACCCCAATGTGATGCCTCCATTGAATATCCAAGACCAAATAGGTACCTCTGGTAGAAATGATACATTTAATGATTTGAGGAGCCAATATCAATATACTTCTAAGGACTCTATAGATAACATACTCAAAACAAATAGAAGGATGAATAGGAATGAGTATGATGTTAGAAGAAATGAGAAAATTTTTGGTAGAGGAAGTAGAGATAGGTCTCTTGGTGCACATTTGAGAGCATTTGGAATGCCCAATGAGAATGAAGAGACACATCAGAATACTAGATATCCTACTTCTCCCACAAGATCACTTAGAGGCCGACATGATAACATTCCCAATGAGGAAAATCAGCAAGAACGACCTGATCTTGAGGAAAGAGAAAGGATCCTCCATGATAAGCTTGACCTGCTTGATCATATCAGAAATAGACAAAGAGATGTACAGGCCCTACTTGACCAACAACAAGCTCAACTTGCCTAGTAGGCCCAAGGAAATCAAAATACATAGTAGTAGGGCCATAATCAGTAGTATAACCAATAGAACAACCACAGACAATATCAACAACAACATCAACAAATGGGAAAACAATGTATGAATTAGGCCTATGTTCAAAATGTTCATAATCAGCTACCACAGAATCAAGTGAATTAGCAATATGGAAATGCTTAGAATCTTAGGCCTACACAACAAAGACAAGCACAAAGATTTCCCCCACAAAGGAAGCCCTTGGGAGTTGAAAGGTATAAACAACTTGATTTTTTTGGCATTTTTTATTTTCCCAATCCAATTCCAAGTGAGATTAGAGGAAAGATTCCTAGTTTCAAGGGCAATAATGTTGTCACAAGTGAAGAGCATCTTAGACATCTTATTAATGTCACTAATGAGTATGAAATTGAGGATGAAGATGGCATGATGAAATAATAAGTACATTCATTAGAAGAAAGTGTCAAAGAATGGTGTAAGGCTCTCCTAGATAGTAGTATTGACTCTTGGGAGGAATTCATGAGGGTATTTAGATTGCAATACAAGGATAGGATTGACCCGAAGTTTGTCATCCATGAACTCACAGCCATCAAAAAGGCAATAAATGAGACAATAGTTGATTTTAACAACCACTTCATCTTAACAATGAGAAGGGTATCTCCTCATATGAGACCTAATGAGTCTATGTGTTTGGTATTGTATTATGGTACATTTGATTCAAAGATTGGTTATTGTTTGAGGGATAAGAGTCCACAAACATTAAAGGAGGCATATGTGTCATCATCACATTTCCCATGCGGTCACGACACGTAACACACATTTCATGTCCATATTTGTCATGTGGTCATGACATGAAATTTCAAAAAAATTCTACGCATCCCTACAAACCCCCTCGAACGTGACAGCATGCTCGGTGGTATACGCATAAGGCATAAACATGTCAATCAAATGCGGGGTAATACAATCACATGTTCATTCCTCTATAAGATGAAAGCTGACTAAGGGGGTCAATGCGATGCGAGAAGCGTCGCTATTAGGGTTAAGATCGAAAGATCAAAACCCAAAATTTGCCTAAGTGAGTGAAAGGATTCCAACACGAGTTGAAATCAAAAGACTAATCCAAAAGCATATATGAATTAATTAATGAACTAATTACGATCATCAAGTTGGTGAGAATGTCAAATATTACTCAACACATATTTTAAAATCACTAAATTAATTCATCCCTAGGTTCCAGAAAATCTAGCAACATAATGCCTCACAGGCGTGAATAGGGATTAATCTAAATAAATAAATTTAAACAAAGGTTTACTAGGTAAATGACTTAAATAGTTATCTAAATACTCTGCTCTAGGTCAAACAAATTAACACAACTAATTTAATTAAAAATGAAATAAAATTAACCTCATAGATTAAAGTCCACATGCAATAGATTAAATAAAACCATAACTAGTTACGTTTTCAAAAGTTAAATCAATTATTCACCTCTCTAATTTAATTCCCACAAAGTTTTGAATAATTTAAGCTACTAAATTAAGTTCCATTAAAATAAATTTAAAGGATAGCTAGCATTAAAAATAAATCCAAAATAAGTAAATACTAGAAAAATTAAATCCTAACCTCTAATAAAAATGAAACATAACTAATAAAAATAATGTTACCCACAAATAAATCTGTGATGGGTAAAATGGGATGAATAAAACTAAATTATAATAACCCAAAACACCAATGGAATGTGCATGCAAATAAGGCAGATTTAAAATAAGAGAGAGAGAGAGAGAGAGAGAGAGAGAGAGAGAGAGAGAGAGAGAGAGAGAGAGAGAGATACTCACAACCTTTTTACCTTACGATTTCCATTGTTCGCCTATTCTTTCTTGATATTTTGGTGATGAAGATGGCCCTCAGGAAGCTTGCTTCCTTGCTTCAATTCCTCAAGATGAAAAGGAGAAACGGCTCGAATACTTGTTGTGTTGAAGATGAGCTCCAACACAATATAGAATGGATGATAGATGAAGTGATAGGGGGGGTGCCAATGGCATGCTATGGATTCTGCAGCATAAGTTTACTCGAAAGATGGATATGTGAAATAGAAGAAGAGGGTTGTATTTATAGAGTTGTGTGAAAGAAGATCAATGGTGGAAAGAAGAAGATCAACAAAGGAGAATGTTTGAGAGAACATGCACGAATAGAAGAAGGACATGTGTCATTCAAAAAGATGCTTTGTTGAGTTAATTGCTTTCTTGATGAGGATGAGTTTTTATTTCTTAAATTAGAATATATTTTTCTATTTTATGAGCTTTGTTGATAAAACAGATTTGCTTTAAATCAGTTAACTCAGTCTTTTGCTTTTGTATGACAACAAGAATTTATTTTTAGAAGATTTGAAGATTTTTTTAGAAGATAAGAAAGCATATTTAAATAAATAAATTTATTTAATTACTTGTAGATAATTTGGAAGAATAAATAAAATATTTAAATATATTTTATTTTTTTGGAGATTTAATTTAAATAAATTTACATTTTATTTAAATTTAGAAGAATGGATGATTTAATTAAATAATTAAAATTATTTAATTATTTAGAAGAATAAAGTTGATATAGATGAAATTAATTAAATAAATGTAATTTATTCAATTAATGGGAGAAAATGAATCAAATAAATAAATAAATAAATTTATTTATTGATAGAGGAATGTGAAGATGAAATAAATATTTAAAATATTTATTTAGGTAGAGTCATGTCATTTTTAAGTGTATACAAAATCAATTCACCACAAACCCCATTTAACTAAAAATGATAAAACAAAAGGAAAATCAAAAGTGAGGGAAAAATAAGTAAAAGCTAATTTAAAAATCAAGCCCTAAAAGTTCTCCACAATAAAATATACTTTCACTACTAAATAAACAAAAAACCCACTAAATAATTAAAATTTCCCACCACCTTTTTTTTTACAACACATGATAAAAAGATAAATAAAACACCATAAGTCAAGTGGGAGAGAACAAGAATAAATTAAATTTTAAAATCCTACTGCCCTAAAAAATCTTCCCAATAAAATATACTTTCTTTATGGAAATAATAGAAAGCCCTAACCCTACTCAACTATTCTAGTTTTGCTTTCTTTTCTCTATTTTCTTTCCATCTTCTCATTTTTTCTTCTCTTCTTGTTTTTGTGTTGCAGGTTGAAGGAGGCATCCATGATTGAAGCTTCTCTCGAAGGTATATACAACATATATACACTTTATATATATACTAGTTTTTTTTTAACCAGAGATTAAATATTTTATAGAGGCATCCATACTATGTATATGCTATATATATATATATATATATATGATAATATTTTTAGCAGAGGTATACAAGCTACAGTGGAGGGCCGAACGGATGGGAGATAGGCGACATACTACACAGAGGAGTGTCGTTAAACTTTGGCATTTTTTTTGCAAGTTTTAAAGTTTAAGGGAAGTCACAAGTGTGGGGAGAGGGGCGAACCCCCACCCACACCCCTTCTACAAAGACCGGCAGACTGTGTGTGGGCGACGACCTATCCACACACAACCCCCAAATTTCTTTAATTAAAAACTCTCCACTATTTTAAAAAAAAAACTAAAACCCTTCTCCTATGTTCAATACAGTTTAGCAATAAGGAAAAAAGCATTGTTCTCAGGTTTATTAATATTATTATGTGTAATACAGTTCCAAAATGTATATATATACAATGTTTCACCATATCTCTTATTTTTCCATAAGAGATATGGAAAAATAAGAGATATGGTGAAACATTATATATATATATATATATGTGTGTGTGTGTGTGTGTGTGTGTGTGTGTGTGTACACAATCAACTTAAATTTCACAATACTAACAGCAAGCTCTAAAATGTAAATCTAATATAAACAAAATATAAATGTAAATATATATATATATATATATATATATATATATATATATATATATATATATATATATATATATATATATATATATACCAATGAAACCATATAGTGACAATATAACATATTAAATTTTTTTTTTATAAAAAGATAAACTAAACAATAACATGAAGCCTTTTTTTTTTCTCAAACAAGTTCACAATCTTTTTACAATAAAAATCAGCAACTTATTCTTTCATTTGTTTGGAAACATGAAGATGTGGGAATCAAATTTAAACATTTACTTACAATAAGGATAAAGTTTTTTCATGCAAAATTTCTTTCTTGGTACATTTATCATATTTTCATAAATATAACAACCACCAAATTTCACTTTTAAGTTCAAAGTAAGATAAATACAATCTTCAAAATTTAAAACATGTATCCTTACAAACAAGAGAGGAACTATCTCTCTCTTTACAACAAAACAACTATAAATAGGCCAAACTTGACCATAGCTCACAAGGAGCCAAAATTACAAAAATCCAAGTTAACTAAATTTTTTTTTCTTCCAAGCTCCATGGCTTGAAATAACCTGCAATAAACACATAGAAGGGTGGGAAAAGCCACTAAAACTATTCTCCTGCCTACCATAGACTCACTCATGAGTCACCCTCGAGGTTGGAGTTCATCCTCACACAAGGAATACACACACCACTTCACAACAAAACACTCAAACATAAAAGCAATATTAACTCCATTGGCTTGCACAAAACAAAACTCATAAAAATGAGTTTAAAGGGGTAGGGGAGTGGATATCACTCAACTCAAGAGTGCCACTCCAAATAACTCCCCAAACCAATCTTCTCAAGGCCTCAAGCCATCATATAAAATACCAACTTTCACAAAATTTTCCCATGGCTCTCAAGCCATTAAAAAATACTCCATTTCTCATCTTGCCCTCAAGGCTAAAATGCCACAAAGATTAGGATATGACCTCGAGGAGGTTCACTCCTCCCCCACCCCACACATGTTGAGCATTTTCTCCAAGTGGAGAGGCTCTCACAACACCCATAACAAAATCCCCACAACAACACAATGTGAAAATACACACAACAAGTATCACACATGAAATGTAAATACATAAGGAAAGGCCAAAGCCTTGAATCCTACCTTTAATAGCCCAAAAAGGAAGATAGTTGAGAAGAGCCCTTCTAACTCCACCTCCAAATCCTTCTCCAATTGAGCCTCCAAAATCTCCTCTAACTCTATCCCCAAAAACTTCAATAAAAATCAAAATTACCAAATAATTCAACAAACCCCTCCCTCTCTTCAAGACTGATTAAAATAGGCTCTTCTCATGAGCCTTGAGGAATGGGGAGGTGGCACATGTCACCTCCTCACCCCTCCACACAACCATGTGCAAGCTTCATGGAATGTGGTGGTGACACATGTAACTCACCCATTCCACCAAGTCTTACCCCCTCCACTTTCTCTCTCTCACATGTGGGAGAGAAAAGTGGAGCCAAAGAAGGAGTGGGTACTACGAGTGCCCCAAACATCTCCTATGAAAGCCCACAAAATCCCAATGTACCCTCACCAATTTTGGAAGAGCTTTGGAGTTGAGTCCTCCACAATTTAGGGGTCTTGAAGACTCCCCCAAACCTTTGAAAGAGTAGTGGATGAGGTTGAGTGTTTGACCCACCCTTCTACTCCTTCCCAAACTTCCATTTTCGTCACTTTACTTCGGGGTGAAGTTTAAGTGACCAAATGGGAGTTTACGTAAGGGTAGACAAGCTCAAAAGGTCCCTAGACCCTAAGGGTACAACCCAAGGTCACTTTTAACCCATATTGAGCACCATAGGGTAAGAAAAATCACATAAAAAGGGGTCTCAAAAATATAATCTCAAAATAAAATTTGAATGAACATTACACCTTTACAACACCAAATAAAAATCAAATATAAAAGGGGTAGACCTAACCCAAACAACATCACACAATAACATTACAAAATTTCATCACGCATAATATAGTTGATCTTGGTTCGTCTTGGAATTAGATCGGCTTACATGGGAATTCACAAAGTGTGTGGGATCATCTCTGATTATCCGTGGCTTGGTTAGAAGACCTGCGCACTTAAACAAAAGATTAATCCAACATGTATATCATAGCTGAAGCAAAGTAAAACATACACACACATCGTCACATGATCATATAAAACATCATAAAATCACATCATAATTTGTATTTTCATAATCCATCTCAAGATAACATTGCATAATAAATCCATCACATAATCACATAACTAGTAACTCCATAACATCATAATGTAATCATATGTCAAATCATCGTCAGTGAGTCAAATCAAGATCTAGTCTCATCACAATCATGCTAAACATAAGAAATTAAAGTAAAGCATATAGTCTAATAGTCCTACATATCAGGATCAATAATCCCCAAAAGTCTAAAATATGTCTCCAATAGTAATATAAAATGATCAAAGTAAGGGAGTGAAAAGGTAGGCCTCACATCCTCCCCCCTAAGACTAAACTTCCCCCTAGAAGTCGTCAAAGAGGTGAGCATATAGTGCCCTCAATCTAGCTGAATCCTCCTAAGTCACCATGACCTCATCGTACATGTCCCACTGGACTCTAGCCTGGTCCAGCTCTCAACCTCAAAGGCCCAGTGTCTGATGAGCCAATATGCAAATTGGCTCCAAAGCCAACTTCTTGTCCACCTCTACCTGTAGAGCACTCCAATCCAATACATGAGATAAATTAGATATGTAACACCGCAAAACAGATATATGAAAAATATTGTGGATGCACGATAGGCTAGGTGGCAAGGCTAGATGGTAGGCTACAGGTCCTATCTTCTCCAAGATCTCAAAAGGCCCAACAAACCATGGTGCGATATTAGAGCCCTTTCTATAACGGATTGGAGTCTTGTGTGGTCGCACTCTCAAGAATAGTCTGTCCCCAACCGAGAAGCTCTGATCTACCCTCTTAGCATCAGCATACTTCTTCTGTCGATCTTGAGCCTCCTAAAGTCTCTACCTAGTCCAAGTCACCTACTGCTCCATATCCTGTACCAACTCTGGCCCTATCGCAACTCTGTCCTCAATATGGTCCCAACTCAAAGGTGTCCTGCAAGGTCTGTCGTACAAGGCCTGAAAGGAGGCATACCCAATGAGCTGTGATGCCCATTGTTGTAGGCAAACTCAACAAGATACATATACTCCTCCCATCTAGATTGGTGATCCATAACATACATACAGAGCATATCCTCTAGAACCTGATTTATCCTCTCTGTCTGCCCATTTGCCTCAGGATGATAAGAGGAACTGAAGTTAAGTTGTGTGCCTAATGCCTGCTGGAACACCCTCCAAAAGGCTAATGTGAACACTGAGTCCCTGTCTGAAATGATACGGTGAGGTACCCCATGTAATCTAACAATCTCATCCAAGAATACTCTCACCACTAATGGTAAATTGTACCTTGTGCATATAGGCGAGAAATGTGCCACTTTGGTCAACTTGTCAACCGTTACCATGATAGCATCATGGCAGTGAGATGACATAGGAAGACCAACAATGAAATCCATGGAAATAGTGTCCCATTTCCACTCAGGCATCTTGTGAGGGTATAAAGACCCATTCAATGCTGATACTCAGCCTTGACCCTCTGGCACGCAAGGCATCAAACAACATACTCTGTAATATCACGTCTCATACCCGCCCAATGTTACAACTGTTGCAAGTTGGCATGCATCTTCTTCACCCCTAGGTGTGCTGCATAAGGTTCTCTGTGAGCTTCTAAAAGAACTACTACACGCAGGTCACCCACATGGGGCACGTACATGTGTTGTTGATGTCTAAAATGCCTATCTACCTCAAGAGAATATCCTACAAATTTGCCCACAAGGGCCCTCTATGACTGGATCTCCTACTACACCTCAAGAAACCACTCATCCTCAAACTGATGTTGAATGATTCACTCTCTCAAGTCCACACGCAAGGTCAAGGTTAGGATTTCATGGTGCCTCCGACTTAATGCATCAGTAACCACGTTCTCCTTCCCTTTGATGTAGTGGACATCAAAGTCATACTCACAAAGAAACTCCATCTAACATCACTGGCGGGTGTTTAGATTTAGATGTGTGAATATGTACTACAAACTATGGTGATCTGAATGAAGCTCAAAGCAATGACCTAATAGAAAGTGTCTCGAATGAACAAGAGCATGAACCACAACTGCAAGCTCTAAATCATGAGTAGGGTAGTTCATCTCATGTGTCTTGAGCTTACGCGACTCATATGAGATCTCTCTACCACCCTGCATAAGCACGACTCCCAAACCCTCAAGTGATGCATCTGTACAAACCACAAAATCTTCTATAGGATCAGGAACCAGTAAAATGGGAGCGGTGGTAAGATGCTCCTTGAGGACCCGAAAGGATCTCTTGCATTTCTCAGTCCAATTGAAGCTCTTCCCTTTCTGCTAAAGGGAAGTGATGGGGTGCGTTATCCTGGAAATGCCCTCTACAAATCTCTAGTAGGAATCGGCTAATCCCATGAAACTCCTGACCTCTGTGACACTGGTGGGTGCTGGCCAATCCCTGATAGCCCTGATCTTTGATGGATCCATAGAGATTCCATTTCTAGATAGGATGTGTCCCAAATACTGCACCTTAGTCCTGAAGAAGGCACACTTCGCCAAGTTGCCATAAAGATGCTGCTCTCTCAAGCACTACAAAATCTTATGCAAGTGATCCTCATGGTCCTCCTCGATCCATGAGTAGATCAAAATATCATCAAGGAAAATGATCACGAACTAATCCAAGTAAGTACGGAACACTCCATTAATGAGACTCATGAACACTGTAGGGGTGTTCATCAAACTGAAGGGTACCACAGTGAACTCATAGTGGCCATATCGAGTCCGGAAAGTAATCTTATGGATATCCACTTCTATGATGCACAACTAGTGGTAACCAATCTTCAGGTCTATCTTAGAGAACACTCTGGTTCCCTGCATCTGATCAAAAAGGTCATCAATCCTAGGTAAAGGATATCGGTTCTTCACCATCACCTTATTAAGCTTCCTATAGTCCATGCATAGATGAAGAGACCCATCCTTCTTCTTCACAAAGATAACCGGTGTGCCCCATGGTGAAACACCAGGTCGGATGTGCCCCTTCTCAAGCAACTCCTCTAACTATAGCTTAAGCTCTATGAGGTCATGTGTGGTCATCCTGTAGGGTGCACGAGACACTGGCTCAGCACCCAGTACTAGATCAATGTGGAATTCTACCTCTCTGCATGGAGGCATACCTGGCAACTCTGGTGGAAAGAAATTGGTGAACTCCCTCAAGATAGGGTGGCCATCTAATGTCACCTCTGGTGCATCCTCTGATCTATCACTAACTGTAATAGCAAACAACTGACATCCCTTCCACATGCAGCACTTAAGCTGCTAAGAAGATATCATACGAACTGCCATGGGCTTCTGAATGCCCACTAGCTTGACTGACGTGTCATGATCATCTAAATAGCTAATCACCTTTTAGTGACAATCGAGCTTGGCTCTATGAGCTGCAAGCCAATCCATGCCTAAAACTACACCATAGGATCCTAAGGGCATAACCCTAAGGTCACATAATGTAGTGAAGGCCCCCAAAGAGATCTCACAATCCTGAATCAAAGCATTTACTGACATCTTGGCCCCAGTGGCCAACTCAACCTCCCACCTAACATCCTACCTAGAGGTCACCAGCCTACAACGCTCCACTAATGATGTAGATATAAATGAATTAATAGTGCTAGAGTCAAATAAGATAGAAATGGGAACATCCCCAATCATACATGCTGTCTCGATCACTGAGGCCTAGAAATCAGCCTGGCGGTTGTCAACCACTGCAAACATATGGTGGGACTTGCCCACATCTCCTACAGTCTACTTAGAACCTCCTGCACAAGGCTATCCTCCTATCATAAAGCCCTATGGGCACTCTCTAACTAAATGTTATCCCCCACCACATACATAGCATAGGCCCCTAGCCTATACCTATCTAGTCTAAGTCCTACTACTCTACTATTGTTCAGTCCATCCTGTGGACCTCTGAGAACCCCTGTAAGACTGATGTAATCTCACGGGTCCTACAGGTGGTCCCTGCTATCTATGATCCCTACACAGGCCCTGCTACTGCAAACCTCAATTCTATCCTCCCTGTGCCCTCTACTGGGGTCTAGACCTTTGTTGATACTACTATTGCTATTGTGGAGGCTTAGGCAGTAAAGATGGAGAACTAAATCCTCCTCTCTATGGTGGTGGTGGTGGTCTATAGAAATTCTACTGCTGTTGCTGGCTATGATCCTGAAACTGAGGATGTGAACTCTGACCTCGTCCTTGAATCTTGTCTACTATATATGCCTTTTCAGCAGCCTCACTCAAGGTTTGGGGGTCTGCCATGTGCACAAGCCTTGATATCACCTAATTCAAACCTCTGATAAACTTGTGAATTAGAAGCTTTTCATCATGGAGATACTCCGCATAACGTGACATCTCTGTGAACCTTCGCTCATACTGCGCAACCATATGTCCTCTCTGTTGCAAGTCATGAAACTTGTCGATTTGACGCTCCCTGTAATGGTTTGATAGATATTGCACATTAAAGCACTCAATGAATGTGTCCCATGAAAGTGTATCCAAAGATAAGTGGTGCTTGCACTCCTCAGTGCGCCACCAAGTCACTACTGCATCTCTCAACAAGTGAACCGCCATGCGTGCCTTCATGTTGCCCTCATAAGGATGCAATGCAAAGCACCTGTCTAAACTAATAAGCTAAGCCTCCACCTCGGCTCCCTCTATGGTCCCAACGAAGGTAGGTGGATTTAGCCTTAGCAAATCTCTAATGGGGTCCCCATGGTCTCTATGTGCTTGGATAGGCTCATCCACACCATAACCATAATGCCTATGAAAACCTTGCTCCACTCTCACCACCTCCTCTTGCCTAGTATGATGTGGAGGGCTCCAGCTATGATCTCTGTAAGTCACCATTGTCGTATCATATATATCAACATAAGGCTCCACACATGGTGCCACTCGCATCTCGACGTAGGGCTCTACACATGGCTGCACACGTGACTGAGCACATGGTTCCTCTCGCAGATCAATGCAAGGTTTAGCATACAGCTTGATACATGGCTCAGCTGTGGCCGGTGGTAACCTATCTAGCACTTCCTATAATGCCTATAAGATCTGAGGTCCTATATCAGGTGCAGGTGGTGCCTATGGCACCTGTGGTGCTAGCGATCCCTGACCCTTGGCTGATGAGTCACTATACACCTCTACGGACTCAATGCGGCATGAACACGCTTGTCTCGTTCTAGGTGGCATCCTACAAGAACAAGGTAGTCACGAATTAATCAAAATTGCAAAATAAGTAACGCGCCCAAACAAGCCCAGTGTTTAAACTTGGGCTCTGATACCAAATGTCATGCCCACATTTCCCATGTGGTCACAACACGCAACACACGTGTCATGTCCACATTTGTCATGTGGTCATGACATAAAATATCAAAAAATTTCTAGGCATCCCTAGAAACCCCCTCACACGCAATAGCATCCTTGGTGGCAATATGCATAAGGCGTAAGCATGTCAATCAAATGTAGGGTAATGTGATCACATGCGCATTCCCCTACGAGATAAAAGCCGACTAAGGGGGTCAATGCGATGTGAGAAGCATCGCTATTATGGTTAAGATCGAAAGATCAAAACCTAAAATTTACCTAAGTGGGTGAAAGTATTCTGACACGATTTGAAATCAAAAGACTAATCAAAAAGCATATATGAATTAATTAATGAATTAATTACGATCATCAAGTTGGCAGGAACGTCAAACATTACTCAACACATAATTTAAAATCACTAAATTAATTCATCCCTAGGTTCTGGAAAATCTGGCAGCAATACACCTCACAGGCATGAATAAGGATTAATCTAAATAAATAAATTTAAACAAAGGTTTACTAGGTAAATGACTTAAATAGTTATCTAAATACTCCGCTCTAGGTTAAACAAATTAACGCAACTAATTTAATTAAAAATGAACTAAAATTAACCTCATAGATTAAAGTCCACATGCAATAAATTAAATAAAACCATAATTAGTTACATTTTCAAAAGTTAAATCAATTATTCACCTCTCTAATTTAATTCCCACAAAGTTTTGAATAATTTAAGCCACTAAATTAAGTTCCATTAAAATAAATTTAAAGGATAGATAGCATTAAAAATAAATCCCAAATAAGTAAATACTAGAAAAATTAAATCCTAACCTCTAATAAAAATGAAACATAACTAATAAAAATAAAGTTGCCCAGAAATAAATCAATTCACCACAAACCCCATTTAACTAAAAATGATAAAACAAAAGGAAAATCAAAAGTGAGGGAAAAATAAGTAAAAGCTAATTTAAAAATCAAGCCCTAAAAGTTCTCCACAATAACATATACTTTCACTACTAAATAAACAAAAAACCCACTAAATAATTAAAATTTCCCACCACTTTTTTTTTTGACAACACATGATAAAAAGATAAACAAAACACCATAAATCAAATGGGAGAGAAAAATAATAAATCAGATTTTAAAATCCTACTACCCTAAAAAATCTCCCCAATAAAATATACTTTCCTTATGGAAAGAATAGAAAGTCCTAACCCTACTCAACTATTCTCATTTTGCTTTGTTTTCTCTATTTTCTTTCCATCTTCTCATTCTTTCTTCTCTCCTTGTTTTTGTGTTGCAGGTTGAAGGAGGCATCCATGATTGAAGCTTCTCTCAAAGGTATATACAACATATATACACTTTGTTTTTTGATATATATATATATATATTCTGGTTTTTTTTAAACTAGAGATTAAATATTTTATAGAGGCAGCCATACTATATATACATCAAATGCATATATATATATATATGATAATATTTTTAGCAGAGGTATACAAGGTACAGTGGAGGGCTGAATGGCCAGGAGATAGGTGACGAACTGCACAGAGGAGCGTCGTTAAACTTCAGCAATTTTTTTTGCAAGTTTTAAAGTTTAAGGGAAGTCACAAGTGTGTGGAGGGGGCCGAACCCCCACCCACACCCCTCCACACACTCGTGACTTCCCTTGTGGGTGGGGGTTCGACGCCCTCCCCACACCCCTCCTACAAAGACAGGTAGACTGTGTGTGGGCGGCCGCCTGTGGCCGTCGTCCACACATAGCCCCCAAATTTCTTTTATTAATAACTCTCCAATGTTTTAAAAAAAATAAAACCCTTCTCCTATGTTCAATACAGTTCGGTAGTAAGGAAAGAAAACATTGTTCTCAGGTTTATTAATATTATTCTATGTAATACAGTTCCAAAATGTATGCATTTTAATATATATATATATATATATATATATATATATATATATATATATATATATATATATATATATATATATATATATATATATATATATATATATATATATATATATATATATATATATATATATATATATATATTAAAATATTTAAGTTTACTCCAAGTTTCACCATATCTCTTATTTTTTCAAAATTAAATGTAAAGAAAATACTATATGTGTGTGTGTGTGTGTGTGTATTTACATACACAATCAACTCAAATTTCACAACACTAACAACAAGCTCTTGATGCAGGAGCATCCCTGGTTCAAGAGCAATCTTGCATCAACCAAAAGCATTTTGCATTTTAGTTCTTTCATTTTCCTATTCAGTTTAGTCAGTAGCAGTTTTCAGCTTGTGGTCTGGTTTTGGCAATTCACACCTTGCAAACTTGGACTTAGAATCTACATCATATCAAGAATTCAGAGCATTTGGATAAGTTACTGGAAAGATATCGCTATCAGAAGATCATCTATTTTCCCGGAAGCAGAGCATTCTAACAGTTCCTGATAATCAGCTAAAGGAGAAGGCTTGTAGATCGTTCCTTGACTTGTGGATCTCAATGACACATCATCCAATGTCTTGTGGTTCATGGCTGACCTTCCCCAAGGGTCTGTACATTGTTCCATTCATTTGAGGAAGTATTCTATGCATTTAGGTCCGACCTATCTGTGGAGTCGTTACATCTCTTCTTTGGAGTTTGTGACCTTCCTTGGCCGACACGGAGGAATCTATTGGTCCGAAGATGATATATAAAAAATGTAATAAATCTTTAGGAAAATAGTCAGCATAGTTCTCATGATTTAGAAGATAGATAATTGGCTCCTTCACAAGAGAACTTCAAAGCCTTATCTAGCACATGTATGTAATAAGGCCTATGAGCCCTAATTGTAAGCCTGCATGTTGCCAGCAGATCTCTGTTTTGAATTCTTTGATATACTGAATGATTGAACCTGCATTTGTTCCATTTCCTTGAGTTGTTTCTATTGTGTTTACTCTTGCTGCACAGTTCGGATAGTTCATTTTATGAACCCTCCTACCGTGACCGCACCAAGTGGTATCAGAGTGAAGTATGATTCTTTGGAGTGAATTGGCGAAGAGGATTCCATAAGATCTTGTTGTGAGCAGATCACCGATCTAAGGCAGGTTACTTGTGCGCAACCAATTGCCGATTGAGAGGTAGTTGTCACCTGTAGCCCAATCACTGAATTTGAGGTACTTTGCACTTGATCCTAGGAAGATGTCACCGCAAAGAGTTCCTCCTGTTGGTACAATGGCTAATAGAATGGATGAGATGATGGAATTGATGAGAACAATGTGAATTCATTTGGATGTTGTTGAGGAAGATAGGCGAAGAGGATTGACACTAAGACCTAATGTTGAAAGTGATGATGAAGAAGAATTTCAATCTGCTGAACAAACTACAAAACCCTAGAAACTAATGAGGAAGAAGAATCTGATCAGGTAAAGATGTTGTGAGCTATTTCAAAGATTGGAAAGAAACTTAGAGTTGATGTGCCGAATTATATCATTAATTTGAATTCAGAAGAGCTGATTGATTAGATAAATGATATGGAAGAATACTTTGAATATGAAGAGATGGAAGATCTGGAGAGAGTGAAATTTGTAAAGACAAAGTTGAAAGGACATGCTGTTATATGGTGGAAAGAAGTTCAGTTGGAAAGAAACAGAAGAGGAAAAGTAAAGATTACAAAGTGGGATCAGATGGTGACAAAGTTGAAGAATTAGTTTAAACTTGCTAACTATGAGTTGGAACTCATGAAGAGATTGCAAAACCTAAGACAAAAGGAGAAATCTGTGAAGGAGTACACTGAAGAATTTCATAAAATGATCATAAGAATAGGACATAGTGAAGCAAGTAAGGAGAAAGTGGCTAGATATATCAATGGACTGAGATTGAACATTCAAGAAGAACTAAGTTTGGTAAGGATGACATCTTTTTAAGAAACATATTAGTTTTCCCTGAAAGTTGAAGAGAAGCTGAGTAAAAGACATGATGAGAGACAAAGAGGCAGAGGAGGAAAATTTTAGAGAGGTAGAACATTTTTTGGATATGATAGATCATTTGTGGAGCAGAACAAGTTTGACAGCCCACTGAAGAAGGATGACAAAGATAACAATGCTTACCAGAGAGATGAAAAATTGTTTTACTAAAGAGGCAACCCTAGTGCATACCAGAATGAAGGATACAGAAGAGAAGGAAGAAGACTTGATAAGAGAACATTCAGAGGTACTTGTTTCAAGTGTGGAGGTGAAGGACATAGAGCATTTGAATGTAATCAGGGTAGTACAAGCAAGAAAGCAGAAAATAGTGGAAGAGCATCCTATGTTGAGGAAGAACCTGTTGAATCACCTAGTTCAATTGGCAATCCGGAGAAAGGAGAATCATTGGTGATGAGAAGAACATTATTTCAAGTAGAGACACATGAGGAACCATCACAGAGGAAAAGTCTACAGAACAAGATGCAAATCAGGAGGTAAGTATTGCAAAGTTGTAATTGATAGTGGTAGTTCAAATAACCTAGTTTCAGAGGAGATGGTGGCTAAGCTAAATTTGGAAAGATTGAAACACCCTAAGCCCTATCAAATAGCATGGATTCAGGATGATCATAAGGTACTGGTGAGTGAACAATGTTTGGTGAAATTTCATATCAAATCTTATCATGATGAAGTCTTGTGTGATATTATGCCTATGGATGTTTGTCATTTCTTGTTGGGCAGACCTTGGTAGTATGATAGAAAAGCTATACATGATGGGAGAAAAAATACATATACTATAACCGCAAATGGGAAAAGAATTACCTTGAATCCTTTGGAAGATGATCCTAAGAGTAAAGTATGTGGGAATGCTAGAATATGTTTAGTAGATGGAAGGAAATTTTTGGATGGTTTAAAATAGGAAAGTCTATGTTATGCCTTGATTCCTAAGAAGCCTAAAGAGGTGAATAAAGAGACTGAACCAGATGAGATAAGATAGTTGCTAACAGAGTATGAAGACATCATATTAGACAATGTACCTGAAGGATTACCACCTATAAGGAGTATCAATCATCACATGGATCTTATACCGGGAGCAAGTTTGCCTAACAAAGCAGCACATAGAATGAAGAATTGAATAGACAGATACAAGATTTGTTTAGGAAAGGTTTGATTAGAGAAAGTTTGAGTCCTTGTGTAGTACGTATAGTTTTGGCACCGAAGAAGGATGGAGAATGGAGAATGTGTACTGATTCTAGAGAAATAAACAAGATCACAGTTAAGTATAGATTTCCTTTACCTAGGATGGATGATATTACGGATTGTTTGAGTGGAGCAAGATATTTCACGAAGATAGATTTGAAGAGTGGGTACCATCATATCAGAATCAGAGAAGGAGATGAATGGAAGACTTCTTTTAAGACAAATGAAGGACTGTATGAGTGGTTAGTGATGCCTTTTGGATTGACAAATGCACCGAGTACTTTCATGAGATTGATGAATGATGTCTTGAAGAAATTATTGGGTAAGTTTGTAATTGTATACCTAGATGATATTCAAATTTTTAGTAAGACAAAAGAAGAACATTGGTGGCATATTCGACAAGTTTTGCAGAGGTTAAGAGAAGAGAAATTGTTGATAAACATCAAGAAGTGTAGTTTCATGAAGGATGAGTTGCTATATTTGGGATTTGTGATTTCTGTGGAAGGATTGAAGATGGACCCTAAGAAAGTGAGAGCAATTGTTGAATAGTCTAAACTGGAGAGCATTGGAGAAGTTATATCATTTCATGGATTGGCTAGTTTTTACCAGAAGTTCATCAGAAATTTGAGTTCAATTTGTAACCCTATGACAAAGACAATGAGAGGTGACAGAAAAGTTTCAAGTGGACATCAGGAGCATATAAAGTTTTGAGTTGTTGAAGCAAAAAGTAACAGAGTAGCCTGTTTTGGCATTACCGAATTTTAATAAGGTATTTCAAGTTGATTGTGATGCTAGTGGAAATGCAATTGGAGCAGTGTTAAGTCAAGAAGGAAGACATGTAGCTTATTTTAGTGAGAAGTTGATTGATGCAAGGAGAAGAGATTCAGTCTATGATCAAGAGTTCTATGCCATAATTCAATCCTTGAAGAAGTGGAGACATTACTTGCTACCTAAGGAATTTGTGTTGTATAAAGACCATCAAGCTTTGCAATATTTGAATAGTCAAGGCAAGTTGAATCAGAGACATATGAGATGGGTAGAGTTCATGCAGAGTTATACAAAGATGAGAGTTGAAGTATTGGATTGTGATGAATTGAAGAATATGTATGAGGGAGATACTAATTTTGCTGAACCTTGGAAACCATGTAAGGAACCTGTTGTGACAGATAGGAGTAAGTGGTTAGACTATTTCATTCAAGAGGATATTTTGTTCAAAGGAAATCAGTTGTGCATACCTAGAATTTCAATCAGAGATAATTTTATCAAGGAGAAGCATAGTGGTGGATTGGCAGGACATTTTGGCATTGATAAGACAGTGGCTTTGGTAAGTGAAAATTACTTTTGGCCTCAGATACATAAGGATGTTGGGAAATTTGTGCAGAGTTGTAGAGTTTGTCAAGTTGCAAAAGGGAGCAGTCAGAGCACTAGATTGTATAAACCTTTGATAGTACCGAAGAGACCTTGGGAAGACATAAGTATGGATTTTGTAATGGGATTACCTAAGACACAGAGAGGACATGATTCAATATTTGTAATGGTTGACAGATTTTCAAAGATGGCTTATTTCATACCTTATAAGAAGATAATTGATGCAGTGCATGACCTATTTTTCAAGGAGATTGTGAGATTGCATGGATTACCTAAGAGTATAGTTTCAGAAAGAGATACAAAGTTTGTTGGTTACTTTTGGAAGACACTTTGGAAGAAGATGAAGACAAATTTGAAGTTTAGTTCTACTTTTCATCCATAGACAGATGGACAGACAGAGGTAGTGAATAGGAGTTTGGGAAACTTTTTGAGATGTTTGGTGGGAGAGAAAACTGGAAGTTGGGACTTGATTCTTTCACAAGCAGAGTTTACATACAATAATTTAGTAAATAGGAGTACCAGAAGAACACCTTTTGAGATTGTTACCAGAGTGAATCCTAGAGGACTTGTAGAATTGAGAGATATCAGTACAAAGGAAAAGAGGAGAGCAAAAGAAGAACAATTTGTAGATCATATAAAGACAGTGTATAATCAGGTAAAGAAACATTTGGAAGATATGAACAACAAGTACAAAGAGAAGGTTGATTAGAAGAGAAGACATAAAGAATTTCAAGTTGGAGATGAAGTGATGGTGTACTTGAGAAAAGAAAGATTTCTAGTTGGGACATATAACAAGTTGAAGATGAAGAAGTTTGGACCTTGTAGGATACTTAGAAAATTTGATTCAAGAAATGCATATGAAGTAGAGCTACTGGAGACATTGAGTATTTCACCTATTTTCAACATTGCAGATCTTTATCAGTATCATGAAGTAGAGTTCAGTGATAGCATGGAAGAAGACTTGAAGAAGCAGTTACCACAACAAGCATTGGAACAAATTGATGACATTTTGGATAGTAGAGTCAGACGCAACACTAGAGGAAGACAATACAAAGAATAGCTTGTGAAATGGAAAGGCAAACTAGAAGAAGACTTATCTTGGATTTCTCAAGCTGAGATGCACCATCTTGGTTCTCCCCTAGCCCCACCAAAGTGAGGGACTCACTTTTTCTATAACCCCATATGTCTGATGCAGGAGCATCCCTAGTTCAAGAGCAATCTTTCATCAACCAAAAACATTTTGCATTTTAGTTTGTTTGCATTTTAGTTCTTTCATTTTCCTGTTTAGTTCAATCAGTAGCAGTTTTTAGCTTGTGGTCTGGTTTTGGCAATTCACACCTTATGGACCTAGACTTAGCATCTACATTCATTCATCTACATTATATCAAAAATTCAGAGCATTTGGATAAGTTACCGGAAAGATATCGCTATCAGAAGATCATTTGTTTTCCTAGAAGCAGAGTATTCTGACAGTTCCTAATAATCAGTTGAAGGAGAAGGCTTGTGGATCATTCCTTGACTTGCAAATCTCAATGACACATCATCCAATGTCTTGTGGTTCATGGCCAATCTTTCCTAAAGGTCCGCACGTTGTTCCATTCATTTGAGGAAGTATTCTATGCATTTAGGTCTGACCTATTTGTGAACATGTTACATCACTTCTTTGGAGTTTGTAACCTTCCTTAGCTGATGCGGAGGAATCTATTGGTCTAGAGGTGATATATAAAGATGTAATAGATCCTTAGGAAAATAGTTATCATAGTTCTCATGATTTAGAAGATAGATAGTTGGCTCCTTTGCGAGAGAACTTCAAAGCCTTATCTTGCACATGTATGTAATAAAGCCTGTGAGCCCTAATTGTAAGCCCACATGTTGCTAGCAGATCTCTATTTTGAATTCTTTGATATACTGAATGACTGAACCTGCATTTGTTCCATTTACTTGAGTTCTTTCCATTGTGTTTACTCTTGCTGCATGGTCTGAATAGTTCATTCTGTGAACCCTCCTACCATGACTACACCGGCTCTAAAATGTAAGTTTAATATAAACACAATATAAATGTAAATATTTATATATATATATATATATATATATGTATGTATGTATGTATGTATGTATGTATGTATACTTTGTAATATGTACACCAATGAAACCTCATAGTGACAATATAACATATTAAAAAAAATTATAAAAAGATAAACTAAACAATAACATGAAGCCTTTTTTTTTCTCCAACAATTTCACAATCTTTTGACAATAAAAATCAGCAACTTATTCTTTCATTTGCTTGGAAACATGAAGATGTGGGAATCAAATTTAAACATTTACTTACAATAAGGATAAATTTTTTTCATGCAAAATTTCTTTCTTGGTACATTTCTCATATTTTCATAAATAAAACAGCCACCAAATTTTACTTTTAAGTTCAAAGTAATACAAATACAATCTTCAAAATTTAAAACATGTATCCTTACAAACAAGAGACGAACTATCTCTCTTTACAACAAAACAACTACAAATAGGCCAAACTTGACCATAGCTCATAAGGATCCAAAATTATAAAACTCCAAGTTAACTAAACTTATTTTTTCTTCCAAGCTCCATGGCTTCAAATAACTTGCAATAAACACATAGAACGAGTGGGGGGGGGGAAGCCACTAAAACCACTCTCCTCCCTACCATAGACTCGCTCATGAGTCAACCCCAAGGTTGGAGGTCATCCTCACACAAGGAACACACACACCACTTCACAATAAAACACTCAAACATAAAAGCAATATTAACTCCCTTGTCTTGCACAAAACAAAACTCATAAGAATGAGTTTAAAGGGGTAGGGGAGTAGAAATCACTCAACTCAAGAGTGCCACTCCAAATAACTCCCAAAACCAATCTTCTCAATGCCTCAAGCCATCACATAAAATACCAACTTTCACAAAAATTTTGCATGGCTCTCAAGCCATTCAAAAATACTTAATTTCTCATGTTGCCTTCTGAAAGGAAGCAAGGTGTGTGGAAAACGCTTCCTACACTAATCTAATGAGGAGAGAAGAGAGCAAATTCATTTTAACCTTTACAATTACAGAATGTTTAAAACCAACAACAGAGATATTGCAGCAATTCATCACATAAGAATGTAGACAAAAGAGAGAGAGAAACAAGATATAATGTGGGGAAAACCCTTTCAAATAAAAAACCCCACACTCCAAAACATGCACAATGTATTATCAAAACAACAATGTTTACAACACACTTGCAATGTAAGTCTTCTCAGGAGTCTTCGATACTCGTATCTGGAGATAAATTAGCAGCATAACAACACCTATTAATCACCTCTTACATCTCCTCTCCAAGTACCTATATATAAAGAGAAGTAGTATGAATGGGAGTATCTTCTAGAGCAAGTCACACAAGGAACTCATCCAAATCCATGTGGCCTAATTTCCAAGGCCATAAAACATGTGTATGACACTTGTAAGTGATTCTCTTTCATCCCTTACAACCCCCCAACTTCCGCACCCCAAATTTACCTAATTAAGGTATGATAGATGCTCTTACAATGTCATAAAATCCATCATATATGACAACTCTTACAGTTGTAAGAGAATCTATCATAACTGCCTATTAATAGCAGATTCTCTTACAACCTTGTCATAGTCAAACTTAGGTGCCTACTTCCCCATGCAAGATTTTTTTGGACACTTGTCTTCACCTGTCATATAATCTTCCATTTCTGACCCTTACATGTCATAGATTCTATCATAGCTCTTACGCATCATAAACCTCTTCCAACTCCCGAAAGATGCTGACACATGGAAAAACTCTTCTACCACAAGGTGGAATGCCTATCTCCTCATATGAGGACAAAAATACATGTGGTCACCTTTCATGTAGGATGACACATCACCGTGCCAACTCCCACAAAGTGATGAAATAGGATTTGCATCCAAATTACAATAATAGGAAAAAAATAAATACAATTAAATAATAAATGCTAGAAACTTGCAAAGGTTGAAACACCTTAATTCCCAACATTCTCCCACTTGTCGAACACCTTTCAAGAGCCAATGGAAATAACAAGGTTTAACTGCTATGGGCCGAGAGGCCCATAGACTCCGAAAACCATTTGAACTTCTCTGGCCCACTAGTTTCATTGATGCATATGCAACATCACACTTTGACTATCACAACAGATAGTAAATTGTCTTGCACCAACACCAATATCTGAACACAATAACTTAAGCCAAATGGATTCCTTGCAAACATGAGTAGCTACCAAATACTTAGCTCAACTAAACTCCACTATGCTCACTAGTTCTACAAAAGCACCTGTAACATCTTCCAAGTGATCACGAACATGACAAAAAGATTAGAATGCCAAAAATATGATGAAACACTAAATGTCACATAGACACACCAATGTATCCAACTTCAAACTGGTTCACAAAACATGACTTTGAAGTCCAAACATCTTCAAAACAAGATCGAGCACGTAAGCTCCAAAATTCTTAGAACAACAACCATAGCTAGTTGTTTACATCCAACTAAATAACCACCATTGATAGAACTTTTACACATGACATATTCAGCCCATACTACAATTCTCATCCCTATATAATCCACTGTCCTACATAAAGTTACCATCTCCCATGATAACAAACATACCAATAACCATTGATGTGCAAAAAATCTGAAGACCTTTGATACTGCAGTCCAATGAAAAACCATCTACCAAAGATATACATACATCCTAGGAATTGAACTACATGAGCAATGCCAACCGAAGTAAGTCAAAGTCTACCAATCATCACTTACATAAAAAATGGCTTATAATACAAACATACAATACAAAGAACAATCACAATGATTTGCAAACTGCAACCAACTGCTGCAAAACATGGTATACTTCCACAAACAATTTTTTGCTCACTCTCTCACCTCTGATCTCCTCCACTTCTCCCAAGTCCACATCTAAAAAGAACACATATTGTTGCCAAAAAAACAATAAAGTACAAAAACAGTAGATGACCACAAACCCAGTGATCATACTAGATGAGTAAGAACTTCTAGGAAGAAAAATGAGACCATAAAGAGAAACTGCAAACCATATCATGTCCTTCTGCCAACATCACCAAGTGCTAAGCTGTGCCAAGTATGATCTCCTTCACAAAACCCCAACTGAAAAGCCTTAACAATACCCAACCATTTAATCTCATAAGATCAAATAAACATCAACATGTATGTAAGCCTCTCTAATCAAGGTAGATCAAACTCATAACCATTCCATAACAAGGAATAAGCCCAATCACATCTCCTAAACTCCTCATAAATGAACATCATAAAGCAAACTATATGAATCAAGAAGATAACCATGCTATCATTCCTCAAATGAAAACTCCAGAACCAATAATTGTAGCTAAAGATTCATATCCATGAGAAAATAAAGCATAAAACAAAATGAATCTAAAATAACCTAGGCAATACCTATCAGAACATTTTCTGCTGAGTGAACTGAGAGTGGGGAATGAGAATGATCCACTGAGATACACCAAGTCTCATATACTCTCTCCAAGAATAGTCTCCTCTCAAGTTCAAACATGAACTCATGTCTATAACAAGTGAAGGCTCAGTGGTCTTTCTGCTTAAATTTCACCATTCCAACACATGATCCCTACAACAAGAGATCTCAAGCCTCACCTCAAGTCTCTCTAGTCTCCATGAGCATCCATCAACCAATACATGCCAACTTCAAATGCATCCTATAAAATCATGAAGCTTCAAGCAAATGATTAATACTCAAAACCAAAGAGAACAAACAAGATCACTGTCAAAACTCCCACTACACATCTGCATAATCAAGAAGCCCATAATGACATCATGATCTAACCATTTCCTCATAATAAAATCACATGCAACAAAGCATACAATGATGCATACATTCTATCTAAAGAGAACATGTGTCATGCCAAAACTTTAAGCTATCATCAAGAGTAAATCATGACATAGTAACAACATTTCTAAACAAAGGATAAACATGTCAAACTGACAAATCATAAACCTGATGCCTCAATCAAGATGTCAACATCTCCAAACATTTGAAGATAACCATCTCTTGACAACAAAAACTAAAAATGTCATAGAACTCTCAAAACCAAGAGCTCATCCATGACACCAATATCCACTACAGAAGATCATCCATCACTTATGATGAATCCAACATCACTACCAAAGTTCCCACTGAAACTGTGATATCGAGCTTATCAAGGCATCATGATAACCATCCTCTCAATGAAGATCATCCATGGCTCTAACACAATCTAGTAATTGTCCTAAGCAATATCAGCAACACAAAAGAATAAAGTAGAACCAAGATCTCCAAGTCAAGAAGATAAAGCCATTACTGTCAAAAGCTTACACTAAACTGTGTAACCAAGCTAACCATGAGATTATGATAAACTTGTTATAAGTCCCAATAACTAACTATACATGTTGGAAAAGGTTCCATTAACCTTGTAAATTCCAATATTGTATTTTATTCCATCTATAATTTGCCATTTGTAATTACCCATAAGGGAATGAGGTAGTCTCATTGACAGTTTTAATTTTGGAGTTACTGGCGGCGGTTACGGAGTGACATTTACTATTGGAAAATGTAAAAACACATGATAAATGAGGATAGGTGTGCTCCCTTGAGGAATATACTATTTTTGGCATGTATGACAACTGTCATAATGTTTGGTGAGTGAATCTATGACAGATGCAAGTTGTCATAAGATTCTGAGATTCTATAACGCATATGACAGATATGTTAGTTGTATATTTTCTATATTTAGCTGAAGCTTCCTATCTTGGAAAGATACTCTTTTGCTAGAATCTATGATGGTTATGACGCATCATAAGATGCTATAAGAGGCCAGATTTAGTCTTGGGAGCCCAACCTTTGCATGATTGTTTTTAGACAAGTGTATGATGCTTGTAAGATGGTAATTAATGTTTACAGGTTGGAGAATGTTAGGAGAGAGAAGGTGAATTCCTAAGATGAGTTAGAAAATGTTTCTATAAGTATTCACCATGTATTAGTTATTGCAATACAGATTTTAGGTACTCGGGTGCTGCCAGAATGCTGTCAGATTGAAGACTGGTGGAGAGAGTTGAAGTGTTGTATTGTAAATCATTTTCAGATTAATACAAACATTGGGCCTCTTTCCTTTGTAGAGTTTTTTACCCGAAATGGTTTTTTCCACATTAAACATTGTGTTATGTGTTCATATTTCTGATTTTGCATTTCTATGAGGCATGGTTTTGTTTTTGTATTACAATCTCCATTAATAACACATAGTTAAAGATTGCAAAAATTTATATTGAATCAGATTTCCATTAAAGTAGTGTTTCTCTCATTTCTAACATTTGGTTTCAGAGCCTGGCCAACTTTGACTCTTGGGTGGTAGTGTGGAAGTTGTAGCTCTAGTGGGAGGTTTGTTTGTGTTTGTTTTGCAAATCTTGTGTTGTTATTATGGTTGCATCCACCGTTGCATCAACCTCTCGATTAGACATTGAGAAGTTCAACAAAACGGGGTATGAGTTGTGGAAGTTGAAAATGGAAGATTTGTTGGAAGAAAGAAACCAATGGTTGGCTGTCCAAAAAGAGAAGAAACCTGATGATGTCTCTCAAGATGAGTGGGATAGACTGATAAAAAAGCACGGGGAACCATCTGGTTGTGTCTTTCAAACTCTGTCCTGTTGAATGTCGCAAAGGAAGAGACTGCATATAAGTTGTGGAAATGGTTGGGTGAGATCTATCAAGCCAAGAGTATGGTAAATAAACTTTATTTAAAAAGAAAAAAAATTTCCATGAAAATGCAAGAAGGTGAATCAGTTGCAGAGCATTTAAATACTTTTAATTTGTTAGTGAGTCAGCTTGATTCAATAGATGTTGAGGTTAGTGAGGAAGATAAATGTATCTTACTTCTTTGTTCTTTACCTGAGTCTTGGGAGAATGTTATCCTTGCTATCACTGCTAACCTTGTGGATCCGAAGTTGGATGCTCTTGTTTTAGTGCTACTATCACAGGAATTGAGGAAGAACAGTTCAGATAGTTCAGGGGATGCTCTCAGTGTTAGGGTAAGGTCTATGGAAAGAGGACCTAAAGGAGATTAGAAAAGGGCTAAGGACAAGTCCAAGGGCCGGTCTAAGACTCCTAGTAAAAAGAATAGAGTTAAGTGTTGGAACTGTGGTAAAAGGGGACATGTAAAGGAGTGTAGAAACCCCAAGAAATAGTGGGAGAGTGCTTCGGATAAGTCCTCAAATGTAGGTGAACAAGTTTTACTTTCTACATGTAATCTTGTTTCTGATGAAAACTGGTTAGTTGACTCAGGATGCTTGTTTCATATGACTCCACATAAGGAATGGTTCTCCTCATATGAAGAATATGATAGAGGTAATAGCTACCTTGGTGACAACTCTATATATCTGATTGTTAGGAAAGGAAAGGTATTGTTGTGTTTTAGTGATGGGAGGATTAAAACCCTCCCTGGTGTTTTGCATGTTCCTGGATTAGCTAGAAATCTGATTTTAATTTCAATGTTGAATGATTTGGGAATGCATGTGACATTTGACAAGCATGGTTGTAGATTAGTGAGAGGGAACTTGGTGGTAGCAAAGGGGAAGAGATTTAGAAGCATGTTCAAGCTTGAACCCACTACAATTTATAATGCCTCCTATGTATCTGAGGCTTCTAAAAACACTTGTATGTTGTGACACCGTAGATTGGGCCACACAAGCAATAATGTATTAAAAACTATTAAGAATAAAAATTTGTTGGATGGTTTCTCCTATTCTGATGAGCACTTTGATTATTGTGAGCATTGTGTGTTTGTTAAACAAAATAGAAAATCATTTCCTTTAGGAAGCAATAGAGCAAAAGAGAAGTTAGAAATTATTCATATGGATGTGTTTGGACCTGTGGATAATGAATCTATCAGAAAATCTCATTATTTTGTAACCTTCATTGATGATGTGTCTAGATTTACATGGATTTATTTTATGAAACATAAATCTAAAGTTTTCACTAAGTTTAAGGAATTCAAAGTCTTAGTAGGGAACCAATCAGGTTTAAAGATAAAAATATTAAGATCTAACAATGGAGGGCAATATTACTGTAAGGAATTTGATGATTTTTACAATCATGCAGGTATAATCAGACAAAAGACAACTCTGTATACACCACAACATAATGGTGTTGTAGAAAGGATGAACCGAACAATTATGGAAAGGGCTAGAAGTATGCTTAGTGATGCACAGTTGGATAAATACTTTTGGGTAAAGGCCGTGTGTATTGCTTGCTACTTGATAAATAGATCTCCTTGTAAGGCACTTGATTCGACACCTTATGAAGTGTGGACAGGTAAGAAACCTTCTGTTTCACATTTAAAGGTTTTTGGTTGTGAGGCTTTTTTTCATGTGCTTAAGGAAACATGATCTAAGTTGGATCCAAAAGCTGAAAAGTGTACATTCACTAGATATGGTGATAATGCGAAAGGTTATAAGTTTGAAATCTACTAACCCGCAAGATTATCTTTTCTAGAGGTGTAAATTTTAGGGAACTTAGAGCTATTTCTGAACCTGAGTAGCCAAAAGAAAAAGATGAAAAGGTAAAGAGAGTGCAATTTGAGTTAGAGTAGTAAGATGCACCTCAAGAAGAACATAATGATGGATTGGGGGTGAAGAAGAAGAAGATTCGATTAGTTATGATGAAGATGAGTCTGTAGTTATAGAAGAAATTGTTGCAGATGATCATGCAGAAAAATGAGTAGAGTCTCTTACTCCGCCCTTGAGGAGATCCACAAGACAACAGAATCTAGTTGACAGGTATAGCCCACCAGATTTCTGTTGTGTATATGCTTTATTGAGTAGTAACGATGAACCTAGATCCTACAAGGAAGCTATTTCTATAAATGATAGTGAGTCTTGGTAGCTATCCATGCAGGAGGAGATGATGGCTTTAGATTCTTGTAACATCTAGGATCTTGTTTGTTTTCCTAAAGGAAGAAAGGTGATAGGTTGTAAGTGGCTCTTCAAGAAGAAGTTTGGAGCAAACAGATCATTGGAGAAGTACAAGGCTAGACTGGTAGCTAAGGGCTACTCCCGGAGAGAGGGAGTTGATTTTGGTGAGATATTCTCTCCTATTAGTAAATTGACTTCTATTAGATTTCTCTTATTCATTGTTGTAGCTTATGATTGGGAGATTGAGAAAATAGATGTTAAGATTGCGTTCTTGCATGGAGATCTTGAAGAAGAAATTTATATGCAACAGCCTACAAGTTTTGAGGTAAAAGGAAAAGAACATTGGGTTTGCAGGTTAAAGAGGTCTCTTTATGGTCTAAAATAGTCCCCCAAAATATGGTATCAAAAGTTTGATTCATTTGTTTTGAAATTGGGTTTTGTTAGAAGCAAGGAGGATCATTGTGTTTACATTCATTGTGTTGATGATTTTATACTGGTTATTGCTTTGTATGTTGATGACATGTTGTTTTTCAGCAATACCAAGGGTACGGTCAATGAGCTTAAAGCCCAACTTTCAGGTGCATTTGAGATGAAGGATCTTGGTGCTGCAAGGTATATTCTGGGAATGGAGATCAGGAGGGACAAAGTTAATAGAAAGCTTTAGTTGTCACAAAGTAAGTATGTGAATACTATTGTGCAGAGGTTTAGTTTGTAGGACTGTAACACAGTTAGAGTTCCTTTACCCATTGGTACTAAGCTTTCATTAGATATATGTCCAAAGACTGAGGATGATCTTGAGGATATGTCTAATGTGCCATATGCTAGTGTTGTAGGGAGTTTGATGTATGCAATGGTTTGCACTGGACCAGATATTGCCCAAGCAGTGTGAGTTTTGTGTAGATTTATGTCTAACCCTGGTAGATAGCATTGGAACTATGCAAAAAGGGTGTTTAAATATCTTGTAGGTACTCCTGACAATTGTTTGTTTTATTCTAGTATTGATAGTACTGACAAATCTTTGGACATATAGGGTTTTGTTGATGCAGATTGGGCATGTGACTTGGATAGTCGAAGGTCCACTAGTGGCTATGTGTTTACTCTGTTTGGAGGTACAGTGAGTTGGATGAGTAAGAGGCAGCCCACAGTTGCTATGTCCACTATAGAAGTAGAGTATATGGCTGCTACTCATGTCTCTAAGGAGGCAATTTGGTTGAGGAGACTGTGTACAAGTATTGGTTTTGATTGCAGGATCATTCAGATTGGTTGTGATAGCCAGAGTTCTATATGTTTGGCCAAAAATCCTATGTATCATTCTTGAATTAAGCATGTTGATGTTTAGTATCACTTTGTTCGAGAGTTGGTTGCAAATGGATAGATTGAGCTGAAAAAGATAGACATTCATGAGAATGTTGTAGATTCATTGACCAAACCTCTGAGCACAGATAAGTTTATGTGGTGCAGAGAGGCCATGGGCCTTGTTTCTAGTGCTTGATTATTTCATTTGATTTCCTATGGGTTGATTAACAATGTATAATGTCAAGTGGGATAATGTTGGAATAAGGTACCATTAACTTTGTAAATTCTAATATTGTATTTTATTCCATCTATTATTTGTTATTTGTAATTACCCATAAGGGAATGAGGTAGTCTCATTGACAGTTGTAATTTCAGAGTTATCGGGAGCAGTTACAGAGTGACATTTACTATTGAAAAATGCAAAAACTCGTGATAAATGAGGATAGGTGTGCTCCCTTGAGGAATATACTATTTTTGGCATGTATGACAATTGTCATAATGTTTGGTGAGTGAATCTATGACAGTTGCAAGTTGTCATAAGATTCTGAGATTCTATGACGCATATGACGGATATGTTAGTTGTATATTTTCTATATTTAGCCCAAGCTTCCTATCTTGGAAA
Organism: Cunninghamia lanceolata; assembly: GCA_027924645.1. Classification (NCBI taxonomy): domain Eukaryota; kingdom Viridiplantae; phylum Streptophyta; class Pinopsida; order Cupressales; family Cupressaceae; genus Cunninghamia; species Cunninghamia lanceolata. The sequence goes on along the minus strand of BSBN01001185.1, from coordinate 5,757,418 downwards.
GATACTCTTTTTCTAGAATCTATGATGGTTATGACATGTCATAAGATGATGTAAGAGGCCAGATTTAGTCTTGGGAGCCCAACCTTTGCATGGTTGCTTTTGGACAAGTGTAAGATGCTTGTAAGATGGTAATTAATGTTTACAAGTTGGAAAATCTTACGAGAGAGAAGGTGAATTCCTAAGATGAGTTAGAAAATGTTTCTATAAGTATTTTCCATGTATTAGTTACTGCAATACAGATTTTAGGTACTCGGGTGCTGCTGAAATGCTGTCAAATTGAAGACTGGTGGAGAGAGTTGAAGTGTTGTTGTATTGTAAATCATTTTCAGATTAATACAACTATTGGGCCTCTTTCCTATGTGGATTTTCTTACCCGAAAGGGTTTTCTCCACATTAAACATTGTGTTATGTGTTCATATTTCTAATTTTACATTTCTATGAAGCATAGTCTTGTTTCTATGTTACAATCTCCATTAATAACACACAGTTAAAGATTACAGAAATTTATATTGAATCAGATTTCCATTAAAGTAGTGTTGCTTTCATTTCTAACAATACATGCACTCTAATTATCCATCCTCTTATCCCAAAGCAACATACCAAATATGCAAATGACCATAGACAAGGCCAACTAACAAAATCTGCATAAATACTGAATCAATCTTGTGGATATAGACAATCCACATCTGAGTCATCCCACTGCAATCAAATAGGTGATTAGCCCACAAAACTGCATAACTCATAGATCCCAAACATGAAACATGCAAACTCATCATCACATTAGTAACTTGCAAACTAAGAAACCAAAGAAGACAATCTATAGACTTCAAGACTCAACCATCAAATCAATTCTAGATTCAATTTGCCAACAAGTCAACAAATGAGTGATCATAGTCAAGGAACTAATTAAGCATATGCTGTAGAAATGATAAGTGATAAATCACATACTAGCATCTCCACACTAATAAAGATACAAACCTCCTCACATTATGTACGAAGCATACATACAAATATGTAACTATCTTACATCTAGAAACACTCTCAAGGAATCATAATCTGAAAAATAGTTTGTCTACAGATTTACAAAACCACAAGTTTTGATTAACCATGTAAAACCTACAAAACCACCATGTCATTGACATACATGTAGATCCATATCCACTTATCATCTGGAAAACACACAGGTCTAAAAATCACCAATATAGTTAAACTAGAATAATGGAATAACATAGATAAGCATAACCATAGATTTTTGAAATGGAACATTTACAAAACCCTCAAATCAAATTAATATGAAACTGAGACATGTAAGTACAACTAACTAAATGAAATAAAGGTCCAAGAACTTCAAGTCAACTTGTTGGCCAACTCCAAAACCATCATCGTGTACAAGCATATGAAGAAGCTAGGCTGTTCCAAAAGCTTTCAAACTATCCAATGATTAACTCCATAGCCTACATGCATTTAGGGTTAATAAAACAATGTCTTCCAATACCAGGGACTAAAACCAAGCACCCAACATAAGCACACCAAACCATAGTCATGGAAACCCAAGTTTCTCCATGTGATCAGGGATCCAAGAATGAACACCCAACATGAATACTTTGTTGCAAATGACCATAGAATGATAGAACATAACCACCATGCATGAGGGTTATTGCATATTGTCAAATAGGAGCTCCAAATCAATATCATACTAAATGTAGCCACATGATCAACTTCGTAACACTCCATCTTAAGTTTCCATAACTCAAAATTTGTGTCGTTAAACATCCTCATCTATATTCTTCCGGATGTGCCTTCCATCTCATTCCTGCAACAAGATTTTAGAATACTCTGCATGAACTCCCACTCAACCTAAGATTACTACACAAAACCCCTATCCAACAACTAGGACCAGAAAGAATAGCTCTGATACCAACTGAAAGGAAGCAAGGTGTGCGGAAAATGCTTCCCACACTAATCTAATGAGGAGAGAAGAGTGCAAATTCATTTTAACCTTTATAATTACAGAATGTTTGACACAACAATAGAGATACTGCAGCAATGCATCACATAAGAATGTAGACAAGAGAGAGAGAGAGTGGGGCAAACCCTTTCAGGTAAAAAACCCCACACTCCAAAACTTGCACAATGTATTATCAAAACAACAATGTTTACAGCACACTTGCAATGCAAATCTTCTCAGAAGTCTTTGACATTTGTATCTGGAGATAAACTGGCAGCATAAAAACACCTTTTAATCACCTCTTACATCTCCTCTCCAAGTACCTGTATATAAAGAGAAGTAGTACGAATGGAGGTAGCTTCTAGAGCAACTCACACAAGGAACTCGTCCAAATCCATGTGGCCCAATTTCCAAGCCCATAAAACATCTGTATGACACTTGTAAGTGATTATCTTTCATCCCTTACAACCCCCCAACTTGGGCACCCCAAATTTACCCAATTAAGGTATGAAAGATGCTCTTACAATGTCATAAAATCTGTCATATATGACAACTCTTACAGTTGTAAGAGAATCTGTCATAACTATCTATTAATAGCAAATTCTCTTACAACCCTATCATAGTCAAACTTAGGTGCCTACTTCCCCATGCAAGATGCTTTTAGACACTTGTCTTCACCTATCATATAATCTTCCATTTCTGGCCCTTACATGTCATAGATTCTGTCATAGCTCTTACGTGTCATAAACCTCTTCCAACACCCGAAAGATGCTGACACATGGAAAAACTCTTCTACCACAAGGTGGAATGCCTATCTCCTCATATGAGGACAAAAATTCATGTGGTCACCTTCCATGTAGGATGACACATCACCGTGCCAACTCCCACAAAGTGACAAAATAGGATTTGCATCCAAATTACAATAATAGGCAAAAAATAAATACAATTAAATAATAAATGCTAGAAACTTGCAAAGGTTGAGACACCTTAATTCCCAACACCCCCAAGCTTAAAATGCCACAAAGATTAGGATGTGACCTCGAGGAGGTTCACTCCTCCCCCACCCCACACATGTTGAGCATTTTCTCTAAGTGGAGAGGCTCTCACAATACCTATAACAAAATCCCCACAACACAATATGAAAATACACACAACAAGCATCACACATGAAATGTAAATACATAAGGAAAGGCCAAAGCCTTGAATCCTACCTTTAATAGCCCAAAAAGGAAGATAGTTGAGAAGAGCCCTTCCGACTCCACCTCCAAATCCTTCTCCAATTGAGTCTCCAAAATCTCCTCTAACTCTCTCCCCAAAAACTTTAATAAAAATCAAAATTTCCAAATAATTCAACAAGCCCCTCCCTCTCTTCAAGAGGGATTAAAATAGTTTCTTCTCATGAGCCTTGAGGAATGGGGAGGTGGCACATGTCACCTCCTCACCCCTCCACACAACCACTTGCAAGATTCATGGAATGTGGTGGTGACACATGTCACTCACCCATTCCACCAAGTCTTGCCCCCTCCACTTGCTCTCTCTCACACATGTGGGAGAGAAAAGTGGAGCCAAAGAAGGAGTGGGTACTACAAGTGCCCCAATCATCTCCTCCTATGAAAGCCCACAAAACCCCAAGGTACCCTCACCAATTGTGGGAGAGCCTTGGAGTTGAGTCCTCCACAATTTAGGGGTCTTGAAGACTCCCCCAAACCTTGGAAAGAGGAGTGGATGAGGTTGAGTGTTTGACCCACCCTTCTACTCCTTCCCAAACTTCCATTTTCGTCACTTTGCTTTTGGATGAAGTTTAACTGACCAAATGGGATTTTACCTAAGGTTAGACAAGCTCAAAAGGTCCATAAACCCTAGGGGTACAACCCAGGGTCACTTTTAACCCATTTTGAGCACCATAGGGTGAAAAAAATCACATAAAAAGGGGTCTCAAAAATATAAACTCAAAATAAAATTCAAATGAACATTACACCTTTACAACACCAAATAAAAACCAAATAAAAAAGGGGTAGACCTAACCCAAACAACATCACACAATAACATTACAAAATTTCATCATGCATAACATAGTTGATCTTGGTTCTTCTTGGAACTAGATTGGCTTACATAAGAATTCACAAAGTGTGTGGGATCATCTCTGATTATCTGTGGCTTGGTTAGAACACCTGCACACTTAAACAAAAGATTAATTCAACATGTATATCATAGCCAAAGCAAAGTAAAACATACACACACATCATCGCATGATCATATAAAATATCATAAAATCACATCCTAATTAAATTCATAATTTGCATTTCCATAATCCATCTCAAGATAACATCACATAATAAATCCATCACATAACTAGTAACTCCATAACATTATAATGCAATCATATGTCAAATCATCGTCAGTGAGTCAAACCAAGGTCTAGTCTCATCACAATCGTGCTGAACATAATAAATCAAAGTAAAGCATATAGTCTAATAGTCCTGTATATCGAGATCAACAGTCCCCAAAAGTCTAAAATATGTCTCCAACAATAATATAAAATGATCAAAGTAAGGGAGTGAAAAGGTAGGACTCACAATATGCTACAACTATTAGCATTGAAAGCAACATGAGATCTTCAGGGAAGCACATTAAAAGATCTAATGTAAAAATGTCCCAGCTAGACAAAGCAGCTTTCAATAAGCCCCTCACCACTAAAGACAAATTGGACAAGCTTATTGGGGTTATGAAAGATTTATCCTACAAGGTTGCTAGAAATGAGAAAGGCTTGTCACTTCAGGCTGCTACAAAACATTTCAACAAAGGTCAAATATTACATAACAAACCTTACAATACTGACTGGTCTAAGAGACCACAGCAAAATGATAGACAAGCAGCCCCCAGGCATGTAAGTTTCAAAAAGCCTAAAAGAGACACAACTGATCCATTGAGAAAGGATTAAATAAATTTTTAAGATACATCTTCATGGTGTCAAACATGCTTCCTTCCCCATGATCCAACTAATTGTGCAATGGCTCATGTAATGAGCGCGGATGAGGAGTTTCCAAATGAAGAGGGTGCACCCAAATACTATGAGGAGGAGATAAATCAATTTGATACAAAGGAGTATGAGTAGTTTGATAAGAATGATGAGTATGATAGCCATGAAGATGATGATTATATTTTCCAAGATGAATATAATGATGGTCTAAAGAGATATCAGCTACGATCTCATGATTTCGAGCATTTGAGGGATCTCATGCACAATAAGTACAAGCAATCCAAACCATCAAAAGAAGATATGAAGGCCTTGACTGATGCAGTTGTTATGCAAGTCCAAGGCAGGTGCCAACTCAAGAATAGGCATGTGCCTATGCAAGGTACTGTTGTTGCAAACTCAGCTAGAAATAAAGTTGGCAGCAAAGATGAAAACAAAAAAGAGAAAGAAAAGGTGAATGTTGAGGTAAAAGGTAGAGATCTTCAAAAGAAATCATTTGAAAAGAAGAAGGTCATAACCCAACAACCAACAACCACAAGAAAGAGATATGTACAAAAGGTTTTGGCACACATAGTCAAACCAACTGTTGTACCTGTTGTTGATACTCACAAGCCAAAAGGTGATGACAAAGAGAATTAGCCTCAAGTATCAAGTGAACCATAGAAGAGAAAAGATAAGGAGGAGCTAAAAGGTATGAATATCTCTTCCAGTCAATTGATACCTTATATTCCCGATGTGAGTGATGTGACAATTTCATGTGACACCCCTTTACCTATGTATCATCCATTTGACATGGCCCAGATGTTAAGTCAAATCAGAATTTCTTTACCATTAGGGGAAGCTCTTAGGATTCTTGAGCATAGGGATAGGGTTGTCTCATTTATCATAGCCTCCAGTGCACCTATACAGCCCCTTATTGCTCCTTCTAAAGATGATGAAATGGTTGAAGTGTATTTAGGGTCATCTATGCTGAATAGTTAGATGGGTGTGGATCCTTTCTACACCACATTGATCATAAATGGATGGTTGCTACATAATTGCATGCTTGATTTTGAAGCATCTAGAAAGGTCATGCCACTGGAAATCATGAATGATTTGGGATTGAAGGTGTCCAATTCTTTTGGTAAATATTTTTCTATGGATTCTAGGGAAGTAAATGTGATTGATCTTGTCAAGGATGTTGATGTCCAACTAGCTACATATCCAAATTCTGTCCTTTACATTATGGTGAACCCGTGTTGTTGGACTTGTTTGCATCTTACTGAGTTTTTTTCTTCAGATTTTCTTTGATTTCATTCATTCATAGTATCATTCATCTTATTGTATTGGAAAACATACAAAAATTTTGAAAATTTGAAAAAATTGGAAAAAATTGCACTCTAGGGTTTTTATTTTGCAACAATTAATGTGAATTTCATCAAATTTCTGATTTTTTCATTAGATCTAAGCTCAATTGCAGAAAATTACAAAAATTCAATAGCTTGCATTGCATTTTCATCATAAAATTTCTAGGGTTTTGTTGAAAATTATGAATTTTTCGTATAACCTAGTAATTCCAAAATCTAGGGTTTGTAGGCAAAATCTTGTTTCAGATTTTTCTACTAATCTTAGACACTCATTCAAATTTTTATTTAGATTTAGTGTTGCATTTAAGTGTAAATTTGCATTTAGATCTCAAAATTTTGCATTTTTACATAGAAAATTTCAACAAAAACTAGCATTTTCATTGATTTTTCATTAGATGTGCACTTGTATTTTGCATCTTAGGACTTGGAAATTATTTTAAAATATAAGTGAAATGAATTTTAATCATAAATCATCTTTCAAAACATTCATATAGCATTTTACATTAATATCTAAAACCTAGGGCTTGAAAAACCTTGATTTTCACTAGATTTGGCCTTATCGACTCTCTAGACTTGCACTATAGGCATGTTGTAAAGAATATTTTAGCACTAATTGGTTATTATTAGGGTTATTATCTTATGCCCCTCCTAAAATTCTTTACAACATGATGAGGAGCACGCAGTGAAAGCGCACAAACGACCAAAATTGACTTCTGCAACCCTCGGTGAGAGTCCTTCTGTCTCAGTGATCTGCCCTTCATCTTTTGTTATCAGAAAGACTTACTCCATCATCCACTTCAGAAACTATCTAGGTGATACACTGATGACTCTTCCTTCTTTGTTTTCAGTATAACTTAATGTTATTTGTGGAACCCTCGTCCTCATCTGGCTAATACAGCGATGAGACCAACTCTTGATGTCGGTGAAACTTAATACCATTGGTGAACTAAACCTTCCATTGGCTGATACACTGACACTATTGTCTTCAGTGAGACTCTACACTATCAGTGAACTTTGGAACTATTTTTCTGAACACCAAGTCTGTCCGATACCACCTATCGGTGAGGCTTGACTTCTTTTCACCCCGATGTGACTAAGACAAATTAGCATTTTCCATCATGGTTTCAGCAAGACATATGTCTATCGGTGGAGCCAAATATTATCAACCTGTTACTCTGATAACATTGTCACCTTGACTTTGTTTGACTTCAGTGGAACACCACAGTTTTGGTGGGACTCGGCGCTGATGCCACTATCGACAGGAAAATCACTGTCGACCAGAACCCCAAAACTCACTCTGATGCTCCCGGTCTTACCGACGATGACCACTGTGTCTCTCTGAACCTGTGGTTCATCTAATCTTACAACTAAATCCTAGCACATGGGGATGCTAGGTAGACTACTACATGGAACAACTTACCTGGACTTTCTGCATTGTCTCACAGAACAACAAAAATGAAACATAACAAAACAGATCTGTACATTGTGAAGCCATTCCACTCATTCATAGCAGAAAACTACCAGTGGAATGCCTCACACTAACATATTGCAACAATGGTATGCACAGAGAGAACTACACTTTGAAAATAAATCTACAGTAACACAATTTACAGTTACAGAGAACAGAAACTAGATTGATAGAACTGAACGATTTTATTCCTTCTCAGAAAACCTCAAACATGTAGTTTAACAACAATTCACTCACATTCACTACCTTTTCTAATCATTATTTGGTTCATTCCTTTAGGTTTATCAACTCACCCTAAGGAAAACCAACCGATTCAAACAGTTGGAAGACCAACCGTCTTGTGTCCCAAACTGTCCTACTGCCCTGTTTTGGCATATTGTGATTAACAATTTGACAAATGTGTCCTAAGTCACTTGGGACTTATAAAATTGGTTCTAGGTCTTGAAGAACCTAGCTACAAAACTAAAATGACATGCATTGGTCAAATAAACCTTATTACAACACAAAACATGATTTTCTAGGTGCTCCTGCACCATACTCCCCAGAAGAAAAAAATGCCTCAAGTCCTCTTAGAGACCAATTCTTGTACATCTCCACCTTGCTTTAGAATGTCTTCCTCCAGTATCCATGTAGCTTCTGAATCTAGAAGCCCTTGCCACTTGACCAAATGTTCAAAGTATGTTTTGTGCCTTGTCTTCCTAGCTTCTCTGCTTTCCAAAATGTACTCCATCTTAGGTGGTTACTTAGGTGGTAACTGTTGCACCCACTCTGCATTGTCTTGGATAGAATCTATTGTACCTTCTCCTGTATTAGGACTCCTATATAATGTTAGATCAGCAACATTGAATATAGGGGAAATAGCAATATCATCAGGGAGTTCAATTTTGTAAGCATTAGGACCATATTTCTCTAAAATCTTACAAGGTCTAATTTTTCTCATCATCAACTTGCTGTGGTTTCCCTTGGGTAGTTTGTTCTTGTTGAGATGAACCATGACCATATCTCCTATTTGGTACTGCACATCCCTTCACCTTTGATCCACTCTAGCCTTGATCTTCTGACTATTCTTGTGTAGAGTATCTCTGACTTGTTGATGAATCTCTTTCATAGCCTCTACAAATGTATCAGCATGTCCACTCCTCTTGTCCAAACCCTGAACATATCTCAATTCAAGAACCCCTTGAGGATGACTACCATAGACAATTTCAAAAGGACTTAAACCTGTGCTTCTATTTGTAGAATCATTATAGGCATACTCTGCTTGTGGGAGTACCACATCCCAACTACTACCATGTTCTCTTGTCAAACATCTCAGCAGATTGCCTAGTGACCTATTCACAACCTCAGTTTGGCCATCAGTCTGAGGATGATAGGCTGAACTAAAGGACAAATTTGTATCCAATCTTTTCCACAAGGTTCTTCAAAAATGCCACACAAATTTGCTATCCCTATTAGACACAATGCTCAAGGGTAGCCCATGAATCTTGACAATTTCTTTAAAGAACAAACCTACAATGTAGCTAGCATCATTAGTGGTCCTGCAAGGAATGAAATGAGCCATCTTGCTGAATTGGTCTACCACTACAAACACACTGTCACAACCTACCCTTGTTTTGGGTAACCCCATCACAAAATCCATACTCAAACATTCCCAAGGCATGTTGGGTATTGGCAAAGGTTGATACAATCCTGCATTGGTCGAGACTCCTTTTGCTCTTTGGCATACTATGCAACTTTCAACAAATTTTTGGATGTCAGACTGTATTCTTGGCCAGAAATAAAATCTCCTTACCAGATCTAAAGTCTTATTCAACCAAAATGTCCACCCAGTCCTCCACTATGTTTTTCCTTTACAATATTATCCCTCATTGAGCATTTAGGGATACACAACTGACATCCTTTGAACAATAGTCCATTCTGCAATGTAAAATCTAAAAACTCACTATGAAAAGTATTAGCAAATTCATTACATACCTTGTAGATTTCTCTGAAAGCCTGATCTTCTTCATACAATTCCTTGAGTGACTTAACACCCATGCTTTGCAACTGCACTTCTTGCACTGTCAACACCCTTCTACTTAAAGCATCAGCAACCTTATTGGTTATCCCTTTCTTATGTTTGATGATGAAGGTGTATGCTTGAAGACTTTCCACCCACTTCATGTGTCTATGACTGAGCTTTTCCTATCCATTCAACAACCTGAGAGCATGATTGTTAGTGTACACAATGAATTCTTTGGGAAGCAAATAATGCCTCCACTTTTTTAGGGCTTGTACCAAGGCATACAATTCTAAATCATAAGAGGAGTACTTCCTCTTAGCTTCATTCAATTTCTCACTGAAAAAGGCCACTAGTCTCCCTTCTTGGCTCAACACTGCTCCAATGGCTAGCCCACTTGCATCACATTCAATTGTGAAAACCTTATTGAAATCAAGTAACACTAAAACAAGGAATTTAGCAATTTTCTATTTCAGACTCTCAAAGCTCTTATCTGCATCTCTCGTCCACACAAACTTCACCTTGCAACCACCCTTGATGGTTTCCAACATAGGTGCACAGATGTCACTGTAGTTCTTAATGAATTTCCTATAGAATGTGGCCAAACCATGGAAACTCCTTACCTCCCCTGCTGACTTAGGTGTGGGCTAATTCAGAATAGCCTCCACCTTTGAAGGATCCATCTTCAGATCACCTTTGGAAATGACAAAACCCAAGTAGATCAACTCTTGTTTCATGAAATCACATTTGTCCAAGTTTATTAATAGCTTCTGGTCTTTCAGCCTCCTCAAGACTATCTCTATATGTTGCAAATGCTCTTCTTTACTTTTACTGAATATCAAAATGTCATCTAGGTATACTACCACAAACTTACCTATGAAATCATGTAATACTTCATTCATTAGCCTCATGAAAGTGCTAGGAGCGTTAGACAGACCAAAAGGCAATACAGGCCATTCATATAACCCTTCATTAGTTTTGAATGCTATTTTCCATTCATCACCTTCTCTTATCCTTATCTGATGGTACCCACTCTTCGATTCTATCTCAGAGATATAGGTAGTACCCCCCAAATAGTCCATTAGGTCTTCAATTCTAGGAATAGGAAACCTGTATCTGATGGTTATCCTATTTATTGCCCTGGAATCAGTACACAGTCTCCATTTCCCATCTTTCTTTGGTGCTAAAATAGTGGGGACTACACATGGACTCAAACTCTTTCTTATCAACCCCTTGTCTAAAAGTTCTTGAACCTGCCTGGCTATCTCCTCATTCTACTAAGGGGTTATCTTATAGGCTACCTTGTTGGGAAGTACAGCTCCCATTATGAGATCAATCTGATAGTTGATATCTCTAATGGGTGGTAGTGAGTTTGGTATATCTGCTGCAATTACTTCCTTATAACTCTCAAGTAGTTCTCTGACCTCCCTAGGTCTTATCTCTCTCATATTTTCTCTTTTCTTCTCCTTAGGTTTCACAACCAGAGAAAAACCTACTCCACCTAATTCTTCTACTATTTCAAGGAATTCCTTTTCTCCTACCAGCATTACACTAGATCCTACAGGCTATGGATCCCCTTCTACTAATGACTGTATCCTATAAGTTACACCATCCTTTTGGAATGAGTAAGCATTCTTTTCCCCATCATGATGAGCCTTTTTATCAAACTGCCATGGTCTGCCCAGCAAAAGATGGCAAGCATCCATTGGAAGGATGTCACACAAAATCTTGTCTCTATACCCCTCAATACTAAATTCTACCCATGCTTGTTCATTGATGACTATATGATGTCTCTTGTTTAACCAACTGACCCTATATGGACAGCTATGGGGTATCTTTTCTAATTTCAATTTATCTACTGCTTCCAAAGATATAATATTATCAGTAGAACCAGAGTCAATAATAACTTTACCAACCTTACCTTGGATCTTGCAGTTGACTCTAAACAAAGTTCTTCTTTGTGATGATTCAATCTGCACTGGTTCTTTGAGCAGCATCCTCTTGATCATCAGATTTTCTCCCATTTCTGATGTCAAATTCACTTTAGGAGATGTCACACTCCCTACATCCTCTTGAGTCAATGTGGTTCTTCTCTCATTACCATGAGAAGTTAAGGCCTTCTCTGGACACTTAAAAGTTAGGTGCCCTATCTAATTACAATTATAACATCTCATATTGGAGAACTTGGATCCTCTACCTGATCCATTTGTCCCACCTCTTCCATTAGGCCTTCTTCCTCGGTAGCCTCCTCTGCTACTTGAGTCCCCAACTTGGTCTCCTTGGCTAGACTCACCATTAGGCCTCTGGTTAGGACTTCTTCCTCCAAAACTGCCTCTGCCTCTAAAATTTCTGCCACCTCTTCCTCTACCTTGCTGCTCACCTTTCATCCTCAACTTCTCTCTAGCCCTTAATGCTACTTGAAAGCATTTTTCCACGATGTCAGGGGTCAATAAGCTTATCTCATCTTGAATATTGAACCTCAAACCATTTAGATACCTAGCCACCTTAGCTTTTTCCTCCTCCATGTACCCATAGCGAAGAGTGTATTTGTGAAACTCCTCGGTGTAAGTAGCTACATCCATATCTTTTTGCTTGAGGTTTTGCATTTTCCTGTAAATTTACACCTCGTAGTTAGATGGAAGGAACTAAGATTTGATCTTCTCTAGCATTCTGTTCCATGAAGAGATCATACTCTTCCCATTCTTTACCCTCTCTCCTTGGGTGTAATTCCACCATGTAAGGGCAACACCTTTGAGTTTAGTTTTTGCAAACTTAACTCTCTTACTTTCAGAAACTTCCTTGTATTCAAAATAGTTGTTTAGAGCCTCAATCCACTCCATGACTTCATCAACATTCATCTTCCCATTGAACATGGGGATATCTATCTAACCCTCTAAAGAGTCCTTTCTAATAGCCTTAATGGCTTCTAGGAAATGATTTTGATCAGCCAGTATCTCTACCTCTTCGTGTTCCTCTTCTTCTTCCTCTTTCTCTTCCTCTTCATCTGAACCTTCCTCTATCCTTTTTCCTATCTTTAGTTGGAGTCCTTCCCTGACTCTAGTTTTGATCTTCTCTTCTATCTCCTTAAATTTCTTGACCACTTCGGTGGTCATCCCCTTTGGAGGCATACTGCTAGCCTCTCCTTCACTCTCCTCTACAGACATATACCAAATCAACAACAGAACCTTTTATAGATCTGATACCAATATGATGAGGAGCACACAGTGAAAGTGCACAACTGACCAAAATTGACTTCTGGAACCCTCAGTGAGAGTCCTTCTGTCTTAGCAATCTGCCCTTCATCTTTTGTTATTGGCAAGACTTACTCCATCGGCCACTTCAGAAACTATCTAGGCGATACACTGACAACTCTTCCTTCTTTGTTTTCAGTATAACTTAATGTTATCAGTGGAAACCTCATCCTCATCTAGCTGATACAGAGATGAGACCAACTCTTGATGTCTGTGAGACTTAATACCATTGGTGAACTAAACCTTCCATTGGCCGATATGTTGATACTATTGTCTTCATTGAGACTCTACACTATCTATGAACTTTGGAACTATTTTGCCAAACACCAAGTCTATCCGATACCTCTTATTGGTGAGGCTTGACTTCTTTTCACCCTGATGTGACTAAGACAAATTAGCATTTGCCGTCACAGTTTTAGCAAGACATATGCCTATCGGTGGAGCCAAATATTATCAACCTGATACTCCGATAACATTATCACCTCGACTCTGTTTGACTTCAGCAGAACACCATGGTTTCAATGGGACTCAGTCATTGGTTCTAGCGATACATCGATGCCACTATTGGCAAGAAAATCATTGTCGACCAGAACCCCAAAACTCACTCCGATGGTCCCGGTCTTACTGACAATGACCACTGTGTCTCTCTAACCCTGTGGTTCATCTACTCTTACAACTAAATCCTAGCACATGGGGATGCTAGGTAGACTATTGCATGGAACAACTTACCTGAACTTTCTACACTGTCTCACAGAACAACAAAAATGAAACATAACAAAATAGATCTGTACATTGTGAAGCCATCCACTTGTTCACGACAGAAAACTACCAGTGGAATGCCTCACATCAACATATTATAACAATGGTATGCACAGAAAGAACTACACTTTGAACAAAAATCTACAGTTACACAATTTACAGTTATAGAGAATAGAAACTAGATTGACAAAATAGAACGATTTTATTCCTTCTCAGAAAACCTCAAACATGTAGTTTAACAACAATGCACACTCACATTCACCACCTTTTTTGATCATTTTTTGGTTCATTCCTCTGGGTTTATCAACTTGCCCTGAGGAAAACCAACCAATTCAAACAGTTAGAAGACTAACCGTCTTGTGTCGCAAACTATCCTACTGCCCTATTTTGGCATTATGTGATTAACAATTTGACAAATGTGTCCTAAGTCACTTGGGACTTACAAAATTGGTTCTAGGTCTTGAAGAACCTAGATACAAAATTGAAATGACATCCATTGGTCAAATAGACCTTATTACAACACAAAACATGATTTTCTAGGTGCTCCTGCACCACAACACCTCTTTATTGGGATCTTGTATTGAAATTTTGATAAAAAAATTGCACATTTTGGCTATATTTGCCCTAGGGTTTGACCTATTTTGCACTCCAAGTGTCTTGTAAAAGATTTTATGATTGTAGGTGACTGATATCACTAATATTATTTTCTAAACCTCATAAGATTCCTTACAACACCTCTTTCATTAGGTCTTGGGATTGAAAAACTATGAAAAATTGCATATTTTAGGGCATTTTCACTAGGTTTTGACTAGTCATCATCTTAGATTTCTATCAAAAGTGTGTTGTGAAGGGTTTTATTGCTGTATTGGACTGGAAATAGACATATTATTTCCTTCCCCTAATTAAACTCCTTAAAACACCTTTTCTTTCATATATTTGCATTGAAAAAGTACAAAAAATAAAGCATTTTAGGTCATTTTTGCACATAATTTTGCACTTGTCTTTTGCATAACTATTGAAAAGATTTAAAAATCTGATTTTGCATTGATGTTACAAGATATTTCACCATGGAATCTTCATCTCATTACTCTTTGGTATCTTTACATGCATATATCAAAAACTTTGAGAGTTTCTACAAATTTCTTAATATGAATCCTCGTGTTCTCACTTACTTACAAGCCATGTATCACAAGGATATATTTAAATGCTCTTCATTTGAAATCCTTGACTATGTATGTGATTATGACAATTGCATATCTCTCATGATTACATACACTTGGGTAGTAGAATATTTAACAAAATACATTGAGAATGATGAGAGTGAAAGTTCTCTGAATGCTTAGGATTTAATAGCTAAAACATGTGATGACATAGAAAATTATTCTTCCTATGAGGATATACTAGCACAAGAGGATGAAATCATTGACACATTCTTGAACATCACCCTATCTTCTTTGTAAAATGAAGCATTAGTAGATAAAGGGCTCCATCTCAAGAAGGATTCTTCATGGGTGGAAAAAGACTATTCACCTAATGATCATTTGGTGCATGAGACCTCTACAGATAATCCATTAGACCTTCCACCTTTGATTGAAAACTCAAGAACCTTTGATAAGAAGACTATGGATATCTCTAGTTTGCCTAACAACACCATACCTTCCTCTCATCCCACTGCTCTCCTTGGCCATGATGTAGCATTAGTGGATGAGAAAAGGTCTCTCACATTAAATCCTTTAGGGATGGATGTTGGGTGCAATCAAGAGGGAAACAGTGTTAATTCAATATTTATTAATAGATTTTGTAGCAATATTCCTAAGATGGTTGTGTAGGGGCCACCTAGTGCACCTTCTTGCTTAAAGCTGGTGATTATAGTTCATGGTGTTCAAAATGTGTTACAACAACCACACCACAATGTGATTGATCACATATACAACACCCGTAATAACAAGAAAATTAAGCAAGCACCACATGTGCCTATCTTTCTTCAATGTTCTCAACCTATGCTCCCTCCACCACCTCATCTTACTCATAAAAGTGGTCAAGAGTATGATCTTGTCAAATAGCTTCGTGCTGCTCTGACTAAGATCTCTCTTTGGGATTTAATACAAACATCACCTACATACCATGGAAAGCTCCAAGAAGCTTTACAAAAGGTGATTGTCCCACCTATTGCTAAGCTTAATGATATAGCAGCCATATTGGATTATGCATGCGATAAAAATGGATAGTCTCTTTCAACCACATGAATTACCATCAATTGAAGTTCAAAACCAATATGATCCACTTATGATATTTGTCACAATAAATAAAACATTGGTAAAATGAGTTATGATTGACAATGGATCAGCTCTTAATGTTTGTAGCTTTGACCTACTACACAAAATCAAGGCTGACACATCACAAATCAAGCTGGATAAACTTCAAATTTGTGGCTTTAATAATCATCATAGTCAATCATTAGGTACTATAACTCTACATATATAAGTAGGATCTGTGATTGTTCCTACCTTGATTCATGTCATGCCTTGTTCTTTATCTTACAACATGATTCTAGGTAAACCTTGGATTCATGCATTGGGGGCAGTCCCTTCCACCCTGCATCACTCAATCAAATTTATATTCAAAGGTAAAGTTCATACTATTCATGTTGATCATGAACCAGACAACTATTTACATATTGAAACGCAAAAACTAGTTTATAATAATATGAGCTTAAATAATTTACGAGCTGATTCATCAATGCCATTAGCCATGAATGATGTGAAAGATTCTATATCATCGAATGCACTTTGTGGTGATGATTGGAGCTCATTAGATTTTAATCCTTGCGGTGTAGGGGGTATAAAATTAATAGCCTTGACACATCAAAAGTAGCATCGATTTCGCCTAAGCAATCTTTTGAAGCACCTAAGCAAACTCCCCTTAGTAGAAAATAAAAACAATACTCTC
Organism: Cunninghamia lanceolata; assembly: GCA_027924645.1. Taxonomy (NCBI): domain Eukaryota; kingdom Viridiplantae; phylum Streptophyta; class Pinopsida; order Cupressales; family Cupressaceae; genus Cunninghamia; species Cunninghamia lanceolata. The sequence goes on along the minus strand of BSBN01001185.1, from coordinate 5,740,721 downwards.
ACTTATACCACAAACTATGAGACCTATGAGGCTTCACTATCCCCTAAAGAAATGACATCCCTCTATGGTTGAGGATTTAAAATCCTTTATAAAAATTGTGACTATCTAGGTAAGGGATGTGGTGTATATCAACAAGGAATTCGAGTACCTATAGAATCTGCTTCAACACATTACTCAAGCAACATTGGATATAATCCTTTTAAAGAAAAGAAAGCCTCTCATCATCCTAAACTTAATGCTAATGCAACATCAACAAGACCAAAACAACGTGACAAATATCCTATATATGTATGCTCTTAACATTGGGATAAAACATGTAAGTATCTCTAACCCTTTATCTCTCTCATGATGTTCTTCCCCCGTGATGTGTTATGTGGTGTTTAGGCCTCCTGGGATGACCCCTAATTCTCTTGCAAGGTCTGTGATACCAAGAGACTGCCTCTATTGTGACCTTCTTCTATTTGTATCATCATTCTTCTATATTGCCTCTCTCTCTATGATTTGATTGTTGTGTTGTGTCTTGTGGACATAGCGTTTTGGTTGGTGACTTGGGGGCACCCACCTACGTGATTATCCCTAAGACACTTGTTTTTCCTCTCTTATTTATTATTTCTGTTCCTCTAGTGTTTCTATCTAGCGGGTGGATGACGAAAAACATTTATACCGATGCAAACCTAGCGTCCCTTTCGCGAGAAATAAAAAATTGGACTTAGTTCCTAATATGACGATGGGGTTGTAATATCTTATATGATTCTTGGCTAGTAGAAGCACTCATGCTTTCTACATAGTGATTTTGATGATTCTTTATCTCACTTACAAACTATAACAATACTGCTACTCCATGCACTTTGTTTGTCTTTCAATCTCACCTTGGTGACACTCGATTCAGAGATTTTCGTGATATAGCCCCACAATTATCCTCGATCTCTGAGTTCTTAGTATAACCTTGGCTCTTTGTGTGATTAATCATATGCATCGATGTTATTGTTTATCATGATTTTGTAGACACTAACATGTTTCTTTCAGGGATGTGTTTATGGGAACATTTGGTGATCGTAAAGTACATGTCACCTCCGGGGGGCATGGGCTTTGTCAAAATCTGTGTTCCCTTATGTATTTTCTTCCTACCTTAACATTATTGATATCAATGTGTGATATCAACCACCTTAAGGTGGGGGTATATATAAGGTAATCTGTCTGTTATAGATGAAAGGAAGCTAGGTGTGCAGAAATCTCTTCCTACACTAATCTATTGAGGAGAGGGCTATGCAAATTCAAATTTATCCTAACTATTACAGCAATGTTAAACCATTAACATGAGATATTGTAGCAAAACACAAGAGCTAGGAAGTAGACAGAAGAAGAGAGATAAAGTTTTACGGTGGGGAAAACCCTTATCAGGTGAAAAACCCCACACTCAGAAACCTGCACAATGTATTAACAAATCTAAAAGAATGTTTACAATACACTTACAATGAAAGCTTCAATGGTCTTTGACACTTGTGTTTGGAGTCAATCTGGCAACATAACAGTACCTGTAAACCTGTGATACAAACTCCATCTCCAAGCACCTGTTTAAATAGGAAATACAAGGCAATATTGGACCTTTCTTGGAATGGGTGTCCAACATGGCTTCATGGACCAAAACCCATGCCCAAGGACACTTGGTCAATATTGTAGAATGTACCTGACACTTGTCAACAGTTACGACACTTACGACCGTCATAGAATCTATCACAGTGGTTACAACTTACAACTGTAAGCAAATCTATCATACACATGCTATAAATAGCATATTCTCTTACAACATGTCATATTCCACCTTGGGGCACTCAAATATACCTTATTCAAAGATGCTTCATGACACATGTCATCACCTGTCTTACAACCTTCTATTTCTAACTCTTACATGTCATAGATTCATCATAGGAATCCATCATAACCATTTTGGTCAAACATTCCTTACACAACATGGAGGATGCCGACACATGACAGGATATTCCTACCACTAAGGGGGATGCCTATCTCCTCATGTGAGGACAAAATAACAAGTTTTCATATTCCATGTAGGATTGACAAATCACTGTGCCACATTCCACAACATGACAATATGGACTTTCCAAATATTTACAACATAGGCAATTAAATAATAAATACAAACATTACAAATGCAGAGAATTATTAAGGTTGAGACACCTTAATTCCCAACATTCTCCCACTTGTTGAACACCTTGTAAGAGCCAATAGAAAAATAGGATTTAACTGCTATAGGCCGAGAGGCCCATAGACTCCGTACACCATCTGAACTTCTCTGTGCTCACTGGTTTCATCAATGCATCTGCAACATTCTTCAAAGTATCTACCTTCTTTAAATTTACCTTTCCATCCTCAACCATGTCTCTCACAAAGTGAAACTGAACATCAATGTGCTTGGTTCTAGCATGGAAAGTTGGATTCTTTGCAAGGCAAATTGGACTCTGACTGTCACAACTGATCGTGATCTGACCTGCATCAACACCAATATCAGAACACAATCTCTTAAGCCAAATGGCTTCTTTACAAGCATGAGTTGCTTCCATGTACTCACCTTCTGTTGTGGATAAAGAAACAATAGGTTGTCATTTACTCATCCAACTAATAGCACCACCAAATAGTGTAAAAACATAAGCACTAGTGGATCTCCTACTGTCAATGTCACCTGCCCAATCTGAATCCACAAATCCATGAATATCAACAGAATGTGGAGGTCCTGAAACATTACCATGATAACAAATGGATTACTCGGAAGTACCCCTCAAATATCTAAACACTCGCTTAACTGCATCCCAATGAATCCATCTAGGATTAGCCATAAATTGACTAAGGACTCCCACTGCTTGGGCAATGTCTGGTCTTGTGAAGACCATAGCATACATCAAACTGCTAACAACACTAGCATAAAGTACTCTACTCATGTCCTCCACCTCACTAGGAGATTTTGGACAATACTCAATAGACAACTTTGTCCCCAAAAAAATGGTAACACACAATGGTCCACAATCTGCCATGCTGAATCTGTCCAACATGGTCTTCACATACTTACTCTGGCTTAACCAAAGTTTTCTGTTGGTTCTATCTCTTCTGATTTCCATTCCTAGAATCTACCTGGCTATCCCTAAATCTTTCATTTTAAACTGTGCTGACAACTAAGAATTAAAATCAGAAATCATATTCTTACCTTTCCCAATGAGAAACATATCATCAACATACAGTGCAACAATGAGAATATGATCACCATCAAATTTATAGTACACACAGGGATATGATTTTGATCTCACAAATATAATTGACAACACAAAAGCATCAAACTTCAAGTACCATCTCCTAGGGGATTGCTTCAAACCATACAAAGACTTTTTAAGTTTGCAAACCAATTTTTCTTTACCTTTCACCATGTAATGCTCTAAGTGTGACATGTAGATTTCTTCCTCGAAGTCACCATGAAGGAAAGTTGTCTTCACATCCATCTATTCTACCTCCAAGTCATAAGCTGCTGTGAGTGACAACAGGAATCGAATGGATGTCAGCTTTGCAACAAGAGAGAAGATCTCACCATAATCTATACCCTCCACTTGTGAATACCCCTTCGCAACCAATCTGGTCTTATACTTCTCAACATTGCCATCTGCACCAATTTTCTTCTTGAACACCCATTTACATCTAACAGGTTTCTGTCTAGGAGGCAAAGGCACCAAGTCCCAAGTTTGATTCTTTTCCAAGGAAGCCATTTCTTCCTCCATGGCCTCCTTCCAGGAACCTACATCCTTCATATCCAAAGCCTCTGATATAGTTCTAGGTTCATACTGTTAGTAAGCAAAACATAAGCACAACTAGAATCAAGCAATGTAAAACCAAACCTTTTAGGTTGCTTTGTTATCTGTGTAGACCTCCTCAAGAGCTGAGGCTGAGGTTCAGCTTCTTCATCTGAGCTTTTAGAGCTACTAGAGCTCTCGTCATCATCAGGTCCAAAATTGTCTTTCTGTTTAGTCTTCTTAGGGGTGAGAGGAAACTGAACAACATCCTCTTTCTTTTCTTTTTCTTCTGGTTGCAAAATAGTGGAAGAAGGTGTAAGCTCTCTGAAGATGACACTTTTTCTATACAACACGTTTTCAGCCACGGGGTCCCAAAGCCTGTATCCTTTCACACCAACACCATAGCCAATGAAGATACACTTAACAGCTTTGTTCTCCAACTTTGACTGCTTCTCCCTAGGCACATGTGCATATGCCTCACAACCAAAAACACAAAGATGCCTTACTGATGGATTTCTACCAGACCACACCTCCATGGGTATCTTTCCAATAAGAGTTGATGTAGGAGATCTGTTTACCAAATAGCAAGCAGTGGCAACAGCTTCAGCCCAAAACTTTTGTTCTAGGCCAGCTCCACTAAGCATACTCCTAGCCTTCTCCATCAGTGTCCTATTCATCCTCTCTACAACTCCATTTTCCTGCGGGGTGTATGGAGTTGTCTTGTGCCTTTCAATCCCAAGTTCCTTGCAATACTTATTGAATTCTATAGAACATAACTCACCACCGTTGTCAGTTCTCAAACATTTAATATTTTTAGCAAAGGTTTTAAACTCCTTAAACTTGCTATAGACTTCAGATTTGCTTATGAGAAAATAAATCCATGTCCTTCTATTGTAATCATCTATAAAAGATACAAAGTATACAGATTTTGATAATGAAGGAACATTAACAGGACCAAACACATCAGAATGAATAAGGTCCAACACACCAGAAGACTTATGAGAACTTGAATAAAACTAAACACGATTTTGTTTTCCATAAATGCAATGTTTGCAAAAGTTGAACTCAAGAGTATAATCATCTAACCCCTCAACAATGTTCTTATTTTTTAGGGTATGCAGACCCTTCTCACTAATGTGGCCAAATCTCTTATGCCATAACATTATCTTTTCAATAGGAAGTTTAACTTCCAATGCACGATTACAACCATCAAGACTAGAAACAATAGATTTCTTCACTACTCATTCAGATGGTGGGGATGAAGTGACTTCTACCCTCTTCCTTGAGTCAGAAGAACTATTGCATTGTGAAATGCATGCTTCCAGCTAAAGCAGAGTACCTCTCCAAGTACCCTTAGCAAGCACCATAAATCCTCTAGTCATTTTACATCCTTTCGAAAAGACAATCTGCACACCTGCATCATTCAAACTACTAATAGAAAGTAGGTTCCGTGCTAAGCCTAGGATGTGCATAACCCTAGAGATCCCCTTCACTCGACCATCAGGGAATCAGATAGAGACTCTTCCATGACCAACAATCTTCAGATGAGAGTCATCTCTCAAATACACCTTTCCACCATCGAACTCCTGATACTTAGTGAACCAGTCTCAATGTGAGATCATGTGGAATGATGCACTAGAGTCGATTATCCACACATCATCAGATGCATGGGTTGCTAAGGCTACGTTGAAAGCATCACCGTCATCTTATGATTTGTCAGAATATGAATGAGGAGCTTTGTTCTTTTTCTTCTTCTCCTCTTTGCATTCCTTTTAGAAATGCCTGGTCTTGCCATAGTTCCAACAAAGAGCCTTGGACTTTCCAGGAGATTTGTATCTACCCTTCTCAGCTTTCTTGTCCTTCTTCTACCCTTTCTCCTTGGGTCTTCCACGAACTGCAAGGGCCTTTTTAGCTGCCTCAGAAGACTTTCTCTACATCTCTTCAGACAACAATGAAGAAACCACCTCTTCCATTTTGAATGTGGATGTGGTGCTTCTGATTGCCATAACAAGATGATCCCATGAGTCTGGTAGAGAACAAAGTAGGGTCATACACTGATCCTCCTCCTCCATCTTTACACCAATAGATGTCAATTGTGCAACCAACATGTTGAAAGCATTCATATGTTTAGCAATGGATCCTCCATCCTCCATTCAAAGAGAATACAACTTCTTTCTTAGAAAAAGTTTATTAACTAGGGATTTGGCTTGATACACATCCCCCAACTTCTTCCAAAGGAGTTTTGCAGTAGTCTCCTCATGGACATTTAACAACATGGAATCAGCAAGACTAAGTCTTATGAGACCCTAAGCCTTCTGATCCTTGAGATCCTAGTCAGCTTGTGACATGCAGCTGGTTTAGTTCCATTCACACTATCCCAAAGGTCTCGGTCAACTAACATGTCTTCCATCTTGAGCTTTCATAGCTCAAAATTACTACCATTGAACTTGTCTATTTCAAACCTTCCTGATGTGCCTGCCATCTCCTTGCTCCAATAAGATACAAAATTCTCTATACAAACTCCCACTCAACCTAATATTAGCTCAAAAAACCCCTACCCAACAACTAGGACCAAAGGTGATCAAGCTTTGATACCAACTGAAAAGAAGCTAGGTGTGCGGAAATCGCTTCCTACACTACTCTATTGAGGAGAGGGCTATGCAAATTCAAATTTATCCTAACTATTACAGTAATGTTAAACCATTAACATGAGATATTGTAGAAAAACACAAGATCCAAAAAGTAGACAGAAGAAGAGAGACAAAGATTTACGGTGGGGAAAACCCTTATCAGGTGAAAAACCCCACACTCAGAAACCTACACAATGTATTAACAATTCTGAAAGAATGTTTACAATACACTTGAAATGCAAGCTTCAATGGTCTTCAACACTCATGTCTAGAGTCAATCTAGCAGCATAACAGTACCTATAAACTTGTGATACAAACTCCATCTCCGAGCACCTATTTAAATAGGAAATACAAGGCAATATTGGACCTTTCTTAGAATGGGCATCCAACATAGCTTCATGGACCAAAACCCATGTCGAAGGACACTTGGTCAACATTGTAGAATGTACTTGACACTTTTCCATAGCTCCCATCCCAAAGGGGTCACCTATTTCCAAAATGCGCTATGACAGATGCTCTTACGACACTTACGACCATCATAGAATCTGTCATAGCGGTTATAACTTACAGCTGTAAGAGAATCTATCATAGACATGCTATAAATAGAATACTCTCTTACAACATGTCATATTCAACCTTGGGGTACCCAAATATGCCTTATTCAAAGATGCTTCATGACACATGTCATCACCTATCTTACAACCTTCTATTTCTGACTCTTACATGTCATAGAGTCGTCATAGGAATCCGTCATAATCATTTCAGTCAAACATTCCTTACACAACATGGAGGATGCTGACACATGGTAGAATATTCCTACCACTAAGTAGGATGCCTATCTCCTCATGTGAGGACAAAATAACAAGTTGTCATATTCCATGTAGGATTGACACATCACTGTGCCACATCCCATAACATGACAATATGGAATTTTCAAATATTTACAACATAAGAAATTAAATAATAAATACAAACATTACAAATGTAGAGAATTATCAAGGTTGGGACACCTTAATTCCCAACAGTAGATGTTAGCAGTGTGCTTGTCCTCAAGTGTAGTTTAAAGACCAGTGGCAATGAGTCCCTCCTGCACTCTAAGTTTGTTTGCAATCAATCAATCAATCAATCATCTTAAGCCCTCTATGGAGGTAGAGGTGGCGTATCTCTTGCAAAGAGTGCCCATCCTATCATTTTCAAAAGTCCTTTGTGGAGGTGGGGAGTGGTTTTGTTAATAACTCAACCCTTAACCATATCTTCGGTGATTGTTGTGGTGAAGCCCAATCGTCGGTGTGTGCATGTAATTGTTGCAAGTATGGGCCTAATCGGTGTTGTCATTGATGTCAACATAATTCTATTGCATTAATTAGGTTTGGATGAGCTGTGACCTAAGGATATTGAGAAAATTAGTCTCAATCAGGAACAATGAAGAACAGTGATGACTATAAGGCAAAAATCCAAGATAGGATGATGATTAGAGGATGCAGATTAAAGGGTTTGTAGATATGTGTCTGTAGGTGATCCAATAGAGATTTCAGAGGTTTGCCTGAAGATCTGAAGAAGTTATGGCCACTCAAGTAGAACTGGCTTTGGCAGGTGTTTAGAGGTGACAGAGTGACACAGATAGGTCCGGTGAGATCCAGTAATGCACTATCCCATTCTGCGGATTTGAGTGAGTGTTGAAGATGTCTGTGTGAAGTGTCAAATCGATTGGTTCATGGTTTGAAAGTCTGAAAGAACCTATTCCTTTGTGACAGTAATGACAGACTGTGTTCTGAAAGCTCGAGATGAAGAAGAGGAGAATTCCAGCAAGCAGATGAAGAGTGGATGTTCTCAAGTGATTCGGGAAAGGTTGTTGTGGTCCTTGGATCATGTCCAGTTCATGTTGGTGGTCTGCATTGAAGTTAGAGTACGCATTTGAAGAATAACCACTGGATGATGGTGTTCTTCTTGAGACTGGCCGACCAGATGTATTACATGTCTTGCAGATGTTCTTGTAGGTGTTTGCCGACTTAGATGATTGTTCCTAAGTTGATGTTGTGTATAAATAAGGGATTGTGAAGTCATTTCAAAGTGGGCATTGTGTGGAGATGAGCAAGTCGTAGAAAAGAGGAGAGAGAAAGGTAGAGCAGAAGTATTAAGCTTAATGGAACTGATTCAAGCATGGTGAAGATGCTATTCTCCAGTTCATGTATGTGATACTTATTTCTTTGTAGACATTGTGTCTCTTGTAGGCAGTGAGCCTCTTGTGAGCTATGTGCTCGGGTAGTGAGCCCTAATTGGCATGTGCCATTGTATTGTTTCTATTCTTCTAACAATGCATACATTCTTGGGTTAATCATCCTATGGTTTTTCCCTTAACCAGGTTTTCCACGTCAAAATCTTGGTGTCTCATGTGTTGATGAGTTTCTGCTTTTGATTTGAATGTATTATGTCTCTTGTTTAATATACTGCTAATCACTAAGAGGATTTAACTATGTAAATTGGAGAAAGTTTTGCACAACTGATTCACCCCCCCTCTCAGTTGTGTGCCCTAAGTCTAACAATTGGTATCAGAGCTAAGTTCCTCTAAAAGGAGCTTAATCGCTTGAGGAGATCCAGGATGTCATCATACAAGAAGGATAGTCTGAAGTTTGATGGAACCAACTTTGCTCTTTGGAAAGGTCGCATGAAATGTCACTTGCAGTGTATGGGAATGGCGTACTAGTCCATGGTTACAAAACTGTATGTACCTCCACAGGGTGGTCCGACAACCCTAAATGAAATCATAGATGCTAAAAACAATCTATGGACCAAAGAGGCTCTTCTAAGCGCATTATCTGACTCAGAGCTCTCAAATGTTATTGACCTACCAACTACCTTTGAGATTTGGAATAAACTGGAACTTTTGCATGAAGGAGATCAGTATGTTAAATGTGCAAGGTTACAGAGTCTAAAAGGGAAATTCAAAAAACTGAAGATGAGAGATGATGAAAATATTACCACTTTTATGCCAAGAGTGAATGAGCTAGTTTGTGGAATTAGAAATGTTGGTGGAGTCTTGGATGAAAATGAGATTGTTGGTAAAATTCTCAGATCCCTTACTGCTTCTTACAAAATCAACGCTGCTGCCATTAAAGAATTCAGAGCCCCTACAACTATCACAAGAGATCAATTGGCTGGGAAATTAGCGACATTTGAAATGACAGAGTTTGGAGATGACCCCCCCAAGACTGAATCTATATTCAAAACCAGTTCCTCTATTAAAGGTTTGATCCAGGAGAGAATTCTTCAAGGAAATTGTCATGGTATGAAAAAGCAAGAAAAGATCTAGAAGAAGAAGTAGAAACTGCTCAACTTGAAGCCCTTATTGCAAAGAGGCTTCCAAGAGGATCCAGTAAGTATGAAGGAAAATTACCTTTTAAGTGTTTTAACTGCAATAAGATTGGTCATTTTGCCCCAAAGTGTCCGGAAAGATTTTCAAGGCAAAATCCTAACAAGCCAAGGTTCCAAAAGAACTACTACTATGATCATGAAGAAGATGATAATGAAGGAATAACAGATGATGAATTAGAGACTGGATAAAATTAGGAAATGAATGGGTGTTTATTGCCATCAAGGAAGACGAACCAATATCCTCTGTATCTGTCAATCATAAGGTTGTAGAAAGAGCCCTGGCTGCCCAAGTTGAAGAAAAGGACAATTGGGTCATTGACAATGGTTGCTCTCACCATATGACAGGTGACAAAAATAAGTTCTTAGATTTGGAAAGATATGAAGGAGTGGTGAAGTTTGGAGATAATTCTGTTGGTAGAATCAGAGGAAGAGGAACTATTTCTTTTGATGGAAGGAACAAAACTGGTTCTATATGTTGAAGGCTTGAAGCACAATCTTCTCAGTGTTGGATAGTTGGTGGATAGAGGCTATGATCTCCGGTTCAAGAATGCAAAATGCAAGATCTTTGAAAGCTCCGAAATAGAGATTGCATCTGGTACCCAAACTAAAGGTAATATCTTCCACTTGGTTGGCACTAATAAAAGTTGCTTATTTGTTCAAGTTGATCAGAGTTGGTTATGGCATAGGAGAATGTGTCATATGAATTTTGATAATATCATCAAGATAAGCAATACTCACGCTGTAAGAGATCTTCCAAAATTGGTGAAACCTACTAACAGCTTGTGCAAGGAATGTCAGTTGGGTAAGCTGAGCAGAGTCGCATTCAAAAGCAAGGAATTGTCTTCTACCAGATTATTGGACTTAGTTCACACTGATCTTTGTGGTCCGGCAAGAACTAGGAGTATTCAAGGTGATAGATACTTCATGCTGTTAATTGATGACTATTCCTAGATGATGTGGGGAACCTTTCTAAAGGAGAAATCAAAAGCTCTTGAGAAATTCAAAATATTCAAGGCTATGGTAGAGAATGAAACAGGATTAAAGTTGAAATGTCTGAGGTCTGATAGAGGTGGAGAATTCACATCCGGTGAGTTCATAGAGTTCTGTGAGAAACATGGAATTAAGAGACAGTTGTCTGCTCCTAGGACTCCACAGCAGAATGGAGTAGTGGAGAGAAAGAACCAGACCATCCAGGAAGCATCTAGAACCATGATGATGGAAGCAAATGTTCCTCAAATCTATTGGAGAGAAGCTATCAGCACTACAGTCTAAACTCTCAATCGAGTTCAAATCAGAAGCAATACCAGTAAGACCCCTTATGAACTCTGGTTTGGCATTACTCCTACTGTAAGATATTTTAGAGTCTTTGGTAGAAAATGTTATATCAAAAGAGATGAAGATCTAGGCAAGTTTGATGCTAGAAGTGATGAAGGAATATTCTTGGGTTATTCTACTCAAAGCAAAGCATGTCGGTGTTATAACAAGAGACTAAGAAAGATGATACAAAGTACAAATGTGAAGGTTGATGAGGGAATAGAGAAACTCTCAATGTTTTATGAATATGATGAAGATGATCAGAATGGTGTTCTGGTTCAAGGAGTTCAATCCTTTTCTGAAAGTCAGATTTAAACTGATCCAGTAAATCAGGAAGAAGAGATAGGTCTGAATGAGCCTGATCAAGAAGCAGAAGTGCAAGAAACTCCCAAAGTTCCAAGGTATGTAAGACTGAACCACTCTGAAGATCAGATCATAGGCGACAAAAGCAAAGGTGTGCAAACTAGAAGGAAAATTGCTCATAATTCAAATGAATATTATCTAATTTCAAAGATTGAACCTAAGACAATAAATGAAGCCTGCAATGATGAAAACTGGACCAAAGCAATGGAGGAAGAGTTGATGCAAATTAAGAAAAATCACACTTGGGGTCTTGTTCCCAAACCTAGAAACAAGAATGTGATTGGAACCAAATGGGTCTTCCATAACAAACTAAATGAAGTTGGTGAAGTAATCAAAAATAAAGCTAGATTGGTCTACAAGGGCTACTCTCAAATAGAAGGAATTGATTTTGAAGAAACTTTTGCTCCGGTGGCAAGAATTGAAGCAATCAGATTATTTCTTGCATTTTCTACCTTCAAGGATTTCAAGGTGTATCAAATGGATGTCAAGTTTGCTTTCTTGAATGGTGACTTATAAGAAGAAGTGTACATTGAACAACCGGATGGATTTCAATTATCTGAGCATGGTGATATGGTCTGTAAGTTGAAGAAGGCACTGTATGGACTAAAGCAAGCCCCAAGAGCCTGGTATGAAAGATTGGACCAACATCTTTTGAAGAATGGTTTCAACAAAGGTACTGCTAACAGTAACTTATATTTCAAAATTAAACATGAAAACATCTTGATTGTTGAAGTATTTGTTGATGATATCATCTTTGGAGGAAGAGATAGTATGTGTAAAACTTTTGCAAATCAAATGAAAAGTGAGTTTGAGATATCTATGCTTGGAGAAATGAATTTCTTCTCGGGTCTGCAAATTACTTAAACAAAGAAAGGAATCTTTATTTCTCAGACCAAATATGTGAAAGAATTGTTGAGGAAATTTGGAATGGAAGATCCAAGCCAATGAATACTCCCATGGCAACTGGATGTAAGTTGAGCAAAGATGATGACTCTCCTAAGGCAGACCAAACAAAGTATAGATCAATGATTGGAGGATTGTTGTATCTCACTCAAACTAGACCAGATATAATGCAGGCTATTGGTCTTGTTGCAAGATTCTAGGCTGATCCCAAGGAATCTCATGTCATGGCAATCAAGAGGATCTTTAGATATCTAAAAGGGATGGTTGAGTATGGTCTGTGGTATCCTAGAGATCATGATTTCTCTCTTCATGCATATACAGATGTTGATTGGGCAAGAGATGTGGATGACCGGAAGAGTACCAGTGGTGGAGCTTTCTTTTTGGAAAAGAGATTGGTTTCTTGGCTAAGAAAGAAACAAGAGGCAAAATATCCTTGTCTACAACTGAAGCAGAATACATAGCAGCAGCAGGTTGTTGCACTCAAGTTTTGTGGATGAAGCAGATGCTAAAAGATATTAAAGTAGAGTATGAGGAGCCTATCACAATCCTCTATGATAATTCAAGTGCTATAAGTATATCTAAGAATCCGGTGTTGCATTCAAAGAAAAAGCATATATCTATCAAGTTTCACTTTCTGAGAGAGCAAGTGAATAAGAATGAAGTCAAATTGGAGTTTGGGTCATCCAAGGATCAGATTGCAGATATCTTTACTAAACCTCTACCTAAGGACTCTTTTGATTATCTCAGGGAGAAGTTAGGGGTTATTGCCCCTCCAGTGATGAACTAAGGTGCACTAATGTGCATCAGTCTAGTGGGTATCACAGTCGCATCTTGTGATCCGGATTAATGTTTGGGAGCTACTACTCAGGGGAGTCGCAGGGATGAGTCTGAAGTGGTGAAATTGCAAGTATGTGCCCTTTGCCAGTGATGTCAAATGGGGAGAGAAGACATGTGAAAAACAAATGGTTACTAATCAAAGGGGGAGCAATAAAGGGAGATAAGACATGTGAATGGTTGTTGTTGATAGGGGGAGTTGTGACAGTAAGGAGAAGTTCTTGTCTTGATAGTTTTTCACATCATATGTTGCCATCAATGCCAAAAGGGGAGATTGTTGCAAGTATGGGCCTAACCGGTGTTGTCATTGATGTCAACATACTTATGTTGCATTAATGATAAGGTTGGATGAGCCGTGAGCTGAGGATATTGAGGAAATTAGTCTCAATCAGGAACAGTGAAGAACAGTGATGATTGTAAGGCAAAAGTCCAAGATAGGATGATAATCAAAGGATGCAGATTAAAGGGTTTGTAGATATGTGTTTGTAGGTGATCCAGTAGAGATTTTAGAGGTTCGCATGAAGATTTGAAGAAGTTATGGCTGCTCAAGTAGAACCAGCTCTGGTAGGTGTTCAGAGGTGACAGAGTGACACAGATAGGTCTGGTGAGATCCGGTAATGCACTATCCCATTCTGTGGATTTGAGTGAATGTTGAAGACATCTGTGTGAAGTGTTAACTCAATTGGTTCATGGTTTGAAGGTCTGGAAGAACCTATTCCTTTGTGACAGTAATGACAGACTGTGTTCTAAAAGCTCTGGATGAAGAAGAGGAGAATTCCAGCAAGCAGATGAAGAGTGGATGTTCTCAAGTGATTTGGGAAAGGTTGTTGTGATCCTTGGATCGTGTCCAGTTCATGTTGGTGGTCTGCATTAAAGTTAGAGTGTGCATTTGAATAATAACCACTGGATGATGGTGTTCTTCTTGAGACTGGCCGACCAGATGTATTACATGTCTTGCGGATGTTCTTGTAGGTGTTTGTTGACTTAGATGATTGTGCTTGCTTTGTTTGGCATGTTTGTTGCCCCATATGCAGCCTAAAGACTAGCACAATGTGTGCTTCCTGCATTTTGGGAGGTTTGGTGTGTCTTGCATGTGTGTTGCCCCATATATGCAGTCTAAATACTAGCGTGATGAGTGCTTCCTGCATTATGGGAGGTGTGTTTACTTTCCTTGTACTTGCATCTGTATTTCATATATATGAGAAAAAGAAAAGAAAATAAATCATTCTTATCTTCCATGCATTAACTATCTTCTATGCATCTGATGTTTTCTCCGTGTTTTGCATGACTGTAACTGTCTTCTCTGTGTTTTGCATGCCTATCATTGTCTTCAATGTTTCTAGCGTGTCTTCTCTGTGCTTGGCGTGTTTGTTGATCATACTTTAATGCATGTATTGGCCTTCCATTTATACATACATTAAATTGGGGGCTAAATGTAAAGTCAGAAAATGTCCCCTTGGGGGCTTTTCCCTCATAAGGTTTAGCTCCTGGGTCTTTTATCTGCATTTAGGACATCTTGCATCATATTTTGACATCCCAATTAAATGAGCCCTAAAAATAGGGAGGGAGGACTTGGGTGCCTGCGCCCTAGTCCTACCCTATTTTGGGTCGGTCCCAAATTTTTATTCTCGGCTTGTGACCGTTATTTGGGTCCTATGCCAACACAGTAAGTTTGAATTAGGAAATTCTTGGTGGGAGTGTTTGTATTTGCATATGTAAGCATGTTTAGGCATTCATTTGTAAACTAGATGACCACTAGATGATTACTAGCAAGAAATTGTGATCTTTTGGCATTCTAAAGGTGATTCAAGGCATTCATTGTGTAGCAAGAGTAGATTTGTGTTGTCTAAGTGTTTGTATTTACAGATTTGAGCAATCATCTCATGGCATGAAGAGCTTCTTCCTCCCATGAGATCTTCACTACAAGGTGACATCATTTGGTTTTTGCCTCTTCCTCTCAAGGGCACGCACTCTCTATCTGACAACATTTTTCAGAAGACTTGAATGTCTCTTCGGGGCTTGACTAAGGCAAGCCTCTAAACACCACAACCCCCTCCCAAAGTTTCTGTGATTGCAGGTTACAGGTTGAAGATATAGGAAAAGTGGAGTTGTAGGAGGGTACTATAGAGTGTCAAATTTGTAGATCAGAGTTGAAAATAGCACCCTGGACTTGGATGCCTGCTCTTTAGTCCTCCGGATTCCACAACAGAGAAATATCCATGAAGCAAGAATAGGTTACAGACTGAGTTCCCAGATCCTAACAAAAAGCATGGCACTAGATTAGGACACCCTCTCATTAGTCCCCAACTGTTCCGCTTCTGAACCCTAAAAATAGGTGCACAGTTATTTGTCATTTTATATCTTTCTGTAGTAGCATTTTTTAATATTCATCTATTTGATTTTGTATTTACATAATTATGGGTTTGAGGTATAATTGAGCACAATTGAGTATAATTGGTAATCAAATCACACAAATCCAAGTTTCCCTATATCTTATAGTGACCTAGGGTCTGATAGTGCATTCCCACTTGACCCAAAGTCCTTGAATGAAAGGGTGAAAGGAGGATACACATACAAAACTATTAAAAACCAAACATCCAAATTCCACCCTTTACAGTGAGGAATTTTAAATTCCATGGAGAGAACAAGTGAAATTTTAAATTGGATGAATAGTGATCAAATAGTGCCACATGTAATTTTAAATTTGTATGAATAGTGACACATGGAATAGTACAAATGTACACATTATGGAAGATTTGGCCATACTTCTAAAGTACCACTTGTCATGTACACTCATGTACATAAGGTCACAAGTGGACTTCTAGAAACATGGGAGTTTGTAATGATGCATTAATTAGAATTAATTCATGTGCACATGGATTGGAAGAAAATAATGATGATTACAAAAGTAATCAAAAGTAAACAAAATAGGAATTAAATAAATGGGATAATTTATTTAATTTTTTAGAATGTGATTTATGAACTATAGTAAAAAATATTTAATTTTTAAACTAAAGTGGAGGAATTTGATTTTTGTGGAAAGGAAAAGGCGCAAGATAAATTAATTAAATAATTAAAAAATGTTTAATTAATAATTGGGTCGAATGGAATGATGCAGGTGAATTAGGGTTGGATCGTGTAGGTGGATGAAAGTGGTGACCATTTTTAGACGTCTACAATTGACATTTGTAACGTAGACATTGCCTTTTAATACGATAGTTATAGAGTATAGTAAAATATTCATTAAGCATCGTCGAAAAGTGGAACCAAAAAGATTTTGGAGGACCAAAGCAAGGATTAAAGGTCAAAGGGTAAAATTTTTATATGTAATTAGATAGTCATTTATGATGTTAATTAAATGTGTTGACTCTTGGTCTCTTCTCTGTGTTTAGTGTTCACTGTTGTTTGGAACTTTAAGGTTGGTTAGATGTTCAAGTATGATGTAATTCCCCAATTTTTTTGATGGTGATGTTAATAAAAGTGTATATGTGATCATGATTCACTCTGCAAAATCCCTAAGTAAAAACATTGTGGTTGATTTTATCTAAGGTGTTTAGGGTTTATCCTTCTAATTGATCATTGACCTGTGTAGCTAGTTCCCTAGATTAAGTTGTTCTTTTATCTCCTTGGTGGTCGTCGAGTTACTAGCCCCTTTCTTCTAAGTTACCAACCTCGAGGCCCTTTATTTTATTCTAATTTTGATTTCATCACAGGTGTCGCAACCTCCATTTAAGCCTATATTTCTTAAGCTGTGATGGTGCATGAAGACACCATGTGTCCCCTGTCGGTCCTTGTTTTTTATTTCCCCAATATATTTTAATATTATTTTGGTATATGTTTATTAGGCATATCCCCTCCAATCCTCCTAACATGTGGCGGTCATCTATTGTCTTGTCGCGAGGATTTGCCTCATCACAGCCTTGCTTTAAGCCAAAAACTTAAAGTTGTGATGGTGCGATAAGGCGCCATGTATCCCTTTGGTCATAGTAGGAATAATAATTATATAATATAAAATCATAATTATATAATAGTATTAATATATATTATAATATATATATAATTATTATTGTATATTATATTATAATAATATAATATAAAATAATAATTATATAAAATTTATTATATTATATTAATAATTATGTAATATATATATATATATATATTATATAATTATTATATGATATTATAATAATTATTTTACAATAATAATTATTAATATATGATAATAATTATATTATTATAACATAATTATTATCATATATTATATTATATAATATACAATAATAATTATATAAAATATATTATAGTATAATAATATATAATTATTATAATATATTTAATGCTAATGAGATTTATAATGTATAAACATAACCTATTAACTATAACCTTGATTAGATTAAAACCTTATATTCTAAACCCAATTTAAGTGACTGTAAAAGTTACAATTTATCATAAATAATTAAAACCGCTAGTAAGATTCATCATGAGAGAAGTAATAATTTATAAATTCTTGCTTGTATTAATTCTTAGTTGTCACTTACAAAAAACACAAATAGAGATGAGATGCATAAACAATTTCCATTCTATCATTTAATTCAAGTGGGGAGAATACATCATACAAAAGTACTCACAGACCAAAATCCCCTATAATGTTATGCTCCTAAACATAGACTGCAAACATAAATTATAGATGGTGATTACATCACATACCTCTGCATCCATGCATTGTATTCCTCATTTTCTGGCCAGTTGTACTTCAAAATTTTATCAACTCTTTGCATATAAGTCAAGTACTTGGCGTCTAAGGATATTTTAGTTTCTTTTATGAAACTACACAAGCCGGATCCTAAATTTAGTAGCCTATTCATTTCAGCATTACATTGCACATGATCAATTTTGCTTCCAACGATGATTGATTTGATGGAGACAAGAAATATGCTACCAAATTCCACTTTCCAATCTAACAGAGACTTTTCAATGCCATTATTAGTACAAACTAGTGGCAGGGAATACTTTTCAAGAGACCTAAATCTATTAATTATGTCCTTCAGCATTATATCAAGTTGATCATAAAAACTAGAGACTTCATTCAAAATTCCTATGACTTCATGTGTGATAATCACTCCATCTGGCACATCAGAACCTATGCTAGCACTATTATAAATATGATTCATCACATGCACACCAGTAATCCAAATACCTAGAATATCCCTTAATGTTGATTCATTCATAGTGTGGCTTTCAATTGACTTTTTCAAATTACTTAGACAAACCCATGCATCATCTACTTTATTCAACACTTTACTCATCTAATGATCCAAGAAGTTTTTAATTAGAGCCAACTATTCACTTTTGTGCTCTTCTTTGAGTTTGTCAATCATACTGTTGCTCCTTCTCAAATTCTCTTGTAATTTAGTAACAACTATAGAGTCTCCATCATAACTTGATAAACTCATTAAACTATACACAGAAGGTGTTGGTAAGACTTCAATTCTAGTGGAAGGAACAAGTGATTTGAGCTTGTTGTACTCTTGTAGTACCTTCACACAATCCTCCCTTTGTTTGTCTAGTTCTCCTTGTAGCTTCCTTGTTGTAGCTTCACTAAATTTTGTTGTAGCTACCACCAACGATGCAACCTAAGGGTCAATGGTGTCAAATAATCTTCTCACAATTAATTGGCATGTGAGCTCATTTATATCCCTTGCCACTTGTGGTTTATTATCACATGGAGCCATAGCCCAAATCACCAAAGTCTCATGACTGGCATTGAAACCTGATCCAAACATTTCTTCTTCTTTCTCATGTGTCAATACTTCATCATCAAATTTATCTTGCCTTCTAATAGTATCCATAGCAATAGCAAATGAGATATCCCATCCTGGCAGGAGAAATAAACTACTTTCCTTTACTAACCTTTTTCCTTCCTTAGGGGTAATGCTACAAACTATTGGAATTAGGGTAGACAACTAAGAGGGGGGTGAATTAGTTGTCTTAAAACTTTATCCTTTTTTGTATCTAATCTTCTTTATAACTTATTAGCAGATTGATAATATAACCATGAAAGCATGAATCAACAACACATGAGCAGAAACATAATCAACACACATAACAGCAGGATTTTTACGTGGAAACCTGGTTAAGGGAAAAACCACGGCGGGAGTTAAACCACAAGATTTTATACTCTGTTAAAAGTATTACAAATGGGGAAGGCACATGCCTTCGGGCACACTGCCCAGAGTTCACTACTCAAAGGAGGCTCACTACCTACAGAATTAATTACAAGAGTTCACTAAATTATTTGAATTGAAGAATAGCATCTAACAATGCAAGATTGCAGTTTCGATTGAGCTTAGTACACTTACTTTACACACTTCATCTCTCTCTGCACTGCTTCACTGTTCTGCCATGATCCAGAACTTAAATCTATTTACTTCGCACTTGATACTACTCTACTTTACACCTATCCATTCATATTCACATCTTCACATACCAAAATGCTCAAATCCATCAATCATATATATCCGCTACATGAAATTACACCAACTGCAGTTCGCCTTAAGAAAACTTGGAAACTATTTCAAGAACACTATTCTGTCGGTTGAATCCACACACACACATCAATGCGGACCAAGAATTATGTATCCAAGTCACCTCACATGTTGGCCAATACCAATAGATCTCATAAATTACTTGACCAACCACTTCTCTTCATCTGCACAAGGATCAAACACCAAGTCGGCATATTCTTCACTAGACTGAACTGTTTAACCAGAACCTGATACTCAGATGCTTGTAAATTTCAATCCCTTCAACACCAGAGGCTAAAATATTGGATTTAGGCAACCCTGACAGCTCTTAACATTCCCTGAGATCCGTAGCTTAGTATGATTACCTATGGAGAAATGCAGACCAAAATGCTAAACCCTGACAAATGCTTTGTTTCTATCTATCCAAACTTAGATAAATCTCTACTCTGAGTTCTGGTATGATCAAATGATGCAATACGGATGTGTAAGATAGATTTAGTTTCCATCAATGACAACACCTGACATGTCTAGCAGTGTCTCTTGCCAACAATCTTCCCCTTTGGCATTGATGGCAACACTTAGTGAAAAATGACTAAGTGTTAGAATAGCTCCCCTTACTATGTACACTTGTGATTTCCAATGCTCCCCCTTAGATGAATTCCTCATTTTTCACTACTTTTCCTCTCCCCCTTTGACATCAATGGCAAAGGCTAGGATCCACATATCAAAATTCATGCAAACATTTTATGTACATGGGTCAAAACTCTAAGTATATACTTCTGCATATCAATACACAGTCCTTAAGTCTTGTTCATCAGAAAAAAGATATCACCAAAAATGTTTTTCAACCATGCCACTTCATTGTCCCAGTTCTTCTTTATGCTGTTCAAAATGGATATATGCCCACTGAACAAAAGTGCCTATGATTCTGCCTTTTGAAGATCAATAGGATCACAAGTAGGAGCAACAGCTTAGGATTCTGCCAATAGATTATACATAGTTTCTAACTTAGGGGAAATTAGTCCCTGGAGCTTATCCAATCTACCCAAAAATTTAACCTTTTCCTTTTCCAAATCACTCAACTCATTCTGTAAACTCACTACTTGGTATTCTTTGGTAGTTACAGACTTAATTAAAGGAATATATGATTGAGAAATGTTAGACAATTTGAGCTCTATGTCCTTAATCTTCTTTTCAATGTCCTCAACAACTGTAGAATGATTTAAGAAAAACTTATAAATCTCTGTACCTTCAGTGAGAGAATTTTGAATACTCTTTACACTAGTATCAAGCCCTGATCTATCATAACTAATTATTTTCTTTATTTTAGTAAACCTCTTCTCATTAAATACATTTTTGACTTTAACTTCTGTTGACTTCTCTAAGGTTTCAAAATGAGTACTTAAAGAGTTTATCAGACTCTTCAACTAACCAGAGGGATATGCTAATGAGTCCTTCTAAAAAGTAGGCATGATTTTCTCCAAAATCCTAGATGTAAGGTCAAGCAACTCGCTATCTTCTATATGGGACTTCAAAATTTCCTCTCTAGCCTTAGCTTGTGCAATAGAGGCCAACTTTGTCTTCTGTACAGGTGATAAAGTATCAAAATTGACTAGTCCTTGTATTATATCCTAATCTTCTACAATTTGTTTATCTCTTTCAGATTTCTTTCACTGCTTCTGTAGTGTCTCTTGCCCAATATGAAGTTTCAGATTTATGCTCTTCAGGGCCTCCATCTTCTCCCTTTTCAGAGTCAACCACAGTGTTTTTCTCATCATTTACATTATTTTTTCTCTGCTTCTGCCTTCTCTGCATGATCATTAGTGGCATCCTTGTTTTTATCTAAATCAAAAATATCTTCTGCATTCTCTTTTGGGGGATTTTGTGTATCCTCAGTAGCAGCATGATCAAATTCCTCACCATCCAGAATGGGGGAGTCAATTCCATCATCAATTTCTTCTTCTTGGTCTTCCTTGTCCTTGACCTCTTCTACTTTCTGCTCATTCTCAAAATTACCTTCAGTAGGAACATTTATATTCATTTATGTATTTACTTCACCAGATTGATTTGAAGGAATTAGAGTATCCTCTGAACTATCAATATTATCCACCATCTCCTCATCTTCTTTATTAAAAATTTCTTCTTTCGGAGCAAATAAATCATTTTCCTCAGTTTGTTTCTGTTGGCAAGAAACACTATATGGAATCATGGTTGTTGTCATTGATGGCAACAAAGGTCATCCCACATATCCGCAAGTCATGGTGTGTCTCTACCGGAAGCCAGAATGAAGACTATTGTGGTCTGGTGAACAAGAACAGAGCATGTGGCAAGGTCCGACAGATTGGTCCGGATCTCTCAGAGGAAGTGTCTTGGTACAGTGCAGATTTGGGGAAGTCAAGAGGACTACCTTGAGTGGTATATTCCAAGGATATAGCCTCCGGTGATGGACAAGGAAAAAGTTATGAATAGTTGAGTACCAGATTCCTGAGTGACAATGAGAACAGAGGAAAAACTAACTGACAGAACATCAGACTGTTTTCTGGATGTGTTACTGTTGATGGTAAAGGTTGTGAAGGCATGAATCATGTTTGGCCGACATGATTAATGATATCTACAAGTATATGCTTGATCCGCATTACTTGGTATGCAAGGATTCAGCCGACAGAACAGAGTTTGTGAGAAGATAGACTATTCTGGTTGCCGACTAGAAAGATAATGAAATCACTAGTGCGGATATATATATAGAGGATGGATTCAGATGTGAAAGGTATTGTTGTGTTGTGTGGAATGTGAAAAAGTGTAGAGCAGAGCAGAAACAGCCAGAGAGATCTGGTATGTGAAAGGAAAGCAGAATAAAGAAAAAAAATGAAGTGTAGCAGATCAGTGTACTGAGCCTAACCGGAACTGAACTTCAGCATATGTAGATGCTTCCAATCAGTTCAAGTATTGTATAACATTCTTTTGTAGACAGTGTGTCTCCTTGTAGGCAGTGTGCCTCTTGTGAGCAGTGTGCTCGGGCAGTGAGCCCTAATTGGCAAGTGCCATTTTGTAATTCCTTATTCTTCTAATAGAGAATAATCTTTGGGTTAATCACCCCGTGGTTTTCTCCCTTAACAGGGTTTCCACGTAAAAAATACTGTGTCATGTGTTTTTCATTTCATGGTAATGTTTGTTTGTTTCATTCAATGCTGCATTGATTAATAAGAAAGTTCAAAAGAAGAAATAATTAGGATAACTGATTCACCCCCCCCCCTCTCAGTTATCAACAATTGGTATCAGAGCTAAGTTCCTCCTAATAGAGCCTAACAGCTTGAGGAAGATCTGGGAGTTCAAATGGATGCATATGGTTTAAAGGAGCAACTCAAGACTGCCCTTGAGGATCTTGAACAGTCAAACTCTGAAGTCAATGAATTAAAGGAAAGACTCAAACAGGCTGATGAATTCATGAGAGAATTAAAGGACAAATTAAGTCTCTCTATGAAAAAGAGAAAGGAGCTGCTCCAACAATTGGCAAGACAAAGTGAAGAAAGCAATACAAATGAAGAATTGACTGAGAAAACCAAGTTATGTGAAAAATTATCAAAAGAAGTCATTATAGTAAGACATGAAATGGAATCAGGAGTTATAAAGTTTACTCAAGAGATTGAAGAGAAAAGAAAAGCTGAAGACAATCTAAGACAATCTCTTAAGGAGAAATCAGAAGAATGCCATCAGATGGACAGAATTATCAGACATCTTGAATCTGATCTTGAAGATGCCAAAGATAATGAAGAAAAACTTGAGGATCAAATTGTCTCTCTCAAAAGAGACCTTCAAACAGCAAATGATATAAAGAGAAATTCAAGATAAGTTCTGCTCAACTTGAAGTTCTTCTTGGAAGTCAAAAGAGGACAGATGACAAGTATGGTTTGGGATATGAGAAAGGAGAAAGCTCCGGATCCACTCAAAAGAATTTTGGATCAGAAAATCCAAGGAATAGGCCTAGAAGATCTTCGGTAAGACAGCCCAATGCTCAAAGATATCCATCCTTCAATGGATACTGCCACAGCTGCAACCACTTTGGTCACAAAGCTAATCAGTGCAGAAAGAGAATGAATCAGATTAATTCATCCTTCTCTGGATAGTGCTTTAACTGCAAAAGGTATGGACACAAGTCTCATGAATGCAGAAATATGCAAATAAACAAATCATTCAATGGTAGATGCTTTGCATGCAATAGAGTAGGTCATATGGCTAATCAATGCAGATCAAGAGGTTATCAGTCAAATATGCAAAGAAATGTTATTTGCCAAATCTGTAATAGGTCCGGTCATAATGCAAAAGTCTGCAGAAGCAAGAATCAGGACAAAAGAGGTCCGGTGTATAATCAGATTCAAGACAAGGGTAAACAAAAGACGAATGCGGATGAAGTTAGGAATCAGATGAACAAGATTTGGGTAAAGAAAAGTTTAGAGAATATAGAAGTTGGATCCGCACCAGACTCTAGTGTTGATATTCCTTCTGGAAATTAAAAGGTGAGCTCTAGCTTAGGGGGAGACTCAAAGAAAATCTTGTTCCCCCAGCCAATCAAATGGTGCCGGATGTGGCACAAGATGCGGAGTAAAGGGTTTGTAGATATAAGTCTTGAGATGATCCAGATAAGACTTCAGAGGTCCATATGAAGATGTCAAGAAGTTGTGATCGATCAAGCAAGACCTGTTCCGGGAGATGCTCCAGAATGACAGAGGATTACAAAAGGGTCCAGAGAGATCCGGAAGTGCATTATCTTATTATGCGGATTGGACAGAGTGTTTGGGATGTCCTTGTGATGTGTTATCTTGATTTGTTCATGGTTGAAAGTTCCGCACAATGTTCATAGACCAGGACTAATCTGGTTCAAGTTATCTGAATAAGGCAAACCGGAATAATATAGGTCAAGCATTTATTGCCATCAGATATTAGGGTTTGCAAAGCAATATAAGAGATTTCTCATAAATCATTTGCTCATTCTACACTCAAGAAGAAGCAAAAAGTGGAGCTCTACAACAAGATTCATCAAGCACACCAAAGATCTCCTGCCGAAGTCATTGCATAAAGAAATCAATCCAACCACTCCGTGCAAACCGAAGGCGCATAAGGTATTCTCCATTTTCATTATCTCACTGCAAATCTTTGAAGAATGGCTACTCTGAATATAGTTAAGATCTCTGATAGACCTCGCCCTGCATTCAAGAAACATCCATACAAATCTTTGGAGGTAGATCCACTAGGAGCCTTCTCTAGTGTTCCACATGGTGTCTTACATACGGAGGACATTAGGGTTTACATCCATGCAAATTTTGAAGACTTTGGAGAATCAAAACTGATGGATATCTATCACAAACAATTGATAGATGACTCCCTTGAGATCAAACCTCAGTACAAAGCCATCCGAGACAAACACTTTGCACAGTGCATTCATTTCCCCTATTTTGAAGAAGATGAATGGGTCCGGTATGTACTAAGTAGAGTACATGACAACTTCCTATGGTTGAACAAGCCCTTCAAGATCACCAAAGATGCAATTAGGGTTGTAACCGGTCTGCACTCATCCGGTGGATTACCTGTTCTCAAGTCTGTCAAAAATTAGACAGTTAGTGATGCAACCAGATCCAAGTTTGACAAGAGAGCTATGACAGTTGATGACATCACTGAACCGGATGTCAAATTTGCATCTATGATAATTGGTTACAAAATCTATCACTCCAGTAGGGAAAATTCAGTACCGGGAACTGTAATCTACACAACTTATCAAATGTTAAAGGAGAATGCAGACTATGACTTGTGTGAGCTTCTTGTAAACCAACTTTTTGAAAATCTATAGAAGATTAAGAAGGACAAGAAAAACTCCTTCAAGTATGGCAATCTGATCCTTTGTCTCTTCTTTTACTACATGAATGAACTTCCTGGATCCAGTGGA
Organism: Cunninghamia lanceolata; assembly: GCA_027924645.1. Lineage (NCBI taxonomy): Eukaryota > Viridiplantae > Streptophyta > Pinopsida > Cupressales > Cupressaceae > Cunninghamia > Cunninghamia lanceolata. Next base: position 5,715,049 of record BSBN01001185.1, on the reverse strand, counting down.
TGGATATGGTAGAATGACAGACCGGTTGCCATCCAAATCAGAGACTATTTGCATGGACTTGGGGATGCTAAAGCAAGAAATACAGCTCTATGGGGATATTTCAAGAACTTCCAAAGCATGATGCATGCAAGAGAAAGAATACCCCAATCCCTTGTTGAAAAGTACAAAGACACAGTATGCTTCATGGTAGAAATAGATCAGTGTCTAATGGAGGCAGTAGAACCAAGAACTGTATGGATCATGCCCATGGGGTATGAAGTGGATGAACAGATAGTGGAACTGCATGTTCAACACATGCTAAGTCAGCCCAAAGATCCAAAGGCAGAAAGGTTCAGAACATTTGAGGAACTAAGTATCAAAATTCATGTTGAACTCCGAGAACCGGAAATCAAAAGGAAGGTGAGAAAAGAAGTAGAGAATATTGCTCAAGGCCTAGGCATTCGAAAGGAGGCACTTGATGCCAACCGGGAAAAGAGGAGAAAGGCTAAGGAAGAAAAGAAAGAGGCAGAAAAGAAAAGTAAAGAAAGTGTTCCAGTTGAAACTTCCACCCGGACCAGATCATCAAAAAGATCTGCACCTCCCACAACCAAAAGTTCAAAACCGGAAGTCCAGGCATCCGGTAAAAGATCTAAGACAAAAGCCACAAGGTCTTATGAAAGCCAAAAGGATGAAGAGGAAACTGAGTTAGATGAGGAAGTAAAAGAAATAAAGAAGCAGAAGAAGAAAGGATCCAGGAAACCCTCCACAGGCCAAGACAAGGAAGAAATGGCAGAGGAATTTGCTGAAAAGCCCACTCTATCCCTAGACAGTGTAGTCAAATCAGTCACTGTGGATGGGAACCTTCAACCAGTAGCTGAATTCTATGATGACTACAATGAGGCAGATCAAAAGATCCTGCAGGAAGCTACAATCAGGTACCTGAACATTTACAATAAAGCTTTTATTGAGATTATCTCCAAAATTCCTAAGAGTCTAGAGAAGGAACTAGAAATAAGAAAGAACAATGCCATGGCAAAAGACCTTGAGATCAGAGAACAGATAGCTATTCAGCTATATCCTTCAATTGATCACAAAACAATGAACATGGTATTCAAAGACTGCAAGGATGAATTCAGGAGCAAAGCAAGGATGAATCAGCTTATGCTTGGTGAGACCGACAAGGTAGCCAAGGACACTGAAGAGATTCTCTGGAAAACCTTCAAAAGGTTTAATCTTCCTGTTGTAGAGGACTTAGGTGCAGAAACAGCTGTGGACTTGGAATCATCTGCTCCGGAAGAAGTGGCCCTTGAACAGACTAACATCTCTCCTCTGGTTTCCCCTACAGTCTCCGGATCCCAAGAAGAAGAGAAACTACAGGAGAAAGAAGCAGCAGTTAAAGAAAAAGAGGTTGACAGCACCAAGGATGCAGAGAAAGAGAAGACCCCAACAAAGAAAACCACAACTGAAAGTGGTAAGAGTAAGGAAGGAGAAAAGATTCCAAAGGACAAAACTGCAGAAGAGAAGAAACATCTGTCTCCGGCAAGAGACACTGCACAAACTGTTCAAGAATTCTTGACAAAAGCCACTATAGAAATTGATGAACCGGACCTGCTAAAAGGACCATTAGATTTTGACTCTTTGTCACCGGTGCAAACAATGAAAATAGCCTCATTTGCAAATGAGAAAGTCAAAGAGAAACTACTGAAATCTCACATGGAAGACTGTGAGCTTATGGAGGTAGCATCTGGAGTGCTGGAAAAGATCATGCCATCTTTTCAGAAGGATCCCACAGCCTCCTCTTCCAGTAATCTCAAAACCTTAGTCAGCAGTGTTAGTACACATTTTAAATCTCTAGAAAAATCAGCTGAAGAAAAGGTCCGGAAGGAATTTTTGGATAAAAGGTTCTCCGAGGTTCAAGGTTTGATCATTAATGATAGGAGAAACATGAACATTGGGATAAAGAGCTTAGAAAATGCTCTTAAGGATGGCGGTGAAATATACAAATTTTGTATCTCCTGGTCCAAGGTAACAGTGGACATTGAGAAGAAAATAAAAGAGCAAGAGGACACACTACTAAGCCTGTCTCAAACTTTTGATCCTCTTTCTTCCTCTATAACAAATCAAGAATGTCAGACTATTGCAGTCTTGAGTGAAATCAAGAAATTGGAGAAGGAAAGGAAAAATAGAATAAGCAGGTTGAGTGAGCTCAGGGGGTTAATTGTCCCTAAGCTAGAGGCCATGCATGAGGCCATAGCAGAAGCTCAAATCACAGCCCAGACAAGTGATCCGAAAGATCTAAAAAGGGCAGATGCATTTGCATTTTTGTTGAGTGGTCACATTTCAATTTTGGATAGAATGAAGGAAAGTTGGGCTACAGAACTGATCCAATTGAAGACATCCTTTGCAGACATTCTTCAGTTTATGTGAGTATGTAATATGCGGCTAAGTATAGTAAATTTTTAAAAATTTTGTATGCGGACCCTACCCTTTTCCATTGATGTCAAAGGGGGAGTGAGGAGCAGTGAAAAATGAGGAATCCAACCAAGGGGGAGTTCCAGAAATTGTATATAAAGATAGAGCATCAGCCAAGGGGGAGCATAGTGTAAACACTTAGTCATTTTTCACTAAGTGTTGCCATCAATGCCAAAGGGGGAGATTGTTGGCAAGAAACACTATATGGAATCATGGTTGTTGTCATTGATGGCAACAAAGGTCATCCCACATATCCGCAAGTTATGGTGTGTCTCTACCGGAAGCCAGAATGAAGACTGTTGTGGTCCGGTGAACAAGAACAGAGCATGTGGCAAGGTCTGACAGATTGGTCCAGATCTCTCAGAGGAAGTGTCTTGGTGCAGTGCGGATTTGGGGAAGTCAAGAGGACTACCTTGAGTGGTATATTCCAAGGATATAGCCTCCGGTGATGGACAAGGAAAAAGTTATGAATAGTTGAGTACCAGATTCTTGAGTGACAATGAGAACAGAGGAAAAACTAACTGACAGAACATCAGACTATTTTTCGGATGTGTTACTGTTGATGGTAAAGGTTGTGAAGGCATGAATCATGTTTGGCTGACATGATTAATGATATCTACAAGTATATGCTTGATCCGCATTACTTGGTATGCAAGGATTCAGCCGACAGAACAGAGTTTGTGAGAAGATAGACTATTCCGGTTGCCGACTAGAAAGATAATGAAATCACTAGTGCGGATATATATATAGAGGATGGATTCAGATGTGAAAGGTGTTGTTGTGTTGTGTGGAATGCAAAAAAGTGTAGAGCAGAGCAGAAATAGCCAGAGAGATCCGGTATGTGAAAGGAAAGCAGAATAAAGAAAAAAAAATGAAGTGCAGCAGATCAGTGTACTGAGCCTAACCGAAACTGAACTTCAGCATATGTAGATGCTTCCAATCAGTTCAAGTATTGTATAACATTCTTTTGTAGACAGTGTGTCTCCTTGTAGGCAGTGTGCCTCTTGTGAGCAGTGTGCTCGGGCAGTGAGCCCTAATTGGCAAGTGCCATTTTGTAATTCCTTATTCTTCTAACAGAGAATAATCTTTGGGTTAATCACCCCGTGGTTTTCTCCCTTAACAGGGTTTCCACGTCAAAAATACTGTGTCATGTGTTTTTCATTTCATGGTAATGTTTGTTTGTTTGATTCAATGCTGCATTGATTAATAAGAAAGTTCAAAAGAAGAAATAATTAGGATAACTGATTCACCCCCCCCTCTCAGTTATCAACAGTTTCCCATCTTCATGATTTGGAATGGATGTATTATCAGCATCAATAGGTACTTCAGTGACAACATAGAACTTATTCTTGTCCAGAGCTTTCTTCAGAATTTGTTCAGTTTCTTTGACCACTTCATCAATGTCTCCAAGCATTAGCTTATTCATACTGATTTTGCTTCTGAATTCATCTTTAACTTCTTTGAAGATTTTATTGGCTTCCTTCTTGGAGATTACCGGACATAAACTGGACAATACATGCTCTATTAGCTCCAAATCCTTTACTTTGGCAACTTTTTTTCTCATCTCCAGAATGTCACTTAGACTCTTAGGGATTTCAGATAAAATTTCCACAAGTGCTCTGTTGAATGTGTTCAAGTACTTGATAGTAGCATCCTCCAAAATTCTCTTATTGGCTTTATCAAAGTTATCATAATATTTTTTTTATGGGCTTCAAATTCCCATGAATGGTTATTGCATTCACAATATCTTGAACTGACAGGGTGGATTTTTTAGTCTTTAGTCTTTTGCTTACCCTTACACTTCTGAAGGGCTTGTCTTGAGCAACTCTTGATGCTTCTGCTTTCTTTGACTTTGAGCTTCCAGAGGGCTTCTCCTTAGATACTTTAATAGCTTTAGTGTTTGAGGCCTTTAATTATTTAACCTCATCATCTGAATTAGTCTTTTCTTCATCCTCATTCTCCACACTAACATATGACCTTTTGGCCATTACTTTAGTTCTTTTTCCTTCCTTACTGGTAGGTTTTTCTCTAAATTTATCTAGAATAGGAGAAGGTGATGCACTGGAGGTTGTACCAAATCTCCTAGTAGTCCTTGATTTAAAAGTGGATTCCTCCTGAACACTTCTCTATTCTCTGTCCTGCTTCTCCTTCTCAACTTTCTCTATCCTTTCCTTGTTTTGTCTCAGCTTCTTTTGTTATGCCAATGCTTTCTACATACATTTCAACTTGTCTTTGAATCTTTCTCTTAGATTCAGGTTTCTAGAGATCAACATGCAGTTTCACACTGAGTTCACCATATGTCCCAAATCTTTCAACTATGGTGTCCTTTGGTTTACTCAGACGGTGTTGAGCATACATATCCAATACTTGATCATCAACTTCATACCCCATGGGCATGATCCACACAGTTCTTGGTTCAACTACTTCCATTAAACACTGATCTATATCCACCATAAAACAGATTGTATCCTTGTATTTTTCAACCACAAATGTACTAATTCTTTCCCTTGATTGCATCATGTTCTAAAAATTCTTGAAATATCCCCAAAGAGCAATCCTTTGGGCATTGGAGACACCAATATTGTTCAAGTGCTCTCTTATTTGTATGGCAATAGGCTTATCACTAGTCCAACACATGCTTTTCTTGTTGGGTAACTCATACATGAAATAGAAGAAAAAACACAGGACCAATGTACCATATTTGAAAGTGTTCTTCTTATACTTATTAACCTTATTCAAATTTTCCATCAGCTGGTTCTGCAACAACTCACACAAGTCATAGTCAGCATTCTCTCTCAACATCTGATAAGCTGCATAGATAGCTGTACTAGATATAGAGTTCTCCCCATTAGAATGATATATCTTGTATCCAATCACCATTGATGCAAATTTGACATCTGGATCAGTGATGTCATTTATTGTCATTGCCCTTTTGTCAAACCTTGAGCCGGTAGGATCAGTTACAGTTTAATTCTTTACTAACTTCAACATTGGCAGTCCACCGGATGAGTTTGACCCTATCATGGCCTTCATGGCATCCTTGGTGATCTTGAAGGGTTTCATTAACCACATAAACTCATCATACATTAGACTCAGCACATACTGGACCCACTCATCTTCATTGAAGGATGGAAACCCTATAATCTAAATGAAATGTTTATCTTACAGTGCCTTATACTTAGGTTTAAGACCATGAATTTCATCCCTCAGATGATTCTTCAAAAATGTACTAACTTTGAATCCCCAAACTCATCTACACTAGCATGAATATAGGCCCTAATCTCTTCAATGTGCAACACACCATATAGAACATTTGAAAAGGCACCTAACGGATTGACCTCTATTAATTTGTGCAGATGCTTTTTAAATTTAGGTTGGGGCCTTTCGATAATGTCAACAACCAATGGAGTAGCCATATCCAGAGATTGCAAATTCAAAGAGTTTCATATAGAATACCTTGTTGCACTGATTAGGGTTAGCTATTGAATTCACTTTTCACACTCCAAATCCTTGAAGTCTCAGTTCAGACACTCTTCTCCTTGTTCTCTTTGAATGCAAAGTGATTCAAATGTTAAGTAAATGACCTTTTATGCTCTACAAAACCTAATTTACCATTGTAATAAATACTTTGCCCAAATACATCTAGTTACACTGTTTCTACATACAGTCAATCTTTAATTGTTCCACAATCAATCACATTAGCTTCTTTTCTTCCAGAATTTGCTTCAACAGATCTACAATAGGCTTATTTAACTTCATTCATCATGTGATATTCAGGCACCCACTTACTGGCCAGGGGAGTTAGATTTTCAATGCAGTTCCCCCTAAGCCAAAGCTCCTGATTCAATTCCCAAAGGAATTATCAGCACCAGATTTTAGTGCAGACCCATTGTCAACATTCATTTCACCTTTCTTTACCCATATTTTGTTCATTTCATTTTGGATCTCATTCATATCAACTTTTCCCTTGCCTTTGTCCAACTTTTGCTCTATTTTTCCTTTACCTTCCTGTGATTTCTCCATTTTGCTTCTACAAAATTTAGCAATATGTCCGGATATGTTGCAGTTGAAACATACAATCTTATTTTTCTGACAATTACATGTTGGAGTAGGTTTAGATCTACATTGCATTGCAATATGCCCAAACTTATTGCAAGTAAAACATCTTCCATTGAACACTTGTTTGTTCTTAGGAGGATTCCTTGATCCACTTCTGCATTCCTCAGCCTTATGGCCTATCTTCTTGCAATTAAAGCATTGACTGGAGAAATATGATGTATTTTGATTCACTTTACTTCTGCATTGATTATCTCTATGACCATACTTATTGCATTTGAAACAACTGTCATTGAAAGATAGATACCTTTGAGCATTAGGTTGTCTTACCGGAGGTCTTCTAGGATTCCTTCTTTGATTTCTTACATCAGGATTTCTTTGACCGGATCTAGAGCTTTCACCTTTCTCAAATCCTAGACCATGCTTATCATCTACCTTCTTCTGACTATCAAGCAACACCTCAAGTTTAGCTGAGCTTATCTTGAATTTCTCTTTATATTCATTTGCAACTTCTAGGTCATGTTTGAGAATGACAATTTGTCTTTCAAGTTGATCCTCATTATCCCTAGTTTCTTGTATATCAGATTCTAGATGACCAATTATTATGTCCAATCTGCAGCACTCTTCTGTTCTTTCTTTCAGAGATTGATTCAGTTTTTCCTCAGTCTTCTTCCTTTCCTCAATTTCCTTGTTTAGTCTCATCACCCTAGATTCCATCTCATGTTTTAGGACAACAACTTCTTTTGCTAGCTTCTCACATTCCTTTGTCTTCCCCTTCAAGGCCTCATCCATGTCATTATCTTCATTCTAATTTGCTAGCTAAAGAAGTAGCTCCTTCCTCTTTTCATTAGATTTGCTCAATTGTCCTTTTAAGGTCTCAATGAAATCTTCAGTATCTTTAAGGTTCTCTTGTAGATCTCTGATTTCTACTCTGGATAGGTCAAGATCATCTAAGGCTACATGAAGTTGTTGATTGATACCATTAGAATGCTTGAATGAACCCATTGAAAACACCTTCCCAGATCTTCCTCAAGCTGTTAAACTTCTTCTAAGGAAATTAGCTCTGATACCAATTGTTGGAATTAGGGCAGACAACTGAGAGGGGGGTGAATTAGTTGTCTCAAAACATTATCCTTTTCTATATCTAATCTTCTTTATAACTTATTAGTAGATTAATGATATAACCATGAAAGCATGAATCAAAAACACATGAGTAGAAACGTAATCAACACACATGACACTAGGATTTTTATGTGGAAACCTGGTTAAGGGAAAAACCACGGTGGGGGTTAACCCACAAGATTTTATACTTTGTTAAAAGTATTACAAATGGGGAAGGCACATGCCTTTGGGGACACTACCCAAAACTCACTGTTCAAACGAGGCTCACTGCCTACAGAATTAATTACAAGAGTTCACTAAATTATTTGAACTAAAGAATAGCATCTAACATGCAAGATTACAGTTTCGGTTGAGCTCAATACACTAACTTTACACAATTCATCTCTCTCTGCCCTGCTTCACTGTTCTTCCATGATCTGGATCTTAGATATATTTACTTCACACTTGATACTGCTCTACTTCACACCTATCCATTCATATTCGCATCTTCACATACCAAAATTCTTGAATCCATCAATCATATATATCCGCTACATGAAATTACACCAACTACAGTTGGCCTTAAGAGAACTTGGAAACTATTTCAAGAACACTGTTATGTCAGCTGAATCCATGCACACACATCAATGCGAACCAAAACATATGTATCCAAGTCACCTCCCATGTCGGCCAATACCACTGGATCTCATAAATTACTTGACCAACCAATTCTCTTCATCCACACAAGGATCAAACACCAAGTCGGCATGTTCTTCACTAGACTAAACTATTTAACCAAAATTTGATACTCAGATGCTTGTAACTTTCAATCCCTTCAACACTAGAGACTAAAATTTTGGATTTAGGCAGCGTTGATATCCCTTAACATTCCCTCAGATCCATAGCTTAGTATGATTAACTGTGGAGAAATGCAGACCAGAATGTTGAACCCTGACAAATGCTCTATTTCTGTCTATCTAGACTTAGATAAATCTATACTCTGACTTCTGGTATGATCAAATGATGCAATGCGGATGTGTGAGATAGATTTAGTTGCCATCAATGACAACACCTAACATGCCTAGTAGTGTCTCTTGCCAACACTAACATCCATGTAAAATCCCTTCAAAACCCTCTAAGCAATTGCCACCTTATCCTTAATTTCAACTTTACCATGTTCCTCATTCAACTTCTCCAGGTGCATCTCAGACTTCCTCTAGACAAGTAAAGCACTAAATTCCTTTGATTTAATGAATTCATCATCAGATATAAATTCCTTGCAAGTCAATGCCCTGACATCTTTTACAACTGCACTACTTTCTTGCAAGATCAATAAAGTTCTAGATGGGGGAGTCAACCGTATTTCATTCCTAGTAGGGGACATTAACACCTTCTACACCTGATCCAAGTCAATTTGGTTTTCCTCAACCTCTTTTGTCAATGAGTAATCAGCTAAAGTTTGATTTTCAATAGTTGTTTTAGGAGGAGGAAGTCAACCCCATGCCTCTCCTACAACCTCCTCAATCATAGGTTTGGCAGGTTCTTCAATATTTTCCTTAGGAAGTTGCTGCCTCTCAAGAGACTATGGTTTCCTTTTTGCGACAAACTTGAGTTCCTCGACATGTTCCATCATCACTTGCATCATATGAATAGGATCACCCAATCTCACTAAAGGCACCATTGAATGCAAGGTTCTTCAACTTCCTCTACCTTTCTCCAAGGAGAATGAGACCCCAATTTTCTCTTCTCAATTTCATCTCTGCCTTTGAAATAATTTCTAAGAAAATCCTCCTACTCATTGAAACAATGCTTGAACCTTGATCTATGTTTCTATCTTCTTACCTTGTCAATAAAGTGCTCAAGGTCATAATTCCTATGCTCTGTTGTGGGCAGTCTATATTATTGCAATTTTTCCAAGAAGGCCTCTAAACCTTCTTTAGCACTAATAAAGAACCAGGGAAACTAATTGTTGAAGTAAGGAAAGTCCCCTTTTTACTATTTCTCAAATGAAACTTATTAGATTCATTCAACTGCCACAGAATCTCCAAAAATGCAATCCTGTTTGGCACTTTCTTGGGTAATAAGTGGGGTTCGACATTTTCCCCATAAACCTTGATTATGGTTACATTCTTGTAATGAAACTAATCACCCCAATTGTAATCCCTCACACCATCTAGTTTTCTCTGTAAAGGCCTTAGTAAGTCCATTATCTCCATGGAGAGTCTAGGCCTCTCCTCTCCTAATAGTCCAATCACCCTTTGTGCAAAAGGCTCCTCAAACACTAGGTAATTTGCATTGCTGCAAAACAAGTCCCATAAGTGAACTCTACCCTGAATTTACATAGGCTCTTCATCCTTGGTCTGATATTGGATTTGCAATTTGTTGCCCTAGAATCTTCTCCCACAATGCAATAAAATATGACATAACAAGGAATAGCTAGAAAAGGTGGGGGCATTATCTCCTTGTTTGAATCCTACTAATTCCTTATGGTTTTGTTCAACAAGAAATGTAGCATAATCAAACCTTTTATACTGGTTTTTATCTTGTATATCAACAATCATGACCAATAAATGATTTGGTATCATGGGATTATAATCGATCCCAAAAACTTGAAAAAGAGGGAAAAGTAAGTCTTCACAAAGTAGTCTTCAAACATGTCAATGCTGAAAGGTTATGTTTCATAGTTAGATATTTTCAAATGTTTTCCCATGCTTCTTGGCCTGTGAAGAGGTAACTTGTATGTTCTATAATCCTACTTGTTTCTATTGTATTCCTTCTTTAGCTCCTCAACATCAATTCTTTCATGGGCTAGGGGGTTCAGACCAAACACTTTAATTATCAATTCTCTGTTTAGATGGAAAAGTTGATCACCCTTATAATTTGATAGCACCTGAGTGTTTGAATTGTATCTCTGGTTAATTGTTTGAATGAGGTTCACATTTACAAATACATTGGGGACAACTAATTTCCCTAAATCTAATTCCCAAATGTGTGAAATAGGTTTTTCCAAGGCATGATGATTGTATCCAAACTCAAATAGCTCCCACTCTCCTATTGGTAGGATTACATCCTTAATATATTGATGAAAATCATTAAACCTATCTGTCAATTCCCTAGTACCTTGGGCATGATATAAAAGTGTTTCTGGAACAACTGTGTTATGCTTTTTTTCACCACTCAATATGATGCCTCAAGCATTGTTAGAGTGGTGAAATCAATGCTTGAGGCATCATATTGAGTGGTGAAAAAAAGCATAACACAATTATTCCAAAAACACTTTTATCTCATACTATGGACTATGGAAATATCATGTCTACTACCTTGGGCATGTTTATATTTTTTAGAAGATCTCAGGAGCTGGTTTATAAGGTATTGGGATAAATACCTATAAATTTTACACCCACGGTTGGACCTCTAACTCATGATTATAGACAAAAGGATAGGCTACAGGGAAAAAGGGGGGTGACTTGGTGAGGGCTTCACAACTCTAACAACTTGGGAGGGGCTTTACAACTTACAATACTACCACAATACTACAAACATTTAACATTCAATTTAGGTCACAAATAACCCTATTAATCAACATACAAGTTTATCAATGATTAGTGGCCATGGCAGTCAACTAAACTTTGAAGTCACAATCACCAGCTACTCGTAGAAGTCATCAGTATGCTCAGAGCCTCAGATTGCAATGTGCATAATGGACTTCAAAATGGAGGTTATTTCTTGTTTTCACTTCATTAATTGCTCAATTAAACACAGCCTAGTAGCCTTCATTCAGATGTCGCGAACAATCAATTCTTTTGAATATCAATCATTCGATCAAGACCGGACTCGCATGCCAGGGCCATATCTCAACCTCAAATGAAGGACCAACACTTTAAAGATCTGTGGTGTACTAGACTAGTAGATCTTTATTTTTTGAGCACCTTAAAACAATACCGTTGATATTATATATTATATAATATATGTAAAATAATTATATATATTATTATTATATTTTTATATATTATAATATATATATATAATATATATAATTATATATTATAATTATTATATAATATAATTATTATATATTATTGTTATGGAGTAAAAAGTGGACATGTGCCTTTTTACCTCCTAGTTTAGCTCCTAGATCCCCGTGTTAACATTATACTCATAAAATATTCATCCTAATGAGAAATCCCCTGAAACCCATGTCAAATGGGAACTAGGGGTACATGACCAAAAAGCCACCTAGGGAACCTTGATTGGTCAGGGTAAAATTTAATTCATGTCGGCATAGGACTTTTAAATGGGTCTTTCCTTGTCAACTCTTTCAATTAATCTATGAATATTTAATGGGAAAGCATATATAAGTGAGTGTTTGAATTTATTTTAAAAGAGGTTGATGATAACAAGGTTATGATTTTGAACAAAAGAGTATTCAAAGGCATTTATTATGTTATTGTTGCAGATTTGTGTTTGTATTCTGTGTTTGTTACAAATTTGGAATCATCATCAACATCCTTATGAGTGAATAATCTTCATCCTCCTAAGGACATCACCTCCAAGGTGACATCATCATTGTTTTGAATCATTTCATCATTATTTGGATTATCTTTAGCCTCTACCCTGCAAGGGAACACTCTCTCTCTAACAACGGTGTTGGTAAAGCTTGAATGCTAACCAGGATTTGACTGAGGCAAATCCCTAAACACCACAACCCCCAAACCTTTTTTCTTCTTGTGTACAGGTTATAGGTGCAAAAACTGAAGAAATGAAGGTACAAGGAGGTTGAGCAAGGTTTTAAGATCTGAAAATAAATTGTAGAAACTCCTTTCTGGAAGACTTGGGTGCCCGCCATGATGTCCTCCTACAGAAATAGACACTAGAACTGGCATCTAGACACCTTTTGTGACATTTCTCTGTTCTAAGTTTTCATATATCTCAATTTTTAGGACTTGGGAAGATACTTTGACATCCTTTGACATCTCTGCTTCTAGAATCATGTTCTCCTTTGATCACTGATCTCAATGCTTCTTTCAAATTGTTTGTATCTATCATGATTTGAAAGTTATGCTCTATTTATCATAGAACTAGGGTTTAGTGCATATTTAACCTAGGGTTTGATAAAAAAGGCTTGATTAAATCATATCTTTCCATAGAACTCTTGAGCACAAGATTTGTAGCTTAGTCCACCTCCATTTGGTAGTGATTTGGCTCAATCTTATCCTTGAATGTTATTGTGGAAGAGGGTTTGATCTAGCGTGTGATAAAATTAGCTTGCATGCATTTATCTATCTTTTCCCACTAAACAATTATAAATTATAATATAATAATGTTGAAAAGTGCAAGACAACTGAGGGGGGGTGAATCAGTTGTAACCAAAACTTCAAAACCATTAACGCATCAACCACTTAATCATTGTTATTGTATTTTTACCATGAAAAGCATGAAATTAGAAACTTAAACATATTCACACATGAGACACTAGATTTTTACGTAGAAAATGCAATAAGGGAAAAACCATGGTGAGTGTTAGCTCACAATATAATATGTAATAACAATACCAAAACTCAGAGGCTCACTGCCTAGAATGCTCATTGCAAAAGAAGAGGCTCATTGCCAATGGGGTACCTCACTTCCAGTTAGTGGCTGACTGCCAGAATAGGTGAACTAAGATAATAGCATCTACATTATGCTAAGGTTCAATTCCATTGAAGCACAATAATTCTCCTTTTCTCTTTTCTACTTTTTCACTTCACAATTATCTTTTCATTTTCGCATCCATCACACTAATTCATGACTTCATTTCATGTTTTTATACAATTCATCAACCTTCGAATTAACATCAAGGTCAAAAATACAATCATCAACCATTCAAACAATCTCCAAGGTCGGAAAACATACATACATTATGCTAGTTCTGGACCTAAACTGATTTGAGCGAAAAAAGAGTGAATGCAGACCACGCCAACCTTAGCTGAGACTTAATTGCAATGTTCTACACAACAACACGCTTCCACAATCTTCAAAGAATAATCGCAAGTAGTGAGAACAACTAGGTTGGCCAAGATTGGAGTTAACACTAAGACTTTTAGGAACACGCTTCATGCGGAGAATTGCAGACCATTGAAGCTCAGACTCTATCTTAGTCAACTCTGTCAAACATTGTGCCGATACTCAGTAGCCTGCAACTATCTTTTTGGTGGACTTCAGATCTTACAGCTCTAGAATTAGACACTTCATACAAGTGTTTACAACACCTTAAAACTACATAACAAAATACTCACTTGCGGAGGAACGCAGACCATTACAATGTGCCCTGTTCACTATCTCTGCTATACCTCTATTCACCCGGACTTAGATAATTCTTCCACATGATTTTTAGAGGAAGTCAAATCTTGATCACTGGAATATAATAGCAATAGGTGGTTATAAACATCATACCTGAATCACATCTGTAAGTCTTCAATTGTGGAGGCATACTGATTCATTTTATGTCCCTTACTCAGAATACTTCCCATACTTAGCCATTTTGGGCTTTCAAACCTGAATACCAACAAAACCTTTCAGAGATATGTCTTTCTGTCATACTGATGAGATTTTTGAGCCTTGTTTCCATCAATTACAACATGCAAGTCTATACCAGAGCAGTGTCTCTTGCCAACAATCTCCCCCTTTGGCATTCATGGCAACACTTAGTGAAAAATGCTTGATTGTTCCCCCTTACTATATACACTTGTTTTTCTGCTCCCCCTGAGATTTTTATCCCATTTTTCACTAATCTTCTTCTCTCCCTTTGACATCAATGGCAAAGGGTGTGATTCGAAACCCAAAATTTTCAAAAACTTAAAAAAACTGTGTACTCTACCGCATAAATACAATCTTCATCTCAATTTGTGACTAAAGGCAAAATGTCACTATAGATACTCTTTATCAAATCTATCTCTCTGTTCCATCTATTTCTTGCACTTTCTAGGATATGGATGTGGCCATTTATCAGAAAAACTAACTTCTCTGCCCTCTACATATCTAAAGTTGTATCAACTAGTGCGAGCAATTTTATGGCTTCATCTACCAGATTGGTCATGGAATCAATTTTTGGACTTAACACTCCCCTTAGTTGGCACAACCTGTCTCTAATTTCTTCCCTTTTCTTCATTAGATTGCTTAAGTCATTATGAATGTTTGCAACTTGAGCTTCTTTGACATTTATTGACTCAACTGCCAGATTATATGTCTTAGAGATATTAAGTTGTTTGAGTTCCAAATCTTTGGTTTCATCTTCTAATTCCTTTGTAACTTTTGGCCAAGATAGGCAAAATTTATAAACTTTACAGGCTTCTTCAATGGCACTTTGTATGCCTTTTACCACATTTTCTAATGTAGTTTTATCTTTTGCTAACATAGCCTTTAACTCAATCAATCTCTTTTCATCGAACTCTTTTCTAACTTTTGCTTCTGCAGATTTTTCAAAAGACTCAAAATGTGTACGTACAAATTTTAATAGCCCTTTGATATGATCAATGGAGGATAATGAGGTATCCTTTTCAACAGTTGGCATCATCTTTTCTAGAACACTAGATGCATCATTGATCAATTTATTGTCTTGGTCATGAGATTTCAGCATTTCTTCCTATGCCTTGGCCTAAACAATAGATACTAACTTGAATTTTTGTACAAGTGACAATGAGTCCAAGTTGATTAGTCCTTGAAGGAGTCCAGACTCATCTGCAACTTGTTGTTTGCTAGAACCAACTCAGACATCTGCAGTGTCTTTTGTTCTCTCAGATATTTCTTCTTGACTTCATTTCAGAGGATCCATGTCCATATTTTCCAATTGATCTGTGTTTTGCTCCGGTGTCGGGCTTCTTATCTACTCCCTATTCTCTTCACCCTCAACCTATTGCTTAGGAGGAAGATCAGTATCAACTTCACCTGGATCTGACATATCCACTGTATCAGTGTTGGGAACTTGATCATTCTATTTTGGTCCTTGTTCTATGCTAATCTCTAGTGGGGGTGTGTCTTTATCATTTGTTTCTTCATCGTCATAGATAGTGGAAATGTTGTATTTCTTTAGTATTTCCAAAATGGTCTCCTCTGTTTCCTTGACAAATTTGTCAACTTCTCCTATCATCAATGCATTAATTCTTTTCTTTGATCTGAACTCATTGTTAAGTGCTTTGGAGATTTTGGCCTTTTCTTTTGGAGTAATATCTGGACATAATTTTTTCAAAGTGTGTTCTCTGAGTTCAATACCTTTAGCCACCACAGTTTCCTTTCTGACTAATAGAATACTACCCAAGGTATCTAGGAGATCACCAATGATTTCAATGAGAGCTCTATTGTATATGTTCATATATTCTATGATAGCTTCTTCCAAAATCCTTCTATCAGCATCATTGTAATCATTACAAAATTCAGCCATAGGTTTCAAGTTTGCATTAACAATGATAGACTTTAGTATATCTTCAATTGTTAATGTCACTAGAGACTCATCTACCTTCTATCTTTTGTTGGGTTTCTTCTTTTTAGAGGATTTAGTAGTCTTAGTTTTCATTTTCTTGGCATTTCCATCAGACTCAGTCTCTTCTTCATCTTGTTCACTTATACTTATGTACATTCTTCTTCCTTTTATTTTCTGTCTTTTTGCTCCTTTGTCAGCTGGCTTCCTTGCAGATTCCTTTATGCTAGTAGATATGGGGTCGGAAGAGGAGGCAGAGCTTCTGGTAAACCTCTTTGTTGCTTGAGGTTTTTCTTCCTTTTCTTTAGGTTCATCCAGAACCTTAACTCTTTCACTTCCTTTCATTTCCCTTTCTTCCCTTTCTGCTTGCCCTTTTTCTCTCACTTCTTTGACTTGTTCCTTTGTGAATCCATGTTTTATGGCAATTTCTTCTACCACTTTTTTCATTTTCTTAGAAATCTCAGGTTTTCTCACTTCAACAAAGATTTTGGCATGTAGTTCCTCATAGGTCCCAAATCTTTCTTCATTAGGATCTCTCAGTTTACTTAGCATATATTCGGCATAATTTTCCAATATAGCTCCATCTACCTCATATCCCATATGCATAACCCAGACCATTCTGGGCTCAACCACCTCCATCAAACACTGATCTTTTGTCACAATAAAGAAGATTGTATCCTTGTATTTTTCAACAACTATTTTGGGGATTATTTCCCTAGCTTGCATTGATCTTTGGAAGTTTTTGAATAACCCCATAGGGTTGTATTCTATGCATCAATGGTGCCTATGCTACTCAACATATGTCTAATTTCAACTGTAATAGGTTTATCATTGGTCTAGAATAGGTTCTTCATACCAAGCAACTCTTGCATAAAATAGAAAAATAAACACATGACCAGTGTGCCAAATTTGAAGGGGTATTTACCTTCTTTTGTCTTCTTCAGGTTATCCATTACTTGCTGTTGGAGCAATTCATAGATGTCATAATCAGCATTTTCCTTAATCATTTGATAGGTTGTGTATATGTTCACCCTTGAAACAGAGTTTTCCCAGTTGGTGAAATAAACTTTGTATCCCAACACCATTGAGGCTAATCTCACAGCATGATCCTCAATATCATTTATTGTCAAGGATCTCTTATCAAATTTTGCACCAGTAGCCACCATTACTACATCATTCTTCATGGCTTTCAATAGTGGTACTGATTCGATAGAGCATAATCTAGTGACTGCCCTTATAGAATCTTTTGTAATCTTGAAAGGTCTCTCAAGCCATATGAATCCATTATGAACCCTGCTTAACACATACTGGACCCATTCATCCTCCAAAAATGTTGGGAAATCCAAGTACTAAATAAATTTCCTTTCATCCAATTCTTGATATTCATTCTTAGGATCGAGATTCTTATTATTCAAGTGTTTTATGTAGAGATCAATAAACTTGCTATCATCACATTCCTCTAGGGCAAAATGAATATATGCCCTAACATCCTCTACATGTATGACTCTATGAGGAATATTTGAGAATGCACCCAACGGATCGACTTTGGTTGATTTGAATGGGTGTTTCTTGAATTTTGGTCAAGGTCGCTCAATAATATCAACAACTTACAGTGATGTCATCTCAGAATTTTAACAGATTCACAAGTAGGGTTTGAATGGAAATACCTTATTTCATTGAATTAGGGTTTCCTTTCTTTGAACTTTTCCAAGCACTTCAAATCTTGGTTGTCGTTACTCAAAATTAGCTCCAATCTCTCTGAATACTTGATAGCTTTGAGTGCAAAGTGATTTTGAGACCAAACAAGTTCCCTTTTATCCTTCGCAAGACTTAACCTAAGTCATCGTAAATTCTCATTCCCAAAAAGTTGTTGAACCCTTCATTGTAGAATACAGTTGATTAGGATTGCTCCGCAATACTCTGCATTAGAACTTTTTCTTCTAGAATTTCTTTCTAGGGATCTAGTATGTCGAATTCTACCACTTATCTCTATGCTAGATTCTAGAACCAAGTTTTTGGCAGGTGGATTTAGATTTTTTAATGCTACTCCCCCTGAACCAGAGCTCTCAATTTACTTCTCAGAGGAGGTATCTACACCAGAACTTGTTGTGGATTTATTCTCGACTTTGTTTGCATATTTTCTGATCCAGATCTTGTTCATCTCATTTTTCATTTCTGTCGGATCAATCTTTTCTTTTCCCTTATTGTAGACACCTAAACATGTCTTCTACCATCAAACTAACTCCTGATATCCCTAATCATATCAATTTCCCTCCAAACCAATTAATTAAATTTTATTTAATTAATTATCCCTTCATTTTCCTTTTTCCATCATTTTATCCCCAAAATTGAAATAATTTCATTAATTCAATAGTCCCAACCTTAGCCAATTGATTTAATAAATATGTAATATTTATTAAATCAATTTCCCCTTTTTCTCTAAATCCAATTAATTAGTTAAAACCTTGTTAACTAATTAATTCAGCCTATAATTAACGTATCCCTACCCTAGACAATTAAATAGCTATTATTTAATTGCCTACCCTAGCCTACCTCATCATAGCCCTAGGATTAATTAACTAAAACCATTGTTTAATTAATCCTAACCCCTTCATTTGGGTGGTCAAACCTTGTTTAACACCCTTCCCCACATCCTCCAAATAAAAAATTGGATTAAATCCACATAAGTCAATTTTTTATTTAAAAACATCCCACATCACATTTAATTCTCCTTACAACCCCATACTCATTTATTTCCTCTCTTCCCCAAATGAATTTTTAATTCATTTACATTCCCCCATATGAATCTTTTATTCCAAAATAATCCTTCACCTCCATGTTTATTAAATAATCCCTTTTTCCAAAATGAATAAAAGAATCACTTTTATTCCTAGCCCTCCATTCATTCAAGATTGAATCTAGGCCCTCCACATAACTTTCATCCTCCACCATTGATCTTCCAAATCAATCTACACCCTTGGATCAAAATCCTCTCCAAAAATCTATAAATAGAACCTCTCCCAAGCCATTTTCATCATCCAATTCTATGCAAAGTCATAATGCCAAAATCACTCTTGAGCTAGGATAGTGAGTTGCAACATTGTTTAGCATTTCACATCTAAATCCATTGTCTAGGGTAATCTTTGTCAAGGAGCTTGTTTTGGGTGCAAAGACTCCTTCCTCCCTTGATGGGATTAGATTTGTATGTGAGGTATAATCTTGTGTTATTGCATTTGGTTTAGTATTTCAACCTTGTTTGCATTTCTAATCTACATTGGCACACCCGGTGGGACCCACAAGGTCCGAATCTAATCATTTTTGTTGAGTGTTTGCGCTTCAGACATGTTTTTACAGGTGCATCGCCATCCACCCTTCGTAGTGGCGCTATCCTCAGAGAGTTTTGGTGCTATCTACTGTTTTAGTGCCATCTCTACAGAGCATTTTATTTTCTAACTTCCACTCACATGTCTCTTTTAAAGTATTTTTTGTTGTTTTCGTGTCAAAATGCTCTCAGTTTTTGCAGGAATGTTGATTAAACAAGGGGAGGTTATGCCAAAATTTCTCTAGAAGGAAAACATTTTTTTTGCAGGTCAGACTCGTTCAGTGCCGTATCGGCGCTATCACCCAGATTGGCGCTATCCGTAGACAAAACCAGACCCGATGACCAATTCCGCAGTGACACTTTTGTAACTCTAGTTTGGCGCCATAATTTCTTTTAATGCCTTCTGTTCTTTGTATTAGCACTAAAAAATGTATTAGTGCCTTAATTGTAATATTGTAGCGCTATTGTCTGTTTTGGCGCTTGTGGGGTCTATTATTAGCGCTATCATCTCAATCGGTGCTATCTATATAGTGACAGTATCGGTCTATTGTCTGCGCGCAGTGGCGCTATCGTATATCTATTTTGGCACTATGTGGGAAAACTGACTTTTGCTATTTGTGCAGGTGCTGACAAGTGTTTGTAGGTCTTTGCCGTCAGTTTGGAGTTACTAACTTTTTACAGGGTGATTTCATTTCTGTTTTAAATACTTCAATTTGCAACTTAAAATGAACCCTTTGCATGGTTAGTTAGTCAAACATTTCAATTTGGTGCAAATAAAATTGAACAAGCAAACTTTTGTGTGAAGTGTGTGTGCCAAAACATTTACTTTGGTGTTCTAAAATCTGCAATTTGTGTGCCAACAACAACAAATCCAAACACTTCAATTTGGGCTCTAAAAAGAACCACAACTTGCATAAATCGAAATCATCTTGGTTAAAAAAACAACTTGCATCTTTCACGCATCTAACCAAGAAAATCATTTTAAAAGGTGTGTGAAGTGTCTTGTGCTCTTTTTGCTTGTGGTGTAAAAGCGTATGCTCTTCCCTGACACCATTTTGGTGATCTTGGGAATCAAAAGCTTCTCACAAAAACTTGCATTAATCACACCCAATCTAATCCAAAGATCTAAAATTGAACCATGTTTAGTGTGATGCAATCATAGAAGATACGTATGCTCTCCCCTCGCTTCTTTGTATGAACTTGGGGATCAAAAGTGTTTTCATGATTGCATTGCTTTTGTAAACCTTAGAGGGCCTGCCACCCCGCTTCAAAAGGTGGGAATGACCCAAGCGACATCAAGCTAAAGCCAAGCTCTTCCTAGCCGCTATATAAAATAAGGTGTTTGGGACGAAAGTCTCAAGCGACAGGTGTTGTTGTGTTATACAACCAACCTCCCCCAAAACCCTCCAAGGCGTAACCCTTGGAGGCTGGGAGACTCCATAACGGAGAGTAGCGCTGCTGCATGTATAACCACTTGAACGGATGCCCTTACTATGAACCATTATTTAGCAAGCCAAAATCCTTCTATTTGTTGGCACAGAAGGGAAACCTTTGAAGCGGCCCTGATTCATGCGGTTCTTAGCCGAGGTAGTAGGGATAATCTAAAGGTTTGGTGAGGGACAAGCCTTATAAAAAACCCAGATCTTGGTATGCATGAGAAGTGTGTGCAATTGTAAGGAGGAGTTGGTGCTACCAAGATCCTGGAGCTACCCGCTTTGAATAGGCGCAGCTAGAGGATTCAACAAATACTGTCACATTCTCACCTTAGGTTGTTCAAAGTGCTTGTTAAATAAAATCAGACATCTTTTTTTAAAACAAAACAAAATCTTGATTGTTGTGTGTTTATTGTGCTTGAATTATTTACAACAACATTGCCAAGAGACAAAACAAATCATTTGATCACATTCCAAACAAAGAAAAATCAAAAAATTGTCATCAAAAATCTATCTTTTTAGGACCTTGACAGACACTGCCTTGTTTTAGTGCCATCTATGTCTGATTGTGGCACCATTTCACCTATGTATTGGCGCTATTCTCCAGATTGACTTGCCTAAAACAGAGACCTAGTTAGTTCTGATCTACACCATCTGCTTTGCCATAATCCATATTCACATCCCAGATTCTGACAATAGTCCATCCATTTTTCTCCAAATTTTGCAAAATCATACCTTCACTTTGACCTTAGAGGATTAAATCACCATCATTGTTAGACCATTTGATATATCAAACCCATTCAAATTCATATCTGCTTGTCTTCATTAATTTTTTACATACCTTTTGGACCAAACCAAAATCATTGTCATAAGAAAATCATTCCAAAAAAACCCCAAAATCTCCCACGATCAAAACATCATCAAAAATCCATCATCCTCTTGAGCTAAAGTTAGATCTAGATTTCATCCTTCACATCACATCTTAATTGGAAAGTCAATAGTCTACCTTCCAAGTGAAATCATTATCCCTCTTTGCGTAAGGTCATTAGTCTACCCCAAACAAAGAAAAATATCCTTTCATGCAAACACAAATCTAGGTCCTACCTAAGCTCAATTTGTTGACTATCAAAATCATCCACATCAAAATCAAACATCAAACAAAATCTCTTCAAAGCAAACATCATCCATCACCTATCTCTTTGGTCCAAAATTGTGTCCAACATAATCACATATCGATCTTCCACCACATCTTCTCTTCTACTCCATCTCACTACCACATCCATCTTTGGGTAATATAATCAATCAGATTCTCTAAGGTCTCCATCCCCATCTCATCCCATATCTAGAAATCAACCCCATATATGTGCATGCCCATCACGAGATCACAAAGCAAAAAGAATCAAGAAATGGCAGAACATTGGCAATTTGGAATGCCTAACACCAATAGCAACAACATACCCATCTATCAAACATACAACCCATCTTCATACTTGTACCTCCCCCCATATGGTCCCAACAAAAATCCTTTTGATTACTTACAACAAAGACAACCAACACCACCACCACCAACACAAAACGTCCCCATCATTTCCCAAGATGATCCAGATGTCTTAAGCTTCACACAAGACGCCGATAACATGGACCTCCTTGATAAAATCCTAAGGTCAGACCCAAGTAGATATCTTGATCATCTTCTCAAAATTGGTGCTCAACTTCCCCCCATCATGACATCATCACAACCATCCACCTCTACAATCATCCCTACCCCATCAAATACCCAAGCATCTACATCACATACCCAACCCACCATCTCTCAAACGTCAACACCTACCGTATCTACCACCTCCTCAACCTCAACCGCTACCACATCTACAATTCCCACATGTACCGCTATCCCTACCATCTCCCAACCTATCATCACTTCTACTACCACAACCACAATAAACCCTTCCATGCCACAAATTACCATGGGCATACAAGGCAACGTCACACAAGCAAGCACCTCCATGAGTGTACCCCCACCCAACCCTCAAACCATTGCATACCTACGACAACTATTCTCACAACCACCTCGCATCACATCTAACCCCTCTAATGTCCACATACCCAATGTCAATCCATCCACTATCACATATCCACATAACCTCGTAACATCATCTACACAACATCAAACAAACCCCCAACATCAAATCCCACCGCATCTCCAACAAATCTACGCACATCAACAACATCAGGCACATATCATCCCAAGCACCAATCCATAGTACCAACATCTCAATCAAACACATCTCCAACATCAAATCCCACCCCCTCTCCAACATCTCACCAACCAACAGGCATACATACAACAACCACAGTAACCACAGGATATCACAACTATCATACAAAGCTTAATCCAAAAGGTAGAGGACCTACAAACTGGGGGCAAACACAAACACTATTCCTTTGAGGATATTTGCCCCTACCCATTCGATCACACATTGTACATGCCCCCTTTCCCCAAGAACTTCGAGACACCTAAATTTGACAAATACAAGGGAAAGGGATACCCTAGGGACCACCTTAGGGAGTTCTACATAGCTTTCTTAGAAGTCTCTAATAACGACACCTATCTAATGAGACTATTCCCATGAAGCCTCGGCGGTCAAGCCGCTGAATGGTTCACACATCTTCCCCCACGTATTAGGACTTTCCCTGAGCTTGCCGAGAAATTTGTGAACCACTTCTCCTACAATTTTGAGCACGAAATGTCTATGACAAACCTTTGCAACACCAAACAAAAGAACGGTGAAGCCTTCGCTTCCTTCTTACAAAGGTGGAGAGGCTTAGCAAGCAAACTCCCATGGCCCATTCTTGAAAAACAACTTGTCACCATGTTCGTGGTGAACCTCAATCAGGAATTAGGGTTTCATCTACAAATACTTTGTGCATCTACCTTTCAAGAGGTCATCGACAAAGGCACCACCATCAAACGAGCCCTCATTGCCAAGGGCTCCATCAAACTGTATGACCACAAATCCAACAACAACAACTACTACTACTACAAATCCAATAACAACACCCCCAATAACAACAACAATGCTAGCACACAATCAAATGACAAATCACGCTATTGGGGGAAGAACAAGAACAATCTCAACGATGACGTCACAGATGTGAAATCCGTCCAATATATACAAAACTAGACACCCGCACATACATATGCAACAAATGTAAATAACCAGAGGGGCCCAACTAAACCATGCAAACCACGCAGACAATTCACACCCTTAGGGGAACCTATTGAAGACATCCTTGATAGATGTCTCAAGCAAAATTTGATCATGCTCCCACCCATTAGACCCCATCAAGAGAATGAACTAAAAGCCGCGTGGTACAATGAGAATGACTACTGTGAATACCACCACGTTGTGGGTCATAAAACAACTGACTGCATGCAACTGAAACATGGCATCCAAGACCTTATCGAACAAAATCTAGTCGGTCTCAATCACAATGCCCATCCATCACCAAATGCCAACCTAGGAGCTTACAAAGATCCCCTACCGAATCATAACAAAGCCTCCTCGTCCAACCAAGCATACAATGTCACCCCACCACCCGCGTCTTACGACTCTATCGTAGGACATATCGAAGCATCCTCCCATCATGTCAACATAGTCACCATCTGAGCAAAAGCACCTGATTGTGCTGTTACAACCCGCTGTGGCCATGTATCCATTCGCACGGCCCCTCCCACTGAACAAATGCCTCCATCCACATCAGAGCCCCTACCTCCTCGACCAACCGCACGTGCATCACCTACTCACCAGTATAACCTCCTAGAACACCTAGGAAAGACACTTGCACAAATCTCCATCCTTGAGTTGCTTCGCACTTCTCCCATTCATAAGGACATCCTCGATAAAGCACTCTTACAAACACAAGTCCCTACCAACTTGAATGTAATGCAATTCCAAGCCATGGTAGGACACATCGCCGCACCCCATCATCTCACCTTCTCAGAAAAGGATCTACCCGCATCTGATCACGTACATAACGATGCCCTACACATTGAAGTTCGCATCCACAAGCACACCATTAAAAGAGTCTTAATAGATGGTGGTTCTGGCCTCAACATATGCACTCTAAAACTGCTAAAACACTTGGGGTACTCCGATGTGGTTGTCGACACCAGCGAGTGCATTACGATCAAAGGCTATGACGACACTGAACGGCTCTCTGAAGGTACTATCAAGCTTCCCATACAAGTGGGGCAGAAAATATTGGAAACTAAATTTCAAGTTCTCAATCTCGACCTCCCCTACAACATTCTTCTCAGCAGACAATGGATTCATGCCATGCAAGTCGTCCCATCCACCTTCCATCAATGCATCAAATTCCCTCATAACGACACAGAAGTCATTATCTATGCTGACCCTTGCCCCTTCCAGTACTGCAGTTTTTCGAAAGGCCACAACTAAACATTTTGCCTATATAATAAAGCCACCACTGAAGCCACTCCAACAACATCAAACTCATATATCGACCCCGCAAACATCGCCTCCACTTCCTCCCAAGAAACTCCACCACCCGAGGTCCAAATCAAGCTATCCGATAGGGGATGTGGGGAATATGACTTGCACGACACCTTTTGTGTGGGTACATTACCCAATCCTAAGACATTCGACATCCCAACAATAGAGACAGCCAATACAGTCATTATCAAGTGCAAACCCTCACCCATCTTTGAGAAGAGGCATCTCCTAGATCAAGATGTACTCGAAGATATCTCATCTTGGCTTTACAAAGA
Organism: Cunninghamia lanceolata; assembly: GCA_027924645.1. Classification (NCBI taxonomy): domain Eukaryota; kingdom Viridiplantae; phylum Streptophyta; class Pinopsida; order Cupressales; family Cupressaceae; genus Cunninghamia; species Cunninghamia lanceolata. Next base: position 5,689,442 of record BSBN01001185.1, on the reverse strand, counting down.
TGAAGAGCCTAAGCAAGAAGCCCCCACAATCCCAACAGAAATCTACAGCAAAGGTTCTGAAATTGTCAAAAGCATGGGCTATAAAGGACAAGGCAGTATAGGCCTTCATGAACAAGGAATCATAGAACCACTGCAAGCAACAAAGAATCCCTATACTCAAGGATTAGGGTATGGTCAACCACAACACATCCTCACTACCAGCGAGTGTATCTTAGCCGAGGTCGCTACGGTCTCCTTAGACATTGATAATGTTAACGAAATGGGCCTTCACAACTCCTTTAGTGATTTTGCCAACTTCTTTGACTCATCCATTTGTACCATCTACTCCATCACCACTCTCGCTTCACCTTCCAATGATTTGCCACTTGCTTACCCTGACCTCATTGATTGGGACCAACAGGGACCTCCTGTCTTTGACATCGTACCTAATGACGAGGCCATCGCTGAAATGATGGGGGTAAGAGATCACTTCCCTTTGGGAGATCATCGAGCAGGATACATAATGGAACTCAATCCGGATGCCTATTTTGGGGAGATAACCCCTGCTTCCAGTCACAAAAACATAAAAAGAAAAAATGGATCTGATGGTGAAAACTGTTCTACGACAGTATCAAATCCCAAAATAGTAAAAATGAAAGACGTATCTCTTGGTGAAAACCTCCACAAGGCACGAGGAGATGGAAGCATGGGCCTCCCTGAGATCGACAAAGTCTATCCAAACAGATCACCCATCTTGGTCGAACCAGCTCAGGAAATGAATCTTGGGATAGAGGAAGAGCCAAAAATCACATACAGAGCAGAATCTCTCAGCATACCAGAACAGGAGAACTTCTTGTCCTTCTTCACACGTAGAAATCACAACTTTGCATGGACCTATGCAAACATGCCAGGGCTCGATCCCACTTCGAGCGTATCACCTTGCAATACGCCCGGATGCAAAACCAGTCAAACAGAAGCTCTAAAAAATGAATCCATAGGTGGCTCTCCTCGTTAAAGCAAAGCTCAAGAAATTACTGGATGTTGGGTTCATTTAGCCAATCGATTATCCTGAATGGGTTTCAAACCTTGTACTAGTTACTAAACCAGATGGTTGAATCGATTGTTGCACCGATTTCAGGGACCTCAACAAGGCCTGCTTGAAAAATGACTTCCCACTACCAAACATCAACATGATAGTGAATCTCACAGCAGGATATGAAATGTTATCCCTCATGGATGGTTTCTTAGGATACAACCAGATAAAAATCACCGAAGAGGATCAACACAAAATGGCCTTCATATGTCCATGGGGAACATATTGCTGGGTGGTAATGCCATTCGGCCTGAAGAGCAGGAGCCACCTATCAAAGAGCCATGACCGTCATCTTCCATGACCTCTTCCACCATATCATGGAAGACTATGTGGACAACCTGCTAGGAAAATCAAAGACCAAAGAAGAACACTTAGATGTGTTGGCCAAGATCTTCGATAGGTTGGAACAATACAATATCCGTTTGAATCCAAAGAAATGCGTCTTCGGTGTCACCTCAGGCAAACTTTTGGGATACATAGTCTTGAGAAGAGGAATCGAAGTTGATCCTGCAAAGGTCAAGGCCATCACCAAGATGCCGCATCCAAAAACACTGAAATAGCTGCAAAGCCTACAGGGCAAACTCCAGTCTATCCAACGATTCATTGCCCAACTTGCAGATAAGTGCCAACCATTCTAGCATCTACTCCAAAAAGACATAGCTTTCATTTGGAACACCTAGTGTTAGGATGCCTTTGACCAATTAAAATAATACCTGGCTAATCCTCTTGTGCTAACTCCACCAAGGCAAGGCAAACCCCTCCTGCTTTACATCTCTGCAACAGAGACAGCCATCGGAGCCTTGCTAGCACAACTCGATGAGCAGGGGAAAGAAAGAGCCATTTACTATATCAGCCACACCTTGATCTTGTATGAGCTCAATTACACACAAATTGAATGAGCATGTCTAGCCCTTGTCTTTACATCACAAAAATTGAGACACTACATGCATAATCACAAGACGAAGCTCATTGCTAAGATCGACCCACTAAAGTACCTCCTAAACAGAGAGACTCTTACTGGTAGAATGGCTAAATGGGTCATGATTCTCACAGAATTTGATATAGAATACACTGAGAGAAAGGCCATCAAAGGGCAGGTTATAGCAGATCAGCTGGCGGAAGCACCCATTTCAGTAGAACATCCTACAATAGTGGAATTTCCTGACGAAGCTATCCTGACAATCACACCAGCCATAGACACATGGAAGATGTATTTTGATGGATCATACACCCACAGAGGCTTGGGGGCAGGCGTCCTGTTTGTTACCCCTCAAGGTGACACAATTCCTAAATCCTTCAAGATCACATTTCCATGCACCAACAACGTAGCAGAATATGAGGCCCTCATCACAGGTCTCCGCATGGCCATCCAATGGAAAATTGAAAACTACTGGTGTATGGTGACTCTCAACTGGTCATCAGGCAGGTCAATAATGAATACAAAACCAAGGACGATAAGCTCCTTCCCTACAAAAAGATGGTCGATCATTTCAAAGACTACTTTGAAGACATCCATTTCGAGCAAATCCTAAGATTCAATAACAAAGTAGCAGATGCCATGGCAACTATCAGATCTCTGGTAGACATGAAAAAGGATAGCAAGAAATGTGAGTTCCTAATTGAAGAACTCCCCATCCTAGCATATGATGTTCCTCAATCCGAACTAGTGTGCGAAGTCGTTGGTCCCTTGTCCCCGTAGTACCAAGAAACATATCTATACCTCCACGACAACATCCTCCCCTCTAATCTGTCCACTTCACAAAGAAAATCATTCATCCGTCGAGCCTCCCGTTTCATCCTTGTAGGTGATACATTATACAAAAGGAGTCTTGATGGTACACTTCTATGATGTTTAGACTGTAGGGAAGCTGAAGTAGCCTTGGAAGAGGTACATGTAGGCATCTGTGGGGCGCATTCAAGTGGACCCACTCTTTCTAAAAAGATCCTCAGGACCGGATATTATTGGCTCACAATGGAACAAGATTCCCACAGGTTTATCAAGAAATGCCTCCCATGCCAATAGCATGTCGATCTCATCTACACACCAGCACAGGAGCTATAACCAATCACAACACCATGGCCTTTCTCACTGTGGGGACTCAACCTCGTAGGAAAAATACATCCTCCATCCTCCAATGGCCATAAGTTCATTATCACTACTACCGAATACTTCACAAAGTGGGTGGAAGCAATACCACTCACCTTCACCACAGGTATCCAAATCTCAAAATTCATCCTCCACTATATCATCTGCTAATATGGTATCCCCCATTCCATCGTCACTGACAATGGAAAGACTTTCAAAAACTAAGAAGTTCGCACCTTGTCCAAAAAATTTGACATCAAACACCACTTCTCCACACCATATTACCCTTAAGGAAATGATCAAGCAGAGGCTTCTAATAAAACCATCCTCCACATTCTCAAGAAGGCAGTCAATGAAGCTAGCCGTGACTAGCACCTCCAACTCAACCCCGCCCTATGGGCCTACCACACAAGCATCTGCACTCCTACAGGAGCCACCCCATTCTCACTAGTATTCAGATCTGAAGTCATTTTACCTATAGAGCTCGAGCTCCCATCTCTCCGAGTGTCCTTGCAAAACATTATCTCTGATGAGGACTACCGCGTTGCAAGGTTGCATCAACTAGAACTACTGGATGAGAAATGCCTGAATGCATTGAATCACCTATAGGCATACCAAAACTGCCTCAGAAGAAGCTACAATAAAAAGATCAGAAACTAAAAATTTGAGGCAGGTGACCTTGTCCTAATGGAAAATCATAAGAACCTACAAGAGCATCCGAAGCAAGGAAAGTTTGAACCCAATTAGCTAGGACCTTATGTCGTCATGGCCGATTATGGGTTAGGAGCCTATCAGCTTGCAACACCTAAGGGGCAGCCTCTAGAGGAGTCGATGAACATCCTGCATCTCAAGAAATTCTACGCATAACCCATTTGATACCCCAAGTCAAAAAATCAAAAATCAAGAAAAATTAGAGTGCAATAAAACTCCCAATGGTGAAAATCACCTCGGTGATGCCTTGGATAAGTACCATGGTGAAAACCTGTTTTCAGGCGCCATGCGTAGTGGTCGGTTCTACCATCTAATAAATCCTCTTTCCATCACATCACTCCATATTTCACGCATCCCATGGCTTGGAATTCTGAAACATCAAGTCCTATCGCCCAACCCATCCTATCCCATCCCAAGGCAAACTCATGGAATGAGGATCTTTGTAAGCTCCCTTTGTACATACAGAATCAAAAAATCCAAAAACATCACAAAATCATAAAATACAAAAACAATAGAAAATATAGAAAACCCCAAACACATCTCATCGCAATCATCACACATCAATCTTCATCACATCACATCCCCAACCATTCCCACATCATCAAGTCTTGCTAGAACTACATATTCATTTCACCCACATCTTAAAAGTACCTTGATCCTGTGGACACAAGGTATGTAGGTAGTCTGGAATATGAAGGATGTTTCCAGTACTTAGGTATCTAAGATGCACCCATCCACCCCATTTGGATGATCCCCATTCACTGATCTTTTTGGATCTCATAAATGATACACACGCTACGTATACAGTCCAAACAGGTCCCCTAATGCAAAAATCATCAATCAACATACCAACCATAATCCTACACATGGCCAGATTATCCTTTTGCCCATCTTCCAACAATTCTCCAATCAACACCAACGGATCTATGTCCTAGGATATATCTTTCCTACAATGGACAAAAATCTATCATTCTATCATCACATCTCTTGGCAAGAGCACACAAAGGCTATTTGTATCTTTTCGTTGGTCTTTTTGATTATTGATTTTCTATCTTTTTGTCTCACTCTAAGTCATCTTCAAAGCTACCTTGATCTCATTATATCATGGTAAGTAGCGGACAACACCTGGAGTAGACATAGTCATTGTTTCTGCATGCTGTGCTTATGGGTTGGTTTCATTACTCCAAGAATAGTATTCATATCTTGAAGTCCAGGTTGGTTCTAGCATGATGTGTCCTATTTGCATATACAGGCATCAAAACCTTTTATGCATTATTCACCTTCATCGCTATGAGTCCCCTTCCTCGACTAGGCAAGATTCTACTACCCTGGGCATGCATGAAATCAACCTATTGTTTGGGGGTCTAGTCCATGCAATCGTAGGGTATACATCATCACCTAGGTCATTTCATACCTTTGTGAACTGTATCCTACATTGCTACATTAAACTAAGAAATGCTCTCAATTAATCATTGTGCAACTACTATTACTAGCTCAAAATCATCATCCTAATCACTCAGTCAACTATCCCATCTCGGCCTAGATTTAATAATCATTTTCCCCCATCCCCCACCAACCTAATCCCCTCACTAATCCCATTCCCCCACCGCATTTCCACTCAACGCATCCTGAACTGAAATAAATCTCCCCTCAAATGACGTGGTGTCTTACGACCTAACAACCCTCTCGTCTCCCCACCCCCCCAATCTCTAGACACTCCCAATCCTACCCATACCCATCCATACACCCCTATCCTCTCCCCACCTAATTCCCTTTCCCACAGCCTCATCATTCAGGGAAACAAAGAACATCATGTGTATCAGGACTGGATCATCTCACTTATCACCTAGTTTGCATACCACCTATCACCTAAACTACATCATTTAGCTACATGTCATGATCATTTACTTGCATATCATTTTAAGTTCATTTTAATCCATAATAGCATATCATTTTATACATCATTTAGGTGCATTTTAATCCATTTAATTTACATATCATTTTTAGGTTCATTTTAATCCATTTTACATATCATTTAGGCACATTTAAAATCCATTTAAATTGCATGTTTATTAGATCCATTTATCCATTTCAATTACATATCAGCTAGATTTCACTAGACCATCTAAATTGCATGTCATTTAGATTCATTTTAAAACCATTTTTGCATATCAATTAGACTCATTTATCCATTTAAGTTTGCATAATAATTAGGTTCATCCTAGAATCATTTAGTTGCACAATATACATCACATTTTCATATCATAAACCAATTAGTTACATTACATCATCATATAAACATCTAGCTACCTATGCATATTTTCATACAGAAACATACATTTCCATCCTCAATGCATCCATAAAATCAAAAACATCATTGCATAAACATAACACATTTATAGCATATAAAATCCATAAGGAATTATTGCATCCATCACATAAGCATCATCATAATAGAGCATCATAATCATAACATCATAAACCACCAAAAACCATCGCATCATATAAAATCACCGCAAAAAGTGTACATCACTCATATATGTATACAAAAAAATAAAGTGTCCTGATACAAAATGCCTCCAAGGGCTATCATGATATGGCTATCACATAGAGGATCCCTTCTTTGATGGAGTGGGAGACTCCAACCTTGGTTGAACCTATGATCCTGTCAGCGGCTGTAGCTGTGGCTGTGCCTGCACCTGAGGAACCTGCTGGGGCACATATGAGGGAGGAGGCATCGTCTACTAAATGGACTAAATGGATCTTGATCTATATGATCTCGATGCCCCTGATCTACTGACCTGGCTATAGCTCGGTACTCACTGCTCTGCTGGCACGGCCGCATAATATAGGCCCTGATAGTACTCCACCCGTGCTCTGGCCTCTATCAAATCCCCTTGTACCTACATCACCTACCCCTGTGCCTCACTCAACTATGCCTGTAGCTGATAAGTCCACCACCTGATGCCTGGAGACTACCCACTATAGTCTCTGCCTGCTGAGCCCTAGTACATGCTGTATCCCGCTCTTGGGTCAACACCTCTATATCACCCTGCACCTAGGCCAACTGTGCCTGCAATGTAGCCACCTATCCATCTGCCCCATCTAATAAGGCCAGTGCCCCCCGCAACTACATCAACTCTGCATCTTGGCCATCTAGTGCCTCTTGTAGGCTTGCCACCTATGCTCTCAGGGTCTCCATATCCTCCTCCTCATCCTGTCACCTCTGACGAGGTGTAAGCCTCTCAGCCTCTGGCCCCAAAGCTGACCCTGAGGTCCCTACCTCTGCATCATGCCTGCCAACCCACCGCAGCCCCACCTATGGTGGAGGTAAGTCACCCTCATCTACCCTCGACTGTCCCCCACGCTGCTAAGGTCCTCTAGGCTATCGCCCTACTATAACCTATACCTACTCAATAGGAACTTGCTACACAAGTACCTGCTGCCCCACCTGCCCCTACCCTACTGCCACTACCGCTAGCACATCTATCAGCTGGCCATCCCTACCAACCACTCTCTCCTCTCCATCATCTCCAACCTCCATGAGGAAGTCCTCAATGATCAACTCCCCCTCCACGTGATCCTCCCCATCTGAGTCGTCTCCACCATCTGAATCATCACCCCCTGAAACTAATGCCTCCTCTGCGGGATCCATCAACCGAGTGGGTCGATGCATATGCCACCATATATCATATCCAGCCGTAGTCCCTGTATCTCTAACCGTGCTCCTCCAATCCCACTGTACTGGCCGAAGTGCTGCAAAGTCACTCAAAGCAACCTATAGCTGTAGGGCTGCAGGCAAGTAGGGTCCATCTCGCGGGGTCTGTGCGTATATCACCATCTGCTGAGGGGTGTCCTATACCAAACCAAACTGCCACATAACCCGCGAGGGTAGGTACATCTGTATGGTCTGGTCTCCTCGACCCATAAGGTATCTCTACTGAAAGGTAAATGGAAGATGAATAACATCATCTGGCCACTCCTCTACACTAATGTATGGTCGCCAAACCACGCTAATCACGTCATCCAGTATCCTCCGCCAATATCACACCCAACCAGTATAGGTGTACTCTGCATCCCAATACAAAAACACAAAGGCCTCAAACTACTATCGATAGTACCCACATGTCAACCACGTGACTGGGATGTGCTCCCAAATCCATACATGTAGCAGAGTAACTCTAGCCGACAAAGCTCTATCATGTAGATAGGTGACTATGTGCATCTCATGGTACAATTGTGCTAGCATCACTAGCCCCTAGGCATAGACAATCCCATGTGTCACCATCCCCTCTATCACCCGTCCCCAACCAACTGGAAAACCCCTGCCTCGCCTATCAAGCATCACCACGCCTCTAATCAATACTTAAAGGAACAAGGCAAATGGATCTGCACCAAACACTCTGACCAGTGCACTCCGCCCTTTCTTCATGTCATATCTAACACATCGGCCTCGGATAGGTAGCTTGAGGATGCGATAAACATCCTCAAGTGTGATGGTAATCTCTCCTATTAGCAATAGAAAATTGCAAGTCTCAGTGCGGTATCGCTCCACCATGGCCATCATCAGAGCTCTACGAGCTCGTAGAACTAGCATCAATGCCACCGTCAGAAGCCCCAACCTCACCAGTCAAGCCCGCATAGTGTCATCAAAATCATCGAACAGGCTCCCGTGACTGCAATATGAATCACTGCATATCTTACATCCATAACTTTCTGGTTAGACGTTAACCTATATTTTTCTAAAAATCCCCTTTTTCTTCTACTGTCTAAAGCCAACATCATTGGTGCTAAAACAAACAACTCTTAGCACCATTTCAGATAATCACACCAATTAATCTCCCCTTTCATGCTAAATCTAAGGATAGTGCCACTATGCACTACCTTTGGCATCATTTTGTAAAATGGCGTCGAAACGCAGTTTGGCGCCATTCTGACGAATAGCACCAATTACCAAAAAAGTGTCATTCCAGAGGATAGCACTACTTTAACCCCAATTTGGTGTTAAAAGCACCAGGACCCCATTCTTCCTTGTATGGCACTAATCCAGATGATAGCACCAAAACACATACCTAATGGCGAAAAACTGCCCTACCCTACCCTTGCGGATGGCACCAATCCAGAGGATGGCGCCATTCCACCTTACCGTTGGCGCTACATGCTCCAACCCCAAATCCCAAAACCCCAAAAATACACGTTAAATGAAAAAAATTACAAAGTCCGAGTTAGGCCCTACCTGAGGTACAGCGTTGGGTGACCAGCCAAACTCTCAGAACTGCTCAGAGATGTGTCGAAGTCGTGGGAACTGGGGGTTACGATCAGCCATCTCTCCTTCACTCCTTTCTTCTCTAAAGTCAAAAGTGTGCAAATGTGGCACTCTTAGGGCCCACTTTGCCTAATATAGTGGGCCATGTCATCCTTCCACCCCCCCTTTTTTTTCCTCTAGGGTGCAGATCTCAGCCTTTTTTCTTTGTTTTTCTTCCTACCATCTCTTACGTCTATCCCCTATCCAACCATTCACTTCCGCCACATTCTTTCAAGAGCTCACCTGGAAAATTTTTATTTTCCCACCAACCTCTCGAGGGGGCATCCCTTATCCATCTCATTCCTTCCCGACAACTAGGGCATATTTTTCTTTGACCTGAAGCCACTTCCCTCCTAGGTCCAGATGCCACGTCAAAGAGGGGCAAATGTAGACACCTAAAAATGTCTTCTACCATCAAACTGACTCCCGACATACCTAATCATGTCAATTTCCCTCCAAACCAATTAATTAAATTTTATTTAATTAATTATCCCTTCATTTTCCTTTTTTCCATCATTTTACCCCCAAAATTGAATTAATTTTATTAATTCAATAGTCCCAACCTTAGCCAATTGATTTAATAAATATGTAATATTTATTAAATCAATTTCCCCTTTTTCTCTAAATCCAATTAATTAGTTAAAACCTTGTTAACTAATTAATTTAGCCTATAATTAACGTATCCCTACCCTAGACAATTAAATAGCTATTATTTAATTGCCTACCCTAGCCTACCTCATCATAGCCCTAGGATTAATTAGCTAAAACCCCTATTTAATTAATCCTAACCCCTTCATTTGGGTGGTCAAACCTTATTTAACACCCTTCCCCACATCCTCCAAATAAAAAATTGGATTAAATCCACATAAGTCAATTTTTTATTTAAAAACATCCCACATCACATTTAATTCTCCTTACAAACCCATACTCATTTATTTCCTCTCTTCCCCAAATGAATTTTTAATTCATTTACATTCCCCCATATGAATCTTTTATTCCAAAATAATCCTTCACCCTCATGCTCATTAAATAATCCATTTTCCCAAAATGAATAAAAGAATCACTTTTATTCCTATCCCTCCATTCATTCAAGATTGAATCTAGGCCCTCCACATCACTTTCATCCTCCACCATTGATCTTCCAAATCAATCTCCACCCTTGGATCAAAATCCTCTCCAAAAATCTATAAATAGAACCTCTCCCAAGCCATTTTCATCATCCAATTCTATCCAAAGTCATAATGCCAAAATCACTCTTGAGCTAGGATAGTGAGTTGCAACATTGTTTAGCATTTCACATCTAAATCCATTGTCTAGGGTAATCTTTGTCAAGAAGCTTGTTTTGGGTGCAAAGACTCCTTCCTCCCTTGATGGGATTAGATTTGTATGTGAGGTATAATCTTGTGTTATTGCATTTGGTTTAGTATTTCAACCTTGTTTGTATTTCTAATCTACACTTATCATTCCTGTGCTTTGTTTTTCTTTCTTCAACATAGTAATTTCTCTTCATAGTCTTGCCTCTGCAGAATCTTGTAGCATGTCCAACTTTGTTGCAATTGAAACATACAATGTTTCTTTGTCCTTGACTTCTTCCTCTGAATGAATTCATCCTTGATCTACATTGATTAGCCATGTGTCTAAATATATTATATATGAAACACTTACCATTGAAGAATTAACCATTCCTAGAATAGTTTGGCATATTTCTTAACACACTTCTGCACTAATTTGCCTAATGACCAATCTTCTTGCAATTGAAACATTTACCAGAGAAGGATGGAACATTTTGATTCATTCTGCTTCTACACTAAGTAGCCCTATGACCATACTTATTGCATTTAAAATAGTAACCATTGAAGGATGGATACCTCTAAGCATTTGGCTATCTGACCAGAGGTCTTCTAGGTCTTCTTTGATTTTTGAACTGGTATCCTCTATTTTGTCTTTACTCGGTGTTTATTTGACCAGATTTTGAACTTTCTCCTTTCTCAAATCCCAAACCTTGCTTGTCATCAACACTCTTCTGGATAGCAATTATTTCATCAAGCTTTGTAGTACTTATCTGGATAGCAATTATTTCTTTTTCAAATTTGGCACAATCTTTTGATCTGCTCTTCACAATTAAATTTAGATCATCTTTTTCTTTTGTTCTTTCTATGACTTCTGCTTCCAAATCATTTAGGGCTTCATTTACTGATATCAATTGATCATTAACTTCTTTGTATTTGTCTTTAAATTTCTTGATTTTCTCTTTTAGCTTTGAGATGCATTCATCAACTTTTTACAAGTTTTCCTTTAGATCCCTAACTTCTACTTCAGATTTTTCAAGATCCATAAGAGCTGCTTCTAGCCCCTTGTTGCTTTCATAATTTCCAAATCTTCATGTTGCATTGATCACACTATCCCAGATCTTCCTTAAGTTGGTAGACTTCTTCCAAGGAACCCTGCTCTGATACCAATTATTGAATGTCAAGAACACTAAGAGGGGGGAGAATCAATGTTCTATAAACTTTTTCTTTTAACCATTTCCCAGAATAAATTAAACAAGAACGCAACATGCAAATGAATATCAACCATAAAAGCATGACACATGGACACCAAGATTTTTACGTGGAAAACCCAAAGAGGGAAAAACCATGGAGAGGGTTAGCTCTCAAATATATATTGCAATCTTTACAAATAATGATGTTCAGGCTTGGTCACTCCACGGGCCTAGAATATGATGGCTCACTGCCATGAAGCACAACTAGGTTTAGCAAGCTCACTGCCTAGACCCTAAACCTAGAAAAATTACAATAAGGGTTGTTAAACCCCACTGGAGGCTCACTGCCTTAATGAAGAAGGCTCACTACCAAATACCAATCGAATAGTATATGAAAAGGAGTACTGCAAAAGCATCTATCAATATTCTAAGGTGTAGTCTTTTAACAACTAAATTCTAAATCCCAAGTCTTCATCATTACTAATCTTCTATTTTTTCTCTTCTATTCACATGCTTACATCACACCCACATATCCATTTTTCCTCAACCAAAATTCATCACTCTTATATATCCGCATCATGATTTGATTTATAATTAGGTCAGCATCTAATATATGAAACATGTTCATTAAAAGATGTAGTTTGTCGGCTTAGTCCAATGCACTATATGTTAAGCGGTCCCAAATCTTTACCCAAACATGTTCATATAGGTTAGCTCTAATCATTCAATCACTTAAATAGATCCTTCACACACTATCTCTTCTCTGCACAATGATTTATCATACTAGTCAGCATGTTCCTTAAGAGTATGCTTAATAGGCTCATCTATTGACTTACAACTTTTACTATAGATCAAAAAGCACTTCAAAATCATATCAAGGACTCTTCACACATTCCCAATCTTACCCTCAGAACCGCAAGGCATGATATCATCTTGCAGGGGAATGCGAACCATCAGAACTCAAACTATATCTCTGTCAAAATCTGTCAAACACTGTACCAATACTCAACAGCTTGTAACTATCTTTCCAGTGGACTTCAGATCTCACAACTCTAGAATTAAACACTTCATACAGGTGTTTACAACACCTTACAATTGCATAAAAAAATACTCACTTGTGGAGGAATGCGGACCATTACAATGTGCCATGTTCACTATCTCTATTATACCTCTGTTCACCTGGACTTAGATAATTCTTCCAAATGACTTTCGGAGGAAGTCAGATCTTGATCACTGGAATATAATAGTGATAGGTGGCTATAAACATCATACATGAACTATATCTGCAAGTTTTCAATTACAGAGGCATACTGATTCACTTTCTATTCCTTACTCAGAATACTTCCCATACTTAGCCATTTTGGGCTTCCAGACCTGAATACCAACAAAACATTCCAGAGATATGTCTTTCTATCATGCTGATGAGATCTCTGAGCCTTGTTTCCATCAATGACAACATGCAAGTCTATACCAAAGTAGTGTCTCTTGCCAATAGTTACAATCACCAAGAACATCCACACAACCTCTAAATACTTTAACCATAAGATTCTTCAAATCGGAGAACTTGAATATTATTGTCGGTCACTATCATACAAGAAAGATCACTTGCAGAGAACTAAATCATGAACCATTTGAAGTGAATCCACATAACATCATTACAAACTTAATTATAGAACCGCAGACTATAAAACTTGAATGTAGAGAAATGTGGAGCATAATACATTCTCCCTGTCACCATTAAGTACACAGAAAAATAGTTTTTACTCTGATGAATAGAACTCACTCAAATCTTCACATCGGAGTCTCAAACTTGAAACATAGCATCTATAAACATTTCTTGGCATTACTTCCAATCCGCAGATAAAGCTATTCAACCTACAGGATATGAGGAGAAAAACATTTCACTATTCTGGTACATAAAGCAATTCTGCACTTGTACTAATTCCTCAAATACTTATTCAGACTAATTCAAATAACTTCCTTAGGTGTTGAAATCAATGACAACACTTACTGCTCATACTTGCAACAATCTCCCCCTTCGTTATTGATGGCAAGACATGATGTGAAAAACCATCAAGACATACAATCTTGCTTTGCTTCTTTGCTCCCCCTTACTTGATGCTTTCTCTGAATGCAACTTTCTTCTTAGGTTTTTCACATGAACTTCTCTCCCCCTTTGACATTAATGGAAAAGGGTGCTAGACCTTTTCTTTCTCTTAAATGTACAACTCCCCATGTCATCAACACCACAACAAGTTTACTTCTCTTAATTAGAAAATCATATCAGCAACATCCACCAGCTCCGCCTGAGAGGTAGCCTTCAAAACATCAATCTAGATCAAAAGATGAAACTTTGGACACCACTGGAGTGATGCATTCCTTATGTATCTTAGTTTAGAGTAGGAGGGATAATAACCCCTAACATTTCCCTGAGATACTCAAAAGTGTCCTTAGGTAGAGGCTTTGTAAAAATATCTACAATCTAATCCTTGGTAGACACATATTCCATCTTCATTTCATTCTATGTTACCTTTTCTCTCTGAAAGTGATACCTTATTGATATATGCTTTGTTCTTGAGTGTATCACTGGGTATTTTGAGATGTTTATAACACTTGTGTTGTCACAAAAGATTGAAATTGGTTCTTCATACACAACTCTTATGTCCTTCAATATTTGCTTCATCCAAACCACTTGAGTGCAACAACATGCTGCAACAATATATCCTACTTCTGTAGTAGACAAAGAAACTAATTCTTGCTTCTTTCTTAGCCATGAAACCAATATGTTACCCAAGAGGAAAGAACCTCCATGTGTACTCTTTCTGTCATCAACATCTCCAACCCAATCTGCATCTGTATAAGCACTAAGAGTGAAATCAGTGTCATTGGGATACCACAATCCATAGTCTGAAGTGCCTTTTAAATACCTCATGATCCTCTTGACTGCCATCACATGTGACTCTTTGGGATCTTCTTGAAATCTTGCCACAAGGCAAACTGCATGCATTATGTTAGGTCTAGTATGGGTTAGACAACGTAGTCCTCCAATCATAGATCTATATACTTTTTCTGATCAGTCTTAGGTGATTCATCATTCTTGTTTATCTTACAACCAGTTACCATAGGAGTACATACTAGCTTAGAATCCTCCATTCCAAACTTCTTCAACAATTCTTTCACATACTTGGACTGAGAAATAAAAATTCCTTTTTCTAATTGAGTAATCTACAATCCTAAAAAGAAATTCATTTCACCAAACATAAACATCACAAACCCTTTTTGCATTTCCTCTATAAATTTCTTACACATACCTTCATTTTCTCCAAAGATAATATCATCAACAAATACCACAACAATCAGAATTTGATCATCATTGATTTTGAAGTAGAGATTACTATCTGCAGTACATTTACTGAACCCTAATTGCACAAAATACTTGTCCATCCTTGCATACCAAGATCTAGGATCTTGCTTGAGTCCATACAGGGCCTTCTTCAATCTGCATACCATGTCACCTTGGTTTGATGACTAAAATCCTTCTGATTGTTCAATGTAGACCTCTTCTTCCATCTCTCCATTCAAGAATGTAAACTTCACATCCATATGATACACCTTAAAATCTTTATGAGCTACAAATGCTAAAAACATTCTTATTACCTCAATCCTTGCCACAGGAGAAAAAGTCTCTTTAAAGTCTATACCTTCAACCTAAGAATATCATTTGCATACTAGTCTTGCTTTGTTTCTTTCAACTTTTCCATTTTCATTCATCTTGTTTCTAAAAACCCATTTGGTTCCAATCACATTCTTATTAGTGGGTATAGGGACCAATTCCCAAGTTTGATTTTTCTCTATATGCATCAAGTCTTCTTCCAAGGCTTTTACCCAACTTTCATCTTGGCAAGTTTCATTCACAATTTTAGGTTCAATATGTGAAAGCAAACATTAATTCACTTATTCCTCTGCAGCTCTTTTCCTTGTCAATACCCCTTTGCTTTTATCACCAATTATTTGATCTTCTGAATGATTAATCCTTACATACTTAGGAGTCTAAACAACACTTTCTGAATCTTTTTGTTCTTCAACCTGACTATCCTTTTGTTCCACCTTTTCTTCATTGACTGTAACAGTAGGTTCATCTGATTCATGGCCACTCAAATTTGATGTTATTTCCCTGTCTTCATCAACCTTCACATTAGTACTCTCAATAACCTTTCTCAATCTCTTATTGTAGCACTGGTAGGCCTTACTTTTAGTAGAGTATCCAATGAAAATTCCTTCATCACACCTAGCATCAAACTTGCCTAACTCTTCATCTCTTTTGATATAACATTTGTTTCCAAAAAATTTAAAATATTTCACTGTAGGAACTCTTCCATTCCATAATTCATAAGGAGTTTTAGTACCACACCTTTTACTTGGACTCTATTTTAAATGTAAATAGCAGTATGTATAGCTTCTCTCCAATACACTTTGGTTAGGTTAGCCTCCATCATCATTGACCTAGCAGCCTCTTGAATTATATTGTTCTTTCTTTTAGCAACTCCATTCTGTTGGGGAGTTCTAGGAGCAGACAACTATCTTTTAATCCCTTGTTCTTCATAGAAGATATTGAATTCATTTGATGTAAACTCACCTCCTCTATCAGACCTTAAACATTTGATCCTTAATTCTAACTCATTTTCAACCATTGCCTTAAAAACTTTGAACTTGTCTAGGGCTTCTGATTTATCCTTTAGAAAAGTGACCCATGTTATTCTAGAATAATCATCAATAAGCAACATAAACTACTTGTCTCCTTGCATAGTTCTTGTTCTTGTAGGACCACATGAATCTATATGCACTAGCTTAAGCAGTCCAGCAGAAAATTGTTCCTTACTCTTGAAATTTGTCCTTGTATGTTTACCCATTTGGCATTCCTAGTAAATAGTATTAGTAGGCTTCACAAGCCTAAACAGATCTCTCATAGCTTGTACTAAACTTATCTTCACCAAGTTTTCAAAATTGATATGACACATCCTTCTATGCCACAACCAACTTTCATCTATCTGAGATAACAAACAATAATTATCAGTTCCCTTCAAGTGATAAACATTACCTTTAGTCTTCTTACCAGTTGTAATCACTGTTTTGGAGCTTTCCATGATCTTGCATACATTATCCTTGAATCTCAGATCATATCCTTTGTCACACTTATGACCCACACTTAAAATATTATGCTTTAAACCATTCACATATAGAACATCATCTCTATTGTGCTTTCCATCAAAAGAAATGGATCCTCTTCCACAAATCTTACCAGTTGCATCATCTCCGAATCTTACCAGTCCTCCATCATAATTTTCCAAACTTAGAAATTTACTTTTGTCACCGGTCATGTGATGTGAGCATCCATTGTCAATAATCCATTCATCCTTATCTTTCTCAACCTGGACAGACAAAGCACTTTCTTCCACTAGTTTTTCTTCCTTCACACAGCTAGCAGGATTAGTAGACACATGTTCTTCTTTGATAGCAATAAGCAAGCATTCATTTGCACTAGTACTATTATCATTAGACTCATCATCTATTACACCATCATCATCAAGATCTCTAACATAATAGCATTTCTTTACAATCCTAGACCTACATTCAAATTTCTTCTTACCTCTTTCAATTCTCTCCAGACACCTAGAGGCATAGTGACCAATGTTACCACAAGAAAAGTATTTGAATGGTAATTTGCCTTTTGAAATTATCGGTACCTCTTTGCATTCTATCCACAAAGTTGGCTTCAACCTCATCAAGGTCATCATCAGACTCCACAACATATTTTTGAGATCTTGAAGTTTATTCTGAAGTGTTATCTTTGAAAGCAATCTCAGTCTTTGGCAGAGCATTGCCAAATTCTCTCATTTCAAAAGTTGTAATCTTTCGAAGCAACTGATCCTTTGAAATCTTTTTCACACTCATAACCTCTTTAATTGCTACCACCTTGTGACCATAGGATTTAGCCAATGACCTAAGAATCTTCAGCACAACCTCATCCTCATTAATAGTTCCTCCAAGACCTTTGATTCCATTGACAATTTCATCAAATTTTTGCATGTAGATTGTTATGTTCTCATCTTCAGGGCTTCATACCTCACCTTTAGGGTTTATAATTTAGCACTCTTTATAGAATCATCTCCTTCATATAAAATTTTCAACTTATCCCAGATCTCATGAGCAGTCTCCAAATCCATAACTTTCACCAACTCAGTGTTAGATAAGGCATTTAACAGAGCATCTCTAGCTTTTCCATTTAATTCATACTGTTTGACTTCATCTTCATCTGATGGACCATTTGGAGGAAGAGTGTACTTGGTTTCTGCCATTTTCCAAACACCATAACCAAGAGAAATGAGATAACTTTTCATTTGTACCTTCCATAGAGCATAATCCGTTCCATCAAACTATGGTGACTCCTTCCTGTGCACCATCCCAGATCTACCTCGAGCTGTTAGGCTCTTTACTGAGGAATTCTCGCTCTAATGCCAATTGTTGAAAAGCGCAAGACAACTTAGAGGGGGGTGAATCAATTGTAACCAAAACTTCAAAACCATTAACACATCAACCACTTAATCACTGCTATTGTATTTTAACCATGAAAAGTAGGAAATCAAAAACTTAAACACATTCACATATGAGACATTAGATTTTTACGTGGAAAACCTAATAAGGGAAAAACCACAGTGAGTGTTGGCTCACAATATAATATGTAATAACAATACTGAAAATCAGAGGCTCACTACTTAGAATGCTCACTGTAAAACAAGAGGCTCACTGCCAGAATAGTTGAACTAAGATAATAGCATCTACATTATGGCAAGGTTTAGTTCCATTAAAGAACAATAATTCTCCTCTGCTTTGTTCTACTTTTTCACTTTGCAATTATCTTTTCATTTTTGCATCCATCACACTAATTCATGACTTCATTTCATGTTTTATACAATTCATCAACCTTGGAATTAAAATCAAGGTTGGCAATACAATCATCAACCATTGGAACAATCTCCAAGGTCATAAAACATACATACATTAAGATAGATCTAGACCTAAACTGATTTGAGAGAGAAAAAAGTGAATGCGGACCATGCCATGCCTTAGCTGGTACTTAATTATAATCTTCCATGCAACAACATGCTTCCATAATCTTCAAAGCACAATCGTAAGTAGTGAGAACAACCAGATTGGCCAAGATTGGAGTTAACACTAAGACTTTTAGGAACACGCTTCATGCATAATCTGAATTACACTTTGCAGACCAAACAAAAGATAGGGACATGATCTAGAGACATCCACAAGCACATTACAATCACCAAGACCATTCACACAACCTCTAAACACTTTAACCATGAGATTCTTCAAACCAGAGCACTTGAACATTACTATCATAAAAGAAAGATTGCTTGAGAAGAACCAAATCACGAACCATATGAACTAAATGCACATAACATCATTACAAACTTAATTCTAGAACTGCAGACTGTAAAACTTGACTGCAGAGAAATGTGGAGCATAATACATTCTCCCTCTCACCATTAAATACATAGAAAAATAGTTTTTACTCTGGTGAACACAACTCACTCAAATCTTCAAACTAGAGTCTCAAACTTGAAACATAGCATCTACAAACATCCCTTAACATTACTTCCAATCTGAAGACAAAGATATTAAACCTACAAGATATGCAGAGAAAAACACTACACTGTTATGGTAGATAAGGCAATTTTGCACTTGTACTAATTCCTCAAATACTTGTTCAAACTTATTCAAATAACTTCCTTAGGTGTTGAAATCAATGACAACACTTACTTCTCATACTTGCAACAAATCATTATAAATTAATTTATAACATATGTAATGATTATATTATATTATATATATAATAATAATTTTAT
The DNA here is from genome assembly GCA_027924645.1 of Cunninghamia lanceolata. NCBI lineage: Eukaryota > Viridiplantae > Streptophyta > Pinopsida > Cupressales > Cupressaceae > Cunninghamia > Cunninghamia lanceolata. Next base: position 5,669,864 of record BSBN01001185.1, on the reverse strand, counting down.
TATATATTATATAGATAAATATTAAATATGCTATCCAAGCTACACAAATATGCTAACCATAAGTATAACCATAATGTAACAAGATTTATAAAGTATAAACATAACATTAACCTTAAAATTTAGATTAAAACCTTATTCTAATCAAGACCCGACCTTGGACCTCGAATCAATGGTCATCGCATGCCAGGGCCATATTGTAACCTTGAACGAAGGACCAACTCTTTAAAGTTCCACAGTGCAGTGGATGGTTAGATCTCTATTAGTCGATCACCTTAAAACACCACCGTCAATCTTACAAGCTCCAATCCATTAAAGGAGGAAAAAAATAATATGTTGCATGATAATACTTATTTCATTTATAGAATTAAAAGCAACTAGATACTCAAGATTCTCTATAAAATGAGTGTACACTGTACTATAGTTGTATTAACTTATTATTATTAATTTTGCACCATTACTAATTTACTATTATTATATGAGTCATCAAAGTGGGCCTGACTTCATATAAAGGGAGCTTTAGACTTCAACACGATGTTTCACTGTTCGATGAATGTTTTGATGGATGGATGTAGTTGAATTCTAGAATGAAATGTCTAAAGTGCTAGACTTGTGAACTCAAACCTCCAGAATCAATCTAGAGCCATTAGATTTATAAAGATCAACGTTTAAGATTATACAATAGTTTTCATTTCCACCACTCGATGTACATATTGTACTAATTTATTGATTCAGTCTGCAGGCTTGCAGGCCATCCTTAAATTTTATTTTAAATGTGAGTACAACTACAAACTTGTACTGAAGAATAGAATAGAATATACCTAATAACTTTAAAAAAATTAACTTCCATGAGAATACAACAAAATTTATATCTTATAAGAAGAGAATGTAACATGTTTCACTCACTTTACTTCAGTGTTCACATGTGGCACTTAGCAATTTTAGTTCATACTATTTGGAAATTGGAAGCGAGAGGGACAAGGACTTAAGGAGATTGTAGTGCACTAAAAATTTTAATATCGATTATGTGATGCCACAGAGTCACTCAGTGCCAGTCTTTCTATTCATCTTTTCTGGGTAAGTGAAATACATAAATACTTCACTCCTATAATCCTATTACTATTTCTATTACTATTGTCCTTAAGACTTTAGTTTTTTCAATCTTGGGGTTTAGAGTTGAGTGTTTACAATCATGTCTACTAGCACTACCAGACCAAATATTGGGAAAGGAAAAGAAAGAGATAAAATAGAATATGTTGGACTGCTTAAAACCCCAAGTTTTACAGATGAATACCATGACATTTATGTTAGATTTCGGGAAAACAACTAAGATGGGGGGTGAATCAGTTGTTAAAAACTTTCTTCCAATTTAATCACTTAAATCCTTTTCTTAATTCAGTAGCATAATAATAAATCAATCATAGAAACATAATGCAACAATTCAAGAGCAGAAACACATTAACACATATGACACCAAGATTTTGACGTGCAAAACTTGGTTAAGGGAAAAACCACGGGGTGACTAACCCAAGATTGTATTCTCTATTAGAAGAATAGAAAGAACAAAATGGCACATGCTAATTAGGGCTCACTACTCGATCACACTACTCACAAGAGGCTCATTGCCTACAAGAGACACACTATCTACAAAATAATAACTATCACATACTTGAATTGAAGAATAGCATCTTCACCATGCTTAAGTCAGTTCCATTTAGGCTCAATACTTCTGCTCTGCCTTTTGCTCTACTCCTTTCTACCACACTCACATTGCCACACCACCACCCTTGAAATGACTTTACAACTCCTTATTTATACAAGACATCAACTTAGGAATAACCATCCAAGTCGGCATACATTTCAGAGCAAATATATAAATGCAACATGACTAATTACAGAAAGACTTCATGCGGATCAACACACTGTTGGCCACCCAGATCTGAGACTCCAATATTCCTTTAGGAATAGGCCATTCTTCACAGAACATCTCCAAGATCATCCACAGGATGTGTAACTCATCCGGTCAGCCAGACATAGGAAGAACATCATCATCTGGAAGTAATTCTTCAATTACGAGCTCAATCTTTAATGCGGGCCATCAACATGAGCTAGACACAATCCAAAGACCTCCATAAGCTTTCCTGAATCACCAAGAACATCCACACTACTTTTGCTTCCTAAAATCATCCTCTCCTTCATCCAGAGTCTCAAGAACACAGTCTATCATCACTGTTATATTGGAATAGATGCTTGCGGACCTCTAGACCACAAACCAATTGAGTTGACACTTCACATTTACTTCCTAAACATTATACCAAATCTGTAGAACAGGATATTACATTTCTGGATCTCACCGGACCTATCTGTAACACTCTGTCACCTCTGAACATTTGTCAAAATTGGTTTTACTTAAGTGGCCATAACTTCTTTAGATCTTCATGCAGACCTCTAAAATCTTTACTGGATCATCTTAAGACATATATCTACAAACCCTTTGAAGAGTATCCTCTTATCTTCATCTTAGTAGGGATCTTTACCTCACTGTCTTCACTATTTTTCTCTGTTCCTGATTAGGACTAATTTTCTCAATATCCTCAGCACACAGCTCATCCAATCCTTATAATTAATGCAACAGGAGTATGTTGACATCAATGACAACACTGGTTAGGCCCATACTTGCAACAATCTCCCCTTTTGTCATTGATGGCAACATATAATGTGAAAAACTATTTTAACCATCAAGACAAGATCTTCTTCTTGCTGACACAACTCCCCCTATCAATAACAACCATTCACGTGTCTTCTCTTTCTTTACTGCTCCCCCTTTTTTCAGCAACCACTTGTTTTTCACACGTCTTCTCTCCCCCTTTGACATCAATGGCAAAGGGCACATACTTGCATTACTTTAAAATCACACTAGCTAGTCCCCCTGAGTAGCAGCTTCCCATTATCAGTCCGGACCACAAGATATGACTATGAGATCCACTAGATTGATGTGAATCAGTGCACCTTAATGCAGAATCAGAGGGATAATAACCCCTAACTTCTCCCTGAGATACTCAAAAGAGTCCTTAGGTAGAGGTTTAGTAAAAATATCTGCAATCTGATCCTTGGAAGGTACAAACTCCAATCTGACTTCATTCTTGTTCACTTGCTCTCTCAAAAAGTGAAACTTGATGGATATATGTTTAGTTTTTGAATGCAACACCGGATTCTTAGATATATTTATAGCACTTGAATTATCACAAAAGATTGTGATAGGTTCTTTATACTCTACTCTGATATCTCTTAGCATTTGCTTCATCCACAAAACTTGAGTGCAACTACCTACTACTGCAATATATTCTGCTTCAGCTATGGATAGAGATATTGCCTCTTGTTTCTTGCTTAGCCAAGAAACCAATCTCTTCCCCAAAAAGAATACTCCAGCACTGGTACTTTTCCAATCATCCACATCTCCTGCCCAATCTGCATCTGTATATGTATAAAGAGAGAAATCATGATCTCTAGGATACCACAAACCATACTCAACTGTCCCTTTTAGATATCTAAAAATCCTTTTGATTGCCATGACATGAGATTCTCTAGGATCAGCTTGGAATCTAGCAACAAGACCAACATTCATAATGTCAGGTCTAGTTTGAGTGAGATACAATATTCCTCCAATCATTGACCTGTACGTTTTTTGATCAGCCTTAGGAGAGTCATCATCTTTGCTTAATTTACATCTGGTTGCCATGGGAGTATTCATTGGTTTTGAGTCTTCCATCCCAAATTTCTTCAACAATTCTTTCACATATTTAGTCTGAGAAATAAAGATTCCTTTCTTTGTTTGAGTGATTTGTAGACCCAGGAAGAAATTCATTTCCCCAAACATGGACATCTCAAATTCACTTTTCATTTGATTTGCAAAAGTCTTGCACATACTATCACTTCCTCCAAAAATGATATCATTGGCAAACACTTCAACAATCAGGATATTTTCATAATCAATTTTGAAGTATAAATTACTATCAGCAGTACCTTTGTTGAAACCAATCTTCAAAAGATGCTTATCCAATCTTTCATACCAGGCTCTTCGGGCTTGTTTAAGTCCATACAATGCTTTCTTCAATTTGCAGACCATATCACCATGATCAGACAATTAAAATCCATCTGATTGCTCAATGTATACTTCTTCTTCCAAGTCACCATTTAGAAAGGTAGATTTGACATCAATCTAATATACTTTGAAATCCTTGAAGGAAGCAAAAGTAAGAAATAATCTGACTGCTTCAATTCTTGCCACTAGAGCAAAAGTTTCTTCAAAATCAACTCCTTCTACTTGGGAGTAACCCTTGCAGACCAATCTGGATTTGTTTCTGACTACTTCACCATCTTCATTCAGTTTATTCTGGAAGACCCATTTGGTTCCAATCACATTCTTGTTTTTAGGTCTAGGAACAAGATCCCAAGTGTTATTTTTCTCAATTTGGATCAGCTCTTCCTTCATTGCTTTAGTCCAGTTTTCATCATTGCAAGCTTCATTGACTGTCCTAGGTTTAATCTTTGAAATTAGACAATACTCTTCTGAATCTTGAGCAATCCTTCTTCTTGTTTGTACACCTTTGCTTTTATCACATATGATCTGATCTTCAGAGTGATTCAGTCTTACATATCTGGGAACTTTGGGAGTTTCTTGCACTTCTGATTCTTGAGCAAGTTCATTCAAACTTATCTCTTCTTCTTGATTCACTAGATCAGTCTAAATCTAAGTTTCAAAAGGGGCTTGAACTTCTTGAACAAAAACATCATTCTAATCATCTTCATCATATTCATAAAACCTTGAGGATTTTTTAATACCTTCATCAACCTTCACATTTGTACTTTCAACAATCTTCCTCAATCTCTTGTTATAACATCGGTATGCTTTACTTTGAGTAGAATATCCCAAGAATATTCATTCATCACTTCTAGCATCAAATTTTTCTAAATCTTCATCTCTTTTAATGTAACATTTGCTACCAAAGACTCTGAACTACCTCACAGTGGGAGTGATGCCAAACCAAAGTTCATAAGGAGTCTTACCGGTATTGCTTCTGATTTCTACTCAATTGAGAGTATAGACTGCAGTGCTTACATCTTCTCTCCAATAGATCTAAGGAACATTTGCTTCCATCATCATGGTTCTAGATACTTCCTGGATGGTCTAGTTCTTTCTCTCTACTACTCCATTCTGCTGTGGAGTCCTAAGAGCAGACAATTGTCTTTTATTCCATGTTTCTCATAGAATTCTATGAACTCACCAGATGTGAATTCTCCACCTCTATCAGACCTCAGACATTTTAATTTTAATCTGGTTTCATTCTCTACCATAGCCTTGAATATTTTGAATTTCTCAAGAGCTTTTGATTTCTCTTTCAGAAAAGTCACCCACATCATCCGAGAATGGTCATCAATTAATAACATGAAGTATCTATCACCTTGCACACTCCTGATTCTTGCCAGACCACATAAGTCAGTATGAACTAGGTCCAATAATCTGGCAGAAGATTGTTCCTTGCTTTTGAATGAGATTCTACTTTGTTTACCCAACTGACACTCTTTGCACAAACTATTTGTAGGTTTCACCAATTTTGGAAGATCTCTTACAGCCTAAGTGTTGCTTATCTTGATATTATCAAAATTCACATGACACATTCTCCTATGCCATAACCAACTCTGATCAATTTGAACAAATAGACAACTTTTACCAGTACCAACTAAATGGAAGATATTACATTTTGTTTGAGTACCAGATGCAATCTCTGTTATGGAACTTTCAAAGATCTTGCATTTTCCATTCTTGAATCAAAGATCATATCCTTTATCCACCAATTGTCCAACACTGAGAAGATTGTGCTTCAGACCTTCAACATATAGTACATTACTGGTTTTGTTCTTTCCATCAAAAGAAATGGTTCCTCTTCCTCTGATTCTGCCAGCAGAATTATCACCAAACTTTACTACTCCTCCTTCATACCTTTCCAATTCTATGAACTTATTTTTGTCACCTGTCATATGGTGAGAGCATCCACTATCAATGACCCAATCATCTTTTTCTTCAACTTGGGTAGCCAGAGCTCTTTCCACAATTTTATGATTGACAGATTCAGAGGACATTGGATCTTCTTCCTTGATGGAAATGAACACCCAGTCACTTTTAGATTTATTTCTTGTCTCTAATTCATCATTTGTTACTCCTTCATTATCATCATCTTCATGAACATAGTAACAATTCTTTTAGAACCTTGATCTATTAGGATTTGGCCTTGAAAATCTTTCCAGACACCTTGAGGCAAAATGACCAATCTTATTGCAGTTAAAACACTTAAAAGGCAATTTTCCCTCATACTTACCGGATCCTCTTGGTAATCTTTTTGCAATAAGTGCTTCAAGTTGAGCAGCTTCTGCTTCATCTTCTTCCAAGTCTTTTCTTTCTTTTTCGTACCATGATAGTTTCCTTAAAGAGTTCTCTCCCGGATCAAACTTTTGTTTTCCTTTAACAGAGGCACTAGATTTGAATGCAGATTCAGTCTTGGGGGGGCATCACCAAACTCAGTTAATTCAAATGCAGCCAATTTACCAACCAATTGATCTCTTGTGATACCTGAAAAAGATATGAATTCTTCAATAGCAACAACCTTGTACTTGTAAGAATCAGGAAGGGATCTGAGAACTTTGCTAATGATCTCATCTTCATCCAAGACTCCACCAGCACATCTAATGCCACAAACAAGCTCATTTACTCTTGGCATAAAAGTAGTGATATTTTCATCTTCTCTCATCTTCAGATTTTCAAATTTTCCTTTCAGACTCTGTAGCTTAGCACATTTAACATACTTGTCTCCTTCATGCAGAAGTTCTAGTTTTTTCCCAAATCTCAAATGCAGTTTGTAGGTCAACAAAATTTGTTAGCTCTAAATCAGACAAGGCACTTAGAAGAGCTTCTTTAGTCCATAGATTGTTTTCAGCATCTGTGATTTCATCAATGGTTCTCAAACCATTCTGTGGAGGAGTATACTTCTTTGAAGCCATGGCCCAATACTACATTCCCATACATTGCATGTGACTTTTCCAAAGAGTAAAATTGGTTCCATCAAACCTCGGACTATCCTTCTTGTAGGACGACATCCTGGATCTCCTCAAGCAGTTAAGCTCTTTTAGAGGAACTTAGCTCTAATACTAATTGTTAGATTTAGGGCAAACAACTGAGAGGGGGATTAATTAGTCGTTTAAAACTTTCTTCCAATTTAATCACTTAAATCCTTTTCTTAATTCAGTAGCATAATAATAAATCAATCATACAAACATAATGCAACAATTCAAGAGAAAAAACACATTAACACATATGACACCAAGACTTTGATGTGGAAAACCTAGTTAAGGGAAAAACCACAGGGTGACTAACCCAAGATTGCATTCTCTATTAGAAGAATAAAAAGAACAAAATGGCACATGCCAATTGGGGCTCACTGCTCACAAGAGACTCACAACCTACAAGAGACACACTATCTACAGAATAATAAGTATCACATACTTGAACTGAAGAATAGCATCTTCACCATGCTTGAGTCAATTCCATTTAGGCTCAATACTTCTGCTCTTCCTTTTGCTCTACTCCTTTCTACCACACTCACATTGCCACACCACCACCCTTGAAATGACTTTACAACTCCTTATTTATACAAGACATCGACTTAGGAATAACCATCCAAGTTGGCATACATTTCAGAGTAAATATATAAATGCAACATGACTAATTACAGAAAGACTTCATGTGGATCAACACACTGTCGGCCACCTAGATCTGAGACTCCAATATTCCTTTAGGAACACACCATTCTTCACAAAACATCTCCAAGATCATCCACAGGACATGTAACTCATCCGGTTGGCTAGACATAGGAAAAACATCATCATCTGGAAGTAATTCTTCAATTATGAGCTCAATCTTCAATGCGGACCATCGACATGAGCTGGACACAATCCAAAGACCTCCACAAGCTTTCCTAAATCACCAAGAACATCCACACTACTTCTGCTTCCTGAAATCATCCTCTCCTTCATCTGAAATCTCAAGAACACAATCTGTCATCACTGTTATATTGGAATAGATGCTTGCGGACTTCCAGACCATGAACCAATTGAGTTGACACTTCACATTTACTTCCTAAACATTCCACCAAATCTATAGAACAGGATATTGCATTTTCAGATCTCACCAGACCTGTCTGTAACACTCTATCACCTCTGAACATTTGTCAGAACCAGTTTTACTTAAGTGGCCATAACTTCTTCAGATCTTCATGCGGACCTCTAAAATCTTTACTGGATCATCTTAAGACATATATCTACAAACCCTTTGAAGTGCATCCTCTTATCTTCAACTTAGCAAGGATCTTTACCTCACTGTCTTCACTGTTCTTCTCTATTCTTGATTAGGACTAATTTTCTCAATATCCTTAGCACACAACTCATCCAATCCTTATCATTAATGCAACAGGAGTATGTTGACATCAATGACAACACTGGTTAGGCTGATACTTGCAACAATTTATGATCCTATAATCTTTTCTAGGTTTACCTCAATACTTAGATTTTCATTAGAGAATAATGTACTTAAAGTGCAACCTGACCTAAAAAAACTAATACCAATTAATGGTATCACTACACCATGGATGGATGGACTGGGATGCCTAATGTTCCCTGAGGTTTTCCTTTGCGCTAAATTTATCATGGTCTCTGCCCAGAATTATGATGAAAATAAAAGAGCAATTGTTAGAAAAGATAGCCAGGAAGTAATGTTACCTATTAATGCAAAATATTTTGGCAAATTGTTGGGTTTAATGGCCGAAGATTGCGGAAACATCCACATAAACCTAGAAAAAATTGCTAGTACTTATAAAGTAGTTAGTGAAAATGATAAAAATATTTTTTTCAAATCTATGACATTGGATTGTACCAAACTCAATCAGAATCATAAGCCTCCTTATAAAATTGATATTTTAAAACATGGGTTTAGGATACAGTTTTCATGCTAGTGTTTTGCCTTGGATTGGATAATAATAGTCAAGTGGATGCAAGCCTCCTTCAAATGGTATACAATATCCATAAATGCACTCCGCTTGGAAAATATAGATTTCTTGACAACATTACAGAATCCATGCATGATTAGTTTTTAATGATTAAATGAAGTCAAAGTGAAGCTCCTAATTTCAATTCTAACAAAAAGACATTTAGGTTCACAACCTACTTGTGCTATTTATTTCTAGTGAAGTTTGTTGGGATGTTTCAGGACAACAAGCTTTAGATTCAACAAGATAAAAACGGGTACATGATTGGACCCATAAGATAAAGATGTATCATAATCAAAAGAACTACGATAATTTTTTAGAGTACTTTTTGGTTCCATTGTATTAATCCATTACAAATACTCTAATGCCTAGATTGCCTGAGTCTTGTAGAAATTGCATTCAACTGGGAAAAGAAATATAATTGGCTAACTAGTACTTCATGGAGGAATATACTATCCTAAGATTTTATGGATAAGGAGTAGAGCCCCACAAACTTCCAATACATGTGATAGAGAAGGTTTTTCTATTGGAATACATATGGCAGATGGACAATACGGATCAACTACACTTTGTTAGTTAGCAAAAGAAGAGCATATTCCTTCCTTACCTTTTTCATGTGGAGGGTTCACATTCGAGAGAAACGCATTCACTATGGCATATCAAATTTTACAAATTTTTAAATTTGATGTTGACTCTCACTGGTAGTATGACCCATGTGACATGATTAAAGCAAGGCTTGTGGCCAATAAGTGTTAGACACACAAGAATACTGAGAGGGTGGTGAATAAGTATTTAAACAATTTTCAATGTCAACAACTTCAACTTATACAGAGCAAATTAAACCTTAAGCATCACAATATCAACATGAAAGAATAACACAATGTACATCAACACATGACACCATATATACATGGAAAACCCTAGAGGGGGAAAACCATAGTGAGGATTAACTCACAATACATGAAGCTCAAATAATAACTTTGTTTTAGGGGATATAACCCAAGGAAGCTGCTACTCCCTAAGTAACTTTGATAAAGGGTCACTCCTAAAGAAGCTTCTACTCCCTAATGACTTTGTTTTAGGGTCACTCCCAAGGAAGCTACTACTCCCTGAAATGAGAATACACTTACAAGAGATTACAGTATTACAATCTTTTCTACTATCTGAAAACTAATATTGAAGATCACACTTTTGATGATTGTACTTCTACCTCTTCACACTTTCTTTTGAAGATATGATTAGTTAGGCACACTCTATATTTGATTACTATTGCATATATGTCTTTAATATGAATCCGGACAGCATCAACAACATCTGCTCTTTCTCCTTCAGTCACACATTAGTAATGCATTTATTTTGGTTTTATCTGCTTGTGAACCTTTTTAACCAACTTGCAATCATACTCCACCTCACTCACTTTGATTCACTATTTATACATGATATTACATTTTTTGTTGGCCAGATACAACATGAACAATACATTTACAAGTCGGCCAGATAATACACAATATGAAAAGTGTAGAAAATAGGTCATAAGTGAAACTGCATGTTACACCAGTAGAAGATCCAAGCCCTGCGGACCCCAACACTTACTTAACCAAGTCCAAAACATCCTTCACAGCTTCAAACACCAAGGAAATACATCCTCACACTCCACTCATTTGGAAATAGGATAGCTTTAAGGAAAACACATGAAGACTTGAAGTATAAAACCACATCAACTTGAAAAGCCTTGTGCGGTATTGGAAACAAGAAAGATCTTCGTGAAAAATTTTTAGATGTGTCCATGCAACCCATAAAACATCCCTAAACACTCCTTTTCCACTACACATCAAAGAATTATGCCACACAACTTCAATCATTAATTCTGAGAACACTCTATCATCTGGAACACACTGCAACATGCTATCATTTGAAAACCTGAGCTATGGACCACCAAGAACCTTAAAACTGAAAAGAAGCATATAATACACATTTGGAAACATGTCCTCAAAATTACAAGAGCAATCATTCATTTGTAGAGGAATGTAGAGTATTCCAACAAACCTTCAGCATTCACTTACTCTACCAAAACATATGTCGGTACTCTATCATGCACAACTTTCATAGCAGAAGGGTAAATGATTTGAATCTTTTGAATTATCATCTTCACTAGAATCTTAACATACCTTTAGAACTACATATCCAAATCTACAACTGAGGAGGAATGCACAGCATCCTGCTTCCATGTAGTGACTTTCTCCATAGAACCAACACTGTCTTCACTTTATCTTTTGCAAAACATACTTCCAGTAGTCCACACATCATAAAAATTAGAATATGCAAGGTTTGTCATTACATTAAGCTATATTCCAATCCATAAATGCCCAAAATCAAACTAATGGAAATGCTGAGCAATTTCCCAGACAGTTTTCAAAGGTGGTCATTTTAAAATAGAGATTGTCACCAACTTCTAGAGGCTAAATCTTCTTTGCCTTAAGACAAGCATTCTTAGGGATAGTGGAGGAGATCATACAACATATATTAGTCCATCAGTACCATATCTTAGTGCTTCTAATTCCCATATTAATGTGTCTTCTTGATGCTTCTAATTCCCACATGAATATAACTTCATACTCAATTATGCAATGAACAAGGCATGATATGCACTTCTAATTCCCATCTCAATGTATCTTCTTCAAAAGCATGACATGCATATCTCAATGTATCTTCAAATTCTAATTCTCATCTCAATATATCATCTTCAGGAGCATTACATCCAACTATGAACCCTATTACACATTCATAATAGTGTTGACAACAATGACAACCTTGTGACAGTGCTGACATCAATGACAAACAATACAACCATTGAAACCATATGTTTAACAATAAGAACACTCCAGCTAGAATCAACATGAAAGTAAACCCCTGCTAGAAATGTTGAGAAACAAGAATTCTTGGGATGAGGTCAAAAAAGTCATGGAAGAAACTACTTGTCAAAGAGGTATTACTTTTGAAATATTATCATAAAAAATAATGAGATTGCATCCAATTCCACAAATATATAGAGAGAGAGAGGTTGCAATCAAGAGATACAACAAATTATATACAAGTTTTGCTCAAACATCTACATATATAAAAATTCCATAGACTATAAGAGATGCTTGTATAGAGGAACAATTGTCACAATCAAAAATTAATGCCTTTTGGTCTATGAGGAAGGATCTCGGTCATCCAAAAGCTTATGCGGACTTCCAAGAAATCTCAGAAGATGAAGAGTTCAACAAATTGTGGGATATAGAGCATCCATCTGAAGCTCAAGCAACTAATGTTGAAAGTGATGATGAGGAGGAAGCCCAACCCAGAGATCTTAGTGCCTATGCATTCAAACCTCATATGGGTAAGACCACAAGACAAACATATACTACAAAGACATCAATAGCCCAACATTTGGGTTATGAAGGTGGTGGTTTAGGGCCCATAGGACAAGACATTAGGATGGTACCAAAGGTAAACCCTAGAAAACCTAATGATCTTCGATACATTGGAGTTAATGAACAAGCCAAAGGGCATACACATATAGATAAGGAGATTAGTTTTGGTCCAGCTTTAAATCCTCAGAGTGAGATACAATCACAAAGAATACCACAAGGGTCTTTTGATGTTCAAGTTTCTCATTCTTTTCTTGCAGGTGATGGTGGACATTCTAGTGCTACTAGTGGAAAATCTAGTGATGGTATAGGTAATAGTAGTAGTGGTGGTCAACAAGAGCCGCAACAACAAACTTAGAAGAGGCAAAAATATAGAAAAACTTAGAGAACAAGGCCTTGTGAAGACTAAGAGGCAAAAGATTATGACAGGATTTGAATTTGATTCTACATCCACATCAAAGAAATTGTTTCAAGAAGGCACCCCCCTCCTATCGTTAGTGTGACTGGGATAACAATGGCTAATCCTCAGCCTCAATTAATTAGAGATGCCCCCAACACTACAACTACTCGTTCACCATTCAAAGTTGTGTCAATAGTCACAGGTTCTGATTACAAAGCTAAGTTTGAAAAGAAAGCAAATATATCTAAAAGACACAAGAAGCAAGTGCTAGAGATAGAGACTACTGCAACTTCAGAGCCTACAACAACTAGGGTATTGCCTTCATTTGACCCACAACCCAAAAAAAAGGAATACATGACTGTTGTGCCCAAATTTCAAGATAAGTCATAGTATCAAATGCAACGTTCTAACTATGACATGAGCACCATCCAATTAGATTTTTCTAGAATGAAAAATTTTGACAAAATTAATGTATCAAAAAGGAACAATGAAGTGGTGTACACATCATTTCTAAAGCAAGAGAGAGAGAGAAAAAAGGTATGGTTGTTTTTTAATTTCCTGGTAACCTTGTTTAATATATTGTCTAAAAATAAGAGTTGTAATATAGACATATTCTAGAAATTGAGTTATAATAGAAGGAAAATATATTCAATGATGTTATTTCCATTCATATTGATCATTTTCATTTAACTTTGTGATTTACGTAACAGGTTGCAGACTCAAATAGAAAAGTTACAGGAAGACATAGCAAATGAAAAATCCAAGAGGAAAGTAGCAGAGAGCATGACCAAAGAATTAGAGAAAAGGATAAAAAAAAAGTTCTGTACATATTCAATTGAAGTGAATAAATAGACAGAGGTGAAAGTAAAATAATTGAAGAAAAATTTTGTTGCAAGTATGTGCTAACTGGTGTTGTCATTGATGTCAACATGCCTATGTTGTCATTGGTGTCAACTGTGTCTTCTGATAGTGTTGATTCTTGCTTGATTGAGTTGTCATCTTAAAGTGATTTGAATACCTTATAGAAGTGTTGATGATGTTGGTATATTGCTCTTGTTTCTGAGTTTCTGGGTACTTTTAAGAAAATTTGCTCTCCATAGGAAATAATGTGTTGCAGAGTATTCTAGCTTGCAGGATACTGTTTGACTTTCTGCTCCACATTTCTTCTATGTTGAAGACTAGAGTATGAGATTTGGATATGTTTTAGAGAACTATTTGAAGATGCTAAATCCAGAATTTGGTAGTCTAGATCACTGTGCAGTAGAAGTTATGTTCACCAGTTTCAAAGATTGTAATTGATAGTGTTTCTGGGTTGTGCAAAGTTGTCTAGCAGAAAGTATTTTTCTTTGCATTTCTCCATAGAGTGGTTTTAGATGGCGTAGTTCTGGATATATGTTTATAAGGTCCTTATCTATCTTCATTCCAAAGGATTCATGATTTGATGCTCCGAAGAGCAAGTTATTGTGTAGCAGAGTTTGGCAATGTTGTTTGTGAGTAGACAGTGAACCTTCTTCAGGTGAAAGGTGTTGCAGATGATTTTGTTGATTCTCAGGTGACTTAAGGTTGTTTGAGGACCTCTCCAAATCATGTTGAAGGATTGTTCTTGGTCCTCAAGTTATGGTTGTGTTTTTGGAAGCATGTTCCTAAAGTTCCTAGTGTTAACACCAGTTTTGGCCGACCTAGTTGTTTATACTCTTTATGGATGTGCTTCGTAGATTGTGAAAGTTTGTTGAAGCATGTGAAGATGTATTCAAGTCCAAACTAAGCTATGAAATGTTCTACCTTTATTCCTTTTCTTTGCAAGATTGTTTAGGTCTAGACCTAATTTGAATTGTGTATGTTTGCCGACCTTGGAGACTGTTCCAAAGGTTGTAGAATGTGTTTCCAACCTTGATGTATATTCCAAGGTTGATGATTGATATAAATAAGTGAAAAGGATTTGTGTGTTCGTGTGAGAATGGAAAGATGCAAAGATGAAGATGTTTGTATTGTGAGGTAGTGAAGGTGATATGTATTGTGCTTCATTCGAACTGAACTCAAACATGTGGTAGATGCTATCATATCAGTTCATGGCAGTGAGCCACCTCTTTTGGGAGTGAGATGCCTCTTTTGGTAGTGAGCCCTTTTGGGATTGATCCACTTCTCTTGGCAGTGAACCTATTTTAGTGAGCATTCTTTTAGGTAGTGAGCCCTAGGAAGTGAGCCTCTTTGTAATTTGGTATTGATACTACTATATATTGTGAGCTAAGCCTCATCGTGGTTTTTCCCTTTTAGCGTTTTCCACATAAAAATATGGTGTTCTCTTGTGGATGGAGTTGATGTGATTAAGTTTCTGTTATCTATTTTTCATGTTTAATCTTCATAACAGAATTAGGGTTTAAGTGAATTGATGTGGATGTGATTATGTTTGTGGAGTCTTAAAGTTTTTGATACAACTAGTATATGGTGGAAAGAAGTTCAGTTGGATAGAAACAGAAGAGGAAAAGAAAAGATTAAAAACTGGGATAGGATGGTGACAAAATTGAAGAATCAATTTGTACCTACTGACTATGAGTTGGAATTGTTGAAAAGATTGCAGACCCTGAGACAAAAGGAGAAATCTATGAAGGAGTATACTAACGAATTTCATAAGATGATCATAAGGACAGGACATAGTGAAGCAAGAAAGGAGAAAGTGGCTAGTTACATCAATGGACTGGGATTGAACATTCAAGAAGAATTAAGCTTGGTAAGGATGACATGTTTGGAGGAATCATATTAGTTTGCCCTGAAAGTTGAAGAGAAGTTGAATAAGAGACATGATCAGAGACAGAGAGGAAGAGAAGGTAAATTTCATAAAGGTAGAACATTTTCTAGAGGTGAGAGATCATTTGCAGAGTAGAATAGATAGGAGAACACATTCAAGGAGGATAGAGATAATAATGCATACCAGAGGGATGACAGAAATTCTTACTAGAGAGGAAACCCTAGTGCATATCGGAATGAAGGATACAGAAGAGAAGGAAGAGGAACTAATAGGATAACATTTAGAGGAACTTGTTTTAAGTGTGGAGGTGAAGGACATAGAGCATTTGAGTGTAATCAGGGGAGTACAAGCAAGAGAACAGAGAACAGTGGAAGAGCAGCCTATGTTGAAGAAGAACCTGTTGGATCACCTAGTTTAGTTGGTAAACCAGAGAAAGGACAATCACTTTTGATGAGGAAAATACTATTTCAGGTAGAGACAAATGAGGAACCACTGCAAAGGAAGAGTTTGTTCAGAACCAGATGCAAATCAGGAGGTAAATGTTGTAAAGTTGTAATTAATAGTGATAGTTCAGATAACCTAGTTTCAGAAGAGATGGTGACTAAGCTGAAGTTAGAAAGATTGAAATACCCTAATCCATATCAAATGGCATGGATTCAGGATGATCCTAAGGTATTGGTGAGTGAACAATGTTTGGTGAAATTTCATATTGGATCTTATCATGATGAAGTATTGTGTGATATTATGCCTATGGATGTTTGTCATATTTTGTTGGGTAGACCTTAGCAGTATGATAGAAAAGCTATATATGATGGGAGAAAGAATACATACACTATAACATCAAATGGGAAGAGAATTACTTTGATTCCTTTGGAAGATGATCCTAAGAGTGAAGAATGTAGAAATGCTAGAATCTGTTTGGTAGATGGAAGAAAATTTTTGGATGGTTTGAGACATGAGAATATTGTTGATAACTAAGAGGGGGGGTGAATCAGTTATCTTAATTATCTTAACTTTCTGTTCTTTTTATAACTAGTGCAGCATCAAAATGAATAAGCATCCATTATCATGAAAGCATAAATAGAGACAATTCACATAACACAATGATTTTGACGTGGAAAACCCTGTTAAGGGAAAAATCATGGGGTGACTAACCCAAGAATGTATTCTCTGTTACAAGAATAGAGATACAAAAATGGCACTTGCCAATTAGGGCACACTGCTCACAAGAGGCTCACTGCCTACAAGAGACTCGCTGTCTACAAGGTACAGTGAAAGTAACAAGATACTTGAACTGATAAGAAGCATCCATATGTGCTGAGGTTTAGTTCTAGTTAGGCTCAATACACTGATCTACTGCACTTCATTCTTCCTCTTCTTTGGTGTTGTTGTCCAGTCACATACTGGACCTGTATTACTGCTACCACACTGCTCTTCTACTTTTCTTCGCACTTATTGCACACCACACACCCCTTCATAGCGAAATCAATCTGGTATATATATCTACATTAATAATTTCAATCATCTTTCTAGTTGGCATCCAGAATACTCAACATTTTCCCAAACTCTGGTCTGTCAGCTGAATCCTTGCTTATTAAGTGATGTGTATCAAAAAGATGCTTAAAGAAGTCATAAACATGTCAGCCAGCCATGGATTATTCCTCAAGAAACTTGATCACCATCAATAACTCATCTGGAAAAAGGTCTGATGCTCTGCCAGTTAGTTCTTCCTCAGTCTACTCTGCTAAACAGGAACCCAACACTTAGGTGTTCATATCTTTTCACTCTTACATCACTGGAGGCTCAATCTCTGGAATGTATTAGTCAAGGCAATCCACTTGACTTCCCCAAGTCCACACTTTACTGAGATATTTCCTCTGAGAGATCTAGACCTGATTGTCAGACCTTGCTACATACTTTGTTCTTGCTTACCGGACCAAGATACACTTCAGTCTATCTTCCAGTATGGTCATATCATGTCCTGCGGATGTGTGGGATGGACTTTGTTGCCATCAATGACAACACTCATGAAGCCACAACGTGTCTCTTGCGAACAATCTCCCCCTTTGGCATTGATGGCAACACTTAGTGAAAAATGACTAAGTATTATAGTATACTCCCCCTTGGCTGATGCTCTTATTCTTATGTACACTTTTCTGGAGCTCCCCCTTAGCTGGATTCCTCATTTTTTACTACTCCTCACTCCCCCTTTGACATCAATGGAAAAGGGTCAGATCCGTATACCAAAATTTCCAAAAACAGTCTATACTTGGCCACACAAATATATATACATAGCATACTTACATATACTGAAGTATATCTACAAAATTTGTCTTCAATTGGACAAATTCTGTTGCCCAACTCTGCTTCATCCTATCCAAAATTGAGATGTGACCACTCAACAGGAATGCAAAAGCGCCTGTCCTCTTTAGATCTGTCAGATCACTGGTCTGGGTTGTGGTCTAAGCATCACTTAGGGCCTCATGTATGGCCTCTAACTTAGGGATAATTATCCCTCTAAGTTCACTCAACCTACTTATTCTATTTTTCTTTTCTTTTTCAAGCTTCTTAATTTCATTTAAGACTACAATAGTTTGACACTCTTGATTTATTATGGATGTGGTAAGAGGATCAAAATTCTGAGATAGTCTTGATAGTTTATCCTCTTGTTCTTTCACTTTCTTATCAATATCCATTGTTACTTTGGACCAAGATAGACAAAATTTATACATTTCTCCACCATCTTTAAGAGCATTTTCTAAGTTCTTTATCCCAATATCCATATTTCTCCTATCATTGGTTATTAGTCCTTGTACTTCAGAGAATCTCTTTCCCAAAAACTCCTTCCAGGCCTTTTCTTCTACTGACTTCTCTAAGGAATCAAAATGTGTATGAACAGAATTTACAAGAGACTTTAGATTACCGGATGTGGAGGCCGAAGGATCCTTTTGAAAGGATGGCATGATCTTCTCCAATACACCAGATGCAATTTCTATTAGCTCATAGTCCTCTATGTTAGACTTCAAAAGTTTTTCTTTTGCCTTTGCATGGGCAAAGGATGCTACCTTCATTGTCTAAACTGAGGAGAGGGAATCAAAATTGAATGGTCCTTGAAGCAATTCCGGTTCATCAATTTCCATCATTTCTTTGGTCAAGAAGTCTTTGACTACTTCTGTAGTGTCTCTTGCCGGAGATAGAGTTTTCTTCCCTTCTGCAGCCTTAGCACTGTCATTTGTGGTCTTCTCTGTTTGACCTTCTTCTCTTCCCTTCTCTTCTTTTTGACTGATCTTCTCTTCTACTCTTTCTTCTCCTTTAGATCCAGGGTCTGTTGGAGAAACCGAAGGAGAGATGTGTGCTTCTTCATGGACTTCCTCTTCTGGAGTAGAGGAATCTAAGTCCTTAGCTTTCTCTTCACTTGTCTCCTTTGCCTCTTCTGCCACTGTCTCAGTAGATTCTCCTTTGTCATTGATGACAGAGGGTTCATCACCTAAGTCCTCTATAATAGGAAGATTGAATCTTTTAAAGGCATTCCAGAGGATATCTTCTATTTCCTTTGCCACTTTGTCAGTTTCTCCAAGCATAAGTTGATTCATTCTATCTTTGCTCCAGAACTCATCCTTGCAGTCCTTGAAGATAATATTCATTTGTTTAGGGGTAATGGATGGATAGAGCTGAATAGCAATCTACTCCCAAATTTCTAGATCTTTTGCTTGGGCATTGTTCTTCCTTATTTCAAGTTCCTTTTCTAAGCTTTTGGGAATTAGAGATATAATTTCAATGAATGCTTTGTTGTAGATGTTTAGATACCTGACTGTGGCATCTTGCAATATCTTCTGATCAGTTTCATTATATTCATCATAAAATTCAACCATTGGTTGTAAGTTCCCATCCATAGTAACTGATTTGATGATATCATCAATGTGGAGAGTAGGTTTTTCAACAAATTCCTCTGCCTTCTCTTCTTTGTCTTGACCGATAGAGGGATCACCGGTTGTTTTCTTCTTCTTCTTCATTTTCTTTACTTCCTCATCTGTCTCTGTCTCTTCATCATCCTTGAGGCTTGTGTATGATCTTGTAGCCTTTGTCTTTGTTCTCTTTTCTCCTTTACCAGATGATTTTGCTACCAATTTTGATGCCTTTGAGCCCTTAGCAGTGGCAGGTGCAGAGCTCTTAGAGGATCTAGTCCGGGAGGGGGCTTCTACCGGAGCACTTTCTTTTTCTACTTCTTCCTTTTCTTTCTCTACCCTTTCCATCTTCTCTCTATTTGCATCAATTGCCTCTTTTGATATTCCATGCCTCTTGGCAAATTCTTCTACTTCCCTTCTCACTTTTCTTTTCATTTCCGGTCGTCTTAGCTCCACATGAATCTTCACACTCAACTCTTCAAAGGTTACAAACCTTTTTGCCTTAGGATCCTTGGGTTGACTAAGCATGTGTTGAACATGTAGCTCTACAATTTTCTCATCTACTTCATTCCCCATAGGCATGATCCAGACTATCCTTGGTTCTACTGCCTCCATTAGGCATTGATCAGTTTCTACCATAAAGCATACTGTATCCTTATACTTTTCAACTAGAGATTGGGGGATTCTCTCTCTTGCTTGCATCATACTCTGAAAGTTCTTGAACTAGCCCCATAGTGTTGTATTATGTGCCTTGGCATCACCTATTCCATGCAAATAATCCCTGATTTGTATGGCTACTGGTCTGTCATTTTGCCACATCCAACCACTAGATCCAAGTAGCTCATTCATGTAATACAAAAATAGATAGAGTATCAGGCAACTATATTTGAAAGAGTTCTTCTTGTCCTTCTTTATCTTCTGCAGATTCTCCAAAAGTTGGTTTAGAAGGAGCTCACAAAGATCATAGTTAGCATTCTTTCTTAACATTTCATAAGCAGTATATATAGCAGTTCTAGATACAGAATTCTCCCTGCTGGAGTGATATATCTTATAGCCAATTATCATAGATGCAAACTTAATATCCAGATCAGTGATATCTTCTATAGTCATTGGTCTCTTGTCAAATTTTGATCTGGTAGCCTCACTCACAATTTGGTTTTTGACATATTTGAGAGTAAGCAACCCACCGAATGAGTGCAATCTGGTTACCGCCCTAATGGCATCTTTAGTGATCTTAAACAGCCTTATCAACCACATGAAGTTGTCATGCATTCTGTTCAAAACATACCGAACCCATTCATCTTCTACAAAATAGGCAAAATGGATGCACTAACTGCAATGCTTATCCCGGATGGCCTTGTATTGGGGTTTGAGATCAAATGAATCATCTACTAGTTCCTTGTGGTAGATATCCATCAGCTTGGATTCCCCAAATTCTTCAATGTTTGCATGAATGTATGCCCTAATGTCTTTAACATGCAAAACCCCATGCGAAATGCTGAAAAATGTGCCTTAGGGGATCCACTTCTAGAGATTTGTAGGGATGTTTCTTAAACTTAGGGCGTGGCCTATCAGTAATCTTCACAACATTCAAAGTAGCCATCTTAAAGATTCAGAGAGAGTTTGATCAAGAATAGAAAATATCTTTTTCGCTTCTAGGGTTCATGATATAAGCCAAATCAGGTGCTAGGATGAACCAACTTTTGTGGTTGATCTTTGAGAGGTTTGAGATAATTTAGTTGCAAAGCTCCTCTCTTCTTCTCGAGTGCAAAATGTGCAAATGATGAACAAAAGAACCCTTATATTTTTGTGCAAACCCTAATTTCACATTGTAATAAATGCTTAACTTAAGTTATTCTGGTTTCTTTGTTCTCCTTGTCTTGAGAGAGATCATTCCAGATCACTGGTATGCACTATTAGCTGTCTATCTACCTTTCCCCAATCATTCCACTTATCCACAGATCAAGATACCTAAAATTTGAGTCATACCGGATCTAACTGTGAGAATTTAGTTCTTACTAGATGACTGTTAAACCGGATCAATCTAGGCAGATTAATCTCTTCTAAACTTCTTGCGGATCTTCCATATCTTTACCAAGGCTCATTTAGATGTTTCTTTGAGAACCCTTTAATCCGCAGCTTGCCATTTGCCAATTTCAAGCACCAATTGACTGGCTAGGGGAAATTGTTTTCTTTTGTGACTCCCCCTAAGCCAGAGCTCATCTATTTAGTTTTCGGAAGGAATATCAGCACCAGATTTTGGTGCGGATCCATCCTCAACATTTTCTATACTCCTCTTCACCCAAATATTTTTCATCTCCCTTTGAATTTCATCCGCATTCACTTTGCTTTTTCTTTTGTCTTGGTATTGATTATGATGCACCGGACCCTTTTTGTCCTGATTCTTACTTCTGCAGAATTTGGCAATATGACCGGATCTATTGCAATTGTAGCAAACAACATTTCTTTGCATATTTGACTGATATCCTTTTGATCTACACTGATTAGCCATATGCCCCATTCTATTGCATGCAAAGCATCTACCATTGAATGAATTGTTCATTTGCATATTTCTACACTCATGAGATTTGTGCCCATACCTTTTGCAGTTAAAACATTATCTGAAGAAGGATGAGTTAGTTTGATTCATTCTTCTTTTGCACTGATTTGTTTTATGACCAAAGTTGTTGCAGTTGTGGTAGTATCCATTGAAGGATGGATATCTCTGAGCATTTGGATGCCTTACCAGAGGTCTTCTAGGCCTGTTCCTTGGATTTTCAGATCTAGAGTTCTTCTGACCGGATCCAGAGCTTTCACCTTTCTCATACCCCAAGCCTTGCTTGTCATCTACCCTCTTTTAGCTTTGAAGAAGAACTTCAAGTTGAGTAGAACTTATCTTGAATTTCTCTTTGTATTCATTTGTTGTTTGAAGATCCCTTTTAAGAGAGTCAATCTGATTCTCAAATTGTTCTTCATTATCTCTTGCTTCTTCAAGATCAGATTCTAGATGCCTGATTATTCTATCTATTTTGTGGCAATCTTCTGACTTCTCCTTGAGAGATTGTCTTAGATCATCTTCAACTTTTCTTTTCTCTTCAATTTCTTGAGTGAATTTCATAACCCCTGATTCCATTTCATGTCTTACCATAATGACCTCTTTTGATAGTTTCTCACATAACTTGTTCTTCTTTTTCAGATCTTCATCAGTATTATTGGCTTCACTTTGACTGGCTAATTGTTGAAGAAGTTCCTTTCTCTTTTTCATAGAGATGCTCAGTTTCTCTTTTAGTTCATTTATGAAATCATCAGCCTGTTTGAGTCTTTCCTTCAAGTTATTGACCTCAGAGTAAGATTGTTCAAGATCATCTAGGGCAGACTGAAGTTGTTCCCTCATGCCATACATATCCATTGTGATTCCTAGATCTTCCTCAAGCTGTTAGGCTCTGTTTGGAGGAACTTGGCTCTGATACCAATTGTTGATAACTAAGAGGGCAAGGTGAATCAGTTATCTTAATTATCTTAACTTTCTGTTCTTTTTATAACTAGTGCAACATCAAAACAAATAAGCATCCATTATCATGAAAGCAGAAACAGAGACAATTCACATAACACAATGATTTTGATGTGGAAAACCCTATTAAGGGAAAAACCACGGGGTGACTAACCCAAGAATGTATTCCTGTTAGAAGAATAGAAATATAAAAATGGCACTTGCCAATTAGGGCTCACTGCCCGAGCACACTACTCACAAGAGGCTCACTGCCTACAAGAGACTCACTGTCTACAAGGTATAATGAAAATACAAGATACTTGAACTGATAAGAAGCATCCATATGTGCTGAGGTTCAGTTCCGGTTAGGCTCAATACACTAATCTACTACACTTCATTCTTCCTCTTCTTTGGTGCTGTTGTCCAGTCACATACCGGACCTGTATTACTGCTGTCACACTGCTCTTCTACTTTTCTTCACACTTACTGCACACCACACACCCCTTCATAGCAAAATCAATCTGGTATATATATCCACATTAATGATTTCAATCATCTTTCTAGTTGGCATTTGGAATACTCAACATTTTCCCAAACTCTGGTTTGTCAGCTGAATCCTTGCTTATTAAGTGATGCGTATCAAAAATATGCTTAAAGAAGTCATTAAACATGTCAGCCAGCCATGGATGATTCCTCAAGAAACTTGATCACCATCAATAACTCATCCGGAAAAAGGTCTGATGCTCTGCCGGTCAGTTCTTCCTCAGTCTACTCTACCAAACAGGAACCCAACACTTAGGTGTTCATATCTTTTCACTCTTACATCATCGGAGGCTCAATCTCTGGAATGTATTAGTCAAGGTACTCCACTTGACTTCCTCAAGTCTGCACTTTACTGAGATACTTCCTTTGAGAGATCCGGACCTGACTGTCGGACCTTGCTACATACTCGGTTCTTGCTTACCAAACCAAGATACACTTCAGTCTATCTTCTGGTATGGTCATATCATGATCTGCAGATGTGTGGGATAGACTTTGTTGCCATCATTGACAACACTCATGAAGCCACAACATGTCTCTTGCCAAAAAATATGTGTTATGCTTTGATTCCTAAGAAGCCTGAAACATTGAAGGAGAATGAAGAATCACAATCAGAAGAGATAAAGAAATTGCTGACAGTATGGAGACATCATATCAGAGAATGTACCTGAGGGATTGTCACCTATAAGAAGTACAGATCATCACATGGATCTCATATCGGGAGCTAGTTTGCCTAACAAAGCAACACATAGAATGATGCCAATAGAGAATAAAGAATTGAATAGACAGATACAGGAGTTGTTGAGAAAAGGTTTGATTAGAGAAAGTTTGAGTCCTTATGTATTACCTGCAGTGCTAGCACTGAAGAAAGATGGAGAATGGAGAATGTGTACTGACTCGAGCAATAAACGAGATCAATATTAAGTATAGATTTCCTTTACCTAGGATGGATGAGATCATGGACTATTTGAGTGGAGTAAAATATTTCACAAAGATAGACTTGAAGAGTGGATACCATCAAATCAGAATCAGAGAAGGAGAAGAATGGAAGACTTATTTTAAGATAAATGAAGGATTGTATGAGTGGTTAGTGATGCCTTTTGGATTGACAAATGCACCGAGCACTTTCATGAGATTGATGAATGGGGTCTTGAAGAAATTCTTGGGTAAGTTTGTGATTGTATAGTTGGATGATATTCTAATTTTCAGTAAGACAAAAGAGGAACATTTGTGGCATATTAGACAAGTTTTGTAGAGACTGGGAGAGGAGAAATTGCTGATCAACATCAAGAAGTGTAGTTTCATGAAGGAAGAACTAGTGTATTTGGGATTTGTGATTTCTATGGAAGGATTGAAGATGGACCTTGAGAAAGTGAGAGCTATTGTTGAATGGCCTACACCAGAGAGCATTGGAGAAGTCAGATCATTTCATGGATTGGCTAGTTTCTACCGAAAGTTCATCAGAAATTTTAGTTCAGTATGTAATCCTATGATAGAGACAATGAGAGGTGATAGGATAAACTTTAAGTGGACATCAGGAGCAGATAAAATTTTTGAGTTGTTGAAGCAAAAGGTGACAGAACAACCTATTTTAGCATTATTTGATTTCAATAAGGTATTTCAAGTAAATTGTGATGTAAATGGAAATGCAATAGGAGCAGTGTTAAGTTAAGAAGGTAGACCTGTAGCATATTTCAGTGAGAAGTTGAATGATGCAAGGAGAAGATATTCAATTTATGACCAAGAGTTCTAAGCCATAATTCAAGCCCTGAAGACATGGAGACATTACTTGTTTCCTAAGGAGTTTGTGTTGTATATATATCAACAAGCTTTGCAATAGTTGAATAGTCAAGGTAAGTTGAATCAGAGACACATGAGATGGGTAGAGTTCATGCAAAGTTATACTTTTGTATTGAAGCATAGGAGTGGTAAATCAAACAAAGTTGTTGATGCATTGAGTAGAAGAAGGAACTTGATGACAGAGATGAGAGTTGAAGTATTAGGATTTGATGAATTGAAGAACATGTATGAGGGAGACATTGATTTTGCATAACCTTGGAAAGCATGTAAGGAACCTGTTGTGACATATAGGAGTAAATGGTTGGACTATTTCATTCAAGAAGATATGTTGTTCAGAGGAAATCAGTTATGCATACCTAGAAGTTCAATGAGAGATAATTTGATCAAGGAGAAACATAGTGGTGGACTGGCATGACATTTTGGCATTGACAAGACAGTAGCATTGGTGAGTGAAAATTACTTTTGGCCTCAAATAGATAAGGATGTTAGGAAGTTTGTCAAGTTGTAAAAGGGAGTAGTCAGAATACTGGATTATCTAAACCTTTGACAGTACCGGAGAGACCTTGGGAAGATATACGTATGGATTTTGTAATGGGATTGCCTAAGACACAAAGAGGACATGATTCAATATTTGTAGTGGTAGACAAATTTTCAAAGATGACACATTTCTTACCTTGTAAGAAGACAACCGATGCAGTGCATGTGGCTGACCTAAATTTTTCAAGGAGATTGTGAGATTGCATGGATTACCTAAGAGCATAGTTTTAGATAGAGACACAAAGTTTGTTGCATACTTTTAGAAGACACTTTGGAAGAAATTGAAGACAGACCTGAAGTTCAGTTTAGCTTTTCATCCACAGACTGATGGATAGATAGAGGTAGTGAATAGGAGTTTGGGAAACTTGCTGAGATGTTTGGTTGGAGAGAAAGTCAGAAGTTGGGATTTGATTCTTTCACAAGCAAAGTTTGTATACAATAATTTAGTAAATAGGAGTACCAAAAGAACACCTTTTGAGATTGTTACCAGAGTAAATCCTAGAGGAGTTGTAGAATTGAGAGACATTAGCCTGGAAGAAAAGAGAAGTACAGAAGCAGAAGAATTTGCAGAACATATGGAGATAGTACATAATCATGTGAAGAAGAATTGGAGGATATGAACAAGTATAAGGAGCAAGATTATGAGAAGAGAAGACACAAGGAATTTGCAATTGGAGAAGAAGTGATGGTATACTTGAGAAAATAGAGATTTCCAGTTGGCACTTTTAACAAGTTGAAGATGAAGAAGTTTGGACCTTGTAAGATACTCAGAAAATTTGATTCAGGAAATGCATATGAAGTAGAGCTCCTAGAGACATTGGGTATTTCACCTATTTTCCACATTGTAAACCTATCTCAGTATCATGAAACAGAGTTCATTGACAGCCTTAAAGAAGACTTGAAGAAATAGTTATTGCAACAAGCACCGGAGTAGATTGAAGACACTTTGGACAGTAGAGTGGGGTGTTTCTTGTGAAGTGGAAAGGTAGACCGGAAGAAGATTCATCATGGATTTCTCAGGCTGAGGCAGACTTTCTTGGTTTTCTTCTAGCCCCAGCAAAGTGAGGGACTCACTTTTTCAATAACCCAAGATGTCTAATGTAGGAGCATCCCTAGTTCAAGAGCAATCTTGCAGCAACCAAAAACATTTGCATTTCAGTTTGTTTCTTTTCATTTTCTAGTTTAGTTCAGTCAGTAGCAGTTTCTATATTTTGGTCCACATTCTACCGCAGTTGCATTTTAGATATTGCGGAGCTGGAATTAGTACCTAGATTCATTCATGCACATCATATCTAGAATTCAGAGTATTTGGATCAATTACCGGAAAGATATTGCTAACACAAGATCAATTATTTTCTTAGAACAGAGCATCCTGACAGTCTCAGAGAATCATCTAAAGGAGAAGACTTGCAGAGCATTCCTTGACTTGTGGAGCCTAATTGCACATCATTCAATGTTATTTGGTTCATGGCTAACCTTCCCTAAGATCTGCACTTCATTCCATTCATTTACAGAGGTGCTCTATACATTTAGGTCTGACCTACCTGTGTACACACGTTACAGCTCTTCATTGGAGTTTGTAATCTTCCTTGGCTGATGCAGAGGAATCTATTGTTCTAGAGATGATATATAATGATGTAATAGATCACTAGGAAAGCAGTGATTCACATAGTGATAGTTTGATGGTTTAAATTTGTATGAAGGAGCTTCAAAGCTATATCTAGCACATATTCTGATATTATGAAATTAGCCTTTGAGCCCTAGTTGTAAGCCCGCATGATGCCAACCAAATTGTATTTGAATTCTATGCTATACTAAATGACTGAATCTGCATTTGTTTCATATCTTTGAGTTGTTTCCATTGTGTTTACTCTTGATGCACGGTCTAGATAGTTCATTCTATGAACCCTCCTACCATGACTGCACCAGTGTTGAAGCATATGAAGATGTATTTAGGTTTGAACTAAGCTATGAAATGTTCTACCTTCATTCCTTTACTTCACAATATTGTTTAGGTCCAGACCTAATTTGAATTGTGTATGTTTTCTGACCTTGGAGACTGTTCTAAAGGTCATAGAATGTGTTGCTAACCTTGATGTATATTCCAGGGTTGATGATTGATATAAATAAGTGAAAAGGATTCATGTGTTGGTGTGAGAGTGTGAAGATGTGAAGATGAAGATGTTTATATTATGAGGTACCGAAGGTGATATGTATTGGGCTTCATTAGAACTGAAATCAGGCATGTGATAGATTCTATCATATTAGTTCATTACATTGATCCACCTCTTTTGGCAATGAGCCACCTCTCTTGGCAATGAGCCTATTGTAGTGAGCATTCTTTTGGGCAGTGAGCCTCTCTGTAATTCAATATTGATACTACTATATATTCTGAGCTAGGCCTCACCATGGTTTTTCCCTTTTAGGGTTTCCATGTAAATATATGGTGTTCTCTTATGCATGGTGTTGATGTGATTAAGTTTTTGTTATCTATTTTTCATGTTTAATCTTCATAACAGAATTAGGGTTTAAGTGAATTGATGTGGATGTGATTATGTTTGTGAAGGCTTAAAGTTTTTGATACAACTGATTCACCCCCCCTCTCAGTTGTCTTGTGCATTCAACAATTGGTATTAAAGCAAGGTTTCCTTGGAAGAAAGCCTAATATCTTAAGGTAGATCTAGGATGGCACACAAGAAATACATTCCTCAATTTGACAGAATCGACCATGCCTTCTGGGAGGTACAAATGCAAAGTTATCTTATTTCTCTTGGTTACAATGTGTGGAGAATAGTTAAAGATTAATACACTATACTTGATCATGATCCAGTGACTATAAGTGTGATAAGGGATTATGAGACTAATGGCAAAGCTAGAAATGCCCTACTAAATGCTCTATCTAGTACTAAAATGGTGAAAGTATTGGATTTGGAAACTTCTCATGAGATGTGGGAAAAATTGAAGAGTATCTATGAAGGTGATGAATCTGTTAAGAAAGCCAAGATGCAAAACTTGAAGTCCATATATGGAACTATGCAAATGTCTGAAGATGAGGACATAACAAGCTATATGCAGAAGGTTGATGAAGTTGCCAATTGCATCAAAGGTCTTGGTGGAACTCTATTTGATAAATAAGTTGTGAATAAAATACTCAGAACATTTCCCAGATCCTATAGTAATAAAGTATCTATCATTGAAAAATTGCTAGATACGGGCAATCTTTCAAAAGAACAATTGCTTTGAAAACTAACTGCTTTTGAGATGAGAGAATTTGGGACTACTGAGGGTCCTGTGAAAATTGAGATTGATTTTAAAGCCAAATTAGAAAAGATTGTTACATCAGATAAGTATGCTATATGGAATTAGAGGAGGAAAACTTTGATGAGATTGAGGCAAACTTTGTAAATAGAATGAAAAAGGGAACTAGAAAGTTCAGAGGTAAGTTACATTTCAAATGTTTCAGTTGTGGTAAGATTGGCCATTATGCTTCAA
The DNA here is from genome assembly GCA_027924645.1 of Cunninghamia lanceolata. NCBI lineage: Eukaryota > Viridiplantae > Streptophyta > Pinopsida > Cupressales > Cupressaceae > Cunninghamia > Cunninghamia lanceolata. The sequence goes on along the minus strand of BSBN01001185.1, from coordinate 5,640,449 downwards.
GATGTCCTGATAGAACTTTGAAGATCAAGAACAAAGAAGACAAAGGTAGGATATTAAGGAAAAGTTGCTATGTTAAATATGATGAAGTTATAATTGGTGATGAATCTGATTTTGAAGATGGTAATGCTAGTGAATGCTTGTTTATCACTATAAAAGAAGAACCTCTTTATGCTAACCTTGCAAGCTATGTGAAGGAAGTTCGAAAGATGAGAAAGAGATGTCTTCATTTCATTCTAGAAAGGAGAAGGATGAATGGGTCATTGATAGTGGATGTCCAAATCACATGATAGGAGATAAGAGTAAGTTTGTCAAATTGGAAAAGTATGATGGAGGACTAGTTAGATTTTGTGATGATGAAGCTAGTAGGATTTGTGCAAAAGGGTCAATTAATTTTGATGGCAAGCATAATATAGATGATGTTCTTTATGTCAAATGCATAAAGAATAATCTTCTAAGTGTTGGAAATATGTGTAACAAAGGATACAATCTAATGCTTAAAGATAATGGATGTGAGATAAGGAAAAGCTCTAGAACAATAATTGTTGTTGGTAAGAAGAATCATGGTAATGTTTATGATTTCAAAGGTACTAAATATTGTTGTTTGTTGGCTTAGACAAATGAAAGCTAGTTATGGCATACAAAAATGTGTCATATTAAGTTTGATAATCTAGTGAGCATAAGCTCAGTTCAAGCTATAAGAGACCTGCCTAAGATTCTGAAGCATGCTAATGCCATTTGCAAAGAATGTCAATTTGGGAAGAAAACAAAGATAAGTTTCAAAAGAAAGGAACAAACCTCTACTGTCCTACTGGAGTTGGTGCATGCAGACCTATGTGGTCCTACAAGAATAAGAATTCTACAAGGTGATAGGTACTTCATGCCACTTATTGATGATTATTCAACAATGACTCGGGTTACTTTTCTTAGAGAAAAATTAGAAGCCCTAGACAAGTTCAATCCATTTAAAGCAATGGTTGAAAATGAAATGTATTTGAGAATCAAGTGTCTGAGATCTAATAGAGATGGTGAGTTTACCTCAAATGAATTCAATGCTTTTTGTGAAGAACATGGGATAAAGAGACAATTGTCTGCCCCATAACTCCTCAGTGAAATGGAGTAGTTCAAAGGAAGAATAGAACAGTTCAGGAAGTTGCTAGAATGATGATCAAAGAAGTTGACCTTCCAGAAGTATATTGGAAAGAAGATATTCATACTACTATCTATATTTAGAATAGAGTGCAAGTCAAGGAAAATGGAACAAAGACACCTTATGAACTGTGGTATGGAAGAACTCCTACTGTCAAGTATTTCAAAGTTTTTTGAAGCAAATGTTATATTAGAAGAGATGAAGAGTTGGGAAAGTTTAATGCTAGATGTGTTTAAGGCATATTCCTTGGGTACTCTACTAAGATCAAATCCCACTGATGCTACAACAAAAGGTTAAGGAAGATTATTGAAAGTGTAAATGTAAAGGTAGATGAAAATATTCAGATAAACTTAGAGCCTGATGGATATGAGTCAGATGAGTCTGTTGATACAAAAGTAATTGAAGAAGTCAAAGACAAGGAAGTTTAGGTTGATGAAGAAGATGCTCTGGAAAGAGTTCCTAAAACCCCTAGGTATGTACAAAAGAATCACTCAGAAGATCTAATCATTGGTGACAAAAACAAATAAGTTCTAACAAGAAGTAGAGTTGCAGAAGAATAGGTAAATCTCTATTTGATTTCAAAGGTTGAACCTAAGACTGTCTCAGAAGCATGTAAAGATGAACATTGGGTCAAGGAAATGGAAGAAGAATTGATGCAAAGTGAAAAGAAAAAGACTTGGGAACTTGTCCCTAGGCCTATAGATAAGAATGTGACTGGAACAAAGTGGGTTTTCAGGAATAAGTTGAATGAGAATGGAGAAGTTTTAAGAAACAAAGCTAGACTTGTATGCAAAGGCTACTCACAAGAGGAAGGAATAGACTATGAAGAAACTTTTTATCCAATGGCAAGACCAGAAGCTATTAGGTTGTTTCTGGCCAATGCAGTACATAAAGATTTCAAGGTTTATCAAATGGATGTAATGTCTTCTTTTCTAAATGGTGAGTTGGAAGAAGAAGTATATATAGAGCAACCAAATTGATTTTAGTTATTAGACAAACTAGACATGGTATGTAGATTGAAGAAGGCATTGTATGGACTGAAGCAAGCTCCTAGAGCTTGGTATGCAAGGTTGGATAGGTATTTGTTGTAGCAGGGATTCAGTAAAGTGTCTGCAGATAATAATTTGTCTATCAAGGTAAGCAAAGATCAAATCCTGATTATTGAGGTCTATGTAGATAATACAATCTTTGGTGAAAATGAAGGTATGTGTAAGAACATTCTAGATGAGATGCAAAAAGAATTTGAGATGTCAATGTGTGGTGAGATGAACTTCTTCCTTGGACTATAAATTAATTAGATAGATAAGGGCATTTTCATTTCACAATCAAAATCTGTCAAGGAATTGTTGAAGAAGTTTGGAATGGAAGAATCTAAACTAGTCTGTACTCCCATGAAAACTGGTTGCAAGCTGAGAAAAAATGATGAATCTCCTAATGCTGATCAAAGAAAATATAGACCAATTATTGGAGGACTGCTATACCTAATTGCTACCAGAATGGATATCATGCATGTAGTCTATCTTGTGGCAAGATTTCAAGTAGATCCTAGAGAGTCACATGTCATGGCAGTAAAGAGAATATTTAGGTATTTGAAGGGCACTCCATATCATGGTTTGTGGTATCCTAATAACAATGACTTTAACCTAAGTGCCTACACAGATGCAGATTGGGCTGAATGTGTAGATGACAGGAAAAGTACAAGTGCTGTTGTGTTCTTTCTTGGAAATAAAGTTGTGTCATGGCAAAGCAAGAAGTAGGATTTAGTATCCTTATCTACTACAGAGGTAGAGTCCATTACAGCAGCATCATGTTGCACACAAGTGCTATGGATGACACAAACTCTGAAAGATATCAAAGTTGAGTATGATGATCCAATTCCTATTTTTTGTGATAATACTAGTGCCATTAATATTTCAAAAAACCTAGTGATGCATTCAAGAAAAAAGCATATTTCTATCAAGTATCACTTTCTGAGATAAAAGATTACAGAGAAATAAGTGAAGCTTGACTATGTCCCTACAAAAGATCAAATTGTTGACATATTCACCAAGCCTCATCCTAAGGATACATTTGTGTATCTCCAGGAGAAGTTAGGGGTTATTTCCCCTCCTTTTTTGAACTAGATGCATAAGGAAGTGCATCAATCCAGTATGATTTAGGAGTCATTATTTTCTGGACTTATGATGGAGACTACCTCTCAAGGGGAACAGGTAGTGACATTGAAGAGTGTTGTAATCAGAGAGAAGTATTCAGAAAAATTAAGAACAAGTGAAAGTATGTATAGTATCTTATTTAGGGGGAGAAATATTGGGAAAGGTGAATTACCCTCTTCCATTGATGTCAAAGGGGGAGAGAGTTCATGTGAAAAATAAAGAGAGAGTAAGATGTATAAAAGAAAGGGTGAGAATGAGATTAGTACAAAATTGTGTCATGATGGTTTTTCACATCATATGTTGCCATCAATGACAAACAAGGAGATTGTTGCAAGTATGTGCTAACCAATGTTGTCATTGATGTCAACATGCTTGTGTTGTCATTGGTGTCAATTGTTTCTTCTGATATTTCTGATTGTTGCTTGATTGAGTTGTCATGTTAAATTTATTTTAATTCCTTATATAATGATGATGATGTTGGTATATTTCTCTTGTTGTTGAGTTTCCAAGTGCTTTTGAGAAAATTTGCTCTCAAGAGGAAACAGTGTGTTGCAGAGTATTCCGACTTGCAGGATACTGTCTGAGTTTTTGTTCTGCATTTCTTCTATGTTGAAGACTAGAGTATGAGATTTGGATATGTTTTAGAAAAGTGTTTGAAGTTGTTAAATCTAGAATTTGGTGGTCCAGATTACGATGCAATAGAAGTTATGTTCATCAGTTTGAAAGACTGTAATTGACAGAGTTTCTGGGTTGTGCAGAGGTGTCTGGGAGAAAGTATTTTGTTGTGCATTTTGCTGTAGAGTGGTTTCAAATGGTATGGTTCTGAACATATGTTTATAAGGTCCTTAGCTATCTTCATTCCAAAGGATTCATGATTTGATGCTCCGAAAAGCAAGTTATTGTGTAGCGGAGTTCAACAGTGTTGTTTGTGAGTAGACAGTGAACCTTCTTCAGGTGAAAGGTGTTGCGGATGATTTTGTTGATTCTCAAGGGACTTAAGGTTGTTTGTAGATGTCTGTAGATCATGTTTAAGGCGTGTGCTTGGTCTATAAGTTATGGTTCTATTCTTGGAAGCGTGTACCTAAAGATCCTAGTGTTAACACCAATTTTGGCTGACTTGTTTGTTTACAATCTTTTCAGATGTGCTTCGTGGATTGTGTAATTGTGTTGAAGTGTGTGAAGATGTATTTAGGTGTAAACTAAGTTATGAAATGTTCTACCTTCATTCCTTTACTTCGTAAGATTGTTTAAGTCTAGACCTGATTTGAATTGTGTATGTTTGCTGACCTTGGAGACTATTCTAATGGTTGTAGAATGTGTTGCTAAACTTGATGTATATTCCAAGGTTGATGATTGATATAAATAAGTGAAAAGGATTTGTGTGTTGGTGTGAGAGTGCAAAGATGTGAAGATGAAGATGTTTGTATTATGAGGCAGTGAAGGTGATATGTATTGGGATTCATTAGAACTAAACTCAGGCATGTGGTAGATGCTATCATATTAGTTCATGGTAGTGAGCCACCTCTTTTGGTAGTGAGCCACTTCTTTTGATAGTGAGCCTATTGCAATGAGCGTTATTTTGGGCAGTGAACCCTGGGTAATGAGCCCTTTGGCAGTGAGCCTCTTTGTAATTCGATATTGATACTACTATATATTGTGAGCTAATCCTCACAGTGGTTTTTCCCTTTTAGGGTTTTCCACATAAAAATTTGGTGTTCTCTTGTGCATGGTGTTGATGTGATTAACTTTTTGTTATATATTTTTCATGTTTAATCTTCATAACAAAATTAGGGTTTAAGTGAATTGACAAGTTTAAGTGAAATGATAAATAATTATGATAATGAAAAAGTCAATTTAGGAAAATTACAACAATCCCTAAATGAAGCCAATGTCCAACTGCATGAAGCAATAAAAGAAGGATAGTTGTGGGAATAAAATGTGGAGAAAGAGAGAAAAAAATCTAAAAATTTATAAATAAAACTGAGGAATGCTGAAAAGGAAATAAAATCATCCCAAAAAAGTATTTGAATATTATAGAAACACAATGGTTTATATAAAACATAAAATTTGGGAGAAAATAATGAAGAGGATTGATGATTTGTCTAAATTGTTTGAATACACTGATGATCTACTATTTTGTAGTAATTCAATGAAACAATACATTGCTGAAAATAGAGACATGGCAACTTCAAGACAGTTAGATGCAAACAAAATTTTGTAATTAATCTACAAAACTAGTGACAAAGAATCAGAATCCAAAGGAATTCATATCCATATTGATGCCACAATAAATATGTCATCTATCATTCAAAAATGTACAAATTTGAAAGATGCACAGGGACTTTTGGACCAAGCTACAATGTTGACAAAGAGGCTGCAAACAAAGGAAGAATACTTGAAAAATCTTAGTTTGTTGGTGGCTTTTGACCCATCATACTAATACATTGGAAATGTTGCTTTTCAAAAAAAAGATGGAGAATAAAATGAAGTTGGATAAGGACCAGTTTCCTCAATATCTTGATGAGGCAAACTTTTTGGATTTTATCAAACCACTAATAATCTTGAATGCAACTTTGATTGATACATTCAAGACAAGTACCAATTTCAATTATAAATTGTTAACACACTTACAACTTGGTTACCATGAGTTAAGACATATTGTACTTCCATTAGATGAAGAGTGGAGCACGCTACAAAAGCTAATAAAATGATATAGTAATATGTGTTTCCAAAAGAGCATTGTGTAGAGTTAGTTTTGAGCAATTTATTATAAATTCTAAATGTAATACTTCTATATATTCCTTCATTTGAAAATCAATATAAGAATGAAATCCATTTATGTGTTCAAATTATCTGTATTATTTAATTTCCTACTTCAAGAAAGCTCTAGTTTCTATATACACATTAAATATAATTTGCTAATGATGTATATTAATATCCTTCTATTGTTGATTATTATACATTTAGTTGAATTCTTGTAAAACTTATCAGTATCACACAATAATAATATGAAAATATTAATTTTTTAAATTAAAAATGAAAAATGTACATCATTGATAGATAAATAGAATGTCATCAAAACATTTTAGAGTTTGGAACATGAAATACAGTATAAATACCTAGTAACTGCTAAATCCCTTCATATTGCCAAATCATCTCGTCATCTTGATTCTCCTCCCTCTAACCATGATATCCACTGTCATCCTGATCATGTTCTTCATTTTCTTCTATCTTCATATCTCCACTTAAGAGTATATCATCAACACCATTACCACTACATGTGGTGCTAGTATTCATTGTGTCACTATCATGTGTGCTATTATTGTTTAAAGTGTTGCACAACCCTCTTCTTTCATATAAGGACCTCCATATTGTGAATGCCCTATCAAAAGGAAAACTCTAAAGGGTGTGTGCAAGAAGTTGTGTCCACTTATTGGCTAAAAAGTGGAAGTGTTTTCCCTGATTTTCATAATTTGTCACATTTGACCTAAAAATTTGAAGCACTTAAAGGTGAAATCTTGAAAAAAGTCACTAAATATGAAATGTAGTACTCGGAGTCTAGTTTCTAAATATGTAATTTTTTTAACACCCAGATGATACAAATTGATTTTTAATAGGCGTTTCTAAAAACCACTGTTTAAAAGTCACTTTTTTTTTACTATACCATGCACGTGTACGTCATCCATATTTTGACCTAAATAATCATATTTTTCTAAATCCTTTTGGGAAAAGATTTGTAACTCACTGAAGCACATTTTCTATATTTTTTTGTAATTTTTTTTGTTAATTTTTTATTGGCCATTTTTCATGTTTTAAAAAATTGTTGTGTACGTCACGCATAAGATGACCTAAACTTATCATTTTTTGAAAAAAAAAATTAAATTGAAAAGAATTATCTAAAGTACGTTTTCGTATAATTTTTTTTACAAATTTTTTTAACAAAAAGTTATTAAAATACTAAAAAACCCTAATAATTCAAGTTTATGGATCTATTTCATTAGAAAATAATTAAAAAATAGAAAAAATAATCCAATTGTAAAAAAAATTACATATTTGGAATCTACACTATCTCATCTATAATGGGTTTTAATTTTGTCAAAAAATTCTGCAAAAAAGGCCTTCAGACATATGCCCAAAGTCACTAGTTTGTTGTGACATTGACAGGATCTTCAACTTGCAAGTCAAACTAGGTCTAAAGCCAAGGGTCGGGTTCCCAAGCCTTTTTTCCGACCCAAAACCCATAGCAAAAAGTGGGTCAGAAATTCAAAATTTATAAAATGGGATCCCGTTCTAGAAATGGGATCCCGTTTTGAAATAGGATCCCATTCCATAAAAGGTTAATATTTTAATCTTTTATGAAATGGGATCCCGTTTCATAAAGGTTAAAATATTAACCTTTTATAAAACTCAAAATGGGATCCCATTTCTAGAAAATGGGATCCCTCTTTTGGCTCAAGATCCCGAAGCAAAACAAGATCTCGTTTCATAAAAAGCGGGATCCCATTTTGGTTAACCAGATTTTGGGTTTTTTTCTTAGTCTGAAACTTCCACCTTAAGTGGACACAACTTTTTGCATTTACCCTAAATATCATGCCTAGTTGTATACATTCTTAAGCAATTTCCTAAATTCTTGTCAAGTTTATTTCTTATTTTTGATTTCAAGAACCACAATGCACTGAAAACTCTCTCATCCTCCACCGACCCCAATATCATAGTTTGACATAAATCAACAAGTTTGAAATATTTTGATAATGAATCACAAAATATTTCACTTTGACTTAAGGTTGCCCAAAGCTTTGTTATTGTTCCATCTTGGTAGGGAGCCTCCATGAGTTTAAATTGTTTCTTCATTGATGTTGCAAATAGAGTTGATTGCTCTGTAAGTTTATCTTTATTTATAATTCCTTCTATTTGTTGTCCATCGACTTCTATACTTTTTCAAAAATGATTCATCAAGATCTTTATCTTGTTGTGAAAATCACTTGGCTAATAGTTGACCCAATATTGAGGATACACTATAGACATGGCTTCAAGCAATTCATCATGAGGGAATTGATCTCTAATCTCTAAGGAAAGAGATTTTGCAATATTCTTTAAAGTAGTACTTACATAATTTACAATCTTGTCAAAAGCTTCCCCTGTAACAATTTCTCTGATAGTGCACCTGACCTTGTTAAAATAGTGCATTGGTATCGCAAATCCCTTTAAAAAGACACATAACTCCCCACTATAATTAAACCATAAAAATTTAGCAAGATTGGTCACATTTGTTATTAAGTGCCAACTGCTAAAATTTGAACTTATGAAAGACTAGTCTGATAGATTAGATTATTGAGGGTCATGCATATTATTCTACACAGTCTAGAATATTCTAAAATATACATAGTTCTTTCTTGGGCTTTTTTCAAAAGCATGTTCATTTCATCCAGCATGGGAATAATACCAGCTAAAATGAGGAGTGTCTCTATGTCACATAACCTATGTAAGACATAAGGAGCCCTGTCAACTGTGAAGTGATCATCATACATTGCTCCAATCAATGATTGATATTCTGCTAAAACTCTTTTCGCTAGTTCATGCAAGGAGATCCATCTGGTATCAACATCCTTAAGAAGCTTATTTCCTATAGTTATTCCCTTAGCAAAATTTTGAAATTCCAAAAACCATTTGGGACTTCAGTAGAAGTATGAGTAGAGCTCGCAAACTAGATCTTCAACTTCTGACACTGTAGGAAACTTTCTCACCATTTTAAATGCTAAATTCATTCTATGGGCCATGCAGTGAATGCTAATCATGTATGGTGAAATAGAAGTTTGTAGCTTTACACACAGACCATTCCTATGACCTTACATTACTGAAGCTCCATTAGCCCCTATATACTATTATGTATGAAAAAGGTGAATGATAAAAGCTAGCATGAACACTTGATCAAACCCTCTTCCACAATAACATTCAAGGACAAGATTGAGCCAAATCACTACCAAATGGAGGAAGAATCAACTACCGATCTTGTGCTCAAACCCTATGTCAAACCCTATGCCAAAGAGTGCTATGGAAAGATCACTATCAAACCCTAGGTCAACTATTGCACCAAACCCTAGATTTATAAAGATCTGATTATAACAAGAGATGAATAGTAGATATTCAAAAATCAATTTCACAACATTGATTAGAGAGATATCAGAACCTGTGCCTTGGAAGCTAGAAAGTCAGAAGTCTAGAAAGACAAAATCTTCAGAACTAGAAACTAGAGAAATGCAACAGAGAATGTCCTGATGTCAGATTTGGTGCCTTTTTTTTAGCAAAAAGACTATTTTGTGGGCACCCAAATCTTTTGCAAAGGAATATTCTTGAAATGCTTTCAGATCTTGGAACCCTTTCTCTTACACAATCTTCCTATATCTTCACCTTTCTGGATTTCGCACCTGTAACCTACACACAAGAAGAAAAGGAGTTTGGGGGTTATTGTGTTTAGGGATTAGCCTCAATTAAATCCTAGGATAGCATTCAAGCTTCCCAACACCGTTGTTAGAGAGAGTGTGTGCCCTTGCAGGGCAAAGGCTAAACAAAATGAGGATTGAAGGATTCAAATAATAATGATATCACCTTGAAGGTGAAGCCCTTAGGCGAATGAAGGTTCTTCACCTCATAACCTGAGATGGATGATGATTCCAAATCTCCAACAACACACACAATACAAACACAAATCTGCTCTAGAAACACAATGAAATCTTTGAATGCTCTTCACTCCAAGATCATAAGTTTTCTATATCCATAGTAACTCAAAATGAATTCAAAAACTCACTTATATATATTTTTTCCCATTAACATTTGTGAATTAAATCACAAGAGTCGACAAAGAGAAACATTTTTAAAGGTCCTATGCCAACATGTATTGAAATTTGGTCCAATCAATTAGGGAGGACTTAGGTGTGAGTGCCCAAGTCCCAAGGCACATTTTTGATCTAGGGTAAGGCTAAGAATGGGCCCCTAGTTCCCAATTTGCATGGGTTTTAGGGGATTTTACATTGAGATGATAATTTTGCATGTATAATGTTATCACGAGGACATAAGAGGTAAACAATGAGGTAAAAAGGCATGTGTCCACTTTTTACTCCATAACATTTAGCCCCCACTTTAATGTGTGTATGAACTTATGGTTAATAGATGCATTAAAGTATGACTAAAGCACATCAAACACAAGAGCAAAGACACACCCTAGGTTTGGAAGACCATTTCTAGCCCCCAAGCTTAGACAAACATAATAAAACACTTGATAGTCACATAAGACACAATGAATACAGTAAAGAAGCATGCAATACACAAAGAAGACAGTAAAGCATACAATACATGGAGAAGACATGAATGTAGTTATGCAATACACAAGGCATACGCAAAGAGAAGACATGATTAAACAATTATATATATATATATATACAAAACAAACAGCATGGGGGGAGCTCATCACTATGCACCTTTATACCACAAAAGCACAAAAAACACAGGGCATGGGGGAGTTCATCTCTACGCACCTTTATACCACTTAAAACACACAAAATACACAAGGAAGACATGGGAAACACACAAAAATACATAGAATACATAAGCACCGTAGAGTATGTCATTGACACACTATAAGTCTCATACACAATAAACATGAGTGATAGGGAGGAGCTCATCGTTATGCTCCAATATCTAAGACATGCCAAACACACTTGAGAGTTGATCTATGCTACCACAACCACCAAAGAAACACTTAATGGTCAATAGCTCAAGATCCAACCATGCCTCATGCAGAGGACTTTTAAAAAGGATGTGCAACTACTCAAGGGAAGACACAATCATGCCTTCCATAGAAAAGATTTCAAAATGAAATCCCTCCCACATCTGCAAATGCCTTATAGTGAAAAGGAAGCATGTACAAAGTATACAACCCCACCTGCATCATGGAGATGCCTTATAGTGAAAAGGAGGTATACACAAATAAAACAAGGTACACAACCCCACTTGCATCATAGAGATGCCTTATAGTGAAAAGGAAGCATATGCAAACATGCTTTATCGTAATATCTAAAATATCCAAGCATAATACCATAATATATGCCCCCACCTTAAAATGGTTGATCTTGTTTGTCGGTATCAATCACATTTAAGGTAAAGTGAAAACACATGAGCAAACAAGAGCTTTTGCAAAGCCCATGCCCCAAAGTGACATGTGCTTGCAATGGCTAAATGTTCCCACAAACACATCTATATCATTTTTTAACATAATCAACAATACAGAAGCTTTGGTTAGAAAATCTATTCTAAGATAACAACCAAATCAATTCATGAAAGATATACATAAATCATATCACGTAATAGACCAAGGCTACACTTACAGGTTCGGAACCAAGTATAGCCATGAGGTTTTACTTCAAGTATCTCAAAACTGAGTGTAGCTACAAAATGAGATACAAAACCATCCAAAGTGCACAGAAGTAGATTTAAAGTATTGCAAAGGTTTGTTACAAGAGATTTGACAATAGGAATCACAACATGAGGTGATTCTACTAGTCAAGCATTAGTAATATATCAAACCCATCTTCATATCTGGACTAGGTCCTTTTTTTCTTTCTTGTTGTACGGACGCATAGTCCTTATCAGTATTTATTTGCTTTCGTCATTCATCGACTAGTAGAGCCACTAAAGAATAGAAGCACTAAAAATGAGGGGAGATAAAAGTTACTTAGGTTTACAATGTGGGAAGATGCCCCCAAGACATTCTCCACAACATTTTGCCTCCAAGGCACCACACACAACAATTACAATAGGATAGCTTAGAGAGTAGAAGAATAGAGAAAAAAATAGAAGAAGTATCACAATAGAGGTAGTCTCCTTGTATCCTTAACCTTTCAAGAGTACCAAGGGTCATCCAAGGAGACCTAAACAACATTTAACATGATATAGGGAAACACAACACAACACAACAACATAAATATATCTTTTTAAGAGAAGGCCAAACTTGTGAGCATCTTAAAGAGGTTCTCCATCAAGTGTGGTAAAATGTGTGAGGAACTCATACATATTTGATGTTGATTTCCAAAATGGTCATGCGGTGCTTGTTTCTCAAGACCTTATATATTTGAAATCTTTTGATGCTTGTAGGGAAGGCCCGAATCATTACCTTTTCCACCGATGATTCATGCCTTGTTCTTTTCCTTTATTTTTCTTTCTTATTATGCTTTGCTTGGTGAATGCACCTTTCACGATGAAATGGGATGCTTCTCATCATCACCACTTTCTCTAGTTTCAAGTGATTACATATAGGCTACTCCATTTGTGTATCTTGTACATTTTGTTATCTCCTGATCCATAAAGGGACAATGGAGGAGGAACCTCAACATAGATACCTTTTTCCTCATGAGCGAGGTAGATCTTCATTTGAACTACCTTATCTACTTCTATCATACCAACTATTTGATCATAGTCGAGATAGTTGTCTTCAATCTCTATTGTATTTTGTTCCACCATATTAATGTCACTATGTTTAGGAAAAGGATCAGTGAATATTTATAAGTTTTGATTCAGAGGGGCTACTGGCTTATGTCCATTGTCATTCACACAAGTAATCTGTATCACGTTAGAATTGATGAGGTATTGAATTTCATGTTTAAGATGCATGCATCTTTCGGTAACATGTCCTGATAAGTGGTGATAGTGATAATAAGCATTAGCATCAAATGAATGTCCTTGTATCTTACTACTATCTAATGGATGAGCAGGAGGAAGCTTCAAAAGATTATTGTTCACTTCTTGAGTCATTATCACATGGAGAGAATCTGATAATGGAGTGGATTGTCTCTATTACTATTTGAATTGAAATGGTGTCCGATTAGGCTTTGTAATAGTGGACACTTGTGATTGAAAATTGTTTGAATATTGCCCATCGATCTTAATGGAATTCTTGTTATTCTCTTAAATGAATTTTGAGATGTTCCAACTATGGATTGACCAATACGAGCCGATGAGGTATGACTCTCATACTGACTAGCCACAAGTTGGTAATCTCAGAGAGTTGTGCATAGATGTTGGAAGGAACTATACTTCATCAAAAGTATTTTATCACATATGTTTGGTTGTAGATTCATAATGAATATTTTTTTAATATCCTTGTCTGTAATTGGATATTGTATTTGTGCAAAGAGAGCTTGATATCGACTGATGAATTCCATTAATTTCTCTTTTGGACCTTGTTTACAATGGACCAAATCAATCAATGAGATAGAAGGTCCAATGTTCGCTTGGAAGTGTTACAAGAATTGATCAACTAGTTGTAAGAAGGATTGTATTAAATTAGGAAGTAGAGAGCAAAACCATTCCATAGCGGTATCTTTGAGAGATCGAGGAAAGAGTTTTGCTAACAATTCCTCACCAAAGAAGAAATCACTACACATTTTTGTGAATGCTACCACATGAGTATTAGGATCACCTTTACCATTGTACTTTTCAAAACGGGGAGTCTCAAATTTGTCAAGCATTTGAGCTCTTAGAATTGAATAAGATAAAGGATTGTGAGCATGATATGTTGGTAAAGTAGGTTGAGAGGAAGCATTAGTCAAGTTTGTCACTTTTTGTTGTAAGGATGACATACTCTGCAAAAGCTGGTGTAGAAGAACATCATTGGGTGAAGTGGTTTGTGGATTTTAGATAGGTGTTGAAGTCATGAAATTGAGAGGTGGTTGGTAATAAGTGGAGGCGATGAGTGGTTGAAAATAATTATGCATTGGTATGGAGACAAGGGGTGATGAGTTTTGATAATTAAATGCAACAACTTTGTGATTGTTCCCAGTAGATGTTCCCATGGTAGTGGTAGCATTACTACAAGCTTGTGGATTGGTAGTGAGAATTGATGATGTAAAAATAGATATTCTAGTATTCAGTATGGGTGTTGATACTTGTGAGGTTATATATGTTGGTGGTGGCACATTTTCAATGATATTTGCATGGCTAGCCGCTGGCATAATATTATGATCCACTATGTGGGCTAATCCATGGAGCATGTCAACACCTTCTTGTCCTTCTTGTCATAATCCTCTTATGCCCTCAACAATAGGTATCACTTGTTGAGTTAGATGTGCATGTTCTACAATTTGTTGGAAATCGTCTAGTTTTTTGTCAAGTTTCTTAATTTGTTCATCATGCACATGTGTAACTATATCAATCACATCCTCAACATCATGAAAATTTTGTTCTTCTATCATGTTGGTGTTTATGATATCTTGCAAAGATGTTGATTCACCCTTTGTAAAGTAGTTGTGCAGTGGGTTTTCCGATGTTTGCATATCATCACTATTGAAAGCACTAGAAGCCATTAGTCTATGAATTCTCCTTACAAAGGTGTTTGTATTAGGGAAGTAGGTTATAAAACTCATGCAAAGTTTAATAACACTCAATGCACTAACCAGTAGTATGATTAATACGATTAAGGTAGTTATGCTTGTTGAAATACACAATGTGTAATTACAAACATTGAAATTTTAAAAGCAAGGATGTCAAATGATGTGACACTACAATACAAAATCAGATTTTGAATGAATTTTTATGATAGCAATAAAATCTTAAATAAGATTTTGACTACAAACCCTACTTTTGCAAATGACTAGGTTATAGGAAAAATGCAAGTTTTCGACAAAACCCTAGCAAATGAGATCTTCAAATGCAAAATGTGATATCATGAAATGATTAATTGTTGTAATATGAATTAGATTTGATATAAAAATTAGAAAATCAAATTTTTAATGATATGTAATTAGAATAATGCAAAACTGTGCCTTTATGCAAGCCTAAAATGCTTATTTTTTCACTTTTTTCAAATTTATGCAAGATTTTTCAATGAATAATGATAAGTATGCTATGAAATAATGCAAGATCTGAATTGAACACTCAGTAAGATGCAAATTATTGATGCTATGGATTCACCAAAATTTTATGTATAAAAAAGGTGAATGATGAAAGCTAGCATGCACACTTGATCAAACCCTTTTTCATAATAACATTCAAGGACAAGATCGAGTCAACTAACTACCAAATGGAGGAGGACTCAGCTATAGATCTTGTGCTCAAGAGTGCTATGGAAAGATTAGAATTAATCAGGCCTTTTATCAAACCCTAGGTTAATCAATGCCTCAAACCCTAGATTTATAAAGATCTGATTATAATAGGAGAGGAATAGCAGATTTCCATAAACCAATTTCACAAGATTGATTAGAGAGATATCAGAACCTGTGCCCTAGAAGCTATAAATTTGAAGGAATAATTCACAGATGCCCAAGTGCAAAAAGATGAAATCTTCAGAAACTGGAAATTGGAGAAATGTCACAAAGAATGTCTTGATGCTGGATTCAGTGCCTATTTTAGTAGAAAGACTATTTTGCAGGTGCCCAAGTGTTCCGCAAAGGAATATTCTTGGAATGCTTTTGGATCTTGAAACCCTTTCCCTTAAACAATCTTCTTGTATCTGGGTAAGTACAAGAAGATGGGGGGCCAAAAAGGGGTCTTAAGTGGCCACTTTTTTTTCTGAAATCAGGAAATACTGGCCTTGGATGAGAAATTGAGCATAGTTACACTCAAAATTTAGAGATGCAACCAAAACAATGTTCATGGTGCTCCAAGTCTACTTTCTAAACTACTATTTTTTTTGAAAATGGCATAGATTAAGGGGTTCAAAAGAGGGAGCTACAGAAATTTGTGTTGTTTCTGTCAAAAAAACATAACATAGCATGTTTTGTGGCTCCCTCAAAAGGTCAACTTTTTTTTGGTATTTTTAAAATCGCTTTAGTGAGAAATTACCTAATAGCATGTAGTTTATGCTCGATTTTTCTAATAATTTTTTGATGAATATTTGATTTTTTACTAATTTTCAAAGTGGACACATCCTAAAAAAATAGAATTTTGGCCGTGTTACCCCTATAAATTTTGAAAACTAATTGAAAATCATTTTTTTATTTTTTTAATATTTGTAGAATGGAGTCTAGTTTCTAAATATGTAATTTTTTTGAAATTTCAATGAATAATTAATTTACAATGAAAAAAAGACCAAACAGTGGTTTTTGCCCAAAAACAGACACATAAATAAAAGAAATTAAAGATGAAAGGATTAACATTGTTAAAATGTGAAAAAAATCACATCGTCAAATAGCTAAGAGAAAACCTAGCATTACCCAGGTGTTTGATTTGTTTGACCTTGAAACACGTGCAAATCTGAGGGTTAGCACGAATGAAATTATGTGAAATCTTGAAGAATATGGAAAAACATGTCTATGACTATTCAAAAGGCACTCCAAGCCTTTGAGTTGGAAATCCAAAGCAAATCCCAAGCCCAAGGCTTGGGATTCCCAAAGCAAAACATAACACGCTCACGTTATGTTTTGCTTTGCATTTTTCCTTTTCTACAAAATTGTGTTGTTTGTCATGTTTGACATAAAGTGAGTGCATTATAACGCGCTCACGTTATGTTCCCCTTAAATTTTTTTATGTTCAAGGCTATTAATCATGTATGTATGTATGTATGCCTATATGTATGTATGTATGTATGTATCTATGTATGACTATATGTATGTACGTATCTATGTATGCCTATATGTATGTATGTATGTATAGTGTCGAGGGCAGAGGAGGGTAGAGATGGGAGTGAGCCAAATAGGGGAGGAGAGGGGTAGATAAGGATTGAGTGATTAAGGTTTAAGGTTGAGGGTTGACCGTTTAGGGATAGTATTTAGAGTTTAGGGATAAGGGATTAGAGTTTAGGACCTTGAGGGATTAGGGTTTAGGGTTGAGGCTTTAGGGGTAGCGTTTAGGGTTAAGGGTCGAGGGATTATGTTCAAGGTAGAGTGTTGAGGGTAGAGGGATTAGCGATAGTGTTTAGGGTTGAAAGTTTAGAGTTGAGGGATTAGGGTTTAAGGTATAGTTTAGTAGTTCTTGTGGATAGAGCTAGTAAACAATGGGAGATTATTTGCCTTTTTTATAACAATATACCTTCCCTAAGTGCAGGGTGGATAGCAAGAAACATAGATGTACCCCAATGCAAATCTTTTCTCATAATGATCATCCTTTTGATTTCAACTGTTAATTACTCACTGTGGATGTACCATACGCAAAGCTTTTCTCATAGGGTTTAAGGTATAGTGTCGAGGGTTGAGGGTTTATTGATAGTGTTTAGGGTTGAGGGTTGAGGGATTAGGTTTTAGGGTTGATGGATTAGGGTTTAACGTATAGTGTTGAGGGTTGAGGGTTTAGGGATAGGGTTTAGGGTTGACAGATTAGGGTTTAGGGTTGACAGATTAGCGTTTAATGTCGAGGTTAGTGTTAGAGTGTCGAGGGTAGAGGGATTAGGGATAGGGTTTAGGGTTGAAGGTTTAAGGATTGAGGGTTGAGGCTTTAGGGATGAGGGTTTAAGGCTTAAGATATAGTGTCAAGTGTTGAGGGTGTAGGGATAGGGTTTAAGTTTTAAGGGTTAAGGGTTGACGGATAGGGATTAGGGTTTAAGGTATAGTGTTGAGGGTTGATGGTTTAGGGATAGGGTTTAGGTTTGAGTGATTAGGGTTTAGGGTTGATGAATTAGGGTTTAATGTTGAGAGTTGAGGGTTGAGGGTTGAGGGTTGAGGGTTGAGGGTTGAGGTTGAGGGATAGGGTTAATAGTCAAGGGATTAGGGTTAAATAAGAGTGTCAAGGGTAGAGGGATTAGGGATAGGGTTTAGGGTTGAAGGTTTAATGATTTAGGGTTGAGGCTTTAGGGATGAGGGTTAAGGGATTAGGGTTTAAGATATAGTGTCAAGTGTCGAGCGTGTATGGATAGGTTTTAGGGTTCAAGTTTTAAGGGTTAAGGGTTGAGGGATCAGAGTTAAGGGTTGAGGGATTAGGGTTTGACGTTGAGGGTTGAGTACATTGAGGTTTGATGGTTAAGGGTTATGCCCGATAGGGTTGAGGGTTTAGGGATTAGGGTTAAGGGATAGGGTTGGAGGGTTTAGCGATAAGGGATTAGGGTTTAAGGTATAGTATCAAGCCCATTAAGGGTCTAGGAATAGGGATAGCATTTAGGGTTTAGGGATGAGGGATTAGAGTTGAGGGATGATGGATTAGGGTTGAGGATTGAGGGATTAGGGTTTAGGGATAATGTTTAGGGTTGAGGGATTAGGGATTAGGGTTTAAGGTATAGTGTTGAGGGTTTAGGGATAGGGTTTAGGGTTGAGGGATTAGAGTGAAGGGTTGAGGGATTAGGATTTGACGTTGAGGGTTGAGGCTTTAGGGTTTAGGGTTTAGGGATAGAGTTGAGGGTCGAGGGATCAGAGTTAAGGGTTGAGGGATTAGGGTTTGACGTTGAGGGTTGAGGGTTGAGGTTCGAGGGTCAAGGGTTTAGGAATAGGGTTGAGGGTCGAGGGATTAGGGTTAAAGAAGAGTGTGGAGGGTATAAGGATTAGGGATAGGGTTGGAGGGTTTAGAGATAAGGGATTAGGGTTTAAGGTATAGTATCGAGTCTGTTGAGGGTTTAGGAATAGGGATAGCATTTAGGGTTTAGGGATGAGGGATTAGAGTTGAGGGATGACGGATTAGGGCTGAGGGTTGAGGGATTAGGGTTTAGGGATAAGGTTTAGGGTTGAGGGTTGAGGGATTAGGGTTTAAGGTATAGTGTTGAGGGTTTAGGGATAGGTTTTTGGGTTGAGGGATTAGGATTTGACGTTGAGGGTTGAGGCTTTAGGGTTTAGGGTTTAGGGATAGGGTTGAGGGTCGAGGGATCAGAGTTAAGGGTTGAGGGTTGAGGTTTGAGGGTCAAGGGTTTAGGGATAGGGTTGAGGGTTGAGGGATTAGGGGTTAAGGTATAGTATCGAGTCTATTAAGGGTTTAGGAATAGGGATAGCATTTAGGGTTTAGGGATGAGGGATTAGAGTTGAGGGATGATGGATTAGGGTTGAGGGTTGAGGGATTAGGGTTTAAGGTATAGTGTTGAGGGTTTAGGGATAGGGTTTAGGGTTGAGGGATTAGAGTGAAGGATTAGGATTTAACGTTGAGGGTTGAGGCTTTAGGGTTTAGGGTTTAGGGATAGGGTTGAGGGTCGAGGGATCAGAGTTAAGGGTTGAGGGATTAGGGTTTGACATTGAGGGTTGAGGGTTGAGGGTCGAGGGATTAGGGTTAAAGTAGAGTGTGGAGGGTATAAGGATTAGGGATAGGGTTGGAGGGTTTAGGGATAAGGGATTAGAGTTAAGGGTTGAGGGATTAGGGTTTGACATTAAGGGTTGAGGGTTAAGGTTCAAGGGTCAAGGGTTTAGGGATAGGTTTGAGGGTCGAGGGATTAGGGTTAAAGTAGAGTGTGGAGGGTATAAGGATTAGGGATAGGGTTGGAGGGTTTAGAGATAAAGGATTAGGGTTTAAGGTATAGTATCGAGTCTGTTGAGGGTTTAGGAATAGGGATAGTATTTACGGTTTAGGGATGAGCGATTAGAGTTGAGGGATGACGGATTAGGGTTGAGGGTTGAGGGATTAGGGTTTAGGGATAAGGTTTAGGGTTGAGGGATTAGGGTTTAAGGTATAGTGTTGAGGGTTTAGGGATAGGGTTTAGGGTTGAGGGATTAGAGTGAAGGGTTGAGGGATTAGGATTTGACATTGAGGCTTTAGGGTTTAGGGTTGAGGGATTAGAGTGAAGGGTTGAGGGATTAGGATTTGACATTGAGGCTTTAGGGTTTAGGGTTTAGGGATAGGGTTGAGGGTCGAGGGATCAGAGTTAAGGGTTGAGGGATTAGGGTTTGATGTTGAGGGTTGAGGGTTGAGGTTCGAGGGTCAAGGCTTTAGGGATACGGTTGAGGGTCGAAGGATTAGGGTTAAAGTAGAGTGTGGAGGGTATAAGGATTAGGGATAGGGTTGGAGGGTTTAGGGATAAGGGATTAGGGTTTAAGGTATAGTATCGAGTCTGTTGAGGGTTTAGGAATAGGGATAGCATTTAGGGTTTAGGGATGAGGGATTAGAGTAGAGGGATGATGGATTAGGGTTGAGGGTTGAGGGATTAGGGTTTAGGGATAAGGTTTAGGGTTGAGGGTTGAGGGATTAGGGTTTAAGGTATAGTGTTGAGGGTTTAGGGATAGGGTTTAGGGTTGAGGTATTAGAGTGAAGGGTTAAGGGATTAGGATTTGACATTAAGGGTTGAGGCTTTAGGGTTTAGGGTTTAGGGATAGGGTTGAGGGTTAAGGGATCAGAGTTAAGGGTTGAGGGATTAGGGTTTGATGTTGAGGGTTGAGGGTTGAGGTTCGAGGGTCAAGGGTTTAGGGATAGGGTTGAGGGTCGAGGGATTAGGGTTAAAGTAGAGTGTGGAGGGTATAAGGATTAGGAATAAGGTTGGAGGGTTTAGGGATAAGGGATTAGGGTTTAAGGTATAGTATCGAGTCTATTGAGGGTTTAGGAATAGGGATAGCATTTAGGGTTTAGGGATGAGGGATTAGAGTTGAGGGATGACGGATTAGGGTTGAGGGTTGAGGGATTAGGGTTTAGGGATAAGGTTTAGGGTTGAGGGTTGAGGGATTAGGGTTTAAGGTATAGTGTTGAGGGTTTAGGGATAGGGTTTAGGGTTGAGGGATTAGAGTGAAGGGTTGAGGGATGAGGATTTGACGTTGAGGGTTGAGGCTTTAGGGTTTAGGGTTTAGGGATAGGGTTGAGGGTCGAGGGATCAGAGTTAAGGGTTGAGGGATTAGGGTTTGATGTTGAGGGTTAAGGGTTGAGGTTCGAGGATCAAGGGTTTAGGGATAGGGTTGAGGGTCAAGGGATTAGGGTTAAAGTAGAGTGTGGAGGGTATAAGGATTAGGGATAGGGTTGGAGGGTTTAGGGATAAGGGATTAGGGTTTAAGGTATAGTATCAAGTCTATTGAGGGTTTAGGAATAGGGATAGCATTTAGGGTTTAGGGATGAGGGATTAGAGTAGAGGGATGATGGATTAGGGTTGAGGGTTGAGGGATTAGGGTTTAGAGATAAGGTTTAGGGTTGAGGGTTGAGGGATTAGGGTTTAAGGTATAGTGTTGAGGGTTTAGGGATAGGGTTTAGGGTTGAGGTATTAGAGTGAAGGGTTGAGGGATTAGGATTTGACGTTGAGGGTTGAGGCTTTAGGGTTTAGGGTTTAGGGATAGGGTTGAGGATTGAGGGATCAGAGTTAAGGGTTGAGGGATTAGGGTTTGATGTTGAGGGTTGAGGGTTGAGGTTCGAGGGTCAAGGGTTTAGGGATAGGGTTGAGGGTCAAGGGATTAGGGTTAAAGTAGAGTGTGGAGGGTATAAGGATTAGGAATAGGGTTGGAGGGTTTAGGGATAAGGGATTAGGGTTTAAGGTATAGTATCGAGTCTGTTGAGGGTTTAGAAATAGGGATAGCATTTAGGGTTTAGGGATGAGGGATTAGAGTTGAGGGATGACGGATTAGGGTTGAGGGTTGAGGGATTAGGGTTTAGGGATAAGGTTTAGGGTTGAGGGTTGAGGGATTAGGGTTTAAGGTATAGTGTTGAGGGTTTAGGGATAGGGTTTAGGGTTGAGGGATTAGAGTGAAGGGTTGAGGGATTAGGATTTGACGTTGAGCGTTGAGGCTTTAGGGTTTAGGGTTTAGGGATAGGGTTAAGGGTCAAGGGATCAGAGTTAAGGGTTGAGGGATTAGGGTTTGATGTTGAGGGTTGAGGTTTGAGGTTCGAGGATCAAGGGTTTAGGGATAGGGTTGAGGGTCAAGGGATTAGGGTTAAAGTAGAGTGTGGAGGGTATAAGAATTAGGGATAGGGTTGGAGGGTTTAGGGATAAGGGATTAGGGTTTAAGGTATAGTATCGAGTTTGTTGAGGGTTTAGGAATAGGGATAGCATTTAGGGTTTAGGGATGAGGGATTAGAGTTGAGGGATGACAGATTAGGGTTGAGGGTTGAGGGATTAGGGTTTAGGGATAAGGTTTAGGGTTGAGGGTTGAGGGATTAGGGTTTAAGGTATAGTGTTGAGGGTTTCTATCGTCAAATGTAGATTTATGGGTTCAATTATATTGATTACCTCTCTAATTTTGGGGTGTGGATGTTTTGGAATCAATCAGGAAGTCTTCAAAAGACTTTGTGGAAGTGGATCGGCAATCGCTTGACATAACCCCTTCTATTTATGCTTGGATAAGGATTTGTCACAAACTAGAACTTCTACTTCCAAAGAAGATCTATCTTTCTTCCTTGATGGGCATTTTCTATCAAGAACTTGATTATGAGGGCTTGCCCCTTCATTGTTATGCCTATCATATGGTCGAGCATCTGGCAAGCTCTTGCAGGAAACAAGAAAAGTTCTCCCTCAAAAACCTTGTGGTCATTCAAGTCTGAAGGGGAAGGTTTGGAAAGAGAAATGCATAAGATGTGATCAATCTATAGCAAGACAGTGAGCTCGTTATAACGCGCTCACGTTTTGTCTTGCTATAGAAATGGTAAAAAAGTGTTGACCCCTGTGATCCAGGCCCACATGCTTTGTTATCATATTGATTATGTGCGTGCTCCAACAAAAAAGAAGTGCTTTCATGTTGTTGGGAAGTTCACATGCACATTTGACACATTGTACCACCTTTGCATGATCTTTCCACCACCTTTTCTACTTTGTCAACTTGAGGAGGAAATAACATAGTTTTCACACCAAGTTTGATATATATCTATTCAAGTTTCAATTTTTGTAGTGTTGCAATGTTAATTATGATTCAATTTTAGGAATTTAACATTATAGATTGTTTAATAGTATTGTTGTTAGTAATTATATTTGAGTGTTATTCAATTTAACATTGAAAAGGAAGCAAGTGGTGAAAAACTCAAATTGTTGAGGAGTTTGATGCAAGAAGAAAAAAACACTACATAATTGGCTACTCTCTCCATTCGAATCTTCATTTTTTAGGTATGTCAAGTCTTTACATGCATGTTCTTTACATTTTCCTTAATTCGGATTGAATTACTTTATCATGATTTATCATACATGTTTAAAATAGACACATTCCCAATCAAGAAAGCAGCCTACAATCTCACATGATGCCATGTATATTTTCTACACTTGGGCTCTTTAATAATTATGTGTAATAAACAGACCTTAACATACCATGATGTCAAACTATACAAGAATAAATCCTTACAACATAATAAAAATACAATCCCATTATTATCTTGTATTCATTTCTTAGGAAGTAATATTGGTCTCTTTATCATGCTATAGACAAATTCTCCATCATGCTGAGGAAACGATCAAGAATTAAACCAACATAGGAAGAGATAGAAGCTAAGAATACAAAGAAAGCAGTGGCTATGAGGGAACTTCGTGAGAAGAGAAAGTTGGACACAATAAATGAAGACATACCAATTGAAGAGGAACCACAACCATCACAAAGAGATATGGTATTGGCGGCACAAAGAGAACGAATGCAAAAACTTTGTGCTACGAGAGATTTGAATACCATAGTTGGAGACACGTACTCTACCACAAGTCAACATGTAGGGACACCATTTACCACATGTCAAGTTGAGAGTACATAATCACTCACATGTGATGAAGGAGATACGCCATCATTCCCACCTTAATCTCAAGGTATGTCATCTATTCCATCTTCGATTGAAGGTATGCCATCTAACCCATCTCATTTAAATACTGATGAAATTCCTAATGTTGAGATGAATTTACCTAACTTAACACCACCTAGAATTTTGCATAGAAAGCCAAAGTATTTGATTGAAATTGATAAGAATATTTTGCAGCCAATGGAAGGTAAGATTCCAAAACGCACTTGTAGAAGATATGCTCATAAGATTTGGAGATTGTTCTTTGAAAAGTTAAATGAGACTGCAAGATGTCAACTATTCATTGAAATGATGCGAAGTATAAAGTATAGGTCCATCATGAAGATTCTTGGGTTGAGAACATCAGAGGCTTCAAGTGAAAAATCTATTGTCAAGAATCTAATGAGTGCGTATGAGAGTGTGGGTAACACCTCACGCACAAAAGATAGTAATGCAACATGGTGTGTGATTACATCGACTATAGTAAGTAGTCAAATGAGGAAAGGTCATCTCATTAGAAAGACGAGTCAAGAATTGAGAATTAATAGGAAAACTTTATCAAGAGCCATTGGAAGATGCCAAAGAATTGAGGACACTAATGCCAATGAATTATGGGCGTTCTCAGGGAGACTACCATGAAAAGATAAACCAATTGTTGAAGCATTGAGATTACTAATTGAAGACTTTTGGAAGAATTACACAAGGGTATCTCTGAATCAAAGGGATGTGGTAAGAAGGAGAATTGGTAGTCAGAACCGTGAGCCACATCCAAAGCATTTTTTGGATGAGACTTAAACACAGTTTTATGGTAAATTTCTAGAGAAGTATCCTCAAATTAAAATTTGTCAAAGATATTTTGAAATGCTAAAACCTTTCTATGTCAAGATAAATCACACATGTGCTACTTGTTGTTGTAGATTACATATTGAATTTTCTAACCATTTTGATGCTTATAGGTCTATATGTTTAGATATGCATACTAACAATGATTTGCAGGGTTGTGCCATATGTGCCCCACCAACATCTTCAAGAGACTTCATATCAAGAATTTTATGTGAAAGAGAGGAAGGTCAAATATTCTACAAGAAATTATGCTTGGGTGGCACATGTCATCGTTGCGGTGGCTTGCAACATTTGCTAATATGTGAACATATGGAAAGAACACATGCGGTTGGAAATGAACTAGTAGAGTTTGGCAAGTATAAAATAGTGGCATACAATACAAAAGATGGTAAAGAAGAAAAGAGGTGTGAATTGGTTATTGAAAAGATTTCAGTGTATCAGTTTATGCCTATATTTCGTGACAGCATAGTGTATGAGTAAGCAAGACACGCCCATAGAGCTCGATGGTTGGACTTGCAATTCAAGTTATGCAAGGACACATTTCTGGTTGGTAACATTGTTTCAGTTGTTGACTTTGTAGAGAACTACAGTCTACAGCCACAGCATGAGGTGCAATCACAATATTAGAACTCCACATAGGTTTCTATATTTGTGCACATCGCATTCATTCATGCAAATGATAGTACAGAGGATGATAGAAAGATCATAAGGGAGTATAATTTCTATATTAGTGATGATCGCACACATTCTACGGAGTTCATGCAAGGTTGCTTTCAGGTGTTCTATAATGATTTGGCTAGAAGGGGCATATCGTTTAGTCAGCATATCATATGGTTGGATAACTATGTGTCACAATTCAAGAACTCACAAAATTTGTATTGGCTGAGTAGGAGGCATAATTTTATAGGTATTCAGCATATGTGGAACTTTTGTGAGGCCAAGCATGGAAAGGGGGAGCATGATGGTGCAGGAGCATGTATCAAAAGAGCCATAGCACAAGAAGAGTTAAAGTATAAAGACAATGCAAAGTTGACAGATGCAAAATCAATTGTCAAGTGGTGTAATGCTTCCATGGGTCTAAGTAATGAAGGTAAGTCTTCAGTTCATAGATTTTTTTAGTTGATAGATGATACTAACATTGCACCATATGAGGACTATTGTATATTGACAGGATCAAATGAGATGCACTCTTTCAGAAGCTCAATTGCAGGTTCATGGAGTATCCATACATGAATGTCATGCTTTTGTTCTTCCTGTACAATTCAAGTCTGGGATGAGTGCGAGTCAAAGGAGTGGGTTGATGAATGGCAGTTAAGTTATCTTAGCCCACTTGACATGTATCGACCCCCAACGGCACTGGAACTAACACAGATGGAATCATCAGTTGACTTTGACCACATATCAGATTTAGTTCAACCAGGTAATATAGGGCACGTATATGCATCTAATTTCATCTAGTTCAACCAGGTAATGTCATCTTACTTTGTAGTGTTTTTGTAATGTTGACTAATTTCATCTAATTTGCTACACATATCAATGTAGGGCACGTATATGCAGTTATTGTAGATGAAGATAATGAAGAGGGAACAAATTATTACTTATGTTGTGTTGAGGCCAAACAGAAATTGGAGGCCCCTGTTACAGATGGAGAAAACATTGAATACCCTACAGGCTCAGTGGTTATTACTGGAACATGGCTTAGAAGGTACCCACATAAGAGTGTTAATATTTGGTTGTTTCAGGACTTTGACACGCATCGAAAGATTCTTCATTACTTGAACCTTGTCATGGCATCCAATGTTTATTTGATAAAGTATCAAGGTAGACCTTTGAACAAAATCTTGTGGAAGGTGCGTGAGTCTGACCATGAAGCAATACTTGACACAATAAAGAGTAGAGCAGACCCGGATGGTTCATTGGATTAATTTATAAGTATTCACATTAATTTTGTAAAGTCATGTTATATTGAGTTGTAAGTATGCACACTAATTTGTAAGGTTTGTTTTTTTTAATTTCCTCCTACATTTTTACACATATACATATTTTTACATCATCATGTTATGCATTTTTGGTGTCCTGCTCCTGATGCGACCAAACTCATAACTCACCCTACTTCCTCTAGACACCATTTGATGATCTCTCCAACACTCTGGATCTAGGGTGCCCAATCATGGTGATGACCTATATACCATTCTCCCAAGGCGCTCATAATGAATGAAAAGAAGACCAAGGGTGCCCAAGCTTAATAGACTTATTTCTTTCAATTTTGATGATCCAAACTCTTGCAAAATAACATCCACTTTCATGCCTTTAGATCTTCCTTCACATACAGGGCACCAAATCAAGTTGAAAAATCTACAAAAGGGCACCAAAATGGATGAAAGGAGACATGAAATGCGCCTTAGGACTCCATGCTAAGGTTTGAGCCATTAAAGTCTTTTGATATTAGGCGCTCATGATGATGAAACTTAGAGTTTTTTTTTTCCTTTCCTAGGCGCTCATCTAAGATGTTTGAATGCTAAGGAGTGCCTAGACCTCTATAATGTACATTGGGCACCAAAATCAAGGTGATTTTAAGTCACTTTGAGTCATTTGGGGTCAGTTTGAGTCTTTGAGTCATGTTGCAAAAAAGTGTCAATGTTATCAAGTTACACAAAGCAACTTTTGCATTTTTGGTGTCCTGCTCCTGATGCGACCAAAATGATAGTTCCAACGCATCCGAATGGGTACCTTTAGGCTAGGCATGGTTCTATTTTTCACCCAAACATGTCGAAACAGTCTGAGCTACATTGTGCTGATGATATCCCTGAAGAGTCTAAAGTGCAAAAAGCCAGCAATCTTTGATGAGATGTTACTTGAAATCCGTGTCACTTAGAAATATTTCATCTGAGGCAATGCAATCACATAGAGTGCCTCTACAATAACCTCTCTCAATTTTTTATATCTTTGAGGCATTTGCCTGTGGTGAAAGGTTTTCTGCTACCCCAAAAATCGTCAGGAGGCAGTGTAAAGTAGCAAAGGGGTGTAACTTTCATCCTGCTCTTGATGCGACCAAATTGACTGTTCCAATGTGTCTGGATGGGTACATTTATGCTAGGCATGGTCTTGTTTTTCACCCAAACATGTCGAAACAGTCTGAGCTACATTGTACTGACAATATCCCTGAAGAGTCCAAAGTGCAAAAAGGCAGCAATCTTTGACAAGATGTTACTCAAAAACTGTGTCACTTAGAAACATTTCGTCTAAGGAAACGTGATCATGTAGAGTGCCTCTACAATAACCTCTCTCAGATTTTTATATCTCTGAGGCATTTGCCCGTGGTCAAAGGTTTTTTGTTGCCCCAAAAATCATCAGAAGGAGGCAGTGTAAAGTTGCAAAGGGGTGTAACTTTCGTCCTGCTCCTGATGTGACCAAAACGATTGTTCCAATGCATCCAAATGGGTACATTTATGCCAGGCATGGTCTTTTTTTTCACCCAAACATGTCGAAACAGTCCAAGCTACATTGTACTGATGATATCCCTGAAGAGTCCAAAGTACAAAAAGGCAGCAATCTTTGACGAGATGTTACTCAAAAACTATGTCACTTAGAAACATTCCTTCTAAGGTAACGCGATCACGTAGAGTGCCTCTACAATAACCTTTCTCGGTTTTTTATCTCTTAGGCATTTGCCCGTGGTCAAAGGTTTTCTGCTGCCCCAAAAATTGTCAGAAGGAGGTAGTCTAAAGTTGCAAAGGGATGTAACTTTCGTCCTACTCCTAATGCAACCAAAATAACTGTTTCAACATGTCCGGATGGGTACATTTACGCTAGGCATAGTCCTATTTTTTACCCAAACATGTCGAAACAGTCCGAGCTACATTGTACCAACGATATCCCTGAAGAGTCCAAAGTGCAAAAAGGTAGTAATCTTTGATGAGATGTTACTCGAAAACTGTGTCACTTAGAAACATTCTGTATGAGGCAACGCGATCATGTAGAGTGCCTCTACAATAACTTTTCTTGGTTTTTTATATCTCTGAGACATTTGCCTATGGTGAAATATTTTTTGCTGGCCCAAAAATCATCAGAAGGAGGCAGTGTAAAGTTGCAAAGGGGTGTAACTTTCGTCCTACTCCTGATGCAACCAAAATGACTATTCCAACGTGTCCGGATGGGTACATTTATGCTAGGCATAGTCCTATTTTTCACCCAAACATGTCGAAACAGTTCGAGCTACATTGTACTGACGATATCCCTGAAGAGTCTAAAGTGCAAAAAGGTAGCAATCTTTGACGAGATGTTACTCGAAAACCATGTCACTTAGAAACATTCTGTCTAAGGCAACACAATCACATAGAGTGCCTCTATAATAACCTCTCTTGATTTTTTATATCTCTGAGGTGTTTGCCCATGGTGAAAGGTTTTTTGTTGCCCCAAAAATCATCAGGAGGCAGTGTAAAGTTGCAAAGCATTGCTAAGAAATCCTCAATACTCAAACACTCCAATGAACTGAAGCAACTTCTTCTTAGGTGCAAATGTAAGGGTACACAAGGGGAAAATGGCGCCTAGATGACTTAGAGCATTTCTATGACTTCATTCACATGTTTAAATGTTTGAGAAACTCTCCTTTACTAAGCACTTGTCCTCATGTCAATGTTAAGCTTTATACCTCCTAGGCGCTCAATTAGGTGATGTCATTAGATACAACTTACCCTTAGGCGCCAATGTAGCTTCTTCAATCCATCACACTTCTAGGCACTCAAATTTGAGCTCTTGGACTTGTATCTTATTCCTAGGCACAATTGGATGATCTTCCTAGATCTAGGCGCTCATGATGGTGGGAAATTACATGAAGGGGCACCTAAGTCCAATTTGACTTTGTATTTGATATTTTATGACTCCAATTGAATAGGAATGGCTCAATTTCTAAAGTGCTGACTCAATAATGTAAGTTTAAGGTCTTTTCCTCCTAGGCACCAATTAATGAGTTCACTAGATGCAATTTCTATTGGACTTGAAGATTGTGAAAGAACTTGAAGCTTGGATGGATGTCTTCGAATGTTCAATGAAGAAGTGTTCCAACTTGAAAGGTCCTTTGAAGTGTAGATATTGATGATAACACTTTCCCTTATATGTGAAGTAGATGACTTCTCAAGGAGGCTTGAATGTATTAGAGGGACTTGAAATTGAATGGATGTCTTTGGAATGCTTGATGATGATGAGAAGTTCCTTTGGAGCGGCTACATGCTGATCTTGAAGCGATGATTGATGAAGAATCTAGTTGATACTTGAAGATGAATGGAACTTGAAGTGATAGATGGAAGTCTTCAAACATGATGCAACTGGTGATGTCATTGATGAAGAAGACTTGAAATATATCTTGTTGTGACCTCTTGGAGCAGCTACCTCTTGAAGTGGTGTTTCCTTGGCAGTGATTACTTCCATCTTAACTCTCTTGCATAAATGAATGTGAAAGGCTCCTTTGGAGCAGCTACATGATGACTCTAGGCAACTCCAAGCTCTTGCTCCTACCTTTTACTTCAATCTTCCTACAATACAAACCAAGAAACACATCAATCCTCATGATAAACATTTTATAACACAAAGGAATCCTCTTTAAACATGGAATAATCTTACTACAAATCTAGGCGAATATATAGGTAAAAAGAAGAGCAAAGGGTGCCTAACACAAGTTGGTCCATATTTATCACTTTAAATGATTTCAAACAATTGTAATGGCTTAAAGAGGTCAATCTCCCTTAAGAGATTCATTCAAAAGGTGTCTTTCAATGTAATTTCTCCCTTAGGTGCCAGAATGGGTTTGTACTGATGGAGAGTGCACCTAGATTTAAATGTCTTTATACTTGCAATTTTGCAATTCTAAATGATGAGACATGTCTTAAATGAATTCTATCTTTCAAGCGCTCACTCCAAAAGGTCATCTCATGCAATTTCACCCAAGGCGCTCATTGAGGTGTCCTCAGAGGCTAAAGTGAGCCTAACTCAATTGCCTTTATCTTTATCATTTTTGTGCTTTCAACAATTGAAAATGACCTAGAGTAATCCTTTCTCTCAAGGCACTCACCTATTGATATGAAATCAAGTTATTTCCCTTAGTCACAATTTTGTTGGGAATTAAGGTGTCTCAACCTTTGCAAATTCCTAAAGTTGTATTTATTTATCCCATGTTGAGTTGGCATAGTCAACACCTTGTGTATATGCAGCAGGGTAAATTTTGGTAACTTTGGTAGCCGTAGTTTCCCCCTTGAATAATTAACAGGGGTTTGGGGGCAGTGCCCTTGGCGCACTCCCTGTCATAGTACAGGGCAGGGTCAAGGGGCAGCGCCCTCATGGGGACTCGGGAGCAACGTCCCCAAAACGTCAAACATTTTTTAATTAATGATAAGTGTCGGTGAGTATCTTTGCACGAGAGAAAGGCATCTTTGGGCGGTCAAGGGAGGTTATGACATGTAAGAGGAATATGATAGTTTTAGTCATTGTATGATAGATTCTATGATAGTTGTAAGGTGCATAACAGCATCTGTCGTAACCTATCTTGGGACCAGGCGCCCACTTTGGGATGGGATGTTGGACAAGTGTCCTTAGGTGTGGGTTTTGGGGCATGAGTCCAAGATGGACATGCCCATCTCTAGAAGGTTCCATATTTGCCTTGTAAACTCTATATAAATAGGTGCTTGGACGGGAGATAGACAACTTTGGTACAAGTACTGTTATGCTGCCAGAATATCTCCAGATTCGACATTCGAAGACTCCTGAAAGAGCATTGGCTCTGAAACTATATTGTAATCTATTATTGTTTACTGTAATACATTTGAGCTGTGTTTTGGAGTGTGGGGTTTTTCACCCGTAAGGGTTTTCCCAACATATATCTTGTCTCTCTCTCTCTTTTGTCTTTTTTCTGGTTCTTGTGTTTTGCTGCAATATCTCATGTTAATGGTTTAACATTGCTGTAATAGTTAGGATAAAGTTGAATTTGCATAGTCCTCTTCTCATTAGATTAGTGTAGGAAGCATTTTTCGCACACCTAGCTTCCTTTCAAATTTTAGGCTTGTATGGGTGAAAAGTGTGCCTTACATCCTTAGGTGGTTCTTTCTAATTCTCAATGATTTCAATCAAATGCCAAGTGTCTAAGGAAGCTTTTGTCTTGAGATGATTAAATTTTGAGGTTCAAATCCCTTCCTCAATCAAGGCACAATCTGAGGGTTGTATAGATGAAAGTTGACTTCAACTTGGGTGCTCATTTGAGTTGGGAGGAGCTAGAATTTGCGCCTAGATTGGAGATAGATATTTTGGCTTATTTGATGATGGTCTCAAGTCTCTCTACCAAGGTGCATTTTGATGATGTTCTTATTTAAACTCTTATGAAGACTATCTCATCCCTAAGTGCTCATCCTCATGATTTTCATGCACTTAGACTTCAAGGCATCAAAACTAGTAGGAAAATTTACAATGAGCGCCTTTGCTTTGGAAGAATTTCTTATTGATCATTAGGCACACTTTGGAGTTGATATGTACTTCCTTTACTTCCATGTACTCAATTCATCATAATTGTTGTCAAAGACTTCTCCAAGTTGATTGATAACATGCTTCTCGATGTTAAGATCCTTCATTCACTCCTTAGATCTAGGCGCTCATGATGGTGGGAAATTACATGAAGGGCACCTAAGGTTCAAGATAGGTTCTTTCCACTCATCTTAACTTTCAATCATTGTAGTTAATCTCAAAAGACATCATCCAAAATGAGAAACCTCCAAGACTTGTCATTGTAAGTTGATTTCCTCCAAGGTGCCAATACAAGGTTCTTTTGAAGGCAAAGGGCGCCTAAGCTTATGGGGCTCAATTTGATGTATTTATTGAAAGCTCAAGATGAATTGATGCTTATTGAAAATGCCACTTAGTCCTTCATTTGCATTATAGGTGCCATTTCCTATTGACTTATATACTCCTCCTCATGCTAAGGCACCATAATGAAGTGGTTTAGACAATAGGTGCGCTTCACTTACTAGAGACTTGTTTTCCTTCCACCTTAGGTGCACTTTTATGGTGGAACAGGTGTCAATGGGCACCTTGTCTTAAATGAATGCTCTCTCCAAGTTGGACGCCCTTTTGAGGCTTTATGAGTTGCAAATTGTGCCTTAACCCATCATGCTTGTTGCTCAATGTTTGAATGTTTAAGAAAGTCTCCTTTAGGCACTCATCATAATGACTTTTTCTCAAGGCACAATCATTCTAATGACTTGGATATTCATCCTAGTGTTTCAAGATATCAGGCTACGAGACTTAGTCATTTTTAAGATCTCAAACATAAAGAATAACATGATGATTCATTTTTTTGTATTGCATATAGTTGACATTGTATGCTACTCATAAAGAATATTAATATTTTTTGTTCAACATGATGATTCATTTTTTTTTTAAATACAACTTTTATCTTTTAGTTCCAAAATGAGGTTTAGGTGATACTTGAATAACAATAGCTAGCTTATTGGATCAACAAACATCCTATGTAATACAATTGGACTTTAAATATTTGAAGTATCCATCTACAAATATCCATTCAAATGTGGATTTATAATGCAAGTATGGACGCCATCAATAAAAAAGATTTGTATTAACTAAATATCCATATAGGCATACATCAATATATGTTGATATAAGTATAACATATATACAAAATAGCCATATAGGCTTACAAGAATGCCATATAGGCATACAATGTCAACTATATACAATACAAAATATATGTCCACAAATGCCATATAGGCATACAACAAAGGAATACAATAAAAAGTCATTCCCCTCTGGCTGGTGAAGAGAATAGATCACAAGCAACCTTTGATCTTCTAGGGGATGGACACGTGCATGTGGGTGGTCTACTATGAACTCGAGGGCTGCTCCTTCTATTTAGTTCTTCCTGCATCTTTAGCTGTTACAATAAAAAGTATAGACATTAATATATAGAAATTACATGTTATAAAAAATGAAACATTTAACAAAATAGTCACTTACCGCTAACATATAATCTGTCTCCTCACTTGCCTTAGTAGCAGGAATAGGCCGTGGTGATGTCATGTCCTATAGAAACCATCCAGATAGAAATTAAACTTCAAATCAATAATCTTTTGATTTTTCAAAAATAGACAACTATAACAATGAATGTAAATTGAAATTTATTAATCTGCCTCATACCCCTGTCAGTGCCATGGAGCTATGAATCGCAGAGGCCACACCATGCTTCATTGCCTTATGAACATGGGGAGGTGTCTCCGCAGCTTGCATCATCTGGAAATAAAACAACATTATTCAATTACAAAAACTATAATAGTGATGCAAATCATGGCTCCTAACATACACACACTTTCATCTAAACAAGGAAGTACACACAATAAAGCACACAAATCACATACAAAAATCTAGTAAGTACAATTCATTCATTAAACTATTTATTTTATTACCTCTGTAAAGCTTTGAAGTCCACCACTGCTGGCAGGTGTTGCCGTGAAATCTGCAATATTAACCTATTCAACATCCAAAATGAAATATTAGAATACCATTCATATAACGATGCTATTCACATGTAATATTTATAATTGTTTACTAGTTACATACCCCGACAGTAGATGATCTAGTGTAAAATGCAGGTGGAGAACCACTGAAAACTGCATTGACGCTATGACCCTGAAATTTCATTAAAATCATCAATTTAAATTAGTTAATCTTGCATTTCAAAAATAAAATTTAATAAATTAAATTCAATAAACTTGCTAATATTTACCTGAGTATCAAGGATGAAAGTCTCACTCAGGAGGGTATCTGTCATCACCATCTGTTCAGCTGCAGATGTAGCCTATGCACCTGCATCCTA
This sequence comes from Cunninghamia lanceolata, assembly GCA_027924645.1. Taxonomy (NCBI): domain Eukaryota; kingdom Viridiplantae; phylum Streptophyta; class Pinopsida; order Cupressales; family Cupressaceae; genus Cunninghamia; species Cunninghamia lanceolata. The sequence continues at coordinate 5,605,888 of BSBN01001185.1, read as the reverse complement.
ACTATCCATGGGGTCATAACCACAGGCTGACCCACAAGCCTGACAAGCATGGGGTGGGACCCTACTCCTCGCACTATCTCCCAACCCACTCTATGCTGCATGATCGGCATGCTTTATGATGGTCTGGGTCAAGGCACTAATGGACTAAAGTGTATCGACCTCAACACTCTCCTTCACAATGGAAGGGATAGAAACATGCTCATGGGCTGATTTGTTGATTACTCATCTCACTACCTGCTGTGGGTTAAGACATGCCCCTGGTCTATCTTGTGCTGACCCCCCACCTCTACCCTGGAAGTCCCGCATATCAAAATAGTTTGGCACTTTATTAAGGACAAATTCATAGTAGAGTTTCCTCAAAAAGTATTGCAGGACCTCATTATTATTGCATGGAGGATGGTCAAAAACCATCCACCACCTCTGCCCAAAATTGTCCTTTATTGCTTGGTTGTTGCACCAATGGATAGGGAACCTCTTGCATGTAATGGGTGGAGGTTGATTTGTTTGTGGGTTTGTGAAAATTGAACACAAGTCTAATTTTATGATTTGTAATTTTTTCACATCTTGGTATGACAGCTTGTTTGCATAATAATCTCTAAACTCTCTCCTCTTATCTGTCGAACTAGTTATTTTCTTGCTAATTGAATCTACATTTGATAACATAGATTCAAGAGATTCAACAAGCGTGGACCTATGCAAGGTTGAAGTGGAAGGATCTTTCAACCTTGCAATTATATCTTCAATTTCTTTTTTGTTGTTTTTAATTTGCCCGATTATATTTCCTTGTGTTCTAGGGGCATGTCGAGAAATGGATGGAGGAGGTTGTTGTTCTGTAGGTATTTCCTCCTCAGGATTTTGTGGATTTTGAGGAGGAGGAGGAGGTGCATTAATATTTCCTAACAATTAACAAAATATACATCAAAAATCAACTCAAACCTACCTATTTAGAAACAAATTCAAACAAAAAAACAAATATAACTCACTTCTTTGGCGGGCTCGACATCGTGGCGGCATTTTGGCGACGAATCGATAAGGTTTTTGTGTTGAATTGAGTTTTGCAAAATGCGAGAGCGCTTTCTAGGGTTTGCAAACCGTGGACATAGAGGAGAAGAAGGAAATGAAATGAGATAGAAACCTTTTTTTTATAGCAAGTCAAAATGCGCTCGCGTTTTGTATTATTTTTTTAAAATAATTTGGCACTTTTTGGCCCCCCATCTTTTTGCACTTACCCATCTTCAACTTTTCAGATTTCGCACTTGTAACCTACACACAAGAAGAAAAGGGCTTTAGGGATTATGGTGCTTAGGGATTTGCCTTAGTCAAATCCTGAGATAACATTCAGGGTTCCCAAAACCATTGTTAGAGAGAGTGCATGCCCTTGTAGGGTAGAGGCTAAACAAAATGATGACTGAATGTTTCAAATAACAATGATATCACCTCAAAGGTGAAGCCCTTAGGAGAATTAAGATCCTTCAACTCATAAGGAGATGGATGATGATTCCAAATCTGCAACAATAGACACACAATAAACACAAATCTACTCTAGAAATATAATGAATGCCTTGAATGTTGTTTGCTCCAAGATGATAAGTTCTCTATATCCATCTTAAATCAAAATGAGTTCAAAAACTCACTTATATATGCTTTCCCATTAACATTCGTGAATTAAATCAAAAGAGCCGACAAAGAGAAACCTTTTTAAAGGTCCTATGCTAACATGTATTGAAATTTGTCCAAACCAATCAAGGAGGACTTGGGCACAGATGCCCAAGTCTGAAGGCACCTTTTTGGTCTGGGGTAAGGCTATGAATGGGCCCCTAGTTCCCAATTTGCATGGGTTTTGGGGGATTTTACATCAGGATGAATATATTCCATGTATAATGTTATCACAGGGACCTAGGAGCAAAACTAGGAGGTAAAAAGACATGTGTCCATGTTTTACTCCATAACACACACACACACCAACTTTTCAGCAATTGTGCAGTCATCCATACCTCCAATTTCATTCAAAGATTTCTCAACTAGCTCAAATAGATTTTGTGATGTTGCATTATCCTTCATTTTATAAATAGAGAGATGAGGTTGGTGGACATGATTCACCACAGTATACACATGCATACGTACCCAAGAAGTATTATCTATTGTTGTAACTTAATCTAGAGATAATGCAATAAAAGTTGACTCTTTTTTTTTTCTTGTAAATCATGTTTTTCCATCTCAACAAGACAACTTGCCCATTCCCATCCACTGTTTATTGACTAATGTGTTATGAAAGCTAGGAACACCCATAAAAGATAATAAACTATTATATTCTGGGTAGTCTGTCATAGGACACCCTCTAGAAAAAATATGAAAAACAACACCCAACTGAACAGTTTTTGTCATTTGTAACTCTCCCATCATCTTTCCAAATTGATCTTCAATTGAAACTCCACCTACATGAATATTTTCCTTTATTTGCATATGTGCATCATATCTAAGGGCATTCTTTACATGAAGACATTCTTCCTTTGTTTTCCATCTTATCACTAATTTTTCCTATCCATAGATATGTTTTGTTTTTCATAAACTTTACCAATATGTTTTTCTATGGTGTTTAAAAGTTTTAGCTACATCTTGTCCCTACGATATTTCCAACTACAAATCTTACACTTGCATTTTGTGGGAGGTTCATCTTTGTTTGCATTCTCCACTGGTTCAATGAATGGGTACTTTGACACCCAATCAATCTAAAAATTTCTTGACATATCCCACTCATACCCCTTTTTTATTTGGTTTTTCTTTTCCCCTTGCATGCACTTGTAGGATCTTCATCTTCATTGACTTCTATAACTTCATCAACTTCATTATCATTTGTTGAGTTTGATTTATTCATATTATCATTCATGCTACCTTGGGTATTCCCTGGAACATCATATGTGGCATTGTCATCATTCCCGCTACCTTGGATATTCCCTGGAACATCATCTGTGGCATTCTCATCATTCCCACTACCTTGGGTATTCCCTGGAACATCATATGTGGCATTTTCATCATTCTTGCAACCTTAGGTATTCCCTGGAATATCGTCTGTAGTTGTGGCATTGTGTTCCAAGACAATAAATGGTACAATTTTTGATGTTGTAGCTCCATCAGATGGACTACCAACATTTCTAAAGTACGACTTTATGTTTCTCCACTTTGATGACCTCCCTTCACCACCCTCAGCCAACTTCTTCTTGCTCAGCATCTCTCACGAATTAAAAGCTACAGAAAAAATGTCATTTTGTTCAAGAAGGAATTATAGATGATATAATATAGATCATTGGGTCCTAGATTAAGATATCTCCCTAGTCCTAACTCATACTTAGTATCATTTGTAACAATGAAACAAACTAAAGACGTAAATAATCAACATGAATCTTATATTATTACGTAGTAAAGAAATGATCACTTACCTTTCAGTGACTTGCCAATGCTTGTAGCTGTAACTTCTTTATGATCCAAAACTAATCAAGGATTCGAGAGCTCATAGATGAACAAAATGTGTAAAGGATTAATTAGAGTTTCAAATGTATTTTTATCAATGCATATTTGGTGAATACCGTGGGAATTTCAAATGGTAGTGTAATAATTTGGTGAATCCCGCATACTATTAATAGGTCACCTATAAATGTTAGGCAAAATGGACCTCGATCAAACACATATGTTGTAATTTTCTAGGTGAATATAGCCCTAGGATTAGCATGGAGTTATAATGGTTTTGGTGAAATTGGTCCTTATACACGTGAATCGTTTAATGCTATTGGCAAAATTGGTCTTTATACACGTAAATTATTTAATGATATTGGTGAATATGTGGGTGAATTAAAACATGCCTTCAAAATTCTAGGAGAATCACCATTAGAACCGCGTAGCATACTGTGGCAAATATACTAATTATAAATGACTCATTAATTAACTGGGTGGCAAATTGAAATGCATTTGACCAAAAATCTGAAAAAGCCAGTTGAATTGGCCCCCTCTCGGTGGTAATGTATTCGCCAATTTCCAATTGGTGAATATGAACTATTCACCACTAAAAAATCCCTATTGACAGTCAAGATAATACTAAGAAGGTGGAGGAGACTATTGGTTTGAATGTTGGTGTTGCTATGGATGTGGAAGGCCCTAACCTTTTCCCAGAAATGAACTTGCCTAGTTCGAAGTCTGAGACATTGACCAAACAGATGGAAGAAGCCCCTATTAGCAAAGACAGTGAAACCAACTCCAAGGAAGCATCAGTGATTGCTACTGTGAATGTTAGAATTACTGAATTGGAGAAAAACTTCAAAATTCTCGTTCGGTTTACTTCTAAAGTGATGCATCGCTCGGCCACCACCTTGGGTTGTGCTACAGGACCTAGAAATGAAGAAACACGACATTAAAAAGAAAACATTGAAATACTATGAAGAAATGTACAACTCCCTGATGGAAGATTGGGGTCAATTGTTCAATTAGTCTTATGTGTTTTGTTCTGTGCTACTTTTTGCAGTTGGTGTCTTGTCCGTTTGTTGTCAGTCTGTTGTTTCTGATGGGTTAGTGTTTCTGGTCTGGCACTTTGGGCCTCTTTTGTGTGCCCTTTGGGCTATTTTGTAATGGGATTTGCACCATTGTTTTTACCGCTTATCTTTATCAAAAAAAATGAATGTTACATAAGACAAATTCAATCATGAAAGATGTGAGTATTCCTTATGATAGTGTAAACATAATCCTAAGGTACTTTCAGCATAATCCTAAGGTACTTTTAATGTTTGAGTGGGATTGCACAAATAAAATAATAGTTAGTTTAGCATTTGGTCTAACATAGTGGTCTAGTGTAAGAATACGTTATATCATGAGGAGATGAGCGAGAAAAAAATGATTTGGACAAGAAAATGAAGGGAGTGGAGAATCATTAATATGTGGCGACTTTTTCTTTAATTGAAAAAATGTTGAGTATAAAGGAATGAGCAACATGAAGCTGCTATGATAAATAACAGACAACTACAAACAACAACAGTACAAAACCACAAAACACAACAACAAACAATACATAATATAAATACCAACAATGTAGCTCTCATGCACCTAGATTTGTTAATTGCAATCTCATGCTCATGAAACATTAATATCATTAATATGTGGTGACTGTGACATTGCATTAATATTTATTGAATAAGAGGTGAAATATTTCAGCCAATAAAAAGTTTCATAATTACCAATAATTATTTTCTAAATATTTCTTATTAAAAAATTTACATGTTTATTTTGTAAAAGAAATAATTATTTTATATATGAAAAATTATAACATACATTAACTACAAAGATTAATAACCAATTAAATAATTTTGATTAGGGTAGAGGACCGAATACCCGCCCACCCTCATTTCGCACACCCTAAGCTCCTACACTTACATCGGATATTAATGAATTTTTTGGGTTTATCTGTATGTGACTTAAGAGCTTAAAGCTATTGTTTGGAGTTCTAGGTATCAATCATGTAGCCTAATCATATACATCTTCATCATCTAAAAACACCCAAAAAAATTTGCATTTATTACCAATCCCCTTTTGATTGCCTTATGTGTCACCATATGATTGGTTGTTTATTTGATGTAATGTTTGAAGTGTATTTTTACACATATATTGAGTGCTTATTAAATTTTTACTAATATATTATTTGTCAATTACTATTGGAACATGGATGATAATGGATCCTCTCCCCCCAACATAGTATATTAACAGATACTAATAATTTGATACGTTGAGAAAAGCACTCGAATACCTTTGGAAAGTTCAGACAAGAGACATCAAATTTCCACAATCCATAATGTTAGTTGAGTGCTTCAGGAATAAACTGTGTGCAAGTTTTTATCTCAACGTTTCGGATCACACTCCATGATCCATCATCAGGGGAAAGTAAATTCAGACAGTCATTTATTTTGATGAATACAACCCAAAAAAAAGGGGAGAGTTTGAATTAGGTACACAGAGAGGTAGAGTCTGGAAAGCTTTTTGAAAGTTAAAAGTGCGACATGATTGGACGTTCACGTGGAAAAATTGTGGTCCGTAATACGTATCCTTCCTTTACTTTCATGGAAAATTTAAAGGTCTGACATGACTGGTTTCCTCGATGAGTACTGTACCACACGTGCTTAGCTTGGCCTCTACGTAATAGCCTAAAAACACGGCAACGATGTCTTAATTTGAAGTGACGTAGGTATATTGAAAGCAAATCCCTATCTTTAATGTTTTTGTAAATTTCAAATGGTAAAAATGCGACATGATTGGACGTTCACGTAGAAAAATTGTGGTCCGTAATACGTATCCTTCCGATACTTTCATGGAAAATTTAAAGGTATGGCATGACTGGTTTCCTCGATGAGTAGTGTACCACACGTGCTTAGCTTGGCCTCTACGTAATAGCCTAAAAACACGGCACCGATGTCTTAATTTGAAGTGACGTAGGTATATTGAAAGCGAATCCCTAACTTTAATGTTTTTGTAAATTTCAGATGGTAAAAATTCGTTGGATCTTCCAATTTTAGATATGAAAAATTATAACATATAGGCCTATTAACTATAAGGATTAATAAAAGCTAACCACACCATCGCAGCTATTGGGACATTGACAAGTATTGGGTCCTCTCCCTTAACGGGACAAAATTTTGGTTAATAATTCCATAGAGGAGTAGTAGTTGACACTATTATTCAAGTGCATATGAACAGATGTTTGTTGAAGAAAAATGTCCGATGAAAAAATCTTTAAATAAGTAAACTCGTCGTTGCGCCTGAAGTGCAATGAGCATGTTGATGGGTACTTGAATTTAGTGATGAGTCGCAAGAAATGATGTTCTTTCTAAGGAAATTTATGTCATGGGGTAATCTCTAATTATTCAGTCCAAGTCACAAGGAATCTCTAATTATTCAGTCCAAGTCATAAGGAACATGGAAAAATATGTTTTTTATTTAAAAAAACTAAAAATATATTAAAAAATATGGTTGATTATAATTATTAAAAATTAAATGTAGAGATAATTTCATGGTCTAATTATTTCGGCATAACATTTCAATTATTTATGTCATTGATTTAATAAAATAGATTTTATTTTTTAATGTTAGTTTTTAATTTTTTAAATTAAGTAATATTATATAAAAATTCAAACAATTAAATGTGCTTTTATATGGTATAACAAAAAATACTGAAAAATATGGTGGATTTGGTGAAATTCATTGGAACTGGTAAACCTTGGTTACTTTTTTATAAATCTATACAAAGCATGTGTATTGTGTTTTGACATTCAATTGTAATATTTTGGATTTTCAAATCACCCATGTTACTCTGTCGCAAAGATGTAACTATGCTTAGAGAGATAATATCAAATAAAAACAAATTATGTAAAACAAATCTTCTTTATGATTCTTGTCATTGCCTTTGACTAAAAAAAATATCGATCTTCGACATGGTATATGAAGTAAATATTGTTTTAGAATCTAATAATGATGTTTAAAACCTCTGTGGTTTAGTTGAACAACATGACCAATTCTAGTGCAAGGTCTAGGCTTGGGTTTCTTAGGGGTGGCATGCCTGATAAGGATTGAACCCTAATTAACATCATGCTTGTTGATCCACTTTCCCATGACAGACACACTGTTTGTTTTTTTCATAGGTGTTATGGAGTAAAAATTGTCGACTTAACTTTTTACCTCCTTGTTTAGCTCTTAGGTCCCATTTATTGCATTATACATTCTAAATGTTAATCCCGATGCAAATTTTCCTGACACCCAAGTGAAATTGGAGTATAGGCCCCATGCTTTACCTTATCCAGGAACTAAATAGTGTTAATGGACATGGGCGGTACTGCCCATGTCTTCCCTTTTAGGTTGGGTCTAATTTAAGGTTATGTCAGCTTAACACCTTTCTCAAGGTTCCTCCTTGTTGGCTATTTTAGTTTAAATTGATTATTGTTAGCAAGAAAGCATATATACGGGTGTTTTTGGATTCATTTGTAACTAGGTTAGAAACGGCATAACTTGAGATCTTGAAGAAAAGCAAGCAAAAGTATTCATTATGATTCTAGAACAGATTTGTGTATTGTTATTGTGTGTTTATTTTAGGTATGGATCTATCATCTATCCTCCTTAGGATTTGAAGGATCTTCATCATTATAAGGGATCATCACATAGGTGATATCATTGTTGTTTATCATCATTTGAATCATCTCATTAGTATTGTTTTTAGCCTCTGCCCCCACGAGGGCACGCACTCTTTATCAATCAATGGTGTTGGGAAGCTTGAATGCTATCATAGGATTTGACTAAGGCAAGTCCCTAAACACCATAACCCCCAAACCCCTTCTTATCTTCTTGTGTGCAAGTTACAGGAGCAAGATCTGGAAAATACAAAGCTACAAGAAGACTGAGTGCAGATTAGGGTTTCAGGATCTGGAAGTTGTTTCAGAATATTCCCTCATCAAGGACTTGGGTGGTACCACCCATGTCCTCATTTCCTTTTTTATATCAGATCTAGCATCAAGACATCACCTGCAACATGTTTCCAGTTTGCAGTTTTGGCAGATTCTTCCAATTAGGACTTGGGCGGTCCCGAATTGGTCCTCCGACACCTCTACTTTCAGGAGACAAGTTTTATCATTTCTCTGATCATCCATGGGCAATTAGTTACTGGATATCTATTGTACTTTCTATGTTATAAGTAGATCATTGTAGAACTAGGGTTTAATGCATTGTTAACTTAGGATTTGATAAAAAGGATGAATTAATTCTGATCCATCTATAACATACCTGAGTACAAGATCAGTAGATGAGTCCACCTTCATTTGGTAGTGATTTGGCATGGTCTTGTCCTTGAATGTTATATGGAAAAGGGTTTGGTTTAGTGTGCATCAGGTAGTTGTCATCATTCTCCTTTTTGATACTAAACATTTTGGTGAACCCGTAGCTTCGAGCATTTTCATCTTGTTGATTATCCAAATCAAATTTTGGATTGATTTATTATACTTCTCTCATTATTCATTTAAAAATCTTGCATGATTTTACATTCTTGGTTTGAAAATTCATATATTTGTAATTACACATTGTGTATTTCAACATAAGAAGTTTAACATCTCTTTCACATTTTTCAAGAAATCTTAAAGAGGTATGTATTACCTTTTTGTGCAGCACTTTAACATTGGGATCACTTGGTTTGTAGTGACACTAGTGTGTTTCTGATCTTGGCAAAAGCTTCAAAAACTTGGGTTCCTCAAACTAGTGTCTTGGTGTATAAAAGTATCTCATATTGGTGGTATTGGATAAATGAATAGATTTTATTGTACATTTATGTTCCAAGACATTTCATAATGGCATCTTCATGTTATTTCTCTTTCGTATCTTTCAATGCATATATTGAAGATCTTGAACATTTTTACAAATTCATTAATATGCATCGTTATGTTTTAGATATTGATATATTTAAAGGCTCTTTATATGAAATCCTTGGTTGCATATCTGATTTTGATAGCTTCACAACCCTCATGGGTGAGCATCCTTAACTATTAGAAGATCTAACCGAGTTCATCTCCATGAATAGTCATGAGAAAGATGGCCATGATGGTTCTTCTTCTATTTCTATGGATTTAATTTCTAATACATGTGATGGTGACCTAGCTTTGTCTATTTCACCCTATGATTTGGATCCTTCTCCCAAAGTTGTTCCCACTTGTGAGAACATTATGGTGCAAGAGGATGAAATCATTGATACATTCCTTAACATCACCCTACCCTCTCTTCATTCCAATGCTGTCCTTTTGAAAGATGAAGCATTAGTGGATGAAGAACCTCTTCTCAAAAAGGATCCTCAATGGGTAGATAATGGGCATTCATCTAATAATCTTAAATCTTCTATAGTACATGAGGCTTCTATGGCTCATCATATGGTTCTTCCGTCTTTGATTGCATCTTCAAACCCCTTGGGCATCACTAAATATACAATCATCAACAATTCTCTTAACAATTTTTATGTCGTAAAATGTCCCCCTGGGACTTTTGCCTCCTAAGTTTAGCTCCGAGCCCCTTGTTTTGCATCTTGCATGATCATTTTGGCTCCTGGAAGAAAATAGTCTGAAACCCATGTCACATGAGGCTTGACGGACATTGTTACATCTAACCCTGCCCTAATATAGGACCTAAGGACACAAGCGCTCGTGTCCTTGTCCTTCCCTATTTTAGGCAAGTCCCAAATTTGAATGTCAATTATGTGATCATTAGAAGGTTCCGTTACTAACATCTTAAGTTTGAATTATGAAATTTGTAGTGGGAATGCATATATAAGCATGTTTAGGGTTTCATTTGTAAACTAGAAGATGATTATGAACATTTGGTGAACTTATGATTTTAGAGCATTCAAGATACTCATTGTTGTAGAGAAGAGTATCATTGTTGTGTTTGTGATTGCAGATTTAGCTTCATCTTCTCATTTGTTGAAGGATTTTCATCTACATGCGAGCTACACCTCTGAGGTGATATCTATTTGTGTTTGAATCATTTATTAATTTATTTTGCCTCTATCCCATAGGGATACACACTCTTTATCTAACATCTATGTTTAAAAGACTTAAATGTCCTTCTAGGGCTTGACTGAGGCAAGCTCCTAAACAACACAACCCCCAACCACACTCCTTTTGATTGTGTCATGCCCACTTTTTCCATGCGGTTATAACACGCATTACACACGTGTCATGTCCACATGCGTCATGTGGTCATGATATGAACTATCAAAAATGAAGTCCCCTGCAAAATTCCTGTCTTCCTAATTGCTTAGAGAAGGGTCTCATTTATAGATTTTCAGAGAAGGGAATGGAAGGTGAGGATCAAGAGTTGAGATCAAGGGCTCACATTATTTGTGAATTTTAAATTCATAGTGGATGAATTAAAAATTTATTTTTTAAAAGATGTAATATTTAAATAACCCCACTATCCCAAGTGGAATTAATAAAATATCCCCACTATCCCAAGTGGAATTAAAAAATATCCCCACTATCCCAAGTGGAATTAATAAAATATCCCCACTATCCCAAGTGGAATTAATAAAATATACCCACTCATGAGGTCCCCCATTATAGCCCACATGTAGAAATAAAATACAATGAGAAAACTTAAAATAACATAGAGCGGGTGACACAACACCCACATAAAAGGGAACCCCACCAAAAGAGGCACATGGAGACAAGCCCTCCATAACGAGGGGGATCATGGAGTGCTCCATGACTTGGAAGTGGGCATGAGTGGGGATTCCACTCATCCCATGTCCCCCAAGCTTCCAATTTTCGTCACTTAACCTCACCCCCAAGTTGAGGTGACCCTATGGCAGTTAACCCAAGGTTAACCTAGTCAAAAAGGTCCCTAAACCTAAGGGGTACAACCTAGGGTTGTTTTTACACCTAGTTAGGACTCCCAGAGTCAAGTAAAAACATAAGAAGAGGGTCAAAAAGAAATAAAGTTTAAACAAGATTTAAAACAATATTTCTTACAACACTTATCATAATAAAAGTAATTCAGAAGATAGCCCTTATTTCCTTGACCTCATGCAACATTAACACATTACAACATTACAACATTTTTCCAAAACATGAGATCTTAGTTCCTCATGGAACTAGATTGGCTCACAAGGGATACAACGTAGGTATGGGATGATCTCCTGTATATGTGGTTTCGTTAGCAATACCTGCACACTCAAACTTGAAGTCAATAACACATAGAGATATCATAGCCGAAGCAAATTTAATACATGCATTTCTAAAGCATACCACAGTTCTTATAAACATAATGAAATCACATGACAATTTTCTATCTAACATCACCCAATTAATTTTCCTTTAACATAATAAGATTTTAATAGTTTGAAAATCTGGGAACAACAGTCCCATAAATATAAAAATACTAACAACAGTAAGCTAAATAGTCACATGTACGGAAATAAAAAAGTGTAGGCCTCATAGATTGCATCTTACAAGTATCAAATTTCATGGAGTGGAGTTGTAGAGGGTTGGAGAAGATAAGGATTCCAAATCCAACAGAAAAAAGCTGCCTGGAGCACTTTTGGGACAAGGGCACTAGTGCTAGTGTCCTTCGAGGTTGCAGACACAGAAATATTTATGATAGTGATATTTAGAAACTGAAGAAGTCCTAACATCTTGAAGAACATCCTGCCTTGGACAACGATGTGAGTTCTAGTGTCCTCCGCATCTTTCGCAACAGAAAAAGATAGAATAGTGATCATCAGTATTGTAAGGAGGCCAGAAACCCCTGAAGAAAACACTACATTGGACTAGGGCATGAGTACCAGTGCCCCTGAGTATTCTGCATCATGAACTTCAAAAATGGTTAGTAACTAGTCTCTGTCTACTACCTTGGTCTGCGAGCATTTGTTGTAATTTATCAGTTTGCTCCTGATTTTGCATAATTAGGGTTTTAAGCATATTTGAGCATTAAATTAATACATTAACTGATCATTTATGAGTTTCTATAGCATTAGAAGTGACCACCAACCTGCAGGTGAATCCTCTTAGAAGAGTTGTGATTCAACTCGGTTGAATGTCCTTGAATATTTGTAGTGAAAGGAGGATTTAATCCACACATCCATTGAAATTAAAAACCCCTCTATTCCTACAAAACATTTTGGTGAACCTATGTTTTTATTGAATTATGCACCTTTTTGATTGTTGTACTTTAGATTTACATTCATTCATTTAATTTTCATCTTATTGCATTTGAAAATTTACAAAAAAAATTGAAAAATTTGATAAAAATAGCATTTTAGGATTGGATTTTGACATAATTTAAATTTAATTTAATTTCTAATATTTTAATTAGATCTGATATAAATTACAGTAGTACATCATTTTAGAAACATTTGCATTGCATTTTCATGTTTAAATTGTTAAAAATTGCTTGAAATTGTGTATTTTTTCATAAAAACCTAGTCTTTGCATTAAGTAGGGTTTGTAGTTAAAATCTTGTTTCAGATTTTACTAGTTTTTTAAACACTCATTTTGGACTGATTTCTAACTGTAGTGTTTCATCATAGTGTCTTTTTGCATAAATTCATGTCTAGAGTTTGAAAACCTTGCATTTTCACTAGATTTTGACCAATTTTCATATAGATTTGCATCATAGGTGTGTTGTGAGGGATATTGTTGCATTATTGGATTAATATTAAGCTTATTATTCACTGCCCCTCTTTAATTTCTTCACAACACCTCTTCTTTTAGGCATTTGCATTGAAAAAAGTGAAAAATCAAGTATTTTAGATCATAAGCATACATAGTTTTGCACTTGTTCTTTGCATAAATATTGAAATTTTTTTAAAATATGACATTGCATTCATATGAAGACATATATACATGGCTTATAATCACAACAATAATGCAAGGCTTCCTCCTAGGCCTTATTTGAAAAGAAGGAGCCCTGAACCTAAAATTATATTTACACCTCATGACAAAACATTTTTAGACAATGAAGGGCCTCTTTACATTACAGTGAAAATAATAGAAATTTTGGTGCATGGTACACTTATAGATCCTAATTGCATGAATAATGTAGTAATGGAAGAATTTGTTCTTGTACATAATTTGACACAAGATTTTATGAACCTTTGGATTTAAGGATTAAGACACATACTGGAGCTTTCATACCTACCTTTGGGAAGATAGCTTTATTGGTTACGGTATCTGATAAAGCTGTGGATCAATTGTTTGATGTTATCCCTTTATTTGACCTCTTCCATGTAAAACTAGGACACCCATGGTTAAAAGCTATGAATGTTGTCCCCTCAACTATTCACAATTGCATAAAATTCCCTTTACATGGACAAGTGCGTACTATTCGACATAATACATATCAACCTTTGGTAATGGAAAACAACCTTACCCTTCATTACTTTTGGCCACAACCTGATAGAGACCCTTAGCCATGAAGAGATCACTCTTTCCCACAATATAGATGATACAAAGCAAAACTTATATCTAGAGTGGTCGGGCCTCCTATGCAAACAATAAGAGATGAACATCTTGCATTAGAAGAAATTCCTAGAGCAAAAGGAAGAGCACCCTATGTTGAGCTTCCTCCTCTGTCATCCTTACAAGGATCAGGAGGCATTCGTCGAGAACAAGACACTTCATCAAGACATATGAGATTTGAACCAACTTCCTCTTCTAACATAGAAAGACCAATAGAACAACATGACAATACTTTTCAAGATATAAGCAATAGGACAAGAAGAAATAGACAAGCAAGAAAAAGGAGCAAAAGATAAGCCTTTGCCCAACAAAATGTACATCAACAAGAAAACATTCCACCTAACATTGAATCAAACCAAGAAGAGATTAATAATGAACAATTTGAAGACAAGAACAAAAGTTGGGCCATGCTACCTTATTTACCTCTTTCCTGTAACATTCAAGATTAGGAAGAGAATGATTTGCTTGACGACAACTGCTAGTTTGGTTATGCTTACAGGTAAGTATTTCTAACCCCTTACCTCTATGTTGTGTTTCCCCCGTGGTGTTTTATGTGTTGTTTAGGCCTCCTTGGATGACCCTTGATAGTCTTGTAAGGTTAAGGATACCGGGAGACCACCTCTGTTGTGACCCTTCTTCTATTTGTATCATCATTCTTCTATCTTTCTTCTCCTCTATTTTTATTGTTGTGTGCTGTGTCTTAGGGGCATAGCATTGCGGTTGGTGACTTGGGGGCACCTTCCTATGTGATGACCCTAAGACACTTATTCTCCTCTCTTGATTTATTGTTTACCTTCTTCTAGTGGTTTTATCTAGCTAGCAGATGACAAAAAACAAATAATACTGATACGGATGGTGTGTCCCTTCAGCAAGTAAGAAAAAATGGACCTAGTCCATACATGATGATGGGGATGATATATATTATCCAATGCTTGGCTAGTAGAATCACTCCATGTAATATTTTGACGATGTCTTATATTTGCTAACAAACCATAACAATATAGCTGCTTTGTGCACTTTTTTTTTATCTTGGGTCTCGCCTTGGTTACACTCAGTTCTGAGATCTCTACAGTATAGCCCCACGGTTATACTTGGTTTACAAATCCATAGTATAACCTTAGCTCTTGATGTGATTATGAATATGCATTTCTTTTTATCATGTGATGTGGTTATTATCTTAGAGAAAGATTTCTAACCTCTCTTCTTGCAGGAAATTATGTGTTTGTGCTAACATTCGATGATCGTAAAGCACATGTCACCTTTGGGGGCATGGGCTTTGTGAGAGCTCTTGTTCCCTTGTGTGTTTTCTCTCTACCTTAAAGTGCTTGATATCGGTACATCATATCAACCACCTTAAGGTTGGGGCATATAAGGTAAGTTGTCTGATTATTTTGATACTAATGAAGCATGTTTGTAAACCCTCTACAGAGGTGGGATATTGTATCTCCATGTGAGTGCACATCTTTATTTTATATTGCAATGAGAAATCCCTCTATGAAGGTGGGATATCGTGCATATACTTTTATTTTAAGCCCTCTATGGAGGTGGGATATCATATCTCTTGAGCTAGTGTGTATCCTTTTATTTAAGCCCTCTGCGGAGGCAGGGATGGTGTATCTCTTGAGCTAGTGCACATCCTTTTATTCTAAAAGTCCTTTGAGTAGGCGGGTTTGGTGTATCCTCCCTTAAGCGTGTATTCGGTGGTTGTTGTGGCATAAGGCCAACTGTCAGGTGTGCCTATAATGTGCCTGAGATGGTGGGGGCTTAGCAATAAGTTCCTTCCATCACCTTGTTTGCCGTGTTTCAGACATATAGTATGTCTTTGGCATGCTATACGATGCTTGTATTTTCCATGTGTCTTCCATGTGTTTGTTCCCAAGTATAGTGCAAAGAGCATGGCAAAATGCCCCTGCTATGTTTTGGGATTTGTATTGCATGTTTATTCTCAAGTGTAGTCCAAAGAGCGTGGTGAAATACCCCTCCTGCACTCTGAGATTTGTATTGCATGTTTGTTGCCCCATATGTAGTCCAAAGAGTGTGGCGAAATGCCCCTCCTACATTTTTGGTTGTGTGTTGCATTTTTACTTTCCATGCATCTGCATTTATTTATATATATGAAAATAAAAAAGAAATAATCACTACATTCATTATGTTTTTCATGTCTTCAAAACTGTCTTCTCCATGTTTTGCGTGACTGTAATTATCTTCTCCATGTTTTGTGTTCCTGTTATTGTCTTCACTGTGATTGGCATATCTGTAATGTGTTTTTTCTAATGTCTACATGAGACTGGGGGCTAGAAATAGTCCCTCAATCTTTGTGTATGCATTAGCTTCAAGTGCCTGGCATGTTTGATGTGTTTTGACCATACTTTAATGCATGTATCGGCCTTACGTTCATGCATACATTAAAGTGGGGGCTAAATGTTATGACATAAAATGTCCCCTAGGACTTTTACCTCCTAAGTTTAGCTCTCGGGTCCCTTATTTTGCATCTTGCATGATCATTTTGACTCCCAAAAGAAAATGGTCTGAAACCCATGTCACATGGGGCTTGAGGGATATTGTTACATCTAACCCTACCCTAAAATAGGACCTAAGGACATGGGCACTTGTGCCCTTGTCCTGCCCCATTTCAGGTAGGTCCCAATTTTGAATGTCAATTATGTGACTGTTAGAAGGTTTCGTTGCCGCCATCTTAAGTTTGAATTACAAAATTTGTAGCAGGAATGAATATATAAGCATGTGTAGGGTTTCATTTGTAAACTAGAAGATGATTACATGAACTTTTGGTGAACTTATGATCTTTTAGAGCATTCAAGATATTCATTGTTGCAGAGAAGAGTATTGTTGTTGTGTTTGTGATTGTAGATTTAGCTTCATCTTCTCATGTGTTGAAAGATTTTCATCTTCATGTGAGCTACACCTCCAAGGTGATATCTATTTGTGTTTGAATCATTTGTCAATTTGTTTTGCCTCTATCCGGCAGGGATACACACTCTTTATCTAACAATGGTGTTTGGAAGACTTGAATGTCCTTCTAGGGATTGACTGAAACAAGCTCCTAAATACCACAACCCCCAACCACACTCCTTGTGATTGTAGGTTACAAGTATCAGATTTTGCAGGATGGAGTTGCAGAGAAGGGTTGCAGAAGATGAGGATTCCAGATTTTGCAGAAAAAAGTTGCTTGGAGCACTTTTGGGACAAGGGCACTAGTGCCAGTGTCCTCCATGGTTGTAGACACATAAATCTTTGTGATAGTGATATTCAACATCTCAAGAAGTCCTGACATCCTAAAGAACATCCTACCTTGGACTACGGTGTGAGTGCCAGTGTCCTCCGCATCTTCCACGATAGAAACGAACAGAACAGTGATCATCAATGTCATAAGGAGGCCAGAAACCCCTGAAGAAAACACTACATTGGACTAGGGCATGAGTGCCAGTGTCCCCAAGTATTGTGCATCATGAACTTCAAAAAATGGTCAGTAACTAGTCTCTGTCTACTATCTTGGTCTACGAGCATTTGTCGTAATTTATCAGTTTTCAACTGATTTTGCATAATTAGGGTTTTAAGCATATTTGAGCATTAAATTAATACATTAATTGATAATTTCTAAGTTTCCACAGCATTACAAGTGAACACCAACTTGTAGGTGAATTCTCTTGCAAGAATTATAATTCAACTTGGTTGAATGTCCTTGAATGTTTGTAGTGAAAGGAGGATTTAACCCACACATCCATTGAAATTGAAAACCCCTCTTTTCCTACAAAACAACAACACTTTACCTTCCCTTCATTCCAATTCTCTCCCTTCAAAAGAAGAAGCATTGGTGGATGAAGAAAGGTCTCTCACATTAAATCCTTTGGGGATGGATGTTGAGCTTAATCAAAGTAGAAACAATGTTAATTCAATCATCATTAATAAAATTATTCAACGTACTAAGGGGATAGTGAATAAATGTACTAATGTTCCTAAAATCATTGTGCATAAGGCACCTAATGTGCCTCCTCACTTCAAACTGGTGATTACGGTTCAAGGTGCTCCAACACCACCTTGACTCCTAGGTTACATTCTCAATTATGGAAAAAAAATTACTCAAGGAAATCAAGTGTATCAAAATGTGTTGCAACAACCCAAATACAATGTGGTTGCTCATACATACAATATGTGAAATAATAAACAAAGTAAACAATAGTTGAACATTTTAACCACTTTATCAACTTCTCAACCTTTGCTCCCTTAACCACCTCATCTTATTCATATTGTTGGTCGATATTATGATCTTGTCGAGCAACTTTGCACTACACTTGCTAAGATCTCTCTCTAGAAACTCATACAAACATCACCTACATACCACGAAATGATCCAAGAAGATTTGCAAAAGGTGATTGTACCACCTACTGTGAAGCCAAATGATGTAGCAACTTTGTTAGATTGTATGCATGCGACAAAAATGGATATTTTATTTCAACAACATGAATTACCGTCGATTGAAGTTCAAACCAAAATGATCCTCTTGTAATCTCTATCATAACAAATAAAAAATTGATAAAGTGAACTATGATTAACAATGGATCAACTCTTAATGTTTGTAGCATTGATGTGCTACACAAAATCAAGGTTAACACATCTTTAATCAAATTGGATAAAATTAACATTTGTGGCTTGGATAATGTTGGCAAACAATCACTATGTACCATATCTTTACCTGTAAAGGTTGAACCTGTGACATTATCTACTCTTATCCATGTCATGCCTGGTGCACTTTCATATAACATCATTCTTGGTAGACCATGGATTCATGCCATGGGTTAGTTCTATCTACCCTTCATCGATCAATAAAGTTTATTTATGCAAATAAACTTCAAACCATTGAAGCTGACCTAAATCCAGAAAGTTGTTTACATATTGAGGCATAAAAACATGTTTTCAATCACAATATTCTCAATAACTTAAACGTTGATTCATCAATACCTCTTGCCACAGATAATGTCATGCAATATTCCAAATTGCCATCGAATGTACTTCTTGGTTATGATTCAAGTTCATTAGATTTTACTGCTTCCTTTATGGGAAAATATAAACTTATTAACCCTAATCCTGAAACACCAAAATTTGCCTTGATCTCATCCAAGCAATCTTTAGAAATACATAAGAAACCTAGGGTTTATTTAGTAGAAAGCAAAGACAATACTCTTACTTATACTACAGAATATGAGACTTATAAGGCCATGCCTTCTTCTAAAGAGATAGAGTCTCTCTATGGTCATGGATTTCAAATCCTCTACAAAAATTGTAACTATGTAGGTAATGGTTGTGGCATAAAACAACAAGGAATCAAAGTACCCTTAGAAGCTGTTACACATAGCTCTTCGGCTAGTATTGGATACCATCCTTTAAAGCCCACCAAAGCTCACCATCACCCTAATCTCAAAATTAACACAATAGCAACAAGTCCAACACTAAATATTATATATCTTGAGATGATAGACATAGATTGTCTGCTAGGAAATATCCCATATGAATCAGGTAGGTATTTATCCCTCTTTGAGACACACTTGATAGGGTGGACTCCACCTCTTAGGTGTATATGTTGATGTGTTATGTTCCCTTGTGTAGTGCTAAATGTTTGTTTAGGTCTCCTTGAATGACTCTTGATACTCTTGTAAGGTCAAGGATACAAGGATACTGCCTCCGTCGTTACATTCCTTCTATTTGTTTGTTCTACTCTTCTCTTGTTGCAATTGTTGTGTGTGGTGCTTTGGGGGTGTAACATTGTGGAGGTTGTCTTGGGGGCATCTTCCCATGTTGTGAACCTAAGTCACTTTTTTATCCTCTCTCATCTTTTGTGATTTCATTCTTCTATTATACTTGTGGCTCTACTAGTCGATGGATGATGACAACAAATATACACTTCTAATAAGGACCATGTGTCCCTAAACAAGAACAAAAATGGACGTAGTCCATATATGAAGACGGGGGTATTTTGTTACTGATGCTTGACTAGTAGAATTGCCTTGTGTTGTGATGTGATAATGTATCGAATCATATTATGAAATTATTGTAACAAGCCTTTGCAATAATCTAAATATGCTTCTATGCACTTTGGATTGCTTTTGTCTCACCTTGTAGCTATACGCGGTTCTGAGATACCTGAAGTATAACCTCATAGCTATACTCGGTTCCAAACCCGTAAGTATAGCCTTGGTTTGTTTTAGCGGCATGTTACCTTATTTTTGAAATGACTTGGTTGTTATCTTAGCTTAGATTTTCTAATCAAAGTTTGTTTTATTATTGAGCAATGGTTGTTAGCAAATATGTGATTGTTGGGAATAATTTAGAGATTGTAAGCACACATCACTTTGGGACATGGGCTTTGCAAAAGCTTTTTTTTACCTCACATGTTTTCAACTTTACCTTAAATGTGATTGCTACCAACAAGCGGGAGCAACCACTTTAAGGTGGGGGCATATATTGTGGTAAATGCTTGGATATCTTAGATATTGTGATAAAATGTGTTGCCATATACTTTCTTTTCACCGTAAGACATCTCCACAATGTAGGTGGGATTGTATACTTTGTTTTGTGAGTTTGCATATACTTCATTTTCATCGTAAGGCATCTTCACAACGCAGGTGGGGTTGTATACTTTGTGTGCATGCTTCCTTTTCACTGTAAGGCATCTCCGCAACACATGTTTGGTTGGATTCTTTTGAAATCCCTTCTATAGAAGGTGGGGTTGTGTCTTCCCTTGAGAGGTTGTAAACCCTTTTGAAAAAGTCCTCTGTGGAGGCAAGGTTGGATCTTGATTTATTCACCCTTAAGCATGTTTTGGGTGGTTGTGATAGCATAACTCAATCATCAGGTGTGTTTGGTTTGTTTTAGATGATGGAGCATAGTGATGAGCTCCTCCCTATCACCCATGTTTGCTTTGTATAAGACGTAGAGTGGGTCAACAATTCTATGGCGCTCGTGTATTCTGTGTGTATTTTGTGCATTTTCAATGTGTTATGTGTTTTGTGGAGACATGTAGCGATGAGCTCCCCCCATGTCATGTGTCTTGTGTGTTTTATGGAGGCACATAGAGATGAGCTCCCCCCATGCTATGTGTTTTGTGTGCTTTGATGGTGGCACGTAGCGATGAGCTCCCCCCATCGCCTAGTTAGGGTTGTATAATTATTTAATCATATCTTCTCTTTGTGTATACCTAGTGTATTGCGTGACTGTGCTCATGTCTTCTCCATGTATTGAATGATTCTCTACCATCTTCTTCATGTTTTGTGTGTTTGTCATGTGTCTTCTTATGTTTTCCTAAGCTTTGGACTTAGAGGTAGTCCTTCAAACTTAGGGTGTGCTTTCAGCTCTAGTGTTTTGCGTGCTTGAAGTATTTTGACCGTACTTTAATGCATGTACTAACCAAAAGATCATACACACATTTAAGTGGGGGCTAAATGTTATGGAGTAAAAAGTATCCACTTATCTTTTTAGCTGAGCCTTGTTTAGCTCCTAGGTCCCATTTATTACATTATACATTCTAAATGTTCATCCCAATGCAAAATTGCCTGACACCTAAGTTAAATTGGAGTATGGGCCCCATGCTTTACCTTACCCTAGACCTAAATAGTGTTTATGGACATGGGCAGTAACACCCATGTCCCCCCTTTTAGGTTGGGTCTAATTTAAGGTTATGTCAGCTTAACTTCATTCTCAGTGTTCTTTCTTGTCGACTCTTTTGGTTTACTTTCATGATTGTTAGCAAGAAAGCATATATAAGTGTGTTTTAGGATTCATTTGTAACTAGGTTGGAAAAGGCATAACTTGAGATCTTGAAGAAAAGTAAGAAAAAATATTCATTGTGATTCTAGAGAAGATTTGTGTATTGTTATTATATGTTATTTATAGGCATGGATCTATCATCTATCCTCCTTAGGATTTGAAGGATCTTCATCATTCTAAGGGATCATCACATAGGTGATATCATTGTTGTTTATCATCATTTGAATCATCTCGTTATTATTGTTTTTAGCCTTTGCCCCCACGAGTGCACACACTATTTTTGAATCAATAGTGTTGGGAAGCTTGAATTCTATCCCAAGATTTGACTGAGCCAAGTCCCTAAACACCATAATCCCCAACCCCTTCTTATCTTCTTACATGTAGGTTACAAGAGCAAGATTTAGAAAATACAAAGCTACATGAAGACTAAGTGCAGATAAGAGTTTTAGGATCCATAAGCTATTTTAGAATAGTCCCTCATCAAGGACTTGGGCAATACCGCCCATGTCGTCCTACCCTTTTTGAAATTAGATCTAGCATTAGGACATTATCTAAAACATCTTTCTAGTTTACAATTTTGGTAGATTCTTCCAGTCAGGACTTGGGTGGTCCCAAATTGGTCCTCCAACACTTATACTTTCAGAAGACATGTTTTATCATCTCTTTGATCATCCCTATGCAATTAGTTTATAGATATCTATTGCACTTTGGATGTTATAAGTAGATCATTGTAGAACTAGGGTTTCATGCATTGCTAACCTAGGGTTTTATAAAAAGGATGAATTAAATCTAATCCATCTATAACATACCTGAGTACAAGATTAGTAGCTAATTCCACCTTCATTTGGTAGTGATTTGGCTCGGCCTTGTCCTTGAATGTTATATGGAAAAGAGTTTGGTGTAGTGTGCATCCTAGTTGTCATCATTCTCCTTTTTCATACTAAACAATAGGTAATTTAAAATTGAGGTAGCAGATCCTTCATTGAAAATTGCTCCCATATGCACATTCAAATGAGACAATAAAAAAAGTAAATGGAAAAGTTTATAAAATCTACTTTATGATATTCCTTAAGAGCTACAGTTTTAGTTACAAGTCCCTTTCTAACTAATGTTGTAAGGTCTCCAAAGATCTCTTTATTAGTCTAGTCTTTCTCCATACAAATTTAGAGGGAGTATATTGGTTATGAATAATAATAAATTGAATCAACCATCTTATAGATAAAACACAACAAAATCTTCATCATAACACACACACACACACACACCAAAGTTATAATCTTCTTGCAAACTACTTTTAGATGTTATAATAAACTACTAATGACAAGATTAAAACCTCCTACTATCTCCATTAAGTTCTCTAGTACTTCTCTAGTCAAATGTTGGACATCTTCCTTCTGAATCAACCTACTTATCTGTTAGGTTTTTGTCTACTAACTATTGAGGAAAAGCCTATTATTTGGGCATATTTCCATAAACACAACACCTTAAATGTAACCCAAGGAAATGAAAATCATCATCTACTCCACCAATACTAGAAATAAGAGAAATTACTTTGATGCCATTAGGATAGAATCCTTTCAAAATAGATAAATGATATGCAACTATATCTATTACAAATAAATCACCCAAACATTTCAAGCAACCAGCTCAACAAGAAGATCCACGATTTCCTAATATAAATTATATTATATAAATATTGCACATAATATTATATTCAATATAATATGCTTCTTATGACATTATGACATTAAGGAAAAAACAACATATATATTAACATTTTAGTAGCCTAAGATAAGAAATCCCAATACCATAAGATTCACCTTTTGAATAAAATTTTAAATGCCCTTTTTATATGTCCACATAACATTAGGATAATTACACTAAAGAGAGACTAGGCATCATGTGTTCACCCATTGTGTCTGATGCCATCACAATAGGGAACACAAGCATTGGAGAATAGACTGACTATCTATGATCGAGATCAAATTACAAAGGCACACCAAAAATACTTTCAAGTTGTAATAGGATGAGGTTTTAAGTAGACCTTGAGTTAGCAAGGACATGTAAATGGGATAGAAAATGCCCATTCTATCCACCAAAAAATAGAGCTTTTACTACCAACAAACTTCAACTATGAGGAATGATTTTGGGGCTTAGGGTTTCAAAAGACCAATTTAACTTGTACTACAAACTTCCCTTTTCTTGAGGTGATTTCTAACTTTCCTTGCAAGATAAACAATTAACTTTGTAGGCTAGTGCAAATAAAAAATTAGGTGTCTAGTTTAGATTGATTGAATGGTTACCACCTACCCAAAATGAATTTTGTTCATCAACATCTAGCTACCAACACTATTGCCACAATTCGATGTTAATAGTTATTATTGTTTGGATGGTCATCCCTATACTTGACAAATAGTTTAAACCATACATATAAATTTAGAGGGAGTATATTGATTATGGAGAATGGTAAACTAGGCCAATTTTTTTACAAATAAAAAAATAAAATCTTCATCATAGAGCATGCATCAGAGTTATATTCTTACAAACTACATCTAGATGTTACAAGAAACCACCAATGACAAGATCAAGACCTCCCACTATCTCTAATAAGTTGCTCCAAGTAAATCAATGTGATTTGTGAAGATCCATTTGCCTAAGAGGGGATCAAATATTACATAATATTTTTATTTTATATTATTAATATTAATAATATTTTTGGATATAATCATGAGAGTTTTATGTATCAATGTCTTGGATCATACCTAATGATCAATCATCATCATGTACTCCTAGAGTGTTGTGTCCTAAGGTTCACATGCTAAACTCTGATTGAGATAGGTGGAGTTGGTTCTCTGACCTATGATTAGAGTGGTGTTCTACCATGTTGAAGTCACCCCTAACCATCTAGTCCATCGTAGGTAGGTGTAAATGCATCCATTCCTAGAGTTGAGTTCTATCTTGTAGGGAATTTAAAGCATACATAGAATAAAACTCATGCAACCCACCATGGCATAACATGGTCACTCAATTTTAGCGCTTGTTCTAGTTAGTACCAAAAGTACCAATAGATTTAGCAATCCAAGGTCCAAGGCCCAACATGGATCCACCATAGCCTTGAATATGATTAATGTGGAAGAATTATGCTTAATTCCAAATGGTGACTAGAGTGACATCCAAGAAAACAACATTGATTTTCAATTTGTGAAGCGTGAGAACATCCATGAGATTTTTCCATATAGAATGTCTCACCTAATACTTATGTGAGGAAATGGAAAGGCCTCTTACATTCTATGATTGCACATGACACTTCATTATAGAAGGGTGAGCAAGGTGTCTTTGTCTAGTTGAAGTACACCAAACTAATTTATGGATCTTGATATACAAATGGTGAGTTTATGATGAGGATGGACTCCACCCAAAACACATACAACAAAAAATTTATAGATTTCAAAAAGACAAGAACAAAATATCAAGAAAGATTAGTTAAGCAAATTGTAAACTGTTTCATAATTTCTTCATTAAAATTTCCCATAAAAGGCTACAAATCTGAAATACAATCACCAGGGTCATATGCCCTATTATTACAAAAATATGGGCTATTTTACAATATAAATATCTAATTTATAGAGCCTTTTGGATCTTTCTTCTGATATCTACCTGACCTCCTTATTCGCATGAACAAGACTTGCCAATAACTCACAATATCCCACTCCCTGGAACTACTAAAAAAATATGCTATAAATACACATCAACACCACTTAGTGTAATTCACCCTAATGTCAACTTGATTTAAAATGTGTAACTCCCATTTGGGTGCCAAAATGAACCCAACATTCCTTTTTCCCGCCCAAGAAAGAATTTTAAAATTTTAAAATTGAGAAACTAGGTAGCACAACTTCTGGGAGCCATAACTTTTTAACTGGGTGTCCGATTGATGATCTGTTTGATGTGTTAGACAGCTCGTGAAGAGGTCTATCAGGATATAATCTAATTCAATGGTTATGCCAACCTTTGGTCCATTTAGGGATGTCTAAGTTCTTCAAATTTGATTCTACAACTTTTTTCGGGAACCTCAAAAAAGAAAACTTTAATATCTTGAAATCTAAACATGATCTTGAGTTGAAATTTACCATAAATGTTTATTTGACTATTTTTAATCTTTGGGAAAAGTTTTGGACCCAATCGCATCTCCAATATAGGGTTACTAAAAATAGTAAGTATTGGTTGTCTTAGCCTTTTTGTCATATCAATCAGCTTTAGAGAGTTTATATTGATGAATGAGAGAGATAACTATTGTGTTAGGAATTTTTTTTTTAACAAAAGTGGTAAGCCACTGTAATTATATTAGATAATAAAAATAATTACAATCCTTGGTTCGATGAGCATACTGGCAGGAAAGAACTAGGGGAAGAAAACCTCCAGTTGTAGCTCAAATTTACAAAAAAAACATACAAAAAGCTCCATTCACTTCACAAAACAGGAGCAAGATTTACGAAGATTTTCTTCAAAATATTACATTTGAGCTGAGAAAAACAACTGAAAAAATAGAGGCTCCACCAAAAAGAGAAAATAAAACCAAGATCCACCCCAACAACCTATCACGGATTCACTGTAGCATTAAGGTCCTGAACAAGATAATTTAGTTCCCCCATAGCATTTTCTTCAACAGGTGAGCCTAGAGGAGGAGGAAGAAGAGGTTGAAACTAAAGTAAAAACAACAAAGCTTAGAATTTTTCATCCACACTATTAGCAAAACTCTCACCAATCTCATTACCATGAGCATGAATAGAAAGATGCAGAAAATCTTCATTTTCGTTCAACAGAGAAGAACCAACAACATCGAAAACACAATTTTATGAGTAGGGGAATGAAGAACTTGGCATTGAGTGAAAAGTCCACCAATAAGAGCCTCTGAGCTAAAGAGATCACAATTATGGAAGGCTTCAACAACACTATCATCAGAAAAAAGGAAGTAATGAACATACTTATCAATTAGCTGCCAAACCAAACCAACATCTTGTGATAAATCCATAGCATTAGAAACAAAAGCCATGAAGATCTGAGAAGGATATAAGACTCAAACATAGCCTTCAAGAATATCTCTTCCCACAACATCTCTAATAGCCTCCTTCTGCTCTAGGCCGTCTATAGCAAAAACAGACCGTAAACCATCCAAAGAAACATAACCAATAAAAGCAGTCTCCCACTTTGAGACTAGAAAGAACAACCTACAGTTAAGCTGAACTTCCATAGCAACCACACAGAGCAAGCAAAGTTAAAAAAAAAATGGTTAATCACATAAGCAAATACAAATATATAACCAGAAAGGATTGAATAACAATAAGTAAAAAACATCATCTCCCATGTAGGAAATTAATGAGACTTGCTGCGAGCTAATGCTAGAGGAATAAAAGGACAGAGATACTTACGAAAGATATGATCAAATGGACAACTGAATTTAGAAACCAAAATGCTGAAACATGCAAAAATAATGATTGTACAGATAAAATAATGCCTTGATGCCACATACAAATGACCACACACATGAGAATTAAACCACACACCCTTGAGAATCAAGTCGTACGATTTCCTCCAAATGTGGATAGTTACCAAAAACATCCACATCAAAAGTGACTATCGGTGAATCTAGATCAAACCCCAAATTAGCTAAGGCATTAGCAAGCTTATTACCTTCTCTATGAGTATGGTAAATAATGAAACTCTCAAAAGATTCCAGAATATACCATGCCTCTTGTAGAAGATAATCAAGTTTCCAATTTTGTATATGATGCTTTTTCAATGCATTAATAACTATTAATGAATCACCCTCAATATGGAGTCTAGGAATCTTAAGTCCAATAGCCAATCTTAGACCCTCAACAAGAGCAAGAATCTCAGCTTGATTATTAGTTCCATCATAAACTTTACCAGAGAAGGCTTTAAAAAATTCTCCTTTCATATCTCTAAAAACCCCACCAATGGAAGAAGGGCCAGGGTTGCCACGAGAGGCCCCATCGAAATTGAATTTAATATAATCTACAGAAGGAGGTAGCCATGTAACTAAATTTCTATCTTGTTTAAAGACTGCTTTAGAATTTATAATAGGGAAAGAACCTAAAGAAGGCCAATTTTTCAAAATTAAATTATCCCAAAATGAGAAATGAAGATCAGAGAGTTTTAAAGATTGGCGATAATTCAGGACGACCTCTAAAATATACTTTTCAATTATAAGGGAGATAGCCTCAAAATTCTTGCTTTCTTTTCTAAAGATCCTTCTATTCCTTTCAAGCTAAAAGCTCCAAATAACAATAGAAGGCGCAACAATCCAAATAGAAGCAAAAGTAGAACCTTTAAATAAGATAGGCCAACCATGAAAAAGATCCAACAAAGAATTAGGAAGAGGAGAAAACCAACCTAATTTGAGAAAAAGCCATTTCCAACATGAGAAAGCTAAAGGACAAGAAATAAACAAATGGTCTACCTCTTCTTCACAGCTACCACAAAAAACACAATTAAAGGAATCCATAATCCCCAATCTAGCCTATCTCTAACCCGTTAGAATTTTATTCTTTAGAGCTAACCATGCAAAAGCCCCTGCTTTCTGAAGACAAGCAACATTCCAACAAAGCAAATGTGGCCAATCAGAAATAGATGAAGGATCTAAAGAGGATAAATAACTATACCCATCCCTAACAGAATAAGAACCATTATTGGAGAAGGACCAAATCAAAACATCTTCTTTTGAAAAAAAAAAACCCTTCTATTACTTAAAATATTGCCAAGGAGAATTTTTTGATTCTCAGGAAAAGAACAATTTGAGAAGTCTTTCCAAGTGGTATTGTAAAAAGATCCTACTTTAGAAACTGAAAGATAATCCCTAACTCTAACACCCTAGGCTGAAGAAAGATAAACCTTAGCCTGATCCAAATCCTTAATTGAGGAAAGAGGAGAAAAACCATTCCATGAATCTTCCCAGAAGAAGGCTTTAGAACCATTATAAATTTTCCAAGAGAGGTGAGGTAAGAGAACTTCTCTACAAGAGACTAGGAAATTCCAAATTGAAGTTCCCTTAGGGGGGTTAGCAACTGTAAAAATCCTATCAGAAGAAAGAGAATCTAGATATTTATATTGAAGGAATTTACACCACTTAAGATCAGGATTAGAAAGCATCTTCCAAGCCAACTTAGCACCCAAGGCTTTATTTTGAATAGAAATGTTATGAATACCAGAACCACCAAGAATCTTAGGAACACATACCTTATTTCAAGATACTAATGACACTTTGTGGCCTTCACCTACAGATCCCTTCCATAAAAAAGAATTCAAAGATTTCTGAATCTTCTGAATGACACCTTTGGGAATATTTAAAACAGAAAGCATATAAATAGGAACAATAGTTAAAACAGATTTCAATAGAGTAATTCTTCTAGACAAAGTTAACCATTTGGCCTTCCAAAGAGCAATTCTATTATGAATAGAATGAGAAACCTTTGCCCAAAAAGACTTTTTTTGTGCACCAAAAAATAAAGGAATTCCCAAATAAAGACTTGGTAAACTTTCCAGTTTAACTTTAAGGATAGAAGCAATCCTGCTTTGCAAAGAAGGTTTAGTATTAAAGAAATAAATTTTTGATTTATCCAAATTAACTGCTTGATTTGAAGCAGAACTGTATTTAGAAATAACCTTCTGAATACACTTAGCCTCTTTGATAGAAGGAGACCCAAACAAAAGAGTATCATCTACAAAAAGTGTATGAGTAACAAAAAAAGGAATACAAGGAATCTGAACCCCCTTCCAATTGGAAAGACTGTTCTGCAATAAGATTTCTCTACTAAAAGACTCAACCATTAAAATAAAAAGAAAAGGAGATAAGGGATCCCCTTGCCTAATACCTTGAGAAACTGGGAAAAAGTTAGAAGGACTACCATTGATAATTACTGCTAATTTAACACCTGATATACAAGATTGAATCCATTTGCACCACTTTTTGTCAAATCCAAATTTGAAAAGAACCTTTAATAGAAAACTCCAAGAAACCCTATCATAAGCTTTCATCATATCTAATTTCAACATCATAGCTAGTAACTTAAGATCTTTAATAGAATGCAAGACTTCATGAGCAAAAATTGCACCATCTGCCGTTTCTTTATCAAGAACAAAACCTCCTTTCTCAGAAGAAATAATTCTAGGGATAAGCAAAGCCAACCTCATGGAAATGGCTTTTGTGAAGATTTTATAAATAGTATTACATAAAGAAATTGGTCTAAACTGAGCAAAAGAAGAGGGAGCAGAAGTCTTAGGGATTAAAACAATAAAAGTTGCATTCATCTCTTTCAAAATATTGCTATTTTTCCTTGATTCTTCCAAGGCCAACCAAATATCCTTACCCATAAAGTCCCAACATTTCTGGAAAAATAAAGGAGTAAATCCATCCGGACCGGGTGCTTTATCTGGATCGAAAGAAAAAACTACTCCCTTGACTTCTTCTAAAGAAAATTCTTTCAATAACAAATCATTATCATCATCATTAATTAGCTTGGGAATATTATCTAGCAGAGAATTACATAAATCCTCCGAGGGCTCATTCAAATCTTTAGCAAGTAAATTTGAGAAGGAAGAAATGGCCTCTTTTTGTAAAAGGAGAGGATCCGAAATTGGGGACCCATTAGAATTAGAAATTTGGTGAATTTTATTAAACTGTCTATTCATCTTGACAGAGGCGTGAAAAAAATTAGTATTTCTGTCCCCAGCTTGTAACCAAGTTTCTCTTGATTTTTGTCTCCAATACTCTTCTTCTCTCGCCAAAACTTCCTCCAATTCTGACTGTAGTAATTTTTGTAGATCAAAAGTTGAGCTATCCAACCCATGGTTAATTATATGAGAATTTAACAATTGAATCTTTCCTTCTATAACCTCCTTCTCTTTAAAAATATATTTAAAATGGGAAAAATTCCAAGACCGAATAAGCTTTTTTATCAATTACAATTTTCTAATAAGCTAAAACATTCTAGAACCTACAACAAAAGGAATAGTTGCCCACCAAGACTTTAACAAAGGAAGAAAAGAGGGATCTCTAAACCACATAGATTCAAACTTAAAAGGCCTTTTCAAACTTGGAGGAGGACCCAAAAAATCAATTTCTAAAAGAATAGGAAAATGATCAGACCCTGAAAAAGAAAGAATCGAGGAGGAAAAAGAACCATTGAAAGATAACCATGGATAAGACAAAATAAATCTATCAAGCATCTTAGCTATACTAAGGAAGTCTTTCCTCTTATTAATCCAAGTAAACCTCCCATTTGAAGGAAGACAATCAATCAAACCATTATCACTAACAAAACCTGAAAAATCTAGCATTACCTTCAAAGGGGGAAGAATGCCACCTTGTTTCTCATTCAGATTTAGAATAGCATTGAAATCCTCTCCTAAAATAATCTTCTCCTCTGGTAAGGAATGAACAATATCTGACAAGGAATCCCATAAATGTTTTTTGTCTACTGAAGAAGTTGGGCCATAAACATTAATTAGACCAAATTTCTGATTATTTTCAAAACAAATTTCTGCAAAAAGCCAATTAGTAGACTTAGAAATGAGAGACACCTCCACACACCACTTATCCCAAAGGATAACTAGACCACCTGAAGCTCCAACTAAGGATGAACTTAAAAAACTCCATTTCTTCCATAATTTAAGAGATTTTACTCCTGATTGGTCAAATAACTTAGACTCTTGAAGTAAAACTAAATGAGCACTTGATAAATCAATTTGATGTTTTATCAGGCATTTTTTGTTAGGGGCATTAATGCCCCTAACATTCCAAGAAATAATCTTCATTGATCCTAAGGAGAGCCTTTAGCTCTCCTCAACATAGACCTTGTTAACATTTTCTCCAGAGTATTTTGAACACCCGCTTCTATTTCTGCCTAAGTAACCCTAACTTTCGACTTCCTACCTCTAGTCTTAGGAGGAGAAGGCATAACCATAGGAATTTCCAAAGGGGTTTGAGAAATGCCCGAAGATGAAACATTGTGAACATCAACTTCATTCATAACTTCATCAGCAATCTTTTCAATAAGTTCTTCCCCTACTTTAGAAACAACTTCATCAATAAATTTTTCAGCCTCTTTTAAGGAAAAAGAAAATTCTACATCTTCATCTGTACGAACCTCAGAGACATTACTAACAACCTCTCCTAAATCAAGAACCTTATAAGATGAAGCTAAGTCAGCAAGTAGGTCCTTATGATTACCTGACTTAGAAAACAAAATAGGGGAATACATCAAATTATCTTTACAACCATCAAGAGAAGTAGGAGCCAAATTAACTTCTTGAGATTGGGACAAATAAACCTTAGACAAAACCTTAGAATTATCTTTGACCAACGGAGAATTTTCTAAATCTGAAGATAAATCATTAATACATACCTTCAAATTTTGAACATTCACTAGGTAATCCAAGGAAGGTTCAAGGGACACTCTCGAATCACCTAACAGAACATCATCCAATTGATCTTGAAATCATGAACTGATATAATCCGCTCCTTGTAATAAATCATTATGCATTTCATTATCGATAATAGGGGCACAAGCACCTAGAAAATCAGAACCTAAACTACCTTCCTCCAACAAAGTATTACTATCTACTACATGCGAATCCTCCACCTTATCCTACGGAAGATCGCAGGGAACCCCTTGTTTACATTGGAAAGAGGAGTCTAAACATGATTTTCCCAAATCCACCCATTCCTCTATCAAAGCTATATGAATTACTTAAATATAACCACCTATTTATTTGAAGGTTCTAAATCATTATTCAAGCAAATGGTTATGATCTACAAAAACCAAAATTAAAATAAATAGAAAATAAAATCATTTTTTTTGTCATGGAAGATTGCTCTACACCTCTGGATTCTCCTGCATCAGACACCCAGGGTAATTTGAGAAATGACCTTGTCACATCTCCAATGTGTGAGGCAGACTAATGCGATCAACCTCTGCTTTGGATAACCATGATGAATCTTCAATAGGCCTTCCTCTCCACTTGACCAAGTATTCTTCATACTACCTGTTTCTTGTGCTCCTTCATGTTGATGGTTATTTTAGCGTGCATCAACACTAATTAGAATGAATAAACACTCTACTTCTCCTAAAAGGTGACCTAATGATATTATGATCACCCCCTGGTCCCTGTCAGCTAGGTCACAATAGTGTTGGAGTAGCTGAGTGGACAATGTGGTTGTTTGTTCAAGGGACCTAGGCTAGATTTCCCTTTGTTGCAGGTCAACCTGGGCAGTTGCTACAGGATGCATGTGCAGTTACTACAGGTTGCTTGTGCAGTTGTTGTGGGTTGCTTGTGTAGTTGTATGCTAGTATGCTCTTTGATGCTTTATAAATGTTAGCATATATCACAGTAAATGAACAATATAAAATAAGATATGACATTATGCATTAGTAAACAACTACTTACTTTTATACAATGTTTGGCATACAAAATATGAGAGAACTAGTGCACATGTGGGGTAAGTTTAGGTAGTAAAGCATTAGGAAGATGAGTCAATGGTGAAAAGATGCATTAGGAAAATGATGTTTTTCTAACTCATCAGACATGAACTCTTTGATATCTCATCATTTCTATTACGGAGGTGGAAACACCATTCATGGAGCTTGACTTAGGCAAGCTCCTAAATGGGACCAACCCTCTTTCCTTCTTTCTTGTGTGCAAGTTGCATCTGGAGGAATCTAAAGATAACAAGTTACAGGAGATAGGAAGACACACATGTGAATGCACCTAGATTTAGAGATCTTGCAAAGACCTAATTAGGGTCTATGACACCCAGCTTCCTGGTACCTTTTTGTTCCTAAAGTTAGATCCAAGTTCTCCTTTGTTCCTTGATCTCTGCTATACTTTCAGAATCTCTATATCAGTTTCTGACATTATGTTATTCTCTGATCTTCCTCAATTAGGGTTTCATACTTTATCCTAGCTAGATTGGTTGGTTTTGGTTGATTCTCCTCTATAAAACAAAGGGAAAAAACCCATGTAGTTTGATTCTCTTTCATGGTTAGAAGCCACGCTTGGTTTGTGTCTCAATGTTAATGGAAGAGGGTTTGACCTAGTTTAACCTTTTAGGCTAAGTCTCTCTTTTCCACATAACATTTTGGTGAACCTAACATATCTTGTACTTTGGCATCCATCTTGCTTCAGATATGAGTTATTTTCTTCTCTAGATCTAATTAATATAATTCATTCATCATTTTACATAGTTATATAGCTTAATTTTGCATTATATCATTGTTATAGTTTATAAAAACCTTGCATTTATAGAAAATCTAGCTAGTCTTGAACCTAGGGTTTGTAGATTAGTGTGTTGTTGAGTTATTTGATTGATTAAATTGATTTTGAATTTTTTGTAGCATAGCATCTTTGTATTGAATAAAAGAACATTCTTGCATCTTTGCATTCAAAATTAGAAAATCAAGCATTTGATGTAGACTTGGAAAAGAGCATATTTGTCACATTGTCTATATTTCATAAGTTTAGATCATTATAGCATGATATAAATTTATGATTTTTGTATCAGATCTGATTGGTATTGCATCATTTAATCATTTACTATTGGTATATTTGGTATTTTCACTTGTTTATTATCAAGGTTTAAAAAAATGCATTTTTGAAAAACCTAGCTAGTCTTCCACCTAGGGTTTATTGAGTACAATCTTATTTCAAATATTGGTGATGTTTATTAGTTGTTCAAACATGATTTAGAATTATTATAACACATCATAATTATCATTTGTTTTTACATTACATTCTTGCATCAAAGAATTTTGGTTTAGAGAACAGGCATTTAAGATCTAGGGTTTGATGATAAACCCTAGCTAGTCTTGCATTTAGTGGTTGTATTTTAAATCTTATTTTCAGATCTTTTCTGAATGAATGATTGATAAATCTAACTCTAAATTGATGTACCTCATCATATGTGTCATATGTGTTTAATCTTGAAATAAAGAACAGTCATGCATTCATATTCCCTTTGAAATTTGAAAGCAAAAACATAAATAAAACTATCTAGTGCAGAACTAAACTCAAGGATCTTATTAGACACCTGAGTTAAGTAGAAAATACAAAAAACAATATAAACACTACACCACACAAATGATTTTATTATTACTAGTAATAGAATGCTTACAAGAGCACAAAATATTATCACTCAGTCACCAGATACATCAACTTTTGTTTATAGAGACTTCTCCAACCTATCTCTCTTCCTAGAGATTGAACCAAGACAAAATTAGTTTCCCCAATTGATTCCCAATCGAATCCTCACTCGTCAAATCCTCCTAGATCCAACTCCCAATCTAGCTTCTTAAATCCTATTTATGATCCTTCGCTAAAAATAGTTCAACAACCATGATTCATTAAACAACAACAGGAACTACCAGGTGGTTTTAACAGTTACAAAATTTGAAATGTTGCCACCAGAGCCTCTACATAATACATCCCTATTTCCCTAGTGTTTTACATTAGATAGTATATAATGATTGGATCAAGATAGTTTTCCAAAATTCCATGTTATTAGCAAAAGTTGTATGTTCTGACCTTGAGAAATAAATGCCTATAAAAAAACTATCAGGTTTCTGAACCTTCATTAAAAGGCCCATCAACAAAAGTCTGCCTTCATGAACTTGTCAGCAAATTGACCCAATCGTGAACCTTTCTTTAGACTAGCTTGTCGGCAAAATAATTTTTCCATGAATTTGGGAGCACCTCCTTGTTATCGACAAAATAAGGATTTTACGCACTAAGCCACATGCCCAAGTTATCAGCAAATTATGACCTCCATGAACCTTGGGATCCCTTATTGGTAAAACATCATTATCCCAAACCATCAAAAGTCTTCAATTTCCCTTTTATCAAAAAACCCAAGCTTATCTGAACTTAGTCAGCAAATTGGTAAATTGTGGAAGTCCCAAACTAGTTAGGTATTTTAAAGTTTTTCAACTAAGCGATTTACTTCTATTGACAAAGTTGAACTTAAAGGAACTTAGAATTTAGTCAATAGTTGACTTCAACCAACTTTAGGGAAAACAAAACTCCTTACTTAAGCCTTTATTGGCTTATCGGCCTTTTGCCGAAACTCCAAACCATAATCTTATATCAACAATCTTATACCATCGTGAACCAAGGAATTCAGGACTTAGCTTGCAAGCCTGGTTAGAGAAAAGGACTATCGGCAAACTAATGAGTTCACAAACCCACAATATTGCCGATAAGGTTCTTCATTTTGAAATTTTGCTGATAAAGTTTCACAATTTGATACTTTGTCAATAGTGAGTTTCTTTTTAACACTAGAAGACAAAAGAACATGAACAAAGATCTGTCGGTGAACTGGGAAAAGATAGAACCGATGAACTAAGCCGTCAGTGAACATATAAGTTCTCAAACCCAGGATTTCTCTGATTGGCTATAGCTTAGCCAAATTTCATTCAAACTTCACCAAATTTTGACTGCAGATACCCATTTCGGTCTTCTACAAGATGATGCCTTTAGACTGAGTAAAATTGCTCCTGAAATACAAAAACCCAAAATTGTAAGGAATCAAATCCAAACAAATTAAGAAAAGAAATATATTTTTGGTGACATAGGATTGCCATTGAGCATGGATGCTCCTGCATTAGACACATCGGGTATGAGAAATGTTTCTTGAGGTTGCAACTCAAGAACATTTTGGTAAGTATGGAATAGAAATCCCATACTTAGCTAATTCATAAGCTTGCATCCAAGAGGCTTCTTCAGCTGGTTTGCCCTTCCACTAGACAAGATACTCACTCCATATATTCTTTTCTTCTTGTTCATTTAGCCACACAAGAGTCAATCACATGATCAACCTATTCAAACTATTATATGTTCCCTGTGGGAACCTTGCCTTTTGCAAGTGTGCCAAAACCAAATCTCCAACTTGAAACTCTTGTTCCCTCATGTGAATATTAGCACGTTCCTTGTATTTTGCTGTACTTTTCTCCAAATCTTCCATCACCTGTTTATGCAAATCATGTATGTATTCTGCAAGATCCTCTGCTATAACAGTCTTTCAAGTCAAATTAGCACTATCTCGCAATTCATCTACCCCTCTGAGACTATAACCATACACAATATGAAAAGGACTTTTCCCCACACTCCTATTGTAGGCAAATTCTGCCTGAGCCAAAACCAAGTCCCACTGGTTAGGCTTATTCCCTACCAAACACCTCAATAAATTACCCAAACTTCTATTTACAACCTCTGTTCAACCATCACTTTGAGGATGGTACGCTGAACTGAAACCCAACTATGTACCCATTTTCTTCCACAAGGTACGCCAAAAATGACCAACAAATTTTACTGTATGTAGCATAAAATATGACTTCAACCAGATTGCAACTATTTTGCGTAAACCCTAAAATCACATTAAATGCCACATCAAATAAAGATCAAAGATAAAAATTATTGCTATAGATGTTACCAAATATTTGATTGTGGTTGCTCGAATAATTGCATAACTCCACAGTAATTTCTCTAGGGAGATAAATGAGAATGAAATTGATTTTTATAAAAGTTGGTGAAAATTGCTTTGGGTAGTTATATGGGAAAAAGGTAGGTAATTAACGAGATTTTAGTTATGGTGAACAAGTTTTTGAATGAATTTTGGATTAGGTTTAGGTTAATAATAAATTAAAGTTGATAAATTTAATTTATTATTAACGAAATGGGAAATGGGTAGAAAGAGAGGATTTAATTAATTTATGTAATTAATTAAATCTCATGGAAAAGGATATGGTAAGTAAATAATAAATTAATTGTTTTAATTTTAATTTATTATTTATGGAAAATAGTGATAAAAGGTAAACTAGGGAATAATTAGGAGATGAGTTAGGGATTTAATAAGAATGCGATCAAGGATGAATAATTGTGTGGTCAATTTTTGATGTCTACATTTTGCCCCTCTTTGAGATGATGTTGCGAAGAAAGATGTTGTGAAGCAATATCGTTTCAAAGAAGATTAAAACATAGGCTTTGGATTCAAATTGGATTGGATAAGGTTGGATAGGATGGGGCTCATAAAAAATGAAGGATTGGATAGATGATGCCCCCTCAAGAGGATATGCAGTGACAAAGGAGATGGATAGACTCTTGAAAAAGGAAAAGAAAGGAAGGAGGTGGAGTTATGCGGATTAAAATTTGAGCAACCTGATGTTTGATATAGCACCTGATGTTCTGTACCAAGGTATAAGGACCAAGGTGACGATGTGTCCTGTGCACCTAGCATAATACAACCTTGTCTAATGTATGAGGAAGTAAACATAGAGCATTAAAGTCCTAATGCACAAAAGGTATGATATGACCTTAGATGCAAAGGATAATGCAAAAGCTATCCCAACATACACAAGATATGAATATTAGCTAGAATGATATGGATGTGATTCAAATGCAAGATGAAATAAGGACACACACAAGTAATCAAGCAAGAATGCACAAATGATTCAAAAATAAACAAGGTGATTGCCCCTGTCAAGCTGAAAACTGATGATTGATTGGATTGATTGATGCTAATAATGATTGATAATTGATTGATAGCATTGTTGATGTGGGAACGATTTATCCTAAGAACAACAAGAGGATTGTGTTGTTGATATGGGAATGATATATCCTGAGAACAACACCAGGATTGGGAGCAATATGTCTCATTGATGATGATGATGATGAGATCGATTCAGTTCACAACAAGGCTAGGAACCAAGACCATGGATACAATTGGATAATTTGACTTGATTGATTGACTTGATTGATATGGATTAAGGATACTTGCATTGATTGATTTGGAATGATTTTAATGAATTGATTTGAAGAAATGATGTGATTGGTTTGATTTGAATGAATTGATTTGAAGAAATGATGTGATTGGTTTGATTTGAAGAAATGATACAATTCATTTGATTTGAATGAATTGATTTGAAGAAATGATATGATTGGTTTGATTTGATGACTAGAGAATTGATTGGAAGAAGTGATTAGATTGGATTTGGATTGATTGATTAGGATTTTTTATTGCTTGGGTTTTTGTTAAATATTTTTTTTTTTGGAGTTTTGGTTTGTTTTGGATGTTTAGCATTGGATTGCACTTGAATATCCTTTGGATAGATGTCAATGACAAGGGAAAACCAAACCAAAAGGCAAGGATCATGATAGGATGCGAATGAGCAATAATGGATAGGATAGGTAAAAGGATTAGATGGATGGATAAGAGGATGGGCGATAGGATAAAGGTAGGATTAAAAAGATTGGCAATGGGATAAATGTAGGATTGGATGGATGCATACAAGGATTGGTGATAGGATAAAGGTAGGTGTATGGATGGACAATGTATGGGAGATATATGATAGATGGATGGATGGAGCCTAGGATGTGATCTTCCAGGACTACGTCGCATAGGAATAACCTACCCCTACTCTAGATATTATGCCTTAGGATTTAACAAGGTGATTCTGGTTAGGATGCATGATAGGGATACTGGTTGGAAGGAATGAATGGACTGAGGATGTAGATGAATGTATGGAGGATATTTTTAGATACAGATGGATGGAATTTAGAGTATGACAAGAGGTGTCCAAAAATATTTTTCAACATTTTGCCCCTACACTCATCAAGATCAAAAGGAGGAAGGGAGGATGGAAGGTACAATAAAGATGGTATGACATATATGATGGGTAAGGATGGCAAGATAGGATGGAAAATGATAGGATAGGATATGAGATGGGTAGATAGGATGGGATAGATGCAAAAACATGCCCCCAGGTGTAAAGCATGTACATAATCACCTACACATGACACTTGTTTGCCAGGTTTTCATCATTGTACTTATCCAAGGTGCCTGTTTACCAGGTTTTTACCATTGGACGAAATGGTTTCTCTTTACTATTTTGATTTTTTTTTGGTATAGGTGGACGGAATAGGTAGGAACACAAGATTTTGTTCCCATAACAAGGTGGTAATGTCTCATGATGGATAGAAGTCACTCATATACCATGTCAAGTAGTATTATGCTCTTGGATGTTGGTATGGGATTGCATGAGAGAGAGATGGATTAAGTGGAGAGTGGATTTTGATGTGGACTAGGATCAAAGGATAGTGGATTAGGATGGAGATAAAGAGATAGATAGAAGGACTTATGAAAAAGCATGGACCATAGGGATATTATGGAAGAAATAAGTAGGATAGTAGATGGAAGGTAGGAATGTTGTGGAGTGGAAGGGAACCATGACCAATGGTTGCACACACCGAATTGGATTTTGAATCTTTTTATTGGAAGAGGGATTTGGGAGTAATGAAGATGTTATCTGAGGGGATTGCCTATTCAGGTCTTTAGGGACCCAAATGGAACTATAAATTTTAGGATTTTGTGATAGGGATGTTTGGGATTTTAGGTGTGTGGATGCTCTATTTGAATTAGATACTTTTTTCTTGGGGACCCAAACGATTTTGGTTTTGAGATTATCTTTTTGAGATGTGGACTTGGGTAGCCTTTTTGAATTTTGATTTTGCTTTGATTCTTTACATTGGTGCCATGTGGCATGACGATTATTAGGATGTTTTGCTTTATGGGTGGAGGCATCAAAAGTTTGACTTTTTAATCCCATGGGGGTGTTTGGGATAGCTTCGTGTTTAGTTGATGTGTGCATTTGTTGATCATGACGAGGAATTGTAGGCAATTTATGGGAACGAGATGTATGAATGGATTTGTGGCTAAAGTGACATGGAGATTAGATGATGGGAATATTAGGAGTTGGAAGGAGTGGAGGTAAAGTGGATGGAGGGATGTTAGCGTTGGAAGAAGTGGAAGTAAAGTGGATGGAGATAGATGAATGGTCACATGCTTTTTGGGTCCATAGGATAACATAGGAGGGATGGAAACATATGTTTTCTTAGTGTGATGAGGTGCACCTAGTTTGGGTTTGGATGAAGTGGATTTAGGAGGTGAGGATGTGATACCAACATCTTTGGATTGACTTCCTTGAGATACATAACCAATACCATATGGTTTGGGAGAGACTTTGACATAGATGGGTTCCAAGTTATCTTGCTCATGAAGGCCTAAGCCATTACCTTGATAGTTCATGTTTTGGAACATACAATGCACAACAAGATGCTTATTTTTGAGGATACAAGACATGAGCTCCTTATTGGATGAGGAGGGTGAGGTGGCAGATACAGGTTGTTGCTCTCCTAGGGAAGAACATTCATTTAGGAAGGTAGTAAGACCTATAGGGCATGCTGGTAGATTTGAAATGGTATCAATATGAGATGGTGAAGGACTAATAGGATCTTGATTAACATTATGCATAAGATCTAATGTATTTATTTGATCATCTATGTGCTTGTGGGGATCAAGCATCTCATCAAGGAAGTGGATGTTGTGGGATCATGGATTGAAGGAGAATGGATGGGACTAGTGGAAGTTTCTTTAGCATGGATAGTATTGGGACCATGAGTGGAAGGAGTGACAAGCTCTTGATCACAGATAACATCTTGATCATAAAAAAGATATAGGTTATGAATATGTTGAAAGGAAAAGCTTTGATCTTGATTTGGTAAGGAGCAAGACTGATCATGCTCTAGAGTTGACTCTTGACATAAATCTTGAGTTTGGATAGGAATGGAGGTTTCTTGGATAGTTTCAATATATGGTGGGGAATGAATTGGGCTTATAGTAGGTGGATCTTCGAGAACATTTGAAGGTTCTTGGATAGTTTCAAGGATAGGCATTCGATGGAATGAGGGTGGTAGTTGATTCCTTGCTAGTATCCAATGGATCACATCCTTCATTAGTACATGGGTGGATGCACAATAAAATGGATGGATAATGAGGGTGGAAGGTGTAGGATTAGGATGCAATGGAGGGATAATTGGATTGGATGTGATCAGAGTGGGATTAGGATTGGATGAGTGGACAAGAGGATTGGATATAATAGGATTGGGATTTGGATTAGGTGGAATGAGGATTGGATTGGATATTATAGGATCAAGACATGGATTGGGCTTAGGTGGATGGATAATATGATTGGACATAGGTGGAAGATTTGATGGTTTAGACTTTAAGGGTGTTGGGGATTGGCTTAATACATTAGGATTTGGAAGGTTGGAAGGATTAGGTTCCATAGGGATGGATGAATGAGGAGGACTAGTGTATGGATTGGTGTATGATTCCAAACTTGAGGTGGTATCTCCCTTGTCAAGAGTATCATTAAGATGACTTGAGAATTCTTGATCTTGGTGGAAGGAGGGATTAATTCTAGCATGCTCATGTTGTGGAGGATTTTCAGATGGATATTGAGGAATATTCACAAGATTGGTTGATGTGGAGGGACTAGGTTGGCATGATGATGGGGGTGACTCATAGAATTTAAGTTGAATTTGTTGATGTTGTATGGATGATGATGGTGAAGGTAACAAAGGGATTGATGAATTAGAAGGTTGGGGGACCAATGGATTAGGATCATAATTAGATAGAATTTGTTGTTGTTGCATGGATAGAGGTATGGTGGATGATGTGTTAAATGAAGGTTGTGGTTTTTGGGCTAAGATTTGTTGTTGTTGAAGGAAGGCTCAAGTTTTTGTTGAATTTTTTGTTGAAGATATGAGGTGAGGGGATTTGGTATGTGTGAAGATGAAGCATGGGTAGGGATTTGGACCTGTGATGTTTGAGGTAAAGTTATTGTTGAATAGGTTTGGGGTATGGATGAGTTGGGTTGATATGAGTGGTAGATTGGTTGTGATAAAGATTTGTATGAGGTGGATGGAGATGACTCATAGAGATGGGGTGGTGATGTGGTAGGATGTTGAAATTGTGAAGACAATTGTGATAGTTGTGCCAATTGAAATCTAAGATCTGCCTCTTGTTGTAGTGATTGAGCGAGTTGTTGTTGTAACTGAAGGACTTGGGGATTAATGGATGTCGAGGTTGAGACCTTGGCAGGATTATAGTTTTGTGAGGTTGAGGGCATGGAAGGATAATCTTTGGTTGTGTTAGGATGATAAGAATGATCTTGTGGATAATGATCATCATAGATATGTTTAAGCTCTTGTATTTCCTCATATTCTTGGGATGATAGTGATGTTGGTGGAAGCGAATACGGAGAGATATATAGTTCATGGGTATCAAAATATGCATCATGATCTACAAAGTTCTCCTCATTATTAGAGCTAGGAGGGCCTCTGCAAAGTGTGAGTTTTGGTTTTGGAGTTGTCCTAGATAGTTTGATGGTCACAACCATTTTGACGAATAAGGATTGGACTAGGTTCAAGGATGGAATATGAGTAGGATGATGATAAATGAATTAGGTGGGAAATGTATAGATTGGATGATTTGATCAATTGAAAGAGCTTCTTAGGATTCAAAGTGACAAGGTTCCACTTGAGATGTGACACGAAAGGATGATAGGTTCCCAATTCTGAAGGCCAAGTTAATGATATAGGGGACAAGTTGTAGTGGTGATTAGAAAACACAATATGATGATTTGGAATGAATGGATGGGAAGAAT
The DNA here is from genome assembly GCA_027924645.1 of Cunninghamia lanceolata. NCBI lineage: Eukaryota > Viridiplantae > Streptophyta > Pinopsida > Cupressales > Cupressaceae > Cunninghamia > Cunninghamia lanceolata. Next base: position 5,562,519 of record BSBN01001185.1, on the reverse strand, counting down.
GTTTAAGGGTGATGATTAGGCAAGCACACACATCAATCATATAAGACACACGACAATCAAATTGGTTGTTTTTGATGACATCTTGATGTTTTGCAAACACTTGTAAACATGCATGATCTTAGGCTAGGAAATGTCAATACTTGTTGAGTTCCCACTTGGTTTTACCTAGTTGCGCCTATTTATGGTGTATATCTCTAGGAACTTGGGGCACGGGCTCCCCCTTATAGTGCACTCACTTCATAGGCACACCAAGTTCCATGTCCTTAAGAAGTGCAGATCTTAAGATACTTTTCTATCTCTGCCATAAGCTGCGAAAATGTGGGACATCTATCAAAGTTTGATCATCTGACCTCCTATATCAACAAGTAGAGGGTTTTTGGCCACTAAACAAAGAGGTTCTAGTGTATATCCATGGGACCAACTGTAGGAGTCAATGACAACAATGAGAGGGGGGTGAATCAGTGTTGTGTAAATTCTTAACTTTTTGCAAACTTTACAAGACAAGTAGAAAGAAAGACATTAATGATTTGTTTGAGCTCATATGCACAAGACTGATAGTGAAAGATGTGAACCAAAAAACTTATCAACAAAACACAAATATGCACACATAGAGACAAGTTATGACACAGAAATTTCTGGAGTGGAAAACCCTCTCGGGGTAGAAAAACCACTCATGAAGTGCCTCATTGGCTTAACCTTAAAAAACTTCTTACAAAGCCTCACTGGCTGAATATTATGTCTCACTGACAATTGAAAGGTCTTACTAACGTACAAGCCTCACTGGCATACTGTGTACCTCACTGGCAATAAAGTTTAGAAGCACCAGCTTCAAGGAGCACCAACCCCTAAAACAGAACAAACTAAAAACAAAAACTCAAAGGGTTTCTCTGTTTCAATACAAAACATTTCTGTCAAATGGCCATTCTCTTTATCAACCCAAATCATGTACAAAATTAGATATTCAAAATCAATCATGTACCCTGATCCTCTCTACAACACTAATACTACTTGATTCTCAACAACACTTCACAACACTGTATGTTTCATCTCTATCCTTCTTAATTCATTCCATCAATGCACCTGAAAAACAAATTTATACAAGTTGAATGTCTTTTCACTGCCTTGGAACCTTTCATATTCCTTCATAAATTTCTCCTGCATCTAATCACACAAATTTTGCAATTATAAACAACAAGACTTTTGAAATTTCACTTCTCTACAAAAACACATTTCCTTTTCTCCTACAAATAAACTCTTCAATTTTGATTCATATTCCTGCAAAAAAACATTCTCTCATTGCAAACAAAAAATAATAAATAAATCTTCAATATAATTTTCTCACAAGACAAATTATCTCCATTAAAACCTTTTCATATCTACAATCTCTACATGATGTTTCATATTCTCCAAAACACAAAAAAAACCTTCAATCTGATTATCTTTCCTTCAAACAAATTTTTCATTAACCTCTTCAAATTCTTCTTCAAAAATAATCTTCTCAATCTGCCTTATTCTCAAAATAATCCTTTAAAAAAAACAATCTCCAATCTCCATACAAAAAATCTCCTAAAAAAATTAGTCTTTAAAAAACTTCATCCTCTTAAAAATCTCTTCATAAAAAATAATAAAAATATCCTTATTAAAAAAAAACTCCTTAAAAAAAGGACCAACCAAAAAGATTAGAAGGAAATTACTTAAGTTTTAAAAAGGAAACTATCTATCTTTGATTTCGGGATTCAAAAAAGATTCTAAATACTTCTCAAAGTTTCAAGGAAAACTAAAAGCCTTTTCCTTAATGCATAAACCCATGCCCTCTTGACTTTTGGCGGTGGTAAGTTTAAATTTAAACACAATGAAAGCCCACCCATTTGGAAGACTTGCTCTATAGGTAAAAAGGAGCAAAGGGGCCGGTTGCCCTATGGAATTTCATGACTTAAGTTTACAACTTAAGTTCTTTCACCTGCTCGACCAGTCATCTTCAAATTAGAACAAAAGCACCCCTTTTGTAATGACAAATAAGTCAAGATTTTAGAATTTATTGAGAAACTTTGGGGTTACCAAAAAATATAAGCATAGATGTCTCAAAAGATAAATCATTCTTAACAAATATGATTAGATATCTTTGCAGTTGTGGCACACTAAAAATCATTGACATATTCCATAACACTGTGAATTTCTCAACATTGTACCAACCTAATCCTTCTTGTATCATAAAACCTTGTTGATAGATTTTTGACATCAATCTTATATCATGAACCCATGCAAAGAATAAATAACACCAATCCATCTTGAAAACCTCTCTCAGATCAAAGCACAACACCTTTTGTCATCAATACAGTATGAATACCAAACCAACATTATGCCAATGAAGCACTCCTTGAGAGTGAGTTGATTTACTGATGTTCTTGTTTAACCTTCATGGAGATGAGTATGTATCACTAGATGAATCAAAACCATCCTGATAAGATAAAGATCAATAAATATCATGCAAGGATCAATATATATCATGCAAGCTATTCCAACACTTCAACCAATACACCACATCATATTCAACCTATCAATAATGTCAACCTTGTCATGCTGCCACTTGATCACATCCGAAAATATTCTCTACAAGTACTACTGAACAAACAAGTCCTTCACTTTAGTTACACACTGAAGATCCACAGAAGACAAAATGAACATGCATCCTAAATAGGATCCTATATCTAATTTCACATGATCCAAGATGATCCAACAATACTCCATCATATGTAAGCAAAATGATATAAAGATATCATTATGATGCAAAACTCCTGATAGAACCTTGATCTATCAAATGCAAATTGAACCTGATTGAAAAACACATCTGAATTTACCTCAACCATATTAAGTTCATGATGAATGCCTCATTAACCATCTCCTCCTGATGTCCTGCAACAACTATGACAACTTTGCAACTTTTCAACATCAATTCAACACACTTTTGACATCAATGACAATCTATCACTACCACCAACACCTTATAAGCATCCAACAATCCACTAAAGGCTTTGACTAACCCTACTAGGAGTTTGAATATACACAAAGGTATGTCTCCTTTTGAGATAGCATTGTACGGTAAGCGCTAATACCAGTTTGGACTTGGATTTTGCCTTATCCTAATTTGTATAGCAGACTGGATGAAAGTAACTCTTGGGGTCGCAAATGAGTTCTCCTTGCAGATGTGTCTCAAGAGCAGGCCCACTCTAAAGGGTAACAAAACCAAGGAAGCACATTGTTTTTGATCTCCCAGATTGCATGAAGCGCAAGGAGAGAGCATACACAACATCTTTGCCTCACACTTGCATGGGGTTGATTTTAATTCCAAAGCCAAATGTGTGGGTGGTTATACAAAATGTCAAGGGAATGCTTTTGATTCTCAAGATTGCCAAGTGTTGCAAGAGTAGAGAATATGCATTTAGTGACAAAAATACAAACCACAAGACATGGAAAACACTTGTTAAATTTAACCCTTGCTTATGATGTGATCTAATCTATAAAAAGAAGGCACAATGTTTCAAGATTAGATTCTCTAACAATCAAACCTACAACACACTAATTAGTAGTTTGAAAAATAGTCTTTGATAGGTGTAAATCTATGAGAAAAGTGTTAGAACAAGATGAATGATCCTGTAAAAGTCCACACAAAATGTTAAATGCACTGCAAGATGAAAAATGTTTGATGCTTTAAAATGACTAAATTTCAAATGATTATACTAGAAAATCTGAGATGAATTCAAGAAAATGGATTGCTCTTCTATGTAGTTCATTGAATCGCCTTTCCAACACCTATAAAATTGTGAAAATCTGATGAAAAACAAAAAAAGTTATGCAAGTTTGATAAAAACAGCCTCCAAAGGCTAAAAATGGGTATTCTGGTGATACAATCGACAAGAATCTACTATTTGAAAAGGCTGATTATAGTGGAATAGTTTGTTTAGTAGTTGTCTCTTTTGTTGGTAGTTTTCTCCTCTGAATTCTGTAGGTTTAATTTCCAATTCAAATAGGGATGTCAAAAGATAAGTTGATCTTTGATTCCCAAAGTTGTAGTTTCAAAGAAAAAAAAAATTGTTGATATCCCAAAACACACGGCTATTTACAAATTGCAAATTTAGACTCCAATCCTAGATTGAACAAATGTTATTTAAAATTTGCCTATTTGACCTAAAATCCTAAAATAAGGACAACAATGTGCTACGAAGGAAATTTGAGCTCTATCTTGTGACCGAATCAAAGCAAACTTACAGAGCCGTGTAAAGAATGGTAAAACTAGCCAAGAATTTTTTCAAAAGACATTGCCCAACACATTGTGTACTAGCAACAAACACATCTACTATAGACTTAAATCTGATTGCTCAAAATACCAATTCACAGGATCAGGTTGTTGGTGCACAATGTAATGCCACTTCTGAGCAGATATGATGTCACCTCATGTTAATTGAATAATCCTCAAAAGCTTATATATATATAACCAAACAATTTTCTAGTGTGAATTTGTTTGTAGTAGAAGTTTCATGATCATTGGTAGAATTGAATTTGTAGCTAACCAATAGCAAAATATCAATGATCAGAAAGACCAAGCTTACCTTGCATAATAATAAAAAGCACTCAACACAGACCTTGTAAATGATGCAAACTGTACAGTAATGCCGTGTAAGAGGTGAAAGGCCCAAAAAACTAAAAAAATTTCAAAAAATTACAACTTTTCCAAAACCCATTATGTTATATGTTTTTGTTGGCCTACAAGTGGCTCTGGGATCAATGGAGGTGTTGGTGCCTGAATTGACTGTCAATTAATTTAGCAATTTTCATGCAGGCACCTTCCCAAAAAATCCAAAAAATTTCCGAAGTGTTGGCCCTCAACATTTTTCAATAGCAGCATCATATTTTCTCCGAGGTGGTCAGCATCATCATGATTTTCTGTCGACCAGATTTGTCATCAGGATCATCTTGTTTCAATATCGGGTGATGTTTGGATATCATCCTGATCCTGCAATAGAGCTACAGTGCACCCTGATGTTCTTTGAGTTAAAGGGGTCATCATCATCATCCGGTTTATAGTGCATCATGATATTTTGTTTGGGGGCTGATATTCTGAAATATCAGGTTATCTTACTAATATCACCCCGGCACCTATATGGCGATGACGCCATCCGGATATGAGAGTTGCGCGGTATGCAGACGGGTGATGGTGACATCATCAAAACATGATGATGATGTCATCAGGATTTTTGAAGGCATCGGTGAGACCATGGGCATCAGCAAAGGAGTTTTGTGCTAGCTCGATGGTCTATCTCTGGCCGATGGAGCGGATTGTAAGGTAGGCATCAGCGAGACAATTGAGATCGATGAGAGATTTGTGGGGTTGGCCGATGGCCTAAGTCTTAGCGATGGGCTTTTAGAGAAGGACCGTGTGTTGAGCGTGGCAAAAGCGCTCGAAACCTATCATGGTTGCGGCCATGCTTTTAAAGTGCTGAAGGAGCCTCCGTACCATGCATGTGGGATTATTCCCCTGTATAATTTGAACCTGCGGAGAAGTGCGTTTTGGCGGGAATTTCTCTTTTGAGCGCAGCGATGGTTTCCAGGTAGGCTGCGGGTGGTTGGGCCATAAATGGCGACAGTACAAGGGTATGGGCGATGGTACACATGATCAGGTTGCCCAATTTTTAGCATGAAGACTTCCAGATGGTGGCACAAGGCTCGAGGCTTCCCTTGTCTGTTATAGTAATAACTTCTGAGCGCCATTCTTTCTGATGGATGTATTTGGCGGGATTTTTGGTCAACCATGTAATTGTTGCTAGGGGTGCACTTTCTGGCCGATATAGGCAGACTGTGTTACCATTGTTTAGGTGGTTGAATGCCTGAGGCATTTTTGTGTAAATAATGAAGAACAGGGCATGATCTTGGCTGTTTTATCCCATTTTGGAGTTTATGAGTTGCAACATGAGTGTATTTTGCACATATTTTTAGTTTGAGTGTTAATGTTATATGAAAAATGCTTATTGCATGTGTCTATCTGCTTGTCTCCATTTGCTGCATGTTATTCTCCTTCTTTTGAATCTGGTTGCATGTCAGTAGGGATATCTGTAAGTAGAAGCAGTTAGATACCCATTCTTGGGTGATGTTTGTAAGGCAAGCATCAGTCCAACCCCCTGAAACTTGAGTGAAAGTTGCAAACCATCTATTGTATATGTCTAGTTGACTCCTTGCCTAATGGATAGGCACCAGTCTACTCCTAGATCAGTAGTTATGAGCCAAAACCCCTTGTCTTGCATCCTGGACATTATGTCCGCCCATTTCATCACTTCCACCTGTTAGTTGTAAGATTAGGAGTAGGAAAACCCCTGCATGCTCTCATACCTAACCAGACATTATGTCCAAGAATGTTGCCAACCTTGTGATCTATCATGCAGATCTTGGTCCATACATGAGAGTATTCTGCCTGTTGTTGTCAAGTTAGATCTTTCTATCTTTGAGCTAGTTAAGGTTATATCTTGAGTTATAGGGACACCCCCCTTGGTGCGGTAGAACCAGAAGTGAAGGGGAGGAGCTCACGCAACCTCCTATATTAGTTGGCTGAATCTGCATGTGCATAGGAATTGGCAAACCCTGATGCTGATTCAGAAGAAAAACCAACAAAATGGCGACTCTACTGGGGATGTGATTGATCAAAAGTAATATCTAGTCATCCTTGGTGATATATTTGTGACCCATCTGAGTCACCAACAAAATGGCGACTCTGCTGGGGATGGACTGATAAAAGAAATGATATATTTGTGACCCATCCGAGTCACCAACAAAATGGTGACTCTGCTAGGGAAAACAATGTCATATCCATGAATCTTGAGTCTAAGAAATTGAAGAATCAGACCTGGAGGTGCCTTGTTGTAGCAAAAGAAAAAGTTTCATCTGTGGCTCTGCTGGTGGATGACCCAGAAAGAAAGAAATCAATTTTTAGCTTCACCCTGTTTGAAGCTCATTCCTCTGCCAAGGAGGTGGCGACTCTGTTGAATGAACATATCAGCAGCTACAACATATCCAGGTATTTGTACAAGTTTTTGAAGAGTTCCCTATCTGGTGAAATAGCACTGGTTAAAAGGGAAACATTGGTGAAAGAAGAGCTTGCATGCTTTTGTTAGAACCTACTCTATATTTCAAAAGGGCATGCAATGTTTTTCAAAAGACACATATAGAGGACTTTAGGCAGGTTGAAATAGCAGTTTGTATTTTAAGGGCCTAAGGTCATATTGTGATTGAAAATCTGAGTAGAGAAGAGGGTTGCGAAAGCGTAAAAAGATGTATTGTCAGCTTATGCACCCCTGTGAGGTGTCAAATGCAATAATGTATAGTAGTCAGTCCCAACCATGTAATAAAAGAAGTTTCAACATAGATAGATATAAGCCCATAAATTTTAGTGGCATTTGTGGCTACCCAAATGCTCTTCCACCTAAAATTAGAAGATATTTGCCCAAATTTAGTGGCACAAAGGATGAATCAGCTGAGAGACACTTGCAGCAGTTTATAAATGTTATAGATGATTTCGAGATTGACCATGAAGATGTAGTTATGAGATTATTTGTTCAATCTCTAGATGAAGATGCAAGGGATTGGTTCTCCTACCTTCCAGCTCACTCTGTCAGCTCTTGGTATGATTTTAAATCTGCATTTCTAGTACAATATGGTGAAAGAATTTCTGAATATGCAGTTATTAGTGACTTCATGTACATCCATATTGAAGAAGATAAGTTGATCCCAGCCTTTGACCTCAGATTTATGAGGGCATTGAACAGAATACCAGAATGTATGAGACCTAATGATGCACTGTGCTTAGTTGTCTATTTGGGAGCCTTTAATAAGAAAATGAGTTATAGATTGAGAGATAAGGATCCCACCACATTGCATCAGGCACATCAGCTTGCAATAGATATTGAAAACAATTGGAGGTATGGAATTCAAAAGGGTTATTTTTCTGAAAATTTTTGTTGTCCTGCAGCCCCCAATGTTAATGAAAGATTTAATTCAGGTGTTGACAATGAATGTCAAAGCACTCACACCCCTGTTGTCCCAATTTTTGCATCATTCCAAGTGGATGATGTTTCTATTATAGAGGAGGATGTATTTTTTTTCCCAGCAAGTGAAGTTGAAAATAATAATTTTTCAAGTAATATTTGCATACCAGTCCTAAACAAAGAGCCTTCATGTTTAAATGATCCAGTTATGCAAAGTTGTGATCATGTGGATCAACAGTCAGTATCAATTTCATCAGGAAGCATTGGAGGGCTGGAAAGTGATGCAGATAGTTCAACTTCAGAGTACATTAAAACAGCAGAAATCTTGTATATGGGGAAATCAGATGATGAAAATGATATCCATGATCAATTCATGGATCAGGTTTGTTCTCTTTATGACTCTGGATCTGATAGTAGTGAAGAAGAATTGGAGTGTCATGAAGAAGAAGCAGAGGCCTTTGCATTGAGTGTTAATCCCCTTTATGATGAGCCTGTAGATACATATGATGTTGTGAGTCGTGACCTTCATTGGTGTAGGATTAACCCTTTGTTTGAAGATGATGATACTGATTTGCAAACTGTGAATAATGAATGTTCATCATCACCTGATTCAGACATGTGCAACATTGGGTGTGTGGATCAGGATTTGTTTTCAATATCAGTAGATATTAGGGGTCTCATGTTTTCTGAGTATTTTGAGTTTTTGGATCAGCTGGATGAGTGCCTAACAATGTGCAGCAGCCAGATAAATGATGAAGAATGCCAAGAGCAGTATGATGTACTATCTGAGGGATATAACATACATGTGTTGCCTAATGTTGAAGAATATTATGTGTATGGTTATATGTCTAATTTTGAAATCCAAAATGATAGAGCTGAAAATGATGGTGGCAAGCTTTCAAAACTGGTGGAATATCTATTTAAGCAGATGACATTATGGGCAGATTATGCCAATCTTTTCAGTTGGGATTGGGATCTTCCAGTTTGGAATCAGGCATTTGATAAGAAAAAATTATGGTTCTTCCTTTTTGGCTGCCCGGGGCCGCCAAAATAATGTTTAAAAATAATGTGTTTGGTGATGCAGATCAATATAACATCATGACTCTGTGCCCAATGGATAGGGGACTGGTCTACATCCCAAAGATCTAGGGTTCTCGCTGCAGTCTTGCACCTGCACGTCCCCAGACAGAGCCACTGTTGGTGCTTGAATTGACTGTCAGTTAATTTAGCAATTTTCATGCAGGCACCTTCCCAAAAAATCCAAAAAATTTCCTAAGTGTTGGCCCTCCTCAGCATTTTTCAACAGCAGCATCATATTTTCTCCGAGGTGGTCAGCATCATCATGATTTTCCATCGACCAGATTTGTCATCAGGATCATCTTGTTTCAATATCGGGTGATGTTTGGATATCATCCTGATCCTGCAGTAGAGCTACAGTGCACCCTGATGTTCTTTGAGTTAAAGGGGTCATCATCATCATCCGGTTTACAGTGCATCATGATATTTTGTTTGGGGGCTAATATTCTGAAATATCAGGTTATCTTACTAATATCACCCCGGTGCCTATATGGCGATGACGCCATCCGGATATGAGAGTTGCACGGTATGCAGACGGGTGATGGTGACATCATCAGGACATGATGATGACATCATCAGGATTTTTGAAGGCATCGGCGAGACCATGGGCATCGGCAAAGGAGTTTTGTGCTGGTCCGATGGTCTATCTCTGGTTGATGGAGCAGATTGTAAGGTAGGCATCGGTGAGACAATTGAGATCGATGAGAGATTTGTGGGGTTGGCCGATGGCCTAAGTCTTAGCGATGGGCTTTTGGACAAGGAGCGTGTGTCGAGCGTGGAAAAAGTGCTCGACACCTATCATGGTCGCGGCCATGCTTTTAAAGTGCTGAAGGAGCCTCCGCACCATGCATGTGGGATTATTCCCCTGTATAATTTGAACCTGCGGAGAAATGTGTTTTGGCGGGAATTTCTCTTTTGAGCGCAGTGATGGTTTCCAGGTAGGCCGCGGGTGGTTGGGCCATAAATGGCGACAGTACAGGGGTATGGGCGATGGTACACATGATCAGGTTGCCTAATTTTTAGCATGAAGACTTCCAGATGGCGGCACAAGACTCGAGGCTTCCCTTGTCTGTTACAGTAATAACTTCTGAGCGCCATTCTTTCTGATGGATGTATTTGGTAGGATTTTTGGTCAACCATGTAATTATTACTAGGGGTGCACTTTCTGGCCGATATAGGCAGATTGTGTTACCATTGTTTAGGTGGTTGAAGGCCTGAGGCATTTTTGTGTAAATAATGAAGAATAGGGCATGATCTTGGCTGTTTTATCCCATTTTGGAGTTTATGAGTTGCAACATGAGTGTATTTTGCACATATTTTTAGTTTCAGTGTTAATGTTATATGAAAAATTCTTATTGCATGTGTCTATCTGCTTGTCTCCATTTGCTGCATGTTATTCTCCTTCTTTTGAATCTGGTTGCATGTCAGCAAGGATATCTGTAAGTAGAAGCAGTTAGATACCCATTCTTGGGTGATGTTTGTAAGGCAAGCATCAGTCCAACCCCCTGAAACTTGAGTGAAAGTTGCAAACCATCTATTGTATACGTCTAGTTGACTCCTTGCCCAATGGATAGGCACCAGTCTGCTCCTGGATCAGTAGTTATGAGCCAAAACCCCTTGTCTTGCATCCCGGACATTATGTCCACCCATTTCATCACTTCCACCTGTTAGTTGTAGGATTAGGAGTAGGAAAACCCCTGCATGCTCTCATACCTAACCAGACATTATGTCCAAGAATGTTTCCAACCTTGTGATCTATCATGCAGATCTTGGTCCATACATGAGAGTATTTTGCCTGTTGTTGTCAAGTTAGATCTTTCTATCTTTGAGCTAGTCAAGGTTATATCTTGATTTATAGGGACGCCCCCCTTGGTGCGGCAAACCCAGAAGTGAAGGGGAGGAGCTCACGCAATCTCCTGTATTAGTTGGCTGAATCTGCATGTGCATAGAAACTGGCAAACCCTGATGCTGATTCAGAAGAAAAACCAATAGGAGGAATCAGATTTGAGGCCAGGAGTAACCTGCACAAACTCAACCAAAATGCTTGCAAAACAATGGATTAAGGAGGGTTCATGTCGGGTTCACCAATGTATGTGTGATTAATGGGGACAAAATGAAGATTAAAATATAAATCAAATGCAAAAATACACGATTATACCTTCATAATGAACTCACAAATCCAAGAGGGAAGGAGTTGCACTTGATATAGCTCCTCAGATTTTACCCAAGACTAGAATGAAGATGTGGATTGCTCAATGCTTTCAACACAATGTAGATGAGATGGGGATTGATAGATTAGATGGAGATGAGGCAAGATTTTTACATTATGATGTTAGGATGAGGAGATTGTGGAGTGATTTTGGTAGAGGTTTGATGCATGAAGAAGTCTCTCCCAAATGGCTTGGAGAGGGTCTCATTTTTAGATTTTCTGAAAGGAGGATGGAGGGTGAGGATTGAAAGATGAGATCAAGGGCTAGGAATAAAAGTAAATCTTTTATTCATTTTAGGAAAAGGGGTGATAAATGAGGTATGGGTGAGGTAAGGGGTGTGTAAGAGAAGTAAATGTGATGTGTGATTTGTTTCAATTTTTAATTTGGGGGATGTGGGGAAGGGTGTTAAACTAGGTTTGACCACCCAAATGAGAGGTTAGGACTAATTAAACAGAGGTTTTGCTTAATTGATCCTAGGGCTAGGATGAGGTAGGCTAGGGTAGGTTAGGGTAGGTCAATTAGTAGGCTAGATCAATTAGATAACCATGATTTATCTAATTAATGAGGATTAGGGAAAAGGAGAATTGAACTAAATAAATATTGGAAATATTTATTTGATTAATGAGGGATAGTGTTGTAAGGTAAAAGTGATAAATTAACTGAATTAATTGATCACAAGGGATATACAGATGGTTAGGGATTACTTAATTAAATAAAATGAATTTATTTAATTAATAGGAGGGATAAATTGGTGTCGAGACATGAGAAATTATTTTGTGAAGCAAGCCAATTTTAGGTGTCTACATTTGCCCCTCTTTGAGATGGTGTTACGGCTAAGTAACATCATTTCAAAGAAGTTAAAACATAGAGTTGGATTGGATAGAAAAAATATTTTGGCTTAGAAGAATAGGGTAAGGTTTGGAGATAATTGGTAAGGTGGATGCCCCTTCGAGAGGACATGCGGGTTGCAAGAACACGGGTGTGCTCTCGAAATGGATGAAACAGATTGGTTGAACTGGTTGGAGGATAAGGGGTGAGATGAAAGAATGATGATGGTGGGAGATTGATTGGTGGATGATCATTGTGTTGAAAAATGATTTAGAGAAATCCTAGGTTTGATATAGCAAAGTGGATATGTTTTCACCAAGGTATAGAAGACCAGGGTGATGATGTTTATCCAACATTTGCATGGACTAGACATGCAAACAAAGGGATGATCCCATGCATGCCCAAGATAGTACAACCTTGTCCTGACGAGGGAAGGGGACTCATAGCATAAGTCCTTAGTACACAAAAGGTATGATGAACCTTAGATGCATAAGGTGATCAATATGCTAGAACTGACCCTATGATCAACAAGATATGAATACTAGCTTGGAGTAATGAAACCAACCCACAAGCACAGCATACAAAAGCAAGACTATGCCCCATTCTAGATGTTTTCGCCACGTACCATGATATAGTGAGATCAAGGTAGCTTTGATGTGATCTTCAAATAGGACAAAAGATAAAAATCAAAAACAAAAAGACCAATGAACCAAACGAGTAACCATTGTATCTCTTGCCAAGATGGATGATGATTGGATAGATTCTGCCTATCGTAGGAACGATATATCCTAAGGCAGGAATTGGTTGATGATTGGATCATGTTTTGTTGATGTTGTAAGATTGGCTCAAGATATGATGGTGACAAGTTGTGGTTGATGTTGATTTGATAGTTGATGATTTTTGATTAAGGGACAATGCTTTGATGGGTGATGCGATGCTTGGATCTAGTGTAAGCTCAGTAGGTTGGATGGGTGCATCTTATGCACCTGAGTACTAGAAATGTCCTTCATATCCCAGACTGTCTACATACCCTCTATCCACGGGATCAAGGCACATTAAGATGCAGGTGATGATGATATGTAGTTCTGATTTGTGATGATGATGTGGGATGATGATAGATGTGATGATGTGGGTGATTTTGAGGATGTTGGAAGATGATGAGATGTTGATGGATGATTTGTGTGAGCGTGATGATGATTGTTTTTGGGATTTTGTGGATATTTTGATTTTTTTAGATTTTCTAATTTTGTATTATTTTTGGATTTTTTTGATTTTGTGGTGTTTTTGGATTTTTCTGATTTTGGAAAAGGAATGGTTTATTATGAGATGGTTGCATTGGATTTCATGTGGGTAACCTTTATTCTAGATACCAATGACAAGGGAACACCAAGTCTCGAGGTGAAAGTGATGGGGTTGGATAGAGGGATTGGCGATGAAAGATGATGGATAGTTGATTCATGATAGATGAATGGACAAGCGATAGGGATGCATGTTAGATAGATGGAAGATAGGGATGAGGGATAGGATAGGTATGCATGATATATGGATGGGGGATTTTAGGATTTTCTCCAAGGGCTAGGTTGCAAGGAATCATATGCCCTAATGCTTAGAATTTTGCATGATGGGTTCATGTTTGAATGTATGGACTTTACAGTAGGATGGATGGAGGATATACTTATAAAGGGAATATGCCAAGAGGTCTCCAAAGCATGTTGTTGATATTTTTCCCCTTGTCTTTACCAAGATTTAAGGTGGGAGATGGGAAAAGCAACATATAATGGATAGGATGGATGGGAAATGATAGGATAAAGATACATGGATAGGATATGCAAAAGGATGCTATGGATGTGGATGATTAGATGGTTTTGCCCCCAAGTGTAGGGATGCAAAATGGATGGAGAAGGGGTTACGCATGACACCCACAAGGGGTTTTTATCAAGGTACTTGCCCAAGGCGCCACAAGGAGTGGTTTTTCACCATTCGATGGATTTTTTTCTTTACTATTTTCTTGATTTTTTGACTTTTTTGCTTTTTTGATGGAATGGGGACTCTAGCGTCTGTTTCCATAGCACAGAGAAGATGGTCCCATGTTGGATAGCATTTTGGATGATGATTTCATGGATGTTGGTAGATAGGAGAAGATGGAATGGATGGTGGATAATGGATTATGATGTGGATTATGCAAAGGCATGGACCATAGGAATGTGATGGGGAAGATATGTAAGATAGTGAATGAAAGATGGAGAGATGGGGGTATGTGGGAATGTTAAGTGGTGGAGGGGAACCAAGACCAATGATTGCACACACCGTGATGTACTTGGAAGCTTGTACTTTGGATGTGGAGTTGGGAGTAATAGGGATTGGGATAGGAGATTTGTGGATGGTCGATTTGGGGTTTTAGGTACCCAGATGGACTTAGGAATTATGGGATTTTTAGATGGGGAGCAGGATGTTTGGGATTTTACAGTAGATTGGGAGGTGGATGCCTCATTAGAGTTGAGTGCTTTTTGTTTGGGGACCCACACCATTTTTGTTTTTGCTTTTTCTTGTGATGGTGTGGGCTTTGATAGCCTTTTTGATTTTTCATTTTGATTGGAAGGGATAATATCTTTAGGATTTTGTGCTTTATGAGTTGAGGCATTCAAATTTTTAAATCCCATGGATTTGGGGGAAGCTTCATGTTTGAAAGATGTGTGCTTTTGTTGGTCTTGATTGGGAATTTTAGTGGATTTATGGATAAATGGATGAGGAGATTTGAGGATGGGGATATTGGGAGTTGGGAGGATGGGAGGATAAGGGGATTTGGGGATAGGGATGTTGGGAGTTGGTAGGATAGGAGGTAAAGTGGATTTAATAGGAATATTTGGAGTTGGAAGTAGTGGAGGTAAATTTGATGGAGGAAGATGGATGGTCACATGCTTTTGCAAATGATAGGATGATGGAGGAGGGATGGCGACATATGTTTTTGGAGTGCGATGTGATGCACCATGTTTGGGATTGGATGAATGGATTTTGTAAGGTGCGTGGGTGGTACCAACATGTTTAGATTGTTTTTCTTGGGGTGTATAGCCAAGGCCATGCGAGGATGGATGGAATGTGGTGTGGATGGGCTCCAAGATGCCTTGTCCATGAAGGCCTAAGCATTTGGCTTGACAGTTCATATGTTGGAGCATGCGACATGCAATGGGATGTTTGGTGCTTTGGAAATAAGACATGAGTCCATTATTTGTTAGAGAAAGATAGGTGGTGGATGGAAATTGTTCACCTCCTACAAGGGAGTCACCATGGATGAAAGTACTTTTTCCAAGTAGATAAGGGGATGGATTTGGGATGGGATTGGTAGATGGAGGTAAAGGATTCATGTGGGATGGTAAAGTGGTGGTAGAAGATGGTGTGAGATCAATAAGTTGATCAATAGATGGTAGGGGATTAGGGATCTTATTAGATGGGATGGTTAGATCTTGATTAGGAGAAGGGGTTGATTTTTCAACATGCTTTGGATTTGATTCTTGACATAGCTCATGTGCTTGGATAGAAGTGGGAGTGACTTGGATAGATGTGATAGGTGCTTGGATGGATGCAGTAGGTGTTTGGATGGATGCAATAGGTGCTTGACTTATGTGTTCTTGAACATGGCTTCATGATGGTTCTTGAGTTATGATAGGAGATTGTTCAAGAGATTTGGTGGATGTTGGATTGCATGAGGGTGTTTGATTCCTTTCTAATAGCTAATGGATTATTATCCTTCATCAGTTTATGGGTTGAAGAACAATGTAATGGATGGATAATGATGGTGGATGGTGTAGGATTAGGATTGGGATTGGATAGGTGGGTGATAGGATTAGGTAATGCTGGTTCTTGGATGGGTTCAAGGGTAGGTGTGGGATTGGATGGTGGTGTTGGAGGGGTGGAGGATTTGAGGGATTCCTTTGCTTTGCTTTCATTTTTAGGTGATGTTCTTTGGAGGAAGTCCCCCGAGGATTCTTTGGATGTGATAGTGTTGGGACTTGGAAGATTTGATGGTGGATTAGATGGTGGATGGGTGATAGGGATTGGTGGATTGGCAGATACATAAGGTGATGGATTAAGGTTGATAAGGTTGGAGGGATATTGTGATGGGGGGATTGGAGGATGGGGATTATGAGATGGGGGATTTGGTTGTTGATATAAGGTTTGGATTTCAGAAATAAGGTGTGCTAGATTGGTGTTCCCTTGATCAAAGTTAGCATGACAAAGGTTGGGGGATGGATAAGGTGGAGGTATTGATTGGTTGGATAAGTATGATGCATGGATGTGTAAGGGGATGGTGATTGATATGAGGGTAAAGGTTGATATGATGAAGGTTGATATGATGGAAGTTGGTATGAGGTTGAAGGTTGATATGAGGTTGATGGAGTGGATAGGTAGGATGTAGGTAAGTATGATGAAGGTTGAAAGAATGAAGATTGATGTGATGTGGATGGGGGTGATATGTAGGATGTTTGTTGATATGATGGAGGTTGGGTAGGGGCTTGGGATTCTCCAATAATGAGGTGTGCTAAGGGTATATCTTTAATGTCATTTTTGAATTGTTCCTTAGCATTAGGATCCATGTTCTCATATAATTTTCTATCTTTGTAATTGTTGTATTACTTCATAAAGATCCATTTTGTGGGAGATAGTATGGGATGATGGGGGATGATGGATGATTGTGATGTTGGGAATCAAAATTTCAAGACCTTAAGATGATTTGATTTGATTTGTTTTTTGTTGGATGGTTCTCTATGCTTTTGATAGACTAATGATCTTAAGCAAGAGGGTTGATGTGTTTGACTAAGGTCTTGATTTTTTTTGATTGGGTTGATTTGGATTTTGGATTGGGATGATAATGATGTTGAGGGATTTTGATAATGATGTGGATAGTTCTGGTTGGGCTTTTGGATGAGGGGATTGATGGAGGATGAATGAGACTAGGTCCTTAACCAAACTTTGATGTGCCAAGGATGATTTGTTGATTAGGGATTAGGAATTGGAATGTTTGATTGGAGTGGATAATGGAGAAGGGATGATTGATGTTGGATTTGATTTTGGATTTTGGATTTGGATGAGATGGGATTAGAATGATGTTGATGAATTGGATTAAGGATGATGAGAGTGATTAGGATAAGATTAGATTGAATGATTTGGATGATGATGTGGATAAGATAGGTGATTAGGATGATTAGGATAGATGAGTGATTGGATTTGAATGTGTTGGAAGAATGAGGTGAATGACTTGTCTTATGTGTTTGATGTTTATCTTGATTTGGCAATGTTCAATGAAATGATCATACTTGTATAAACATGAATCACTCACACAAGACACAAGTAATTTTGAATTTTGAATTGGAAGAATATGATGATGATTAGACAAGCACACATGCAAGACACATCAACATGCCCTAATGTCTAGTTTGATGGGGTATGGCCATTTAGGTTTGGGCAATGTTTACATGAGGTTGACTAATGAATTAAAAGTGAAATCCTATCACACAGCCGGGAGAAGGGGGTAACCCACCCTTCACCTTCACTTCCCAAAGGTAGAAAGTTCTTTGGGGCTTAGCCAAGAGTGAAAAGATTCTAATTTCAATGAGGGTGTCTTTCGATTCAGCCTTAGATGAGGTTGTCCCTAGGGGTGATGAAATCCCCTAGCAGGCCTCCTAGGAAAGGGTAAACAAAAGTGAATCAAGTGAGGTGTTTTTGATCTCCAAGGTCACCTTGTAGTGCAAGGAGAGAGCATACACATGCACACTTGATTCACACTCACACTTGGTTAATTGACCCTTACAAAATTGAAATGTGAGGAAGACAAGTCAAGCAATGATTCTTTTTAGCCCAATTTCAAGATGTGATTGAAGACAATGGTTGATTTTAAGCCCAATTTCAATGATGTGTGATCAAACAATATTCGTTTTAGAAGCCCAAATTGAAATGTGTCTGCAAACAATGATTCATTTTATGTCCCAAATTGAAGTGTGTTTGCAAACAAGATTATGAAGAAATGAGAAATAGAATGAATGCACCTAATTAAATTGCTGTCCAAATTGATG
Source organism: Cunninghamia lanceolata (assembly GCA_027924645.1). Classification (NCBI taxonomy): domain Eukaryota; kingdom Viridiplantae; phylum Streptophyta; class Pinopsida; order Cupressales; family Cupressaceae; genus Cunninghamia; species Cunninghamia lanceolata. The sequence continues at coordinate 5,544,306 of BSBN01001185.1, read as the reverse complement.
TAGATGCTAATCCTGATGTTGTCCTAGCTCCGAATGATCACCTGCAAGTCACAAAATCAAAAATGAAGCAAGTAGACTAGCATAGGAGATTGTTATGTGAAAATTGATAATCTGATAAAAATATACTATAGATGAGCTGATATAGAAAAATAGATTGCATGAACAGAAAATTCAGGAAATTCTATGCGATTTGAAATTTTTTTTTGCTGAAAAACGATCAAATTTGCACAAGTTATGATGATTTGAAGTTTAAATGCAAGTTTGACTTTGACTGATAAAAAAGGCAGGAAAATTATATAGTCACCTAAAAATTTCTTCACAGCTGCGATGTACTCATAATCCTCTTTCCAACGACTATTTGTTTGCAAAATTTTGCCTTCGTATGTGAAAGTTGTGTGAGTTTGAAAAAAATAGCCTATTTTGGTATATAGGAAGCACAAGGAGGCTAACTATTTGCTGTTAACCATTGCGGTTAAGTTGGATGTCTAGTCACACAAACACCTTTTGTGGGCCGACAGTTAGTTTAGCAGCTAACAGTCTTGAGTTTAAATGGGTCCTCAGTCGCTGATATGACCGAGGGCCAAAGGTCAACTTAAAAAAAAGAACTAAAAGGAAACGAAGGGACTTTTTGCCTTAGCCCCCCCACCACCCAAGCGTGGTTTTATGCTTCTTTTGTGTGCATTCAACCGCCTATGACAAGGGATTAAAGCCCAATCTACCCCTGGACCTTTAGTCCTCATGTGAACAAACCACAGACAATAACGATGGGCGGGTGAAGGAAGGCATAGGTTTAGGGTTAAAGGGCCGTGGTGGATCGATGCTTTAACTTAGCAGATGGCGGTGATCTCCCATGAGCTATAGAGGTCGCAGAGGAAGGAGCTTAGGTGGTGGCAATGACACTGAAAGGTTGAACTTAGGGTTTTGGACAACAGTGATTATGTTTGGACTGACAATGACAAATTTTAGGGAGGTGGCGATGGATCTCAGAATCCAGAAGTGACGGTGGAATCAACAAATGCGAAACGGTGGCAACTTAGTCACTGTGGATAGCAAGTAGTCTAAGGTTTTAAAACTGAATGATGATCGAAGTCAAAAGATCTAAGATGGTGATGGATCCATCACAAAAACTATTTGGAATAGCCAGACACTGCTGATGATGTTAGGCTTAGATCGCTATGGAACACAACAAAAAGCCAAAGATTCAAAAAGACCAACAATATTTGGGAGCATTTATGTGGAGATCAGGGGCAGCAGTGTGAGCTATGGGATATACAGGTAGAGGAGAAGTTTTTTAAGGTGGGAATGGTGGTGCTGAGATATTTTGGAGGCTATGACCTTAAACTGGTGGCGACATGGAATCAGGGACAACAGAGTATTTTGCAACGATGGTGACTTATGTCGACTGGTTTGAAGCTTGGAATTGGCCAGAGATGAGGAACGGGGGATGTGGAGTATATGCAATGGTGACTAGGGAGACCTAGGGTTTCTTTGGAGGGGCGGGAAGAGTTTAGACAGTGGTGGCAGGGGTTTGAAATGACAGAGGACCAAAACCCAAACCTGCAATCGACAAGGATTTAAAACTGCAATGATGTTTGACCCCATAATGAAAGCATGAAACCTGCAACTTCAAATATTAAGCCTCATACACACATCAACCAGGATCAGCAACCAACAGGGGTCTACAGATTCCATATGGTACGGATCCGTACTATACAGATTTGTAGGCCCTAAAAATTTTTTCAAAAATTTTCAAAAATCTCAGTCACAGAAAATAGTCAAATTTATAGTCAAAAAACTTAGAAACAGCGTCCTGATCGCAATGGTGAGGTTGGTTTTCACCCAAGATGCAACCTATAATAGTTTACCACCAAAACTTGCAAAACCTCACAAACGAGAGTTAGAAAATGAAGATTTTGACAACAAAACCTTCACAAACTGACGATTAGATCCAAGACCAGGTGTGCCAATGTAATTAATGGGGACAAAATGAAGATTAAAATATAAATCAAATGCAAAAATACATGATTATACCTTCATAATGAACTCACAAATCCAAGAGGGAAGGAGTTGCACCCGATATAGCTCCTCAAATTTTACCCAAGACTAGAATGAATATGTGGATTGCTCAATGCTTTCAACACAATGTAGATGAGATGGGGATTGATAGATTAGATGGAGATGAGGCAAGATTATGACATTATGATATTAGGATGAGGAGATTGTGGAGTGATTTTGGTAGAAGTTTGATGCATAAAGAAGTCTCTCCCAAATGGCTTGGAGAGGGTCTCATTTATAGATTTTCTGAAAGGAGGATGGAGGGTGAGGATCGAAAGATGAGATCAAGGGCTAGGAATAAAAGTAAATCTTTTATTCATTTTGGGAAAAGGGGTGATAAATGAGGTATGGGTGTGAAAGAATGTGAAATGAATTAAAAATTCATTTAGGGAATGGGAAATGAATTAAGAATTCATTTGGGGATAAGAGGTAATGAATGAGGATGGGTGAGGTAAGGGGTGTGTAAGAGAAGTAAATGTGATGTGTGATTTGTTTCAATTTTTAATTTGGGGGATGTGGGGAAGGGTGTTAAACTAGGTTTGACCACCCAAATGAGAGGTTAGGACTAATTAAACAGAGGTTTTGCTTAATTGATCCTAGGGCTAGGATGAGGTAGGCTAGGGTAGGTTAGGGTAGGTCAATTAGTAGGCTAGATCAATTAACCATGATTTATCTAATTAATGAGGATTAGGGAAAAGGAGAATTGAACTAAATAAATATTGGGAATATTTATTTGATTAATTAGGGATAGTGTTGTAAGGTAAAAGTGATAAATTAACTGAATTAATTGATCACAAGGGATAGACAGATGGTTAGGGATAACTTAATTAAATAAAATAAATTTATTTAATTAATATGAGGGATAAATTGGTGTCGAGACATGGGAAATTGTTTTGCGAAGCAAGCCAATTTTAGGTGTCTACAGTATGCAGCATAAAATAACTAGATTGCAACTATTTTGCATAAACCCTAAAATCACATTCAATGCCACATCAAATAAAGATCAAAGATAAAAATTATTGCAATAGATGTTACCAAATATTTGATTATGGTTGCTCAAATAATTGCATAACTCCATGGTAATTTCTCCATGGAGATAAATGAGAATGAAATTGATTTTTATAAAAGTTAGTGAGAATTGGTTTGGGTAGTTGCATAGGAAAAAGGTAGGTAATTAACGAGATTTTAGTTATGGTGAACAAGTTTTTGAACAAATTTTGGATTAGGTTTAGGTTAATAATAAGTTAAAGTTGTTAAATTTAATTTATTATTAACGAAATTGGAAATGGGTAGAAAGGGAGGATTTAATTAATTTATGTAATTAATTAAATCTCAAGGAAAAGGATATGGTAAGTAAATAATAAATTAATTGTTTTAATTTTAATTTATTATTTATGGAAAATGGTGATAAAAGGTAAACTAGGGAATAATTAGGAGATGAGTTACGGATTTAATAGGAATGCGATCAAGGATTTTTGATGTCTACATTTACATCACGATCTGAGACTATGCTTTTAGGCAAGCCATGTAATCTAACTACCTCCTTAAAAAATAGTGTAGCAATGTGGGAAGCATAATTACTCTTTTGACATGGTATAAAATGAACCATTTTAGAAAACCTATCAACAACAACAAAGATGGAATCATTGCCTCTCTATGTTCGAGGTAATCCTAGAACAAAGTCAATACTTATGTGCTCCCATGGCCTCTATGGTTTAGGCAATGGTTGATATAAACCAGTATTCTACCTGACTCCCTTGGAATATTGACAAATTCTTCAACCTTGCATGAACTTCTTTACATCTACAGCCATTCCAGGTTAGAAATAACTCTCATTCAGTTGAGACAATGTTTTATCAACACCGAAGTGTCCACCCAAACCACCACTATGCTTTTCCTTCAACAAATTATCCCTCATTGATCCTTGAGGTATACACAACTTCTGGCCCTTGAACAACAAACCTTCTTGGATAAAATATTCCAACGAGGGTGTTTGATCCTTCTCTACTATGTTTGTACAAGCAACCCATGCTTCCTTGAAATCAACGTCATCTTTATAATATTCTCCCATATAATCAAAACCAACTACACTCACCCTCATTTCATTCAATAACAGACATCTCCTACTCAATGCATCAACTACCCTATTAGATTTCCACTTCTATGTTCCAAAACAAAAGAATAACTCTGAAGAAATTCAACCCATTTTATGTTTCTCTAATTTAACTTACCTTGGATGTTAATGAACTGCAAAGTATGATGATCAGTATATAGTACAACTTCCTTTGGTAACAAATAGTGTCTCTACTTCTTGAGTTCCTGTACAATTGCATAGAATTCTTGATCATATATATAATATTTCTTTTATGCGTCATTCAACTTCTCACTAAAGTATGCAATTGGTCTTCCCTCTTGACTATGGACACCTCCAATCATTGTCCCACTTGCATCACAATCTACTTGAAAGACTTTCCCAAAATTAGGGACTGCCAAAATTGGTTGTTCCGTCACCTTATTCTTAAAAAATCTTAAAACTCTTCTTAGCTACTGCTATCCACACAAACTCCTTTCTATTACCCTTCATTGGCTCAGTAATCGGTGCATAGATTCCACTAAAATTTCTAATGAACTTCCTATAGAAGTTCACTAAGACATGAAAACTTCTGGCTTCAAACATACTGCGAGGTGAAGGCCAATCCACAATTATTTTGACCTTCTTTGGGCTCATCTTGAGACCATCACTAGAAACTACAAATCCTAAATAAATCAACTCCCTCTTCATAAAACTACACTTTTTGAAATTAACTAACAATTTGTCTTCTTTCAACCTTTCTAATACAACCCTAACATGTAGCAAATATTCTTCTTTTGTCTTACTAAAAATTAGAATATCATCAAGATAGACAATAATAAACTTACCAAGAAATGGCCTTAACACTTCATTCATCAACCTCATGAATGTGTTGGGAGCATTTGTCAACCCAAAAGGCATCACCAACCACTCATACAATCTATCTTTTGTTTTGAAAACAGTCTTCCACTCATCCCCTTCTCTAATTCTAATCTGATGGTATCCACTTTTCAAATCAATTTTCGTGAAGTATTTTTTTCCACTTAGATAGTCCATCATATCATCCATTCGTGGCAATGGCAATCTATACTTGATTGTTATTTTGTTAATGACCCTTGAGTCTGTACACAGTTGACATTCTCCATCCTTCTTTGGTGTCAACACTGCTGGTACTGTACACAGACTAAGACTTTCTAAGATCAATCCCTTATCCAACAACTCTTGAACTTGCCTATTTATTTCCTTATTTTCCATAGGCATCATCCTATACAGTGCCTTGTGTGGTAAACTCACACCTAGTATCAAATCCATGCAGTGACTAATATGTCTCACAAGTGGTAATCCATCCAGTAAATCTTTCATCCTAATTTTTAAATACTCTTCCAACATCTCTTGAATTTCATTTAGTGGCTGTTCTTATTTTTCTACTGTCAGGAATACTTCTGGTTTCGGAATAAAGGAAAAGCATGATCATTCTTTCTTCGATTCTTTCAAAAATTTCTTCCCAGAAATCAAACAAAATCTGGGGTTACTTTCTACTTCATCTCCTTTCTCCTTCATGGGATTCAAAGTATACTCCTTCCCATCCTTCTTTACCTTATAGGTATTTATTTTTCCATCATGGATAGCATGTCTATCAAACTGCCATGCTCTATCCAGCAAAATATGACATGCATCCATTTGCATTATATCACACAAGACTTCATCCTTATAACTACCAATTTAAAAATTAACCAGACATTGTTCACTTACCACTAATTGATGCTCCTTCTGTAACCATGAAACTTTGTAAGGATTGTGATGCTTCAACTGCTTCAACTTTAGTTTGTTTACCATTTCCTCAGACATAATATTATTTGTACTACCACTATCTACTATCACCTTACAACACTTACCACTTCGAAATGAGTTCCTCCTCTGAACAGGTTCATATTTCTCTTTCTCTAGATTTAACAAGTTCCTTCTCAGCATCAAGGATTCCCCATCCTGAGGCTCCTCTCCATACTTTGAGGAAGCCACACTTTCACACTCTTCTTGTGCCACATTCACCCTTGCTTCTTTTCCTTTTCTAGGACTCTACTGGATCTGTGGGCACTCAAACGTCCCGTGTCCAATTTCCCCACATTCAAAACAAGTACCACTAAATCCTCTTCCCCTACCTCTACCAAAAAACCATCTACCTCTGAAATAATCACCTCTTCAAAAAGAATCTCCCCTTCCTCTACCTTCCTAGGTATCATTTTGGGATGTACTAGCCTCTCCTTGCTTATTTTGGTATCCTCTTCCACTGCTAGACTAGCCTCTTCCTCTTAAAAATCTACCCCTACCTCTAAAATTATTTTCCTTTCTAGCAAGTTTCACTTTAGCCTTCAGGGCATATTGGTAGGCTTCCTCAACACTAGTGATTCATGACATACTCAACTCATCTTGAATGGAGTAGTGCAGTCCATTGATATATCTTGAAACCTTCTTAGCATCATCATAAACATGGCCAGCCTGAATGTTGAATCTATAGAACTATTTAGTATATTCTTGTACAATTTTCTCCTTTTGCTTCAAATTCTGTAACTTCTTAAACAAACTGTTTTGATAATCTATAGGCAAAAAATTGGCCTTCAATTTAATTACCATTCTCTCCCAAGTTTGAATTTTCTCTTTTCCCATTTTCTGTTGTTCTAATTGAACATGTTCCCACCATAGGGAAACATGACCCTTCAACTTTGTGCAGGCAAGTTTTACTTTCTTTGGATCTTCAATCGATTCAAAATCAAAATATTTATCCATCTCCGAAATCCAGTCGATTAATTCTTCTAGATTTAAACTACCATTATAACTAGGAAGGTCTAAATGAGGCTTACTGTTTATTCTGGATATTGCTCTCAATAATTGTCTATCTCAGTTGTCTCCTTATTTTGCTTCATCTTCATTAACCATAGCTTCCTCTTCATCCTTGCTAATGTCCTCAAAATGTACCCCTCTGTGTTGTGCCATCTCAATAGCATCCAATCATGTAGTTATCCCTCTCAACATTTATACAGTCACCATATATCCTCATGGTCCTCTTCTACCACATCCTCTCTATGCCATGTCTGCTTCAGATTCTTTGCAATTGTAGGTCTACACTCACTCTCCTTTTCCTAAAACAAAATATTAGAATCTCTTCTTAGACACATCCATAGCCTTCTCAGGAAACCTGCTCTAATACCACTTGGTGCAAGACTAAACTCAGGGATCTTATCAGACAACTAAGTTAAGCAGTAAATACAAACAACAATAAAAACACCATGCCACACAAATGATTTTATTATTATCTGTAATAGAATGCTTACAGGAGTACCAAATATCATCACTCAATTACCAGATACATCAACCTTCATTTACAAAGACTTCTCCAACCTATCTTTCTTCCAAGAGATTGAACCAAGACAATATTAGTTTCCCAAATTGATTCCCAATTGAATCCTCAATTGTCAAATCCTCCCAAATCCAACTCCCAATACAACTTCTTCAATCCTATTTATGATCCTTCACTGAAAATAGTTCAACTGCCATGATTCATTCAACAACGACAAGAACTACCAAGTAGTTTTAATAGTTACAAAAACTAAAATGTTGCCACCAGAGCCTCTGCATAATACATCCCTGTCACCCTAGTGTCTTGCATCAGATAATATATAATGACTAGCTCAAGATAGTTTTCCAAACTTCCATGTTATCGATAAAAGTCATATATTTTGAACTTGAGAAATAAATGCATATCAGCAAACTATCAGGTTTTTGAACCTTCATTAAAAGACTTATCAGAAAAAGTCTGCCTTCGTGAACTTGTCGGTGAGTTGACCCATTTGTGAACCTTTCTTTAGACTAGCTTGTCAGCAAAATACATTTCCATGAACTTGGGAGCACCTCCTTGTTATCGACAAAATAAGGATTTTATGCACTAAGCCACTTGCCCAAGTTATTGGCAAATTATGACCTCCACAAACCTTAGGATCCCTTATTGATGAAACATCATTATCCTAAACCATCAAATGTCTTCAATTTATCTTTTTAAGCAAAACTAAGCTTATCTGAACTTCATCGGCAAATCGGTAAATGGTGGAACTCCTGAACTAGTTAGGGATTTTAAAATTTGTCGACTAAGAAATTTACTTCTATCGACAAAGTTGTACTTTAAGGAAATTAGAATTTAGTCAGATGTTTACTTCCACCAGCTTTAGGGAAAATGGAACTCCTTACTTAACCCTTTATCGGCTTATCGGCCTTTTGCCAAAACTCCAAACCCTAATCTTCTATTAGAAATCTTATACCGCCGTGAACCAAGGAATTCAGGACTTAGCTTGCAAGCCTTGTCGGAAAAAAGGACTATCAACAAACTAATGAGTTTGTGAACTCACATTATTGCTAATAAGGTTCTTCATTTCAAAATTTTGCTAATAAAGTTTTACAATTCGATCCTTTTTTGATAGTGAGTTTCTTTCTAACACTGTGAAGACAAAAGAACATGAACAAAGCTCTATCAGTGAATCAGGAAAAGATAGAACCAACGAACTAAACTGTCAGTAAACCTATAAGTTCACAAACCTAGGATTTCTCTGACTAACTATAACTTAGTTAAATTTCATTCAAACTTCACCAAAATTTGACTATAGATACTATTGGAAATAATGCAGATAACTGAGAGGGGGGGTGGTGAATCAGTTATCTTATAACTTTTCTTCTTTTTACTTTCTGTTCTTATCATATCATTTAGTGTTGTATTAAAATAATGTAATCATAAGAATTGAAAATGAATTAACACATGACACAAGAATTTTTACGTGGAAACCCTGCTAAGGGAAAAACCACGAGGTGACTAACCCAAGATTGTATTCTCTGTTAAAAGAATAAAGAGTACAAATTTGGAACTTGCCAATTAGGGCTCACTACCTGAACACACTGCTCACAAGAGGCCCACTGCCTACAAGAGACTTATAGTCTACAAAATGCTTACAGATGATACCAAGGTGTTTGAACTAGTGAACAACATCTATACATGTAGGAATTTAGTTCTGGTTAAGCACAATATACTGATATAGCACATTTCATTCTTCCTCTGCTCAATATTGCTTTCCTGTCACATTCTAGGCTTGAATAACTATCTTTGTACTTGTCTTTGCTTTTCTTCACACTTAATCATTCATTCTATCAATTTCACACTACCATAAACTTGAATCCATTGGGTATATATATCCGCATCAAGGATTTCCAACTTCTTAGTTAACAACAAGAATACCTGAGATATTTGCAAGTTATTGATCTATCCGCTGAAGCCATGCTTGATTAGTGATGCACATAAAAAACATAGGCATAGAAGTCATTAATCATGTCGGAGAACGATGTATAATACCTCAAATCTGGATTGAGGCCTGATACTCTGTCGGTCAGTTCTTCCTCTGTCTGCTCTGCCTAACTAAAACCCAACACTCAGATGCTCATATCTTTTTCACACTTTATCACTGGAGGCTGTCTCTAGAATACAATAGTCATGATACCCCTCTTGACTTGTCCAAGTCTGCAACTTACTGAGTTGCACCATCTGAGAGATCCAAATCTGATTGTTGGACCTTGTTACCTACTCTATTCTTGTTCACCGGACTAAAACAATCTTCAATCTGACTTCCAGAATAGACATGTTATGTACTGTAGATGTGTAGAATAGACTTTGTTTCCATTAATGACAACACTTATGAGTCCACATAGTGTCTCTTTCCAACAATCTCCTCCTTTGGCATTGATGGCAACACTTAGTGAAAAATGGTTAAGTGTCCAAGTGGCTCCCCCTTTGCTTGTGCTTTGTTTCTTTGCACTATTTTACCAGAGCTCCCCCTTTGCTAGATTCCTCATTTTTTACTACTTTTCACTCCCCCTTTGACATCAATGGAAAAGGGTGGAATCTGCATACAAAATTGTACAAAAACTATTATATACATGGCCACATAAGTATATACAAATCATATGTTATACTTACATATACTTAAGTATCTCCGCAAAGGTTGTCTTCAACTGTACAGTTTTTGTGGCCCAACTCCTCTTGATTCTATCTAAAATGGAGATGTGTCCACTTAACAAAAATGCATATGCTTCTAGCCTCTTTAAGTCTGTTGGATCACTGGTCCAGACTATACTTTGTGCCTTTGTCAAGCCATCATGCATTGCCTCTAACTTAGGGATGATTATCCCTCTGAGCTCACCCATTCTATCCATTATGTTCTTTTTCTTTTTAACCAATTCTTTAATTTCATTTATTATAGCAATAGTTTGACATTCATGATTCACCAGAGAGGTAGTAAGGGGATCAAAACTCTGAGATAAACTTGACAATTTTCCTTCTTATTCTTTCACTTTCTTCTCAATGTCCTATGTCACTTTGGGCCAAGTTAAGCAAAATTTGTATATGTCCCCACCATCCTTAAGAGAATTTTCAAGGCTCTTTATGCCAATGCCTAAGGTTCTTCTATCATTAGCAATTAGTCCTTGTACTTCACTAAACCTCTTTCCCAAGAACTCCTCCCAGACCTTAGTTTCTACTGATTTCTCTAAGGATTCAAAATGAGTGTTAACAAAATTGACTAAGTTTTTCAGATTATCAGATGGAGAGGTAGAATGATCCTTTTGATAAGTTAGCATAATCTTCTCCAGCATCCCATCCATGTGTGATTTTAGAAGTTTCTCTTTTGCTTTGGCCTAAGCAAAATATGCTACTTTCATTATTTGAACCGGAGAGAGAGAATTGAAGTATAGTGGCCCTTGGATTAACTCAGGTTCATCTAGTTCCATTATTTCTTTGTCCAAGAAATTCTACACTGTCTCTGCAATGTCTCTTGCTGACTTTGCTTACTTCCTTTTGGGGGTATCTGGACTAACTGGCTTATTTAAATTTATTTCTTCTACCTATCCTTCCTCTTCCGAAATAGAGGAGTCTAAAGCCTTAGATGGATCTTCATCATTTTTCTTTAATCCTTCGACATCCTTATCAGAAAATGTTTCTTCTTTCTATCCTTCCTCTTCCAGAACAGAGGAATATAGTGCCTCAGATGACTCTTCATCATTTTTCCTTAATCCTTGAATATCCATGTTAGAGGGCTCTTCATCTGTTTCCTCTATGATGGGAAGATTAAATCTCTTCAAGGCATTCCAGAGAATTTCTTTTGTTTCATTTGCTATTTGGTCAGTCTCTCCAACCATGACTTTATTCATCCGAGACTTGCTTCAGAAATCATCTTTACAATCCTTGAAAACCATGTCCATTTGTTTTGGAGTGATAGAGGGACATAGTTGTATTACTATCTACTCCTGGATCTCCAAGTCTTTTGCCTTTGCATTCTCTTTTCTTTGCTCCAATACATCTTCTAGGCTCTTTGGAATTAATGAAACTATTTCAATGAATACTTTGTTATAGATATTCAAATACCTTACAGTAGCTTCCTCCAGAATTCTCTTGTCAACATCATTGTATTCATCATAGAACTCTGTCATTGGTTGTAGGTTCCCATCCACCGTAACTGCCTTGATGATATCGGCAATAGAAAGAGTAGGCTTCTCAACATACTCTTCTTTGGGGTCTTTGGGTTGACTCAGTAAATGTTGAATATGAGTCTCCAATATGTTTCCATCAACCTCATAGCCCATGGGCAATATCCATACTGTCCTTGGCTCAACTGCCTCTATTAGGCACCGATCAGTATCTACCATAAAGCAGACTGTGTCTTGGTACTTCTCCATTATTGTTTTGGGAATTCTTTCTCTTGCTTGCATCATGCTCTGGAAATTTTTGAAGTAACCCCAGAGAGCTATCTTCCGGGTTTGAGTGGTTTGTTGGATTTCTTCTCAGAGCTCTTCTCCCTTCTTTGTGAGTGCAAAGTGTTGCAAATGATGGATGAGAACCCTTTTAACCTTGTCCAAAAACCTAATTTCCTTTTATAATAAATGCACAATTCAAGTCATTCGGTTAGCCTATTTTGAGAGAGATTTTCTTGAATCACTACATGGATCTTTAAAATAATTGTCTATGAGGGTTGACAACATATCTTCACCTTTTTCAAAACATGCCATAGGTCCGTGGATTAAAACATTTCAATTCTGGTTCATACCGGATCTGTTTGTGCAATTCTGCTTTACCAGATAGCAGCTCATATAGGAGTTCCTTATAGCTTCCTTAAATCTACATGCAGATTTGTCAAATTTTGACTAGACAAGTTTTAAATGAATATCCTCAAACCCTTTAAACCACAACCTCTTATTCTGACTCAATGTGCCGAACTCAAGCACTCACTAGCTAGCTGGGGGAAAAGGATCTTCTCTATAGCTCCCCTTGAGCCAAAGCTCACCTTTTAGTTTCCAGAAGGATTATCAGCACCGGATTCCAGTGCGGATCCATCTCCAATATTCATTGTTCTCTTCTTCACCCAAATCTTATTCATCTCTTCTTGAACTTCATTTGCATTTACTTTACCTTTGCCTTTATCTTATTTCTGATCATGTTTTTCTAGACCCCTTTTATCAAGATTTCTACTCCTGCAGAATCTGGCTATATGACCAGATTTATTGCAATTGCAACACACAACATTTATTTGCTTATTTGGTTGATATCCTTTTGATTTGCATTGATTAGCCATATGTCCCATTCTATTGCAAGTAAAGCATCTACCATTGAAAGAATTGTTTATTTACATATTTCTAGATTCATGAAATTTGTGACCATATCTTTTGCAACTAAAACATTGACTAGAGAAGGATGATTTGTTCTGATTCATTCTGTTCCTACACTGAGTTGCTTTATGACCGAACTTGTTGCAATTGAAGCAATTCCCATTGAAAGATGGATATCTTTGGGCATTTGGTTGCCTTACCAGAGGTCTTCTAGGCCTATTCCTTTAACTTCCTGATCCAAAGTTCCTTTGACCAGATCTAGAGCTTTCACCTTTCTCATACCCCAAGCCATGCTTATCATCAACCCTCTTTTGACTTGCAAGAAGAATTTTAAGTTGGGTTGAGCTTATCTTTAATTTTTCTTTGTATTCATTTGCAGATTGAAGATCTTGTTTAAGATAGTCTATTTGGTTCTCAAGTTGTTCTTCATTGTGTTAGTGTAGGTTTTTATTTCCTAGATGGGTTATTTATTTTTCCTATATTCCTAGGTTTTTCCTACACTTCTATTAATCTCGCTTAGGTTAATAAAGCATGTCTTATTAGGTGAGTGGTTGCGAGGTGTCACCTTCCTACATGTGAGCATCCATTAGCTATCTTGGGAAGATACTTTGCTATCTTTAGTCCGATAGATGGTTGCTCCTCATTGGTCGGTGTTGCCACCTCCTCTCTCTTCCTAGTCTATATAAGCATGCTACCTGACTTGTATTTTGCATCTTTTGCTTTTGCATCCTCTTAATGCTATTTTGCTTCTACCATTTGCATTACTCTCTTGGAGATTAACTCTGTGTCACTATTTTAATTTTGTATCATTTGCATTCATAGTTTTAATATCTATTCTTTGCACTAGTTTTCTGGGTTATTAATCTTTTCAGATTCTAACATAGTATCAGAGCTATTCTATGTGCAAGAGTAGATTTTAGTTTCCATATTTGAGAAGTTCAGGGGGGGGCTAATAAATCTTATTGCAAGTTTTTGAAAAACCCACTATGCTCTTCTCTTGCATCTTCGAATGATCTTGAGAATCATAAAAGTTTGACGAAAATTTTTTAATTTCTGGGGTTGCACATGTGTTTTATGAAATCTAGGTGATTGCGGCATTTTTGGTTATACTGGCAGCATATCCGGCTGTTCCAACGCGTCTAGGAGGCTTGAGAAAGTCAGATTTGGCTTTTGTTTCACCGAAATCGAAGATCGTCATACACAGTTGCGGAACTGGGGTTTCAAGCTCAAATCTGACAACCAGCTTGCATATTTGGTCTTTTGAATCAATATTGCAGGTTCTAGCATCTAATTCAGCCTTTGCATGTCATTTTTTGGTTGTTGGGGTCATTTTTTGTAGCTAAAGGCATTCTATTTACACTGGAGCAACATCTTCTGTGCATTTGCAAGAAAAACACCTTCTGGGTTTTATTTGCAGCAGAGAAAAACCATCTGGGTATCTTTTTGTTTTTGCATGTAGTCTGTATATTTTGCAAAAATGTGCTCAGAAAGCTACAATAGGACCCCTCTCCGTTGGCAGCTGCAGTTTTGAAGACAGTTTTCAAATGCTCCGTTCTTGCTCATACGGACTCCTTTTCCCACGAATTGTTTTTTGATTTTAGCTATTTTTTCATGCTCTATGCACTAGTGCAGTCTTTTTTTGATTTTGATGCCAAGAGTTTTCAGAAATTATAGATTCTCAGTTGTGACATTGCACGGTTCTCGTTTTGGGAACTTCGAAGGATCATAACTTTCACATACGACCTCGTATCGAGGTGATTCTTTTTTTGAAAGTGCATGATTTTTCAAGTAGATCGCAGTGGTGCTATTTATTTCTCTGGATATTATGCCAAAGTTGTATTTTTAGCATATGCTCTTCATGAAGGTTTTGTAATGCATTGAAATCAAGACCACTTAGTATTTATTGCTAGTGGTAGTTGTAAACGCACTAATATAAAGTGCCAAATCATATTTTCTTAGGGGGGTTCTTTGATTGAGTGAAAAGGGGGGGGTTGTCTTGGTTGGGTTCTCTTCTTTTCGACACTTCTTCTCTACATTTCTTCATCATGGATCAAACAAATCTGCCTATCCTAACTCCATACAATTACTTTGAGTAGAAATCACGCATGACAATTCACTTAAGGAAAGCTAGATTAAATAGGATAACTATGGGACTTGAAATTAAACCTGCTAAAGATGAAGATAAGCCTAAGTGGTTTAACAAATGTGATGAGGCATATGGAACATTGTGTTTGTTTGTTTCTCCTGATTTGCTCTTTCACATTGAGTCTTTGAATACACCAAATAAAATCTGGACAAAGCTAGAAACACTATTTGGCACACAAGATTCAATGAGGGGTCATATGTTGAAAAATGAACTAATTAGTTTAAGTCCAGGCAATTTGAACAGAATCCAAGATTTCTTCACCAAATTGAAATCACTAAGGCTATAGTTAAAACAATGTGGAATTGAAAAGAAAGATGAACAACTGATTCTTAGTATTCTCTGTAAGCTAAGTTTAGAATATTCTGTGTTTGTTTCTACTTTCTATGCTACTAAGGGTGCACTTGGTACTCAATTCACCATGCCATCTTTAGATGATTTTGCTGTCAATCTCACTCAGGAACAAGACAAGTTAATTCATATGGGCACTCTTAAGTCCTCTAAGTCACATGCCTTGGCTGCTAACCAAGGCACAAAAGAATAGAAAGGACAAAGTAGTAACAACAATAGTAAGGATAAGAAACAAAAGAATAGCAAGGAGAAGAAGGATCAGATAACGGTTGCTTCAAAAGTAACTAATGAGACCCAATATTCCAAGGGAAACAAGCCTAAGAAAGAGAGGGTCCAATGTGCCTATTGTAAAAGAACCTGTCATGATGAACATAAATGTCTGAAGAAACAAATGAGAAGAATAATATCAATGTTCCTGATTCTGTCAAACAGAGTTCTAATGAGGGGTCTAATAAGGCAAAAGAAAACAGCAAGGGAAAAGGAAAGGGCAAGGCCCTTGTTGCAGTTGCTTTTTCACCATCCACTTGGGTTCTTGATTCGGGTGCTTCGCACCACATGGCTTCATCTAAGGAAGAACCTGCATCCTTGGAGCCGTGTACTATGCCTTCTATTTTGATGGGTGATAACACTCCTGTTGAGGTGTGTGGGAGAGGGTCTGTTGATGTGGGGGATGGCACATTCCATGATGTTTTTTGTGTGCCCTCATTATAAACTAATCTCCTATCGATATACTAGATCACTCACACAGGTTCAGGCAAGCGGGTTGAGTTCACTCCTGATTCAGTGGAGATTTGTGAGTTGTATAGTGGTTCTACAGTTGTAGTTGGGAGAGCAGATCATCAGTCACGGCTCTATCTGTTTTCTCACTTTGTTCCTGATCCTCCTTCGACTGTTTTGCTCACTCATTCTAATGATGTGAGTAGATTATGGCATGAACGGTTTGGCCATCTTAACTTTTGCTACTTGTAGCAGCTCAACCAGCAGAGCATGGTCACAGGGTTGCCTTCAGTTCAGTTTTTAGGTGGTGTTTGCCAAGGCTGCATTCTTGGTAAGCATCCTAAGGAAAAGTTTGACAAAGGTAAGGCATGAAGAGCTTCACAGATACTGGAGTTAGTTCACAGTGATTTGGTTGGTCCATTTCAGCATCCTTCTTTCAGCAGGGCTAGATAGGTCCTCACATTCATTGATGACTTTTCTCGAAATACTTGGGTGTACTTTCTCAAACAGAAGTCAGAGGTATTTGATCATTTTCAGGACTTCAAGACTTTTGTAGAGAAGCAATCTGGGAAAGCCATCAAAGTTTTACGCACTGACAATGGTGGTGAGTATGTCAACCATCGGTTTGAGAGGTTTTGCACTTTAGAGGGGATTGATTTGCAGCATTCAGTTCCATACAATCCTTAGCAGAACGGTGTTGCAGAACGGAAGAATAGGTCCTTGAAGGAAATGGCGAACTGCATGATTCACTCCAGATCTCTTGCACCACAGTATTGGGCAGAGGCCATTAACTGTGCTTGTTATATCCAGAACCGTGTTCCTCACTGAGCCTTGAAGGGAGTCACTCCTTTTGAAGCTTGGAGCGGTCGGAAACCATCAGTTAAGCACTTTCAAGTTTTTGGTTCTCTTGCATGGGCCCACATTCCTACAGAGAAATGCAAGGCCTTGGATCCGTAGAGCAGACCTTGCATATTTGTAGGTTAACCTGATGGTGTGAAGGGTTATCAGTTGCTCCACCCTACTACACATGAGTTGTTCATTGAGAGGAGTGTTCAGTTTGAGGAGGGCTCTTCAAGCTCACTTTCTATCACTTCTCCAACTCCTTCTACTTTGACATTGGAGTCACTTGGGATACATGACCGATCTTCTGATGAGTCAGATTCACCTGAGTAGTCTTCTACCTCCACTTCTAATGCAGAGAGCGATTCAGAGGACTCACCTCCTTCCTCTCCTAGTCATCATTCAGAGGTTGATGATTCTCCTCCAGATTCTCCATCTTCTAGTCCACTTTGGGCTAGACAGACCTTGCAGTCTGCAGGTGATTGGGTTGGGGATCCATCAGACACCAGGTGAACTCGTTCACAGTTCCAGGATGCTCCACATGTCTTCATTACTACTGCCTTAGATCCACAGTCTTTTTATGAGGCTTCTGGTATTCCTGAGTGGGATACAGCTATGCAGGAGGAGTATAGTTCCTTGATGAGGAACCACACTTGGGATCTTGTCCCTCTTCCTAAGGGAAGAAAACTTGTTCGATGTAAGTGGATCTATCAGACAAAATTTGCAGCAGATGGGTAGGTTGACAAGTATAAGGCTCGCTTGGTCACCAAAGGATTCTCCCAGGTTCCTGGGATTGACTACTCTGAGACTTTTGCGCTAGTTGCCCGAATGAATTCCATCTGACTTGTTCTTGTCATTGCTGTAGCTAATCGTTGGGAAGTACACCAGATGGATGTGAAGAGTGCTTTTCTTCACGGTGACCTTAAGGAGGAGATCTACATGGAGTAGCCACAGGGGTTCCTTCAGGATTCTTCACTTGTGTGCCTTCTTTGGAAGTCTCTCTATGGCCTCAAACAGGCTCCTCGGGCCTGGTATGCCAAGATGGATTCCTTCCTTCTATCAGTTGGGTTCACTCGGTACCATTCTGATCCCAATGTCTACATTCTGCAGCAGGATGATTCACTCCTATTTCTGGTTCTGTATGTTGATGACTTGCTGATCACAGGGAGTTCTTCATCCACCATTGGGGCTGTCAAAACTGCCCTTCATGACAGGTTTTTGATGAATGACTTGGGCTTGTTGCATTACTTTCTCATGATTGAGATTTACTAGTCTTCTTTTGGGATCACCATCACATAGTCCAAGTATGCTCTAGATTTGCTCTCGAGGTTTCATATGGCTGACTGTAAGCCTGCTCCGACTCCCTTTCTTTCTGGAGTCAAACTTGAGGCTCAGTGTTCTTCTCCACTTGTTGATGGCACTTTGTACCGATAGCTTGTTGGGAGTCTCATTTATCTGACTCATATGAGACCTGACATTTCATATGCTATAGGCATGGTCTCTCAATTCATGCAGGAGCCTCATGAGCTGCACTGGAAAGCAGCCAAGCGGATCCTTCACTACATTTAGGGTTCTCATAGTTTTGGGATTCACTATGCAGCGGGTATTGAGCTTGACTTGGTGGGCTTCACAGATTCTGATTGGGCGGGCGATTCTCAGGATCGCAAGTCTACTTTAGGTTACAACTTCTCACTTGGTTGAGGTCCTATTTGTTGGTCGAGCAAGAAGCAGTCTGCTATTGCTCTATCTTCTACTAAGGCCGAATATTGGGGGGCTGTGAATGCCTCTACTGAGGCCATTTGGCTTCAGAATCTTCTCGCTGAGTTTGGCATCCAGATCAGACGGCCATCAGTCATATTTTGTGACAACCAGAGTGCCATTCAGATCTCACAGAATCCGGTCCATCATCAGCAGACCAAACACATAGAGGTCCACATGCACTACATCCGGGAGCTCATCCATGGCCACATCATCGACCTTCTCTACTATATGACTTCTGAGCAGGTTGCTGATATCTTCACCAAACCCTTCACTGAGAGCAAGTTCCTTCATTTATGAGCTTTGCTGGGGGTGCGGGATGCTTCATCTTCTGGGGGGGCTTCTTCCTCTCACTTGGAGTCTTGACTCTCTCTACTTTTGGGGGGGTCTCTTTTCTCTCTCTTTGGGGGGGAATTTTATGTACATGGGTACCTCATTAGGCTTGATTTGCCGGGACCCATTTCTACAACCACCTAAGCTTCACTTATGGGGGGTGTTAGTGTAGGTTTTTATTTCCTAGATGGGTTATTTATTTTTCCTATATTGCTAAGTTTTTCCTACACTTCTATTAATCTCGCTTAGGTTAATAAAGCATGTCTTATTAGGTGAGTGGTTGCGAGGTGTCACTTTCCTACATGTGAGCATCCATTAGCTATCTTGGGAAGATACTTTGCTATCTTTAGTCCAATAGATGGTTGCTCCTCATTGGTCGGTGTTGCCACCTCCTCTCTCTTCCTAGTCTATATAAGCATGCTACCTGGCTTGTATTTTGCATCTTTTGCTTTTACATCCTCTTAATGCTATTTTGCTTCTAGCATTTGCATTACTCTCTTGGAGACTAACTCTGTGTTGCTATTTTGATTTCATAGCATTTGCATTCATAGTTTGAATATCTATTCTTTGCACTAGTTTTCTGGGTTATTAATCTTTTTAGATTCTAACACATTGTCTCCAGCTTCTTCAAGATCATATTCAAGATGCCTGATTTTTCTATCCATTTTATGGTAGTCCTCTGTTTTCTCTTTGAGGGATTGTTTTAGATTATCTTCAGTTTTTCTCTTTTCTTCAATTTCCTGGGTGAATTTCATAACCCTTGATTCCATTTCATGTCTTATCATAATCACTTCCTTTGACAACTTCTCACATAGTTTAGTTTTCTCATTCAGATCCTTGTCAGTATTATTGGCTTCATTCTGATTTGCTAACTTCTGGAGTAGTTCCTTTTTGTTTTTCACAAAAATACTAAGTTTTTCTTTTAGCTCATTGATGAAATCATCAGCTTCCTTAAGTTTTTCTCTCAAATCATTGACTTCAGAGTGGGATTGTTCAAGATCATCTAGGGCAGACTGAAGTTGTTGTTTTATAACATAAGCATCCATTGAGATTCCCAGATCTTCCTCAAGCTGTTAGGCTTGTTCAGAGGAACTAGGCTCTGATACCAATTGTTGGAAATAATCCAGATAACTGAGAGGGGGGGTTAATCAGTTATCTTATAACTTTTCTTCTTTTTACTTTCTTTTCTTATCTTATCATTTAGTGTTGTATTAAAACAATGTAATCATAAGAAGTGAAAATGAATTAACACAGAACACAAGAATTTTTGCGTGGAAACCCTACTAAGGGAAAAACCATGGGGTGACTAACCCAATATTGTATTCTCTATTAAAAGAATAAAGAGTACAAATTTAGCACTTGCCAATTAGGCCTCACTGCCCGAGCACATTGCTCACAAGAGGCCCACTACCTACAAGAGACTTACAGTCTACAAAATGCCTACAGATGATACCAAGGTGTTTAAACTAGTGAACAACATCTATACATGCAGAAATTTAGTTCTGGTTAGGCACAATATACTGATCTGGCATATTTCATTCTTCCTTTGCTCAATATTGCTTTCTTGTCACATTCTGGGCTTGAATAACTGTCTTTGTACTTGTCTCTGCTTTTCTTCACACTTAATCATTCATTCTATCAATTCACACTACCACAGAATTGAATCCATTGGGTATATATATCCACATCAAGGATTTCCAACAACTTCTTAGTTGGCAACAAGAATACTTGAGATATTTGCAAGTTATTGATCTGTTGGTTGAATCTATGCTTGATTAGTGATACGCATCAAAAACATAGGCATAGAAGTCATTAATCATGTCAGACAATGATGTATAATGCCACAAATTGCTTGATCAACACCTTTTGCACATCCAGATTGAGGCCTGATACTCTATCGGTCAGTTCTTCCTCTGTCTGCTCTGCCTAACTAAAACCCAACACTCAGATGCTCATATCTTTTTCATGCTTTATCACCGAAGGCTAAGTCTCTGGAATACAATAGTCATGATACCCCTCTTGACTTGTCCAAGTCCGCAACTTACTAAGTTGCACCATCTAAGAGATCCAGACTTGATTGTCAGACCTTGTTACCTACTCTATTCTTGTTCACCAGACCAAAACAATCTTCAATCTGACTTCCATAATAGACATGTTATGTACTACAGATGTGTAGAATAAACTTTGTTGCCATCAATGACAACACTTATGAGGCCACACAGTGTCTCTTGCGAATAGATAACCATTTCAGTCTTCTACATGATGATGTCTTTAGATTGACTGAAACTGCTCCTAAAACATAAAATCCCAAAATTGCAAGGAAACAAAACCAATCAACTTAAGAAATGAAATATTGTAATGTCCCCTATTAGGTTGCTCAAAATTTCTTTTCCTTGAACACAAATTTAACTTTTTTTGCCTTGATTGAATGCTTGCTGATACAAGTTATCTCTATTGTCCTTATTGTATAAAACAATTGCTGTATTGAATGGGTTTGGATCTGAATATGATGGACTGTATTTATTTAATGGGTAACCATAATTTGAATGATATTATGGATGCTTGAATGGTGTTATATCAATGGTTCAAAGATAATACAGTGAGGATGGCCAGACTGCTGTAGCAGATTAGTCTCTTTGAGGTGATGAAATGATTGAGCCAATGCTTATCTCTTTCACAATAGTTGATTCCCTGCCTTCACTATTGATTCACTGCTCCTATATCCCTTCAATAGCTGCAGACTCTTCCTATGATGATTGATGACCCTCTTAAGATGAAATTGTTGTCACAATGATGCAGATTTGTGCCCAGGAATATTAGCAATAGCGATTAGAAGTAATCCACCTGGGTCGAGATGACATTCACTTATTGGTGTCTTCTTGAGTGGCGGATTATCACACAAGAATGTCCTACAATCGATGCTATAATTGATCCTTTATATATTTTTCCTCTTCTTTTCTCCTTGCTCCGTATGATCGATGCTGTGTATTGACCCCTCATTAAATATTTTGCTTGGTTGCCTTTCATGCAATAGTCATTTGCTTCCATGATGGCACTTAGTTACTTTTAGTTTAGATCGCCTTAGTCAATGGTAGTTATCATATTCGATGTCTTAGCAAAACAACCATCCTTATGCTACATTTGGTGTATGATATATGTTTCAAGGGATTGTTCCCTTTTATACTTGTCTTATTTGCCAATATCCATTGCATTGTTTATAATGTTGTTTAGGAAATCATTGGATGTGTTTATTTAATCACTTTTAGATAGGGGATCGATCTTTCATGAGGCCCAATTACTTTTAGATTTTAATAATACTATATCATGGATTAATGAGTCCATTATAATCAATATTATTTATAAAATTTAATTACTATAATATTTATATTTATATTATTATATTATGATCATACATATTTATTCATATTTATATAATATAATATTAATATATATTATATTTATATTTTACATTTATTATATAATATATATAATAAATTATATTATATTATTATTATGATAATATCTAATTCAACGATATTTATGTATAATATTATTTATATATACATAATTATCATTTGAATTGATCAAATTTCAAGAATGCAATCTATATGATGTTTAAATCTTCAATTTAAACAATGTATTAATATCGGGGACATGGCAAACCCTCCCCACTCAAAATTGCTTGTCCTCAAGCAATCATCGGGGAGCTCTTTGCACTTATAACATCTATTTTCCAATTGGTTTGACTTAGAATGAACACGCTTGATTGACTGTGATCCCATGAAAGAGTATTCATGATCAAAGAGCATTTGTTTGATGTGTTTGGATAATAATGGTGTAATGTAAGCATTATAGATTAAGAAGTTCTTGAGAGTATTGAGATTCCAAGATTCAAATGATGAAGACATTCTTGTAGTTTTATCTTCGACATGTTATTGATCTTCCAAATTTGAGGAGTCATATTTGTTAAAGAGTAATTAATATGTGATGTTAGGATCACAGAAGATTTGAGGAGCCTTTATTTGAATAGTGACGTACTTGATGAAATATAAGTATTATAGATGATTTTAAAGAATGATCCCAGGAATTTGTGGGTTATGGGCCCATAATTTGACTTAGTATTGGTATTATGTTACATAAATCAAGAGAAGAATTCAAAGAAGATTCTTGGAAGAAATGAATTTCGTTCATGGGTCTTGTGATTAGTGAAATTAACTTCCTTATTTCCTATACTTCCCTAAGGTCTCCTTATACTCTTGATGGAGGAGTGAGGTTTCAAAAGGGTGTCTTAATGTTCCAACTCTTTAGGCCCAAGGGTAAAGCTCCTTTGGCCCAAGTGAACATGTCATTTCCATCACGAGTGGCGTATCTAGAAGAGCATATCTCTCTCTAGACCCAATGGCAAAACCCTTTAATTAAAAGGTAGAACCCCCTTGGCTCATGTGATCTTATTAATTCCATCATAAGTGGCATATCTAGAAGAGCACATTTCTCTCTAGACCCAAAGGCAGAACCCCTTTGGCTTATGTGAACTTATCATTCCTCATCATGAGTGGCATATCTAGAAGAGCACTTCTCTCCTAGACCCAAAGGTAGAACCCTTCACTAGAAGGTAGAACCCCTTTGACTCATGTGAACTTATTACTTCCATCATAAGTGGCGTATCTAGAAGAGCACATTTCTCTCTAGACCCAAAGGCAGATCCTTCATTAGAAGGCATAACCCCTTTGGCTTATGTGGACTTATCATTTCTCATCATGAGTGGCATATCTAGAAGAACACTTCTCTCCTACACCCAAAGGTAGAACCCTTCACTAGAAGGTAGAACCCCTTCGGCTCATGTGAACTTATTACTTCCATCATAAGTGGCATATCTAGAAGAGCACATTTCTCTTTAGACCCAAAGGGAGAACCCTTCATTAGAAGGCATAACCCCTTTGGCTTATGTGGACTTATCATTCCTCATCATGAGTGGCGTATCTAGAAGAGCACTTCAATCCTAGACCCAAAGGTAGAACCCTTCACTAGAAGGTAGAACCCCTTTGGCCCATGTGAGTTCATTACATTTCTTTTGGTTCTAAAATCAATTCTCTTTTCTTCTTTTACTTGGAGTTACCTCGATTTCTTCTTGGCTTTCTTTGTTGAATATGACTTCTATATTGTGTGCTTGAGCTCTTGTTCCACATCTATGCCCTGGTTTCCATGCTTCTTGGCATTTAAAACACACTTTTTTGTCTTATTCACAATCGTGTCCTTTCTCCCCTTCCTTCTTGCAATCAAAACAAAGACCCTTCTTTCTTAGCTCTTCCCAACCATTATAAGAAAGATATGGTTTCTCATATTTCTTTTTATTCCTTAGACATATATATCTTGATTGCCATGGTTCCCCGCATTTACGACATGGATTCTTATTAAGATTTTCTTTCTTGTGTAGGTTTGGTGAATAGTTGAGGGGTCTTACTAGTTTCTAATTGAGTTGCCATTTTGATGACATCATCCATGGTAGATGGTCTTAGAGCCCCTACCAATCCTCTTAGCTTCTCATCCAAACCTTGAACAAATAGGAATGTGAGTCTTTCATCATCTATTCCAGGGACTCGAATGGCTACTTTCTCAAATTCACTCACATACTCGTCCACGGTTCCACGTTGTCTTATTAAGGTTAAATCTGGGAAGTCTTGTTGGGGATGTCTTCTATCAAATTTTTTGAGGAACTTATTGGAAAATTCTGCATAGGATGTGATGGAATTATGTCCTTGAGTTTTTTTCCCATTATGCCACCATTCATATGATAAGCCTTCCAAATGTAGGATGGCAAATTGAAGGGCGTCTTTCTCCGTCATGGGGTTAAGAAGAAAATAGTCATTTAGTTTTTGTAACCATGCATGAGGTGACAACTTATATGTTCCATCAAAATGAGGTAAATTGATTTTGTTGGCTTTTTGCTTCAAGTCCTTGTTAGTGGGTCTTTTCTCTCTTCTTGTTAACTCATTCCTTTTTGAATTGCTATATTCGGTAAAGGACACCATTCTTCTTACTTCAGGTTCTAAGTTGACATAAGCTCTCATCATGTCTTCTGTGCTCATGCTTTGGGGGGTATCATTTTTCATTTTTGGATTTTCTTCACTTGGTAGGAAGGATGGTAGTGGAATCCTTGAATTTGACAAAGAGTTACTATTTTTAGCTTGGTTAGAAGCTACTTCCTTCCCATTAGTTGATTGTGCTTTTAAACTTTCCATATCATTCCTTAATGTTTGCACGATTTGTAGTAGATCTTTTGTAGCTTGGTTTTGTTCATTCATGCCCTTGGTGGTTACTTCAATGAAGCCTCTCAATTCGTTGTTCATCCTTACTTGGCTGCTTCTTGGCCTTCTATTTGTTTGCATACAGTACTCTCACAGGTTGGCAGGATGCAGCTTTAATACCACTTGTAATGTCCCCTGTTAGGTTGCTCAAAATTTCTTTTCCTTGAACACAAATTTAACTTTTTTTACCTTGGTTGAATGCTTGCTGATACAAGTTATCTCTGTTGTCCTTATTGTATAAAACAATTGCTGTATTGAATGGGTTTGGATCTGAATATGATGGACTATATTTATTTAATGGGTAGCCATAATTTGAATGGTATTCTGGATGCTTGAATGGTGTTATATCAATGGTTCAAAGACAATACAGTGAGGATGGCCAGACTGCTATAGAAGATCGACCTCTTTGAGGTGATGAAATGACTAAGCCAATGCTTATCTCTGTCACAGTAGATGATTCCCTGCCTTCACTATTGATTCACTGCTCCTATATCCCTTCAATAGCTGCAGACTCTTCCTATGATGATTGCTGACCCTCTTAAGATGAAATTACTATCACAATGATGCAAATTTGTACCCAGAAATATCAGCAATAGCGATTAGAAGTAATCCACCTGGGTTGGGATGGCATTCACTGATTGGTGTCTTCTTGAGTAGCAGATTATCACACAAGAATGTCCTATAATCGACACTATAATTGATCCTTTATGTATTTTTCCTCTTCTTTTCTCCTTGCTCTGTATGATCGATGCTGTGTATTGACCCCTCATTAAATATTTTGCTTGGTTGCCTTTCATCCAATAGTCGCTTCCTTCCATGATGGCGCTTAGTTTCTTTTAGTTTAGATTGCCTTAGTCAATGGTAGTTATCATATTCGATGTCTTAACAAAACAACCATCCTTATGCTATGTTTGGTGAATGATATATGTTTCAAGGGATCATACCCTTTTATACTTGTCTTATTTGCCAATATCCATTGCATTGTTTATAATGTTGTTTAGGAAATCATTGGATGTGTTTATTTAATCACTTTTAGATAGGGGATCGATCTTTCATGAGGCCCGATTACTTTTAGATTTTAATAATACTATATCATGGATTAATGAGTCCATTATAATTAATATTATTTATAAATTTTAATTAATATAATATTTATATTTCTATTATTATATTATGATCATACATATTTATATAATATAATATTAATATATATTATATTTATATTTTACATTTATTATATAATATATATAATAAATTATATTATATTATTATTATGATAATATCTAATTCAACGATATTTATGTATAATATTATTTATATATACATAATTATCATTTGAATTGATCAAATTTCAAGAATGCAATCTATATGATGGTTAAATCTTCAATTTAAACAATGTATTAATATCAGGGACATGACAAACCCTGCCCACTTGAAATTGCTTGTCCTCAAGCAATCACCGGGGAGCTCTTTGCACTTATAACATCTATTCTCCAATGGGTTTGACTTAGAATGAACACACTTGATTGACTGTGATCCCATGAAAGAGTATTCATGATCAAAGAGCATTTGTTTGATGTGTTTGGATAATAATGGTGTGATGTAAGCATTATAGATTAAGAAGTTTTTGAGAGTATTGAGATTCCAAGATTCAAGTGATGAAGACGTTCTTGTAGTTTTATCTTCGACATGTTATTGATCTTCCAAATTTGAGGAGTCATATTTGTTGAAGAGTAATTAATTATGTGATGTTAGGATCACAGAAGATTTGAGGAGCCTTTGTTTGAATAGTGACATGCTTGACGAAATATAAGTATTATAGATGATTTTAAAGAATGATCCTGAGAATTTGTGGGTTATGGGCCCATAATTTGACTTAGTATTAGTATTATGTTACATAAATCAAGAGAAGAATTCAAAGAAGATTCTTGGAAGAAATGAATTTAGTTCATGGGTCTTGTGATTAGTGAAATTAACTTCCTTATTTCCTATACTTCCCTAAGGTCTCCTTATACTCCTAATGGAGGAGTGAGGTTTCAAAAGGGTGTCTTAATGTTCCAACTCTTTAGGCCCAAGGGAAAAGCTCCTTTGGCCCAAGTGAACATGTCATTTCCATCACGAGTGGCATATCTAAATTATGCCAAGGTTTAGTTCTATTGAAACCTAATAAATCTTCTCTGCTCTGCTCTAGTTTTTCACTCGGCACTAATCTTCACATCTTTGCAACATCATCAATCATTCATGACTTCATTACATGTATTTATACAATTCATCAACCTTGGAATGTACATCAAGGTCGACATTACAATCATCAACCATTGGAACAATCTCCAAGGTTAGCATATATACATACATTAGAATAGGTCTAGACCTAAACAAATTTGTGAAGGAAAATAATGAATACGGACCACACCACACCTTAGCTGGGACTCAAATGCAATCTTCCATGCCACAACATGCTATCATAAACTCCAAATCATAATCGCAAGTAGTGAAAACAACCAAGTCGGCCAAAACTAGTGTTAACACTAAGACCTTTAGGAACACGCTTCATGCACAATTTGAATGGCACTTTGCAGACCAATCAAAAGGTAGGAACATGATCTAGTGACATCCACAAGCACATTACAATCCCTAAGAACTTCCACACAACCCCCAAACATTCTATCTAGAAGATTCTTCAAACCAGAGCACTTAAACATTACTGTTAGCCACTGTCAAAAAGGAAAGATCGCTTGCAAAGCACCAAGTCACAAACCATTTCAACTAAAGACACATAACATCATCCTAGACTTAATCCTAGAACCACAAACCATAAAACTTAAATGTGGAGCAATGTAGAGCAGAATACATTCTCCCTGTCGCCATTGAATACTCAGAAAAATAGTTTTTACTTTGGTGAACATAACTCACTCAAATCTTCACACTGGAGTCTCAAACTTGAAACATAGCAACTACAAAGATCACTTAACATAACTTGCAAACCGTAGACAAAGATATTCAACCTATAGGATATGCAGAGCAAAACACTACACTATTCTTCTTAGACACTTTCTTAAACTCATTCAAATAATTTCCTTAGATGCTGACCTTAGTTGTTGACATAAATGACAACACTTATTGCTCATACTTGCAACAACCTCCCCCTTTGACATTGATGGAACACACATGATGTGAAAAACATCAAGACAAGCAAACTTGCTTTGCTTCTTTGCTCCCCCTTACTTTATGCTTTCTCTGGCTGCAACTTTCTCCTTAAGTTTATCACATGAACTTCTCTCCCCCTTTGTCATCAATGGCAAAGGGTACCAGACCTTTTCTCTTTGTTTAGTTATCAAGGCTCAACTCAGATCTTATTAATACTGCACTGCTCCCCCTATCAGCAACACTGCAAAACTTACTTCTCTTTATCAGGAACTCATATCAGCAACATCTACCTACTCCCCCTAAGAGGTAGCCTTTAAAACATCAATCTAGATCAAAGAATAAGACTTTGGGCACCACTGGACTGATGCATTTCCCATGCATCTTAGTTTAGAGTAGGAGGAGTAATAACCCCTAACTTTTCTCTGAGATACTCAAAAGTATCCTTAGGTAGAGGCTTTGTAAAAATGCCCGCAATCTATTCTTTAGTAGACATATATTCCATCTTTACTTCATTTTCTCTTACCTTTTCTCTCAGAAAGTGATACCTTATAGATATATGCTTTGTTCTTGAATGCATCACTAGATTCTTTGAAATGTTTATAGAAAATCTATTGTCAGAAAAGATTAAAATTGGTTCTTCATACACAACTCTTATATCCTTCAATGTTTGCTTCATCCATAGCACTTGAGTACAACAACATGCTGCATCAATATATTCTACTTCTGTAGTAGACAAAGAAATTGATTCTTGCTTTTTAATTAACTATGAAACCAATTTGTTACCCAAGAGTAAAGCACCTCCACTTGTACCTTTTTTGTCATCAACATCTCCAACCCAATATGCATCTATATAAGTACTAAGAGTGAAATCAGTATCTTTGGGATACCATAATCCATACTCTGAAGTGCCTTTTAAAGACCTCATGATCCTCTTAACTACCATCACATGTGACTCTCTAGGATCTTCTTGAAATCTTGCCACAAGATAAACTACATGCATTATATCTAGTCTTGTATGGGTTAGATAAAGTAGTCCTCCAATCATAGATCTATACTTTTTTTGATCAGTCTTAGGTGATTCATCATTCTTTCTCAGCTTGCAACTAGTTACCATAGGTACATACTGGCTTAGAATCCTCCATTCCAAACTTATTCAACAATTCTTTCACATACTTGGACTAAGAGATGAAAATTCCTTTTTCTGATTGAGTAATCTGCAGTCCTAGAAAGAAATTCATTTCACCAAACATAGACATCTCAAACTCCTTTTGCATTTCTTCTACAAATTTATTACACATACCTTCATTGCCTCCAAAGATAATATCATCAACAAAGAATAAAACAATCAGTATTTGATCATAATTAATTTTGAAATAGAGATTACTGTCTGCAGTACCTTTACTGAACCCTAATTGCAACAAATACTAGTCCAACCTTGCATACCGGGCTCTAGGAGCTTGCTTAAGTCCATACAATGCTTTCTTCAATCTGCACACCATGTCACCTTGGTCTGATGACTAAAGTCCTACTGGTTGTTCAATGTAAACTTCTTCTTCCAACTCTCCATTCAAGAATACAGACTTCACATCCTTCTGGTACACTTTGAAATCTTTGTGTGCTACAAATGCCAAAAACATTCTTATTGCTTCAATCATTTCCATAGAAGCATCAGTCTCTTCAAAATATATGCCTTCGACCTAAAAATATCCTTTGCATACTAGTCTTGCTTTGTTCTTACTACTTCTCCATTTTGATTCATCTTATTTCTGAACACCCATTTAGTTCCAATCACATTCTTATCGGCAGGTCTAGGAACCAATTCCCAAGTTTGATTCTTCTCTATCTACATCAGCTCTTCTTCCATAGCCTTTACCCAATTCTCATCTTTGAAGGCTTCACTTATAGTTTTAGGTTCAATCTTTGAAAGTAAATAGTAGTTCACCTATTCTTTTGTAGCTCTTTTCCTTGTCAATACCCCTTTGCTTTTGTCACCAATAATCTGATCTTTAGAATGATTAATCCTTACATACCTGGGAGTCTTAATAGCACTTTCTAGAGATTTTTCTTCTTCAACTTGACTATCTTTTTGTTCAACTTTTTCTTTTGTAGCAGCAAGTTCATCTGATTCATAGCCACTCAGATCTAATATTCTTTCATTGTCTTCATCAACTTTCACATTAGCACTCTCAATGATCTTCCTCAATCTCTTACCGCTAGACCTTACTTTTAGTAGAGTATCCAAGGAAAATTCCTTCATCACACTTAGCATCAAACTTGCCTAACTCTTCATCTCTTCTGATATAACATTTTCTTCCAAAAACTTTGAAATTTTTCACTGTTGGAACTCTTCCATACCACAATTCATAACTAGTTTTAGTACCATTACCTCTGACTTGAACTCTATTTTGAATGTAGATAGAAGTATGTATAGCTTCTCTCCAATACACTTCTAGTAGGTTAGCCTCCATCATCATTGACCTAGCAACCTCTTGAACTATCCTATTCTTTCTTTCAACAACTCCATTCTGCTTAGGAGTCCTTGGAGCAGACAACTGTCTCTTTATCCCATGTTCTTCATAGAAAACATTGAATTCATTTGATGTAAACTCACCTCCTCCATCGTACCTTAAGCATTTGATCCTTAATTCTATCTCATTCTCAACCATCACCTTGAAAGATTTAAACTTGTCTAGGGCTTCTGATTTATCTTTTAGAAAAGTGACCCAAGTCATTCTAGAATAATCATCAATAACAAACATAAAGTACTTGTCTCCTTGCAAACTTCTTGTTCTTGTAGGACCACACAAATCTATATGTACCAGCTCAAGCAATCCAACAAAAAAATGTTTTTTATTCTTGAAACTTGTCCTTGTCTGTTTCCCCAATTGACATTCCTTGCAAATAGTATTAGCAGGCTTCACAAGCCTAGGCAAATCTCTCACAGCTTGTACTGAACTTATCTTCACCAAGTTGTCAAAATTGATATGACACATCCTTCTATGCCACAAACAACTCTCATTTGTCTAAGCCAACAGACAACAATCATTAGTTCCTTTCAAATGATAAACATTACCTCTAGTCTTCTTACCAGTAGTGATCTCTGTTCCAAAGCTTTCCATGATATTGCATCCATTATCCTTGAATCTCAGATCATACCCTTTGTTACACATCTAGCCAACACATAAATATTATGCTTTAAACCCTTCACATATAGAACACCATCTATATTGTGCTTTCCATCAAAATAAATAGATCCTCTTCCACAAATCTTACCAGCTACATCATCTCCAAACCTAACCAGTCCTCCATCACACTTTTCCAAACTTACAAACTTACTTTTATCACAAGTCATGTGATGTGAACATCCACTATCAATAATCCATTCATCCTTATCTTTCTCAACTTGATAGATAGACAAAGCACTCCATTCCACTAGTTTTTCTTCCTTCACATAGCTAACAGAATTAGTAGATACAAGTTCTTCCTTGATAGCAATAAACATGCATTCATTTGCACTAGTATCATCAAACTCATCATCCATTAGACCATCATCATCAAGATCTCTAACATAATTGTTGGAATTAGGCTAGGCAACTGAGAGGTGGGGTGAATCAGTTGTCCAAAAACTTTAACACTTGCAGCAATTAATTCTTCTTTATCACTTAAAAATAGATTAATGATGTAAACATTAAAGCATGAATCATCAACATATGAACAGAAATAAAATGAACACACATAACACCAGAATTTTTAACATGGAAACCTGGTTAAGGGAAAACCACAGTGAGGGTTAACCCACAAGATTTGTACCCTGTTAAAAGTACTTAGAAGAAAAGAGAAGGCACATGCCTTCAAGCACATTGCCTAGAGCTCACTGCTCAAAAGAGGCTCACTGCCTACAAGAATTTATGTTTAACACAGAGATAATGAACTGAGAAATAACATCTTCTTCATGCCTGGTTTAGTCCCATTGAAGGCTCACAAAATTCTACTATGTCCCTCAAACACTTCTTTTCTATATCTTCATCCTTTACTACTCTTGTTCTTCTGCTCCTCCTTTTCTCTTCTCTTCCTCTATACCTCTCTTAGGATTTTATCATTTTCGCACAAAGACAACTTTCCACAACTCATCAACAAGTATGTATACACTTCATCAACCTTGGAATGAACATCAAGGTTGGCTTGACTTAATGCAGATCACTATACTGTCGACCAAACATAGCTGAGACTTGAATCTTCATTCAACAACATGCCACACTCTAGAGAATTGCTCTTAGATCATCCACAACATGCTTGAAACATTCAGCTGACCAAGACTAGAAAGAATAATAGCATCAAGGAAGAAATCTTCAACAATGAGCTCAATCTTCAATGCGGACCTCCAACACAGTAGTCACATGATCTAGAGACCTCCACAATCACATTGAATTCAACAAAAACATCCGCACTCATCCAAATCATTAGAATCACTTGCATCTTCATCTAGAACCTCAAGAACACTGTCTACCATGACTGTCACACTAGAAAGATTGCTTGCGGACCTCCTATTGTGATGCTCACAACATGCCCCATTTTACTCCTTAGCAAAATGAGGACCCCCTGCTGTGGCTTTTGCTTTTGCTTTTGTGTGTGGGTCTGTTTGGTGGTAAAAGGGAAAAGAGAGTGAAAGTTACAAACCTTGTTGAAAATAAAGAAAAAATTGCATTAAGTACCAGGGTAGAATATGGGTGGATTCCTTGTCAAAAATGAGTGAGGGTTGCTTTTTCAACTATGTTAAAATTCCCTGTATTTTGCAAGTTATGAGTATTTTGGTAAAATGTACAATGGGAGGGTTTGTAAGTTGCATATACAAAGTCCTTTGTATATCGGGTCATTTGTATGTCGCATATACAAATCTGTTTGTATATCAGGTTGCAAGTTGCATATACAAAGTCCTTTGTATGTCAGGTTGCAAGTTGCATATACAAAGTCCTTTGTATATCGGGTCATTTGTATGTTGCATAAGGAGGTCATCAGATTTATATGCATTGTTTACTTGTATGCATTTGGCTAACATTTTATTTTTACATACAAGGTGGACCCGACTGAGCTCAGAGTTTAATCAAATATCTCGGTCAAGTCCCTTACATGTTTTTTTATGTTTGTATGTTTAGCAAAGGCAAAACATACAAAGCGAAATATACAAAGCTATATACATGGCATGGAACCGAAAGGATTATGAAGTAAATTTTTATTGTTGTATGTCTCGGGCTTTGTATGTATGCTTCGAAGACTTACATTTTAATATACATACAAGGTGGAATTTAGGAAAGGGTAAAATTTGGTTAATGCAATGTATCATGACTTAATGTTTATTGGATGATGCATTGCACTTTGTACATGTTGCGGAACCGAAAGTGGATAAACTGTGGTTTATAAAGGTTGGAGTCTAAAAGCCCATACAAAAGAGTTTGTATATGTCTATGCTTGTATCTAAAAGTTTGATACAAGTGTTATATGCATCACGAAGATACAAGTAAAAGGTAAGGTGGACCCCACCGTTGCATGTTGGGTTTGTATGTATAATTACAATGTATGTTTACGATATACAAGCCGATATGCAAAGCGAAGGATGCAAATAAAAGATACAAGCCGGATATCAAAAGGGAGTTCAATTTAGAAAAGTCTTTGAATTTTTAAATGCTTGTATGTTTACAATGTACATATCCGAGATACAAAAGAAATAAAGACATCAGCCATAAATATGCAATCGGAATGAAATTTTTGGATCATCCCGACTGCGAGAGTTACACCAATGATAAAGAAATATACAGAACATTGTATACAAGGTAGAGGACATACAAATAGAACATACAAAAGGGTTTGTATGTGAAATTAAACTAGCGGTAAAAGGGAAGTTTAAAAGGCACATGAACACTGCAACTGAAGAGCAAACTTATGGCACATTAATTGCTGTAATTAATGCCAATCTAACATTCTGACGAGGTATAAATTGGTGACAGTGACATGAATTTTAAATATATTTTTTAATTCTATTTCGTAGGTATGCAGGTAGATATTAAGGCAGAGCTTTAATGGTGATGACATCACAGGAGGTGGATCAGATGACAAAAGATCGCAGAAGAAGTGAAAGATTTCAATGAGAAGATATTTTGAGGTGGTTATGATTTCAAAGGGGCAAAACAATAGAAGACATTTTGAGGTGTTAGGGTTTCCAAAGGGCATATTTATGCTTAGTATGGAGTATGATGCTCAGAGATATTTTGGCAGGATTTGTTTTCCACCGATTGATGCTGCACTTGAAATACAGACCATTGATTGACTAGGGTTTTGGAACCATATTGGGAATAATCAGAGCTATATATTGAGCCCCTTTACTCTGTAATAAGTTACACATGGATTTGTAGAACAGACCTGAAAGTTGTAATTTATCTTAGCATTTTGAAAAGAGGGACCTTTTAGTTTAGAATAGAAGGAGGTTGCCTGTGTCTGTAATAAGGAATGCATGGAACATCTAGCTTCCTTACTATATCTGTAAAGCATTGTAAGTTTTCTGTAAGTTGATTAATGAAGCTAAGAGTCATTCATATAATGTAAATCATATATGACTATGTGTTTTGAATACAAATGAATCTGGAATTCCACATCTATATTCAAAGTGTCTTTTGGCTCTTCTTTGTATTTGAAATAATATCTCTTAAAGCTTGCAATCTTGAATGTGTGTTCGTGAAAATACTCAGGGCATTCGCATTTAATGATTTAGTATGTGGATTTAATCAAGTTTGATGTACTTCTTACAACATGCATAACAGAGCATTTAGATCCTATAGTAGAATGAAGTTTAATTTAGATTTCTCTAACTTTTCCCAAACCATTTGAAATACTTAGCTTAAACACAGAAATTTAAAGGAGATTGTCTAATATTTGAAGGAAACATGAACAACTAAGTTGATATTTGATAGTTTTCATAATATTTGAAAAGAAATCTTGTGTTAATATAAATCATATAAAAGCTTTGTGATACAATAACAAATTTATGCAAAAGAATCAATAAAATGTTGATATTTGTGATATTTTTCATAATTAGAGTCCAGTAAGTCATAAAACACTGTAAACCAAGTAAGTCCCCTTGCATATTATAGCTTCACATTAACCTACTGAATTATCCAAAAGGTCAAGACCTGACCATACAGAAACTTGGGATTAAGTAATCTTCATTGATTTCTTCATATCTTTCAAGACAATTAGGTTCATTTTTGTGAATTTTAACTTTTGTTATGAATGTGTAAAAATAATCATCAACACCTTCAAACCACAAACCACTTGAGTTGATGATACATACTGACTTCTCAAACATGCCTCTAGATCTGCAGATCATAATATTTCAATGGGGAGATATCTGGACCAATTTACTGTCACTCTGTCTCTTATGAACACAACAAAACCCAGTTCTACTAAGAGGGCCATGCCTTCTTCAAATCTTCATGCAGACCTCTCAAATCTTAACTAGATGTTGGGTGAATATTTTTTTGGTAACTCACTAGCGGAAAAATGGGTATATTAGCCACAGCTATGATGAGACAAAGTCTGTCCTCTTAGCAAGGGGAGGTTCCCTCTAGTTGCTTAACTATTACAAACAAATAACTTATGAAACTTATGTACACTAAACACTAGATTTGTGGTGGTTTCATTTCATCTCATTCTCTTTTTTCAGGATAGATGTTTATACTTCAAGATGATGATTTCAATGAAAGTGATATTAAAGAACTTATAAAATATCACAAAACCACAAAAACACAAAGTTTTTTGTTGCCTCACTTACTAATTACAAATAGAACTATTTTAAGTTGAATGCAGCCCAAAGTCTTCACTCTTCTCCAAGATGATAAAAGTAGATTGAATATAAAAACTTGTAGCACAAAGTCTTCAAGCTATTTTATTCTTACAAACATAAACACAATCCTCACAAATGATTTGATAACACAAAGTCTATCACAATCAAATTAAGAATGCTCTTTAATCACTTGAAACAATCTCCACACTTCAATTATTACCAAAGAAGATTATGATAGTAAGACATAAGAACAATGCTATCATAATACAAATAATTCCAAGACAAAGATTGGAATTGAACTTGCTTTCTGTATTGATAAATATTTGATAATTGATTCTCACAAAGAAGCACAAAGTCTTGATTTGCTTTTCAATTAGCCAGAGTTTTCTTGCAATAGAAAAAAGATTAAAATTGCAATAGAGGCCCTGTTTATTTATATTGAGAGGCCTTGAGAAAATTTAGAAAAAAACCTAACTACTTTGACTTATTCAAAAATAGGAGTCCTATTTGACTTGGAATTTCCTATGTTTTTACATGTAATTACATATGGAAAAAGTACATGTAAATATGTATAAAATTGTTTTGAAAGTACATCTAAAAAATGAAAAATAAGCTAAGGGAAAAAGCTGCTTCAACTTGTACTGTTGTCTTTCTTCATGTGACCATCATACATAGTGAAAGCTGCTTGCATCCCGATACTGTCTAGACTGACCCTGTTCCTGAAAATCATCTTGGTTCAAACTATGGCATCTCTGATTGTAGCGACTGATTTTGCATGACCAGTTAACTTGGTTATGAGATTATCCAAAGTTAACTGATTATCCAGAATATTGTCCACAGAGGCCATTGAAAATGTTTTATCTTCAAACTCTTTCCAGAACATATCTTCAAATTCACGAACCATTTCTTCTATAGAGAGAAATTGGTTATCCTGTGACACGAGCTTGCAGGGTAACTCCTCCAATTTATGCAACAGACTGATATCACTTTGTTCATTGAGTTTCCTCGCAATCTCAAGGTCATTGATCAAATCCTTAAGCACACAGTTCCTGTATGTCAATGCCTCTTTGGTTTCTGTATAAGAATCTCTATTAGGAATGGCATCAATTGATATTAGAGTGTTTATTTTCAGTTTTCTCATCTCCATCCATTTATCATGATTCTTTTCTATGCACTCAATATCTTGAGAAATAACATCAATAAGATCATCCAGTTCTGTTCTTATTTTCTCCATTTTATCTATCTTCTTAGATAGTTCTGTGAGCAGAGATATTCCCTGTGTGTACATCTTGTCTAGGTACTCTTCAAGCACTTTTCCTTTGAGATGAGTCCTTTCTTCTTTCTGGATAACCGGGTCTTGTACAAAAATGACTTCAGGAGTTACTGCTTCTGAATTCAGAGTGATTTTCCTCACCACTATAGTCAACTATTCCACCATTGCTTTGTAGTGATCTTTCATTTCTTTCTCCTTGTCAAATTTCTAAATTAGGATATCCATGGCTAACTGCATATCATTCTGGGCACTTTCGTGAGTTATCTTGCCTAATTCAACTCTAGAGATAGAGTAATCATTCATATCAAAATTTTCCATGGTTGCATCCTGTGGAGGTTTTGCAATCTCCAGAAATTTATGTCCTTTGTCCTCAAGCATTCTTGATAGAATCTTTGGTTTCTTCCGAGCCTTGGCTTTTTCAGGCACTAGCTTACTGAAATTAAAGTCATCTGGGGAGATGGCTCATTTTTTCCCTTTTGGTGTATAAGCTGATAACCAAGGTGGAAGCAGAGAAGTACTCACATTGGGATCCGTTCCCATTGTTGGTGTTGCCAAAACTATACTTGCACTAGTAGTGGAAACAATAGGTGGCATGTTAGTGAAAACTACACCTGTTATATTTACACTAGAGACTTGCTCAATATTCATTACAAAATGATAAAAAATAGAGGCATCCCCACTATCAAAAGATGAAAAAGACAAGCTAGGAATAGACCTTGAAGAATGGAGAACATCTTCAAAAGTGTTTTGGAGATTGTCAAAAATTATTTTGGAAGGGGAGGGAGATTCAGAAGAGGGAATATCAAGAGGGGAAATAGACATAGGAGCTGCAACAGGTGTATCAGGGAAAGGAGAAGAGACTCCCATTTCTTGTTGTACATTCTCTTGTGGGGACAAAGCTTCCTCCTCTTGTTGATCTATAGTCCTATCTTCAACCTCCATCTCTTCAGTGGCTAGCTGCTCAGTAGCTGGCTCCTCAGCTTCCATATCTTTTATTTTAGGTTCTTTCTCCACAGTCTTTGATCTCTTCGTCACAAACTTGATTCTAGGCTTATGTGTTTTAGAGGATGAGGGAACATCACTCTTGTTCTTCATCTTGTTCTGCACCATTTTTCTTGTTTGCTCTTGAATCTCAGTCTCTGATCTTGTGAGGAATTCTTTCAAAGCAATTCCTTTATCTGCTAGGCAATTATTGGTATTTGCCAATATAGGCTGATAGATCTTTTCCTCAAAGAGGTCATCTCTTTTTGAGACCATTGAATAGGAGGGAGAGGAGTGTTAGCAACCTGTTCAGTATTATATCTATCATCAATCAATTCTCCATCATCCACTAGATCCTCAGGAATATCAGCAAGTTCTAGATATTCAATTTGCTCAAGAGATAACCTACTGTAGTCCAATTTCTTGACATCTTCTTGTGTTCTCAAATCTACCCAAACATCTTCCACCATAGGTTCATGGAATTGGGTTTTCCTCTTGATTTTGTCTTTTACACCCCTGTAGTCAAATTTAGGCCTTCTCTTGAATTGCTTCATGGTAACAAGCTGCATCTTTATCTCCATGGCCCTAGCCTTTGCAACAGTCAATACTGAATACCTACCAATTTCAACTGGGAACATGAAACCAGGCTTCTTGAGTTCCATTTGTTTATTATGCATGATGATCATTTGTCCGCATAATTCCATTAAGACTAGTTTGTCTGAGGGGAATCTTGGAAGCATATAAGGATGACCTTGGAAAAAGCCAACCCTCAGGTATGAGAAAGTAGGGAACTGTAAGAACATGCACCCAAAACCATTTACCATAGTTTGAGTCTCATCTGACACTCTTCTCTGTTCTAGTTGAGAATCAAAAAGACACAAAAATACTACAAAGAAAGCATCATTTACTCTCCTAAAATGATGAATAGAACCCTTCAATGTTAACTAAGAATAGTATTGGTACACAGGGATTATCCTCCTATCTCCTTCTAATGTTAGACCTAGAAAGATCCTCATAGAAGCCGCTATATACACAAGATAAGAGGTCATGTAGAATTTAAAGGTAGTAGGTACCTTTATCAATTGTTCATGCAAAGCATTGCTAATTTGCTCCCCCCAGAAAATGATTTGTTTGCCTTGGAGTATTACCTTAATGAAAGGATACATCCATTCATGAAATTGTGAGGAAGAGGACAAACCTCTTATCCTGCTAAGAAGAGTTATCAGATCACCAACTTCTTTTACAAAGTCACTTCAAGGAAAACTACATGGACACCTTGACAAATTTGACCTTGCAGTCTTCAGCCATTTATTGTTGATTACTTTCTTTGCCTTATCTAGATTTTTGTCATATTCTTTTTGTGCTTCAACAAAATCAATCTTTAATACTTTTGTAGTGGGAGGGCACATAAACATCTTATCAATGAACTCAGGATCTAGTCTGATTATTATGTTGCCACTTGCATCCACCACAACCCTAGTATCTCTGTTATAAAAATGAGCACACTAAAGAACAAATTTTGTGTTGTGAGCTGCCACCAGAAAAGATGACACCAAATGAATATTACTATCAATTATCTTCTTCATTGCAGAGCTGGGATTGCTTGACTTGGTTCTCTCTACAAATTCAGCCATGTCTACATAGCCAATCTCTGTATCTCTAATGTCATCGACATTAGAAGTGACTGAGGTGATTGGAAAAACACCTTGATATTTGTACTTCATCGCTTTCAATTTCTTCATGGACAACATAGTCATTTGAATGAGCTATCACCAGAAGGCTGTCGATGAAGAATGAAGATCCATAGAAGAAACTACAGCAAAAAGTCATGATCATGCAATTAGGGGAAATACTAGTAATTTGGGAAAATTGCATGTTGATGATCACGACTATGGAGATGTGCTTGAAAGGGCTATAGTGCAAGCAGGCCAAAAATCAGAGGAGAGTGGGCTTAGAAAATCAGAACTAAAAATTTCCCAGAGTTAGGAAAGTTTGAGAGAATGTTTGCATGGGCGGAAAAATTTTCCGCCCTTGCATATGAGGGATGTCATATTCTTGCATCGGTGGCAAAATTCGCCACTATTGTATGTCCCAGCAAATGAGTTATATGTTGGAGTGGCAGAAATTGCTGAGCTTGCATTTTATAGGAAATTGTAAGTTTGACGCGCATCAGCGGTAGAAAGCACTGACAATGCATATGGGCAATTCACAAATGTCTGGGCGGTTAAAAATACTGATCCTACAAATGATATGAATTGCAAGGTTTTCGTGTAAGGGCGGTGAATTTTTCTGCCCATACACCTTGCATTTCGATAAGTATTGAAAGGTTTAAGCAGCAGAATTCACCGATTGTGCATTTAACTCATTCACAAGAAGCAAAATGTTAACGCGGCTAATACAACTGATACTACAATACACATATAGGGGGTATGAACTACGAATTGGTTTTGATGCTTGATCGGCAAAACCACCGACAACCCATATTGGTATAAAACTTAGGGCACAAAGATCGATCACAATTTTTGCAGTTTGGAATTACCTATTTGCAACCTAGGGCATAAAGTGATAAGAACTATTTGAAGACATATTTGACGCATGTTTGAAAAATGAACCAAGATCAAAACAAAGATGACGATAACAAACAGGAACACAACATTCGACAGAAGTTTATAACAAATTCAAACTAATAAAGACATTTAAACAATTACACTAATGAAAAACCTAAAAAAGAAAATGAAAGCGGTTGAAAAGACTTACCTGTTTAAATGGAGGAAACCCTAAGCTCGACGATGATGAATTTGGTAGAATCTAAAATGACGTAATCGAATGGTGCAAGGAGAGTCCAGTGACTAGCTGGAAAGTAAGAAAAGAAATGACAAAAGAAATAATAAAAAGACATATTTAAAACTTGAAAACAAGCCATTAATACTTTGCACGAATAGCCATTAATGCCACTCGAAGTTCAAGATCTCGGAGATCTTGCTTAGGCTGCAATTTTGGCCGACCTCACACAGATAAACAAAAATGTAAAAGCGGTTAAATTCGCCGACAATGCATGTAACAACCTTTTTTAAAGAGAACATGCAACGATGGTGAAAAGTGCCGCTCGGGCATATGGAAAAAGAAAACCATGTAAAAGCGGTAAAAAGTGCCGTCATAACACAGTAAACAAAAAGATATGTCAAGTCAGCAATTTTTATCGACATTGCATAAGTGAACAAAAAGACATGTAAAAGCGGTTAAATAGGTCGACTTTACATATGAAGACTCAAAATTTTACTAACACCTTAAAAATGACCAAAATTGATATTTCGATCAGTTTACAACCTAATCAATTTTTGCAAGTATCAAGGAATTGATTCGAGGGAATGTTGTAAACTAGTTTAGGATGTCAAACGACTTCACACGGGACCAAGAGAATCTTGTCTCGATTTGTGAAATTAGAGTGTAGATTACGAAACAGATAAGTTTTGTAGGGGTTGTCTACAAAAATGAGTGTAGCTGATTTTGAGAACAATAGCTGGCTCTAACTAGGGAACTTCCTTCGATCGAACTTTGAAATGATCGAAGGGAGGAGAATCCAGTCTCTAAGTGCCTTCATCCATGCCATTGGGATATAGAGTTAAGATATAGAAAGAAAAAGACACAAAAGACTAAACAAAAACACAAAACTATACGAATGTACAAATGAACTTATCTGATACTTCAAGGATTGAAGTGCTTCAGATGTTGTCCACTGTGAGGCAGTAAGAATGGTGTCCCATCCTGATACTCCAGCAAGAAACTATTCTCACCACAGAACTAGTGAATGGTGAATGAACCTCTCCACAAGGAATCAAATTTTCCATGCATTCCCTTTGGTTCTCTCCTCTTGTCCCACAACAAGACTTGATCTCCAATCTGAAACTCATGAGTCCTTGCCTTCTTGTCAAAGAGTTTCTTTACCTGACTTTGGTGCTCAGCAATACGATCCACTACCATAGTTTGTTGCTCCTCAAGTTCAGTTAGATACATAATCCGTTTATCAATAGAACTATCAAAAGTTCTATCTTCCAATGCCTTTACCAGCTTTAGTGCTGGCAACTCCAAGGTAATTGGTATCTCTGCATTCAGGCCATATCGAAGCTGAAAGGGTGACATGCCTATTGCCCTTTTAGGGGTAATCTTGTCTTCCCATAAAGCATCAAACAACGCTTTATGCCAAATTTTTTGATTCTCATCTACCAGTTTCCTGATAATAGTAACCAAATTCTTATAGCTTGATTCTGCTTGACCATTTCCTTGTGGATAATAGTCTGAAGAGTGGGAAAGAATGATCCCATGCTCGTAGAAATAGTCAGTAATCTCACGGGAAGAAAAACAAGTAGCATTGTCTGCTACAATCTTGTTGGGAACTCCAAACCTGGAAATAATGTTTTCCTTGAGGAAATTACATACCACTTCAGAAGTAGCATGCTTAACTGGGATGGCTTCCACCCACTTGGTAAAATAGTCTGTCGCAGTGAGAACATAGTTGTGCCCTACACTTGATGGTGGGTTCATAGCGCCAATGAAGTCAATTCCCCATTGCTGAAAAGGTTCTTCGATCACCACTGGCTTGAGAGGTAGTGCGGCCAACTTAGGTTTCCCAACAAACTGTTGACACAACTCACACCTACGCACCCAATTGTACGCATCTTGAAATAGTGTGGGCCAATAGTATCTAGCTCTTAGAATCTTGTGAGCTGTGACAGGTGTAGAAAAATGTCCTCCACAAGCCAGACTGTGGAAAGACTCCAGAAGTCTACTTTGTTGCGCTTTATCCACGTAACGGAGAAATACTCCATCAAGGCTTCTCTTGTACAAACCATTGTCCCATAGGACATAGTTAGCTGCCTTCAACTTAACAGTTCTTTTCTGCTTATAAGACAGATGGGTAAGACACTCACCATAGGTAAGAAAATGAGTGACATTGGAATACCACTCATCAGTAGTAGTGACAAAAAGAATAGTTGGTGTATCCTCAACTTCTTGTTCTTCGTCCTCTGTCTCTTTTGGTACGTTATCAGTGATCAATTAACACAAACCTTTTCCATGTACAATCTTAGTAGGTATGATATCAAGATCAAACTCTTAAATCTTAGCGATCCAATTACCTCTTTTAGTTCTGAACTCCTGTTGAGTTAGGATAGACTTTACTGTTGTATCAGGCACCAAAACAACAGTGTGTGAATTCAGAATATAGAACCTAAAATGCTTCACCACTTTGACCATGGCATAAGCATGCTTCTCCATATTTGAATACTTCAATACCACTCATCAGTAGTAGTGACAAAAAGAATAGTTGGTGTATCCTCAACTTCTTCTTATTTGTCCCCTGTCTCTTTTGATACGTTATCAGCGATCAACTGACACAAACCTTTTCAACACACAAGCTTAATAGGTTTGATATCAAGATCAAACTCTTAAATCTTAGCAATCCAATTGCCTCTTTTAGTTCCAAACTCTTGTTGAGTTAGGATAGACTTTAGTGTTGTATCAAGCACCAAAATAACAGTGTGTGAATTCATAATATAGAACCTGAAATGCTTCACCGCTTTGACCATGGCATAAGCATGCTTCTCCATATTTGAATACTTCAATTCATGAGATTTGAGAGGACAACTCATAAATGATATGGGGGATTCCACACCTTCTTCATTCTGTTGAACCAGAATAGTTGAAAGTGTATGTTCTGAAGCATAGTTGTAAACTACGAAATCTTTGGTATAGTCAAGACAAACAAGAACTGGAGCATGAGCAATAGCCCTCTTGATATCCTCAAATGCTGCTTTGCCTTCCGCAGTCCAATGGAAAGTAGCCTTATCCTTCATCATGTTGACGATGTGACAGGTTTTATCTACAAATTCAGGAATGATCCTTCACAGAAAATTCACCTTTCCAAAGAAAGAATGAACTGCAGTCTTACTAGTAGGCAGAGTAAGACTTTGAATAGATTTGACTCTTTTTGAGTCAATTTTAGTGCCTTCCCAGGATATAATGTGTCTGAGAAGTTTACCTTTTGTAACCCCAAAAACTGACTTCTTAGGGTTGAGAGAAATACCATTTTGCTGACATCATTCAAGCACTTGTCGTAAATGGTGCACATGATCATGACGATGTTTGGAGAAAATAGTCAAGTCATCAAGGTACACCACAATGAACTTCCCCATCTCATCTCTGAAGGCAAGGTCCATTGCTCTCTGGAATGTGGCACTAGCATTGATCAGACCAAAAAGCATTCTGTGATACGCAAATGTGCCCCAAGGTGTAGTGAAAGCAGTTTTATACTGATTTGCTTCATTGACTTCCACTTGATTATACCCCAAAAAACTGTCTAGCATAGACAACATTTCTGAACCAATTACTATTTGCAACACTTGGTCCATGATGGGTAGAGGGTAGTTATCTTTTAAAGAAGATTGGTTGAGATTCCTGAAATCAACACAAATACAGATTTCTTTGTTCTTCTTCCTCACAGG
The DNA here is from genome assembly GCA_027924645.1 of Cunninghamia lanceolata. Taxonomy (NCBI): domain Eukaryota; kingdom Viridiplantae; phylum Streptophyta; class Pinopsida; order Cupressales; family Cupressaceae; genus Cunninghamia; species Cunninghamia lanceolata. Next base: position 5,499,307 of record BSBN01001185.1, on the reverse strand, counting down.
AACTATGTTCGCAATCCAGGTGGAATGATGAATTGGAAAAATTATCCTTGCATTCAACATTTTCTAAATTTTAGAAAGGATAGTACCTAATATTTTGGGGTTGTATTGCCTTTGTTTCTGCTTGTGAGGCAATGACCCAGCTTTGAGGGGAATTTCATGCTGAATTTCCTTAGGTCTGAAAGATTTCAAATCATCATAGGAGTATGCCAAGACATCAATGTAATGGTGGAGTGTAATGAATTTGAACTTTTTGTTAGTAGTGCAACACTTCCCAATGTTGACCATTTTGGGATCCACCTCCGAACTCAAATTTACTTGCTCAAATTCCATAGAGGAACTTGAATCCAATTGTTGCTGCTACTTGATATATCTATCATGCTTATCCAATAGCTTCTCAAAGGAAACCAAACCTTTTGGAATCTTATTCCCTTTTAGTTGAATAAACTCTTTGCTGGTTTATTAATCTATTTCGGAAACGTATTCCCATGGTGGAGATTCACTACCCTCAAAATAGAGCTCGTCAAAGCTATCCATCTTTTCTAAGAAAGCAATGATTTGGTTATCACCATTGAACACCTGCCAATGGTCAGCATTATCAGTACACTTGTTCGGAAGACTAGGTCAATAGTGTACTTGTTTCCTTTGAAATCTTTATGAGGAACCATGAGAGTGGCAGAAATAGTCAATGAATCTGCATGATCATTAAACTCCCTTGGTATCGCAGAAATATTGAAAGCATCAAAACCTTCAATGCAATCCCATACACGATTGCGATAGCATCTCAATATTTCATTTTTGGTTTGGTACAAATTTCTCACTTGACAACCCACTAATTTGGCATCTCCTTGAGCATGAAGAATTTTAACACCCCTAGCATGAGTAGCTTCCAATCCAAGCAACAATGACTTGTATTCGGCAGTGTTGTTGGTATTGTCAAATTGTAACTTGTATGAAAAAGGGAAGATACCACCTTGTGGGGATATCAAAACAACTCTGACTCTAGAACCAATAGAAGAACAACTGCCATCAAATTCTAAAATCGAGACTTCATTAGAATTTGATTTTTTGGAATTTCTTTGATCAGAAGATTCCTCTTCATTAGTGAGGGAAGAATCTGGCATTACTATACCTTCACCTAAACTTTCATCTGAAAACTCACCTGATTCTCCATCTAAAATGTCTAAGCTATCACCTTATGTACTCTCATCTAATGAACTTGAAACATCTTCAGTGGATAGGAAATAATTACCCATTCCCGAGGACTCAAACAAAATTTGAGGTTTGGGATTTGCCGTTTGGGTAACAATATATTTTGCCTCCTTCTCAAGAAGCAACTTCTACATGACACCTTTAATAGGTATCCTTACTTTAGATAGATCCATGTTCAACTCCCCACCTAAATCCTTGCAAAAATTATGCCCAAGCAGAATACCATAGGAAGCTGGAACATCAGCTACTAGGACTGTCACCTTAATTCTCTTGTCTGGAAAAGCTGCAAATGCAAATTGGGCATCTTTGATTTGACCCAAAAGTGGTACTTTCTTGTTTTCCATGGAGAACCATCTCCCAAAAGTCTTAGTTAAGGTGAGGCCAAGGGAGTCTACTACTTTGGCAGGCATAACATTATTAGAAGCTCCAGAATCTATTATGCAGTTACTCAACTTGTGACCATTTACCAATAGAGAAACATAGAAAGGTTCTATTTTTCTAGAGGGAACAAGGGGAGTAGTGACAAGATTATTTTGGGTAGGTTTTCTTTTTGAGGAATCATGGGCAACTTTTGGAAAATCTTGTCTTGTAGGGACAGTCTTGTTTTTGACATATTTAGCTAACCTATCAAACTATTTAGGATTAGCTTGTATATACTCAACTTCAGACATTTGGATTTTAGTCTTCCTAGCATGATCTATTATATCAAATAACTGGAATGAGCTAGAAATAGAGGAAGTAAATCCATTATTCTAATTTTTATTTGAGGTAGTACTGGTCTGAGGGACAGAAGTAGAAGGTAGAGGATTGTTAGATGTACTTACTTGCTTATTGCCCACTGGGTCCTTTAATTGGAAAGGTAGCGGAGTTCCTCATTTGGAAATTGAGATCACTGGTTGAGGTTCTTCTGTTGCTTTTCCCTTATCAACTTGCTGAGTTGACTAATTTTGGGATCTAGTGAAAACAACATATGCTCCATCATACACTTCTCCTTCTTTTTCAGCTTCATCTTGGTAATTCAGAAAGTCGATGGTAGAGTCGCCAGCTAATTCTTCTTCTCCTTCTGCAAAGATATTAGCATCATTCTCCTGGTCCAACTTGGGTTGGAAAGAATGATCATGTTCGGCTTCATAATAGCCAACTGCTGAGTTGACCGGCACTACTTTAATGGCAAGTTTCCCTTGTGTAGGTGGAAGATGATTAGGTTGCCCTTGATTTTTAACAACATTGCCTTGATAAGAATTGTTTGGAAATGTCCTCCTTGGTATATCCTGATAAGAAGGAGGGGCAGACATACCTTGGGACATTTGCCTTTTCTGAGCTAGCAATTGATTTGCTAACTTTTGTACCATAGGATCCGTGGTGCTTGTGGAAGAATTCTCAGTAGAAGAGGAACTTTTATTTCTATTAGAAACTCTTCTTATCTTACCTGCAAGGATAAGATCATTTTCAACTTCGGTAGCCAATATCTGAGCTGCAGGAAGATCTAAAAGACCAGCCCATCTTAACAAAAAACTAACTTCAGGAAGTTGAGTATTGATAAAGAAACACTTAAGATTCTCCGCTCTTGGCTGAGCATTTGCAAGAATCTTGTTTCTCAACTTATTGAACTTAGCGATGAAGTCCTGCATAGGTTCATGAGGCTCTTTCTTCATTTGTGTAAGCTGAGCCAATAAGGCATGTGCATCTTCTGCAGGTTTGAACCTAGCCTCAAACTTAGTTTTGAGAGTGTTCCAGTTAGTTATAGTCTGAGCTTGAAGATGATAAAACAAATCTAGAGCAACACCTTGTAGTGTTTCCACAAAAAGCCTTACTGCTACATCTTCATGCTCAACACCTATCACACCACAAGCTATATAGAAAGCTGCAATGTGTTCATTAGGATAAACTTTCCCATCACCATAGAACTTGGGAAAATTCTTTCTTGAACTACGAGGTAGTTCATGCAATGGTGGGGTTAAATTTAGAGGACCAAAAGTGTTACCCCAAGGGCCTTGGGCTGCCATGATGCGCTGATTAAAAGGTGGGAGAACAAACCTTTGTGGAGTATGAACAGAGAAAACTCTGCTAGCACTAGAACTAGAAGCTTCACCTAGTATTGGAGACCTGGCATTGGTAGGAGGAAAACTCCTGGTTCACTGAAGACAAGGTCATAGAGGCAAAAGACCAAAATTATTTTGCAACATCAATTCAAATATAGGATCAATAATACCTTGAGTTCTCTTGCTTCTTGTATACCGTGAATCTGCCAGAATGTAGTATACTCAACAAAATTTTGCAACAAATGGAAAAGAACTGAGAATGCTTCAACTTGGAGCATGAGGCTTCAAGTTGCGCGTTTCTTCCCCAGTGGAGTCGCCAAAAAATTGTTGGGTGAATATTTTATCATTAACTCACTAACGACAAAATGGGTATATCAGCCACAGCTATGATGAGACAATGTCTCTCCTCTTAGTAAGGGGAGGTTCCCTCTAGTTGCTTAACTATTACAAACAAATAACTTATGAAACTTATGTACACTAAACACTAGATTTGTGGTGGTTCCATTTCATCTCATTCTCTTTTTTCAGAATAGATTGTTATACTTCAAGATGATGATTTCAATGAAAGTAATATTAAAGAACTTATAAACTATCACAAAACCACAGAAACACAGTTTTTTGTTGCCTCACTTTCTAATTGCAAATAGAACTATTTGAAGTTGAATGCCCAAAGTCTTCACTCTTCTCCAAGATGATAAAAGTAGATTGAATATAACAACTTGCAGCACAAAGTCTTCAAGCTATTTTATTCTTACAAACATAAACACAATCCTCACAAATGATTTGATAACACAAAGTCTATCACAATCAAATTAAGAACTCTCTTTAATCACTTGAAACAATCTCCACACTTCAATTATTACCAAAGAAGATTATGATAGTAAGACGTAAGAACAATGCTATCATAATACAAATAATTCCAAGACAAAGATTGGAATTGAACTTGCTTTCTTGTATTGATAAATATTTTATAATTGATTCTCACAAAGAAGCACAAAGTCTTGATTTTCTTTTCAATTGGCCAGAGTTTTCTTGCAATAGAAAAAAGATCAAAATTACAATAGAGGCCCTATTTATTTATATGGAGAGGCCTTGAGAAAATTTAGGAAAAAACCTAACTACTTTGACTTATTCAAAAATAGGAGTCCTATCTGACTTGGAACTTCCTATGTTTTTACATGTAATTATATATGGAAAAAGTACATGTAAATATGTCCAAAATTGTTTTGAAAGTACATGTAAAAAAATGAAAAATGAGCTAAGGGAAAAAGCTGCTTCAACTCATACTATTGTCTTTCTTCATGTGACCATCATACATAGTGAAAACTGCTTGCATCCCGATACTGTCTGGATTGACTGTGTTCCTAAAAATCATCTTGGCTCTCACTATGGCATCTCTGACTGTAGCGACTGATTTTGCATGACCAGTTAACTTGGTTTTGAGATTATCCAAAGTTACTGATTATCCAGAATATTGTCCACAAAGGCCATTGAAAATGTTTCATCTTCAAACTCTTTCCAGAACATATCTTCAAATTCCTGAACCATTTCTTCTACAGAGAGAAATTGGTTATCTTGTGACATGAGCTTGCAGGGTAACTCCTCCAATTTATGCAACAGACTGACATCACTTTGTCCACTACGTTTCCTCACAGTCTCAAGGTCATTGATCAAATCCTTAAGCACACGGTTCCTATATGTCAATGCCTCTTTGGTTTCTATATAAGAATCTCTATTAGGAATTGCACGAATTGATATTAGAGTGTTTATTTTCAGTTTTCTCATCTCTACCTATTTATCATGATTCTTTTCTATGTGCTCAATATCTTGAGAAATAACATCAATAAGATCATCTAGTTCTATTCTTATTTTCTCCATTTTATCTGTCTTCTCAGATAGTTCTGTGAGCAGAGATATCCCTATGTGCGCATCCTGTCTAGGTACTCTTCAAGTACTTTTCCTTTGAGATGAGTCCTTTCTACTTTCTGGATAACATGGTCTTGTACAGAAACGGCTTCAGGAGTTACTGCTTCTGAATTCAAAGTGATTTTCCTCACCACTACAGTCAATTGTTCCACCATTGCTTTGTAGTGATCTTTCATTTCTTTCTCCCTGTCAAATTTCTGAATTAGGATATCCATGGCTGACTGCATATCATTCTTGGCACTTTCATGAGTTATCTTTCCCAATTCAACTCTAGAGATAGAGTAATCATTCATATCAAATTTTTCCTTGGTTGCATCATGTGGAGGTTTTGCAATCTCCAGAAATTTATGTCCCTTGTCCTCAAGCATTCTTGAAAGAATCTTTGGTTTCTTCAGAGCCTTGGCTTTTTCAGGCACTAGCTTACTGAAGTCAAAGTCATTTGGGGAGATGGCTTGTTTTTTCCTTTTTGGTGTATAAGCCGATAACCGAGGTGGAAGTAGAGAAGTACTCACATTGGGATCCGTTCCCATTGTTGGTGTTGCCTTAATTGTACTTGCATTGGTAGTGGAAACAATAGGTGGAGTGTTAGTGAAAACTACACCTATTATATTTACACTAGAGACTTGCTCAGTATTCATTACAAAATGATAAAAAATAGAGGCATCCCCAATATCAAAAGATGAAGAAGACAAGCTAGGAATAGACCCTGAAGAATGGAGAACATCTTCAAAAGTGTTTTGGGGATTGTCAAAAATTATTTTGGAAGGGGAGAGAGATTCAAAAGAGGGAATATCAATAGGGGAAATAGACACAGGAGCTGCAACAAGTGTATCAGGCAAAGGAGAAGAGACTCATGTTTCTTGTTGTATATTCTCTTGCAGGGACAAAGCTTCCTCCTCTTATTTATCTGTAGTCCTATCTTCAACCTCCATCTCTTCAGTGGCTGGCTCCTCAGTAGCTGGCTCCTCAGCATCCATATCTTTTATTTCAGGCTCTTTCTCCATAGTCTTTGATCTCTTCCTCACAAATTTGATTCTAGGCTTATGTGTTTTAGAGGATGAGGGAACATCACTCTTGTTCTTTGTCTTGTTCTCCACCTTTTTTCCTAGTTGCTCTTGAATCTTAGTCTTTGATCATGTGAGGAATTCTTTCAAAGCAATTCCTTTATCTGCCAGGCAATTATTGGTGTTTGCCAATATAGGCTGGCAAATCTTTTCCTCAAAGAGTTCAGCTATTTTTGAGACCATTGAATAGGAGGGAGAGGAGTGTTAGCAACCTATTCAGTATTATATCTATCATCAATCAATTCTCCATCATCCAATAGATCCTCATGAATATCAGCAAGTCCTAGATATTCAATTTTCTCAAGAGATAACCTGCTGTAGTCCAATTTCTTGACATCTTCTCGTGTTCTCAAATCTACCCAAACATCTTCCACCATAGGTTCATGGAATTGGGTTTTCCTCTTGATTTTGTCTTTTACACCCCTATAGTCAAATTTAGGCCTTCTCTTGAATTGCTTCATGGTAACAAGCTGCATCTCTATCTCCATGGCCCTAGCCTTTGCAGCAGTCAATACCGAATACCTGCCAATTTTAACTGGGAACCTGAAACCAAGCTTCTTCAGTTCCATTTGTTTATTATGCATGACGATCATTTATTTGCATAATTCCATTAAGACTAGTTTGTCTGAGGGGAATCTTGGAAGCATATAAGGATGACCTTGGAAAAAGCCAACCCTCAGGTATGAGAAAGTAGGGAACTGTAAGAACATGCACCCAAAACCATTTACCACCATCCAAGCCTCATCTGGCACTCTTCTCTGTTCTAGTTGAGAATCAAAAAGACACAAAAATACTGCAAAGAAAGCATCATTTACTCTCCTGAAATGATGAATAGAACCTTCAATGTTAACTGAGAATAGTATTGGTACACAGGGATTATCCTCCTATCACCTTCTGATGTTAGACTTGGAAAGATCCTCATAGAAGCTGCTATATACACCAGATAAGAGGTCATGTAGAATTTAAAGTTAGTGGGTACCTTTATCAATTGTTCATGTAAAGCATTGCTAATTTGCTCCCCCCAGAAAATGATTTGTTTGCCTTGGAGTATTACCTTAATGAAAGGATACATCCATTCATGAAACTGTGAGGAAGAGGACAAACCTCTTATCCTGCTGAGAAGAGTTCTCAGATCACCAACTTCTTCTTCAAAGTCACTTCAAGGAAAACTATGTGGCCACCTTGACAAATTTGACCTTGCAGTCTTCAGCCATTTATTATTAATTACTTTCTTTGCCTTATCTAGATTTTTGTCATATTCTTTTTGTGCTTCAACAAAATCAAGCTTTAATACTTCTGTAGTGGGAGGGCACATAAACACCTTATTAATGAACTCAGGATACAGTTTGATTATTATGTTGCCACTTGCATCCACCACAACCCTAGTATCTCTGTTATAAAAATGAGCACACTGAAGATTAAATTCTGTGTTGTGAGCTGCCACCAGAAAAGACAACACGAAATGAATATTACTACCAATTATCTTCTTCATTGCAGAGCTGGGATTGCTTGACTTGGTTCTCTCTACAAATTCAGCCATGTCTACATGGCCAATCTCTGTATCTCTAATGTCGTCGACATTAGAAGTGACTGAGGTGATTGGAAAAACACTTTGATATTTATACTTCATCACTTTCAATTTCTTCGGGGACAACTCAGTCATCTGAATGAGCTATCACCAGAAGGCTGTCGATGAAGAATGAAGATCCACAGAAGAAACTACAACAAAAAGTCATGATCATGCAATTAGGAGAAATACTGGTAATCTGGGAAAATTGCATGTTGATGATCACGACTATGGAGAAGCGCTTGAAAGGGCTATAGTGTGAGCATGCCAAAAATCAAAGGAAAGTGGGATCGAAAAATCAAAACTAAAAATTTCCCAGAGTTAGGAAAATTTGAGAGAATGTTTGCATGGGTGGCAAAATTTGCCACCCTTGCATATGAGGGATGTCTTGTTCTTGCATCGGCAGTAAAATTTGCTGCTATCGCATGTCCCAGCAAATGAGTTATATGTTGGAGCGCTAGAAATTGCCGACCTTGCATTTGACAGGAAATTGCAAGATTGACGCGCATCGGCGGTAGAAAGTGCTGATAATGCATATGGACAATTCACAAATGTCTGGCAGGTCAAAAATACCGATCCTGCAAATGATACAAATTGAAAGGTTTTTGTGTAAGGACAGCAAATTTCGCTGCCCATACACCTTGCATTTCGATAAGTATTGAAAGGTTTAAGCGGCAAAATTTGTCGATTGTGCATTTAACTCATTCACAAGAAGCAACATGTTAACGCGGCTAATACAACTGATACTGCAATACACATATAGGGGGTATGAATTGCGAATTGGTTTTGATGCTTGATCGGCAAAACCATCGACAACCCATATTGGTATAAAACTTAGGGCACAAAGATCGATCGGTGATTTTCACCGTTTGGAATTATCTATTTGCAACCTAGGGCACAAAGTGATAAGACCTATCTGAAGACATATTTGATGCATGTTTGAAAAACAAACCAAGATCAGAACAAAGACTACCATAACAAACAGGAACACAACATTCGACAGAAGTTTATAATGAATTCAAACTAATAAATCCATTTAAACAATTACACTAACAAAAACCCTAAAAAAGAAAATGAAAGCGGTTGAAAAGACTTACCTATTTAAACGGAGGAAACCCTAAGCTCGACAATGATGAATTTGGTAGAAACTAAAACGACTCAATCGAATGGTGCGAGGAGAGTCCAGTGACTAGCTGGAAAGTAAGAAAAGAAATGATAAAAGAAACAACAAAAAGACATATTTAAAACTTGAAAACAAGCCATTAATTGTTCAAATATTAATCATGCCTAATCAGTGTTGTTTTCTTGAGAGTCCAGTGACTAGTTGCAAATATGTGCTTAATCAGAGATCTTGCTCAGGTGGCAATTTTGGCTGACCTCACACAGATAAACAAAAATGCAAAAGTGGTTAAATCCACTAACAATGCATGTAACAACCTTTTTTAAAGAGAACATGCAACGATGGTGAAAAGTGTCACTCGGGCATATGGAAAAAGAAAACCATGTAAAAGCGGTAAAAAGTGCCGCCATAACACAGTAAACAAAAAGATATGTCAAGTCGGTAATTTTTACCGACATTGCATAAGTGAACAAAAAGGCATGTAAAAGCAGTTAAATAGGCTAACTTTACATATGAAGACTCAAAATTTTACTAACACCTTAAAAATGACCAAAATTGATATTTCGATCAGTTTACAACCTAATCAATTTTTGCAAGTATCGAGGAATTGATTTGAGGGAATGTTGTAAACTAGTTTAGGATGTCAAATGACTTCGCACGGGACCAAGAGAATCTTGTCTTGATTTGCAAAATTAGAGTGTAGATTACGAAACGGAAAAGTTTCGTAGGGGTTGTCTAGAAAAATGAGCATAGCTAATTATGAGAACAACACTAGAGCTACTTCAGACAATCCTCTACATAGCCACATGGTTTGCATACATTGATCTTCATTAATTTTCTCAATATCCTCAACATTCCAATCTTCTAAATAGGCAACAAAATAGGATACAATTGACACCAATGGCAACAAGGGTATGTTGACATCAATGACAACACCAATTAGGCACATATTTGCAACAATCGCCCCCTTTGTCATTGATGGCAACATATGATGTGAAAAACTGATTCAACCATCAAGAAAAGAACTTCTCCCCCTTTCTATGATCACTTCTACAACCACTTTCTTCATTGCTCCCCCTTTCATTAGAAACTAGTTTTTCACATGACTTCTCTCCCCCTTTGACATCAATGGCAAAGGGCACATATTTACAATCATTTCTCCCCCTTTTTGTTTTAGACTGATCTCCAAAGTTTGCATATCGACTACTCCCCCTGAGTAGTATCTCCTTGACATCAATCTGCATCACAAGATATGACTGTGGATTCCACTGGACTGATGCACCTTAGTGCACCTTAGTTATGATCAGGAGGGGTAATAACCCCTAACTTGTCCTTGAGATACTCAAAAGTATCCTTGGGTAGAGGCTTAGTGAATATATCTGCAATTTGATCCTTTGAAGAAACAAACTCCAACTTGACTTCATTCTCATTTACCTTCTCTCTCAAGAAATGAAACTTGATGCATATGTGTTTAGTCTTTGAATGCAACACCAGATTCTTGGAGATGTTTATTGCACTTGAATTATCACAGAAGATTGTAATAGGCTCTTCAAAAATAATTATGATATCATTTAGCATTTGCTTCATCCACAAGACTTGAATGCAATTACCTGCTGCTGCTATATACTCTTCCTCTACAGTAGACATAGATATTGCCTCTTGCTTTTTGCTCATCCAAGAAACCAATCTCCTTCCTAGGAAGAATGCACCACCACTAGTACTTCTCCTGTCATCTACATCTCCTGCCCAATCAACATCTGTATATGCATGAAGAGTGAAGTCATTATCCTTTGGATCCCACAAGCCATAATGAAGTGTCCCTTTGAAATATCTAAAAATTCTCTTGACTGCTACAACATGGGATTCTCTAGGATCAGCTTGAAATCTAGCAACAATTCCAATTGCATTCATGATATCAGGTCTGGTCTACTCGTCAGATAGAGCAGTCCTCCAATCATTGATCTATACATTTTCTAATTTTCCTTAGGGGAGTCATCATCTTTACTCAACTTATATCTGGTTACCATGGGTGTACCCACTAGATTTGAATCTTCCATTGTAAACTTTTTCAAAAATTCTCTTACATACTTAGATTGAGATATGAAGATACCTTTATTTGACTAAATGATTTGCAGACCTAAGAAGAAATTCATTTCACCAAACATGGACATCTCAAATTCACTCTGCATCTGATTAGAAAATGTTTTGTACACACTCTCATTTCCACAAAAAATGATATCATCAACAAATACCTCAACAATTAGAATGTGCTCATGATCAATCTTGAAGTAAAGATTACTATCAACAGTGCCTTTGCTATATCCTAGCTTTAGTAGATACTTATCTAATCTTGCATACCAGGCTCTTGGGGCTTGTTTGAGTCCATACAATGCTTTCCTCAACCTGTAGACCATATCTCTCTGATTAGACAACTGAAATCCTTCTCGTTGCTCAATGTAGACTTCTTCCAATTCTCCTTTCAGGAATGCTGACTTGACATCCATCTGATAGACCTTGAAATCTTTATAAGTAGTAAATTTAAGAAATAATCTGACTGCCTCTATTCTTGCCATTGGAGCAAAAGTTTCTTCAAAATCAATTCCTTCCACTTGAGAATATCCTTTACATACCATCCTTGCTTTCTTTCTTACAACTTCACCATCTTCATTTAGTTTATTCTAGAAGACCCATTTAGTTTCAATCACATTTTTGTCTTCAAGTCTAGGAACAAGATCCCAAGTGTGTTTCTTTTCAATTTACATTAATTCTTCTTCCATTGCTTTTAGCCAATTTTCATCATTGCAAGCTCACTTACTGATTTTGGTTCAATCTTTGAAATCAAACAAATCTCCTCTTGATCTTGAACAATTCTTCTCCTAGTTCAAACACCTTTATTTCTATCTCCTATGATTTGATCTTTAGGATGATTCAGTCTTACATACCTAGGAGTTTTGGGATTTGCTTGAACCTCTATTTCTTGATCTTGTTCCTCAACATGTGCATTATCCTCTTGAGTCACTAGATTTTTTAGATCAATTTGGATCTGAGTCTAGGTTTGAACTTGCCTTCCTTGACCTTGACTTTCATCTTGATCATTTGAATCATATCTGTTATCTAAAAATTGGAATGATTATCGATAATATCAATAATACCCAATAACTCAATGAAATAAGAAACAAAGAAGATCAAACAAACAAAGAACTCAAACCTTACAAACCTCTTTACTTTGTGGCTTCCATTGGTCACCTATCTCAAATGATCTTGCATATGAATATGGCCCTCAGAAGGTGCACTTCTTTGCTCTTTCCAAGATGTCAAGTGGGAATGGCTATGATAAGTTCGCAATGAAGAGATTCTTCAACACAATTGCAATGATAAAAGGGTGATCACAAGCAATGGAGGAGTTTGGTACCAAAGGTGCATTGTGATTCTTGCAGAGTAACTTTACTACAAGCTTGGATGATTGAAATGGAGGAATAGGGTTGTACTTATAGACTTGGGAGAGAGAAGATCAATGGTATAGAAAGAATAAGAAGATCAATGGTAGAGGATACTTGAGAGATGTGTGTGAATAGGAAGAGGACATGTGTCCTGCCGTATTTTGCATGAGAGGAATTAATGAAATAGAAGAATGAGTTAACTGAAGAGATAAATCAATTAACATAATAGATAGAAGAGTTAACTAATTAGAACTAGAAGATGGAAATTGTATGAGGATGAGAAGATATTTTAGCTCACTTAAATATTTGGAATATTCAATTGCATGTTCACAACGATTGAACTATATTTAGAGATAACTCAATTTTTAGAAGAAATGGAGAACTTAAATAAATATTTGATTTATTTAAATTTAGAGAAGACATTATTGGAAGAAACAATTAAATAATTGGTATTATTTAATTTAGAATGATTTTGGAAGAACTAATTAAATAATTGGTATTATTTAATTTGTTGGAGGATATTAGAAGAATTTAGGGATATTAATTAAATAAATTGATTTTATTTAATTGTTGGAAGAATATGAATCAAATAAATAAATTTGTTTTTTTTATTTATTGATAGAGGAATTTAGATAAAATAAATATTAAGAATATTTATTTAGAAGGGTTGCGTCATTTTTAGGCATATATATTTTGCCCCTCTTTGATGCAATGTGTTTTATCATGTTGTTTCAAAGAATAGATTTTCTGATAATGATACATGCCCCAGTTTGCCCCTGGTATAGGTTTAATGATGGTAGGATTCCCCATTAGGAGATTGGATGGGAAGAAGGCAAAAGCACGTGAGATGGACAATCTCATGATGAAGAACATGAAAAATAGGTTAGGATGAAGAAAAATGGGTCACGGATTGGATAAATGGAAGGAAACGGGCTTGGGAAGTAGTCACTGTTGCCACACAGCCAGTTAGGGTTCAATTGCTATATATAGGAGCTGCATCCACAATCTTAGTCATTTGCACACTTGGCTTTTGTTGATAGGTCATTCATAGCTTAAGAGAGCACAAGAGCTAGAGCAATCAGTATAGAGATCGATATTCCACATGAGGAGCATCGGTTTGACTGCGTTCAATGGTTTGGGAGGCTAGCTGAGGCAGGACCATTGGTATATAGTTTGACAAAACTCACCTAGGGTCATTTATTAGGCTAATAAATGCTAGGGAAAACTTGTGAGGATAGATGTATTGAATCGTGTTTTAGCACATATGCGCTCTGAAACACATCATACGTTATGATTCCACATATTTGAGACATCTAGCTGCGCATTTGATAAAGCTATGCATGTACGATATGAGTCGGCGCATATGCTATGAAACTGTGCATACGCTATGCCATAACTATGCATATGAGATAAGAACTAGCACATTCATTGTGAAGTTGCGCATTTCCTATGATTCAGCACATTTCCAATTTGTTTTAGCGCATTTACACTAGGATAGTCAGTTTACTTAACGAAATTGACTCAATTGGCATCTTGATCGATGCATCAATTGATAAGCGATCTTTGAGATTGCTGGAATGTATACAAGAGATAATATGCTGTTTTGATCAATCTAATATGTTAAGGGATAGGATAGTTTAATAGCTTGAGCAAGTTTGCTTAGATTCAGTTATGGTTGATGCTATGATTTACTTGATTGCAGGAGGATATTCATGATATACTCATGTTGCAGGAGCAGTTTCCTTTGCCATTGTTTTAGCGGTACATGCTCACAGAGATGGATCAAGAGGCTCTCGGTGCTATAGGTTTGGACTATGTGTGCTTCATGCCTGGGGTTCATGTGAAACTTAGTTTGCAGACTGCCTCGGTGGAGCATTTCCACAGTGAGGATGGGACCTTTCACTTACCTATTGGTGAGATGGCCATTACCTTAGAGGATGTTTACAGGATCCTGCATCTACCGATCTAATGTGAGTTCGTAGAGTACGAGGCCCAACGTGATGCCAGACTAGTAAAGTGCAGGTGTGTTTTTGATGATCCAGAGCTAGAGGGTCAAGTTATCTCATGGTAGGACATACATGATTACTATGACTACTTCCCAGGGATAGTGGCAGGGTTGATCGGGGGTGTTGTATTCCCCGATAGGTCACATGGGTTCCCCATTGGTTGGTGTAGGACCATGAAGAGGATGATCACAGAGGGCACCCACTTTGCATGGGGTGTCTGTGTTTTGGCTCACTTGTACCACAATATGCATTAGGTGGTCTACCATAGAGGAGCAAGTTTGTCGGCAGGCGTTTCACTTTTATAGTTCTGGTTATGGAAGCACATTGCTATTACTCGGCTGATATGCATGTTTTCTAGGCAGATAGGTGAGCCCTATAGTTATGGATATGCAAGTGTTATTTCCCAGCATAAGCTAGGAAAGCTTGAGTACTGGAGACATACATTGGCTAATGTAGATAGAGTTATTTGGCACCCATATCTAGATTGTGAACCATGGGACGATGAGGATGATGAGCTCCCTTGCTACTTTCAGACTCGGTGGCTCATTGGGAGGACACGACATATTTTGGAGAGGTAGATAGTCAGTTGGGTATAGAGACAGTTTGGAAGGGTACAGGGTCAGCCACAGGGGCAGGAACTGTTTGCCAGGACATATGCAGAGCGGTTGAGATGGGGCTTGGTTGCATCCTATGAGGAGGCTTTAGTAGAATTTCAACAGATTCCCTACGTGGCATGGCCGATGTAGAGGGAGGTAGTAGATGCGGGGATGACTTCTGACTATGTGGAGTGGTTTGCAGTCAATCCATTTCTGAGGTATTCAGGACCTAGAGAGTTGGTTCCTCACCTAGAGGAGGAGGATTCAGATGATGAGGATGATGGAGGTAGGAGGAGGAGGAGTTGTAGGAGGGGGAGAGGAGGATAGGGAGATGGAGATGATGGAGGTGACGGAGGAGGAGGAGGGGGAGATGGAGGTAGACAGAGATAGAGGAGGAGAGTGGGAGAGGGACCCTCCCAGTAGTAGGTAGCACAACAGCAGGCTGCACAACAGATATAGGTGCCGACACCACAATAGGTACCCCAATAGGTAGTTCAGCAACATGTGCCCTAGTAGTAGGTGTAGACACAGATACAGGTTCCTCAGGCTCCTACCCAGCCTGATCTACAGCATTAGGCTATTACTACACTGCAGGGTCAGGTTTGACAGCTCAGGGCACATCTCAGAGTAGCAGAGTCCCAAACAGAGGTAGACATAGGGATCATATCTAGGCTCACCATGGAGCAAGACATAGCACTAGTGAGGGTGTAGGCTCTTATACTGGAGAGAGATGCGGTTGTAGCCACCTTGGCTACTAATGGGGCTACAAGATTCTTGGTGCAATAGGTAACTCAGGGACAAGCCCAGGTACATCAATTGTAGACATAGATTGCATAGATATAGGGTGAGCTTGCTAGAGTACAGGCTTAGACACATTATTACAGAGGATTGTATCATGGGGCGGTGCTGGCAGACCAGAGGGCACCCAGCTACAGGAGCTAGCCAGTGGCTTCCTAAAGGGCAGGTGGTTCATGGTCTACAGTGTATGCTATGGGTCCACAGCAGTCAGTGGCTAGCAGAGGTGGAGGTAGACAGGGTAGTGCTAGGAGCAGTGCCCCATGGCAATAGGACTAGCCATTTCACTTGTACCGATATTTTGTGATGTTTACACACATTTTTTATGGCTCGCAGAGAGCTTGATATGTATATATTTACCTCATTTTGTATCGTGACTGAGACATGTATAATTATCTTTGTGATGTATACACTTTTTATGATTCTGACTCATGGATGGACTTTGATATTGTACATTTGGACATGTTTATGTTATATTTATAAATGATGATGCAGCTATTGATGGTCTACATGCAATTGATTATGTGATTCTATTATGGATGCATTTTATCTTATGATGCTTCGCATGTGATGCACACATTTATTATGTCTATATGATGGTATGTGATGTCGTTATGGATGCACTGTATGATTGTATACTATGATGCTTGATGATGATCTAATGCAGACTTAGATGATTTCTGATGATCTAATATGCAAATGTGAACGTTATCTATATGATTATGCAGTTTTATGAGATGATCTATATGTATTTGTCTATGTTTTTGTATTTTTTGATGATATTATGTTATGCTTGATGCAAATGTATATGGAAGACCTAATGCACTTATTATGGATGCAAATGATTTAATCATGTTTAAATGACTATCTCATGTACTATGATATGCAAATTATGCTATGTTTTTGTTATGTCCAAGTGTATACAATTGACACATAAATCACTCACTGAGAGACACAAAGAAAGATAGAAGGAGAATGTTGACAGAAGAGTGACTCAATAGGACTCACAAGCATTTGAGAACATTGACACTACGGACCAAATATTTATTGATGGATGGTATGCGAAATGTAAATGGATGCATTTATGGATGTATAATGGATGCGGATATATGCCGTCTTGATATTGCAAGTATTTTTAAGTGATTATTTCATCATTGGGAATTTTTTGTTTTGTTTTTGAAATGTTGTAAGAAAATACAAGCATCTATGTATAATTGAACTGAGATAACCTGAGTGTCGCTTACATGGATTTTGATTTAGCAAGTCAATACAAGCATCTATGTATAATTGAAGCAAGATGACCTTAGTATTTCTTGCATATTAATAGACAAGGATTATACCTATTTCATGTTAGACCCCTGATGTCCTTGATGATCATTGTGTTGATCATGTCCTTAGACAAGGCTTCACATTACTAAAGATAAACCCACAAGTAGCAAACAAAGAAAATAATCATGCCCCCATCATAGCATCTCTAGCTTTTGGTATCCTCAAGTAGCTTACGAAACATGATAACAAAAATGAAGATGCTATAGCCTAACCTGATCATAGACACAAAATATGCTTGCATTAGATGTGCTTTCTTGCCATAATTTAGATAGAATCATTTAGAGTGCTTTATGTATTTATTTTCTTTGCTTTGGATAGGTTGATGTCTTGCGTCAAAACTTCTACTTGAAAGCGAGTTTTTGATTTGCACTTGCTTGTGTCTGGTGAAATTCTCAACAATCCTTATTGGTGAAACGGATCCTAAGGGACTGACCTAGTGATTCAGGGGCTCATTGCTAAATGGCCTTGCGTACGTGATGACGTAGAGGCAATGTAGTTCAGGACCTTAGACTTGGATGCAGATGGACTAGAGGATAGACGACAAGATATGGGATGGACGGGAAGCCTCGGGGGCACATTGATAATGGCCTTGCCTACGTGACGATGTAGAGGCATCATAGTTATGGGATGACCCTGATACTGACGATGAACGCTATGATAGGTTGACACTATGGATAGGATAATGGATAAGACCTTAGTTGATAAGGAGTCAAAAGAGATAGAGTATCAAGCCATGATAGGTTATCGTTAGGTTTTTTTTGCAAACTAGATATGGATTGGATGAGGGATGATGGTGGGAGAAAAGGACACAAGGTGATTGGTTTCCCAAAGATGGAGGAAGCAGTTTATCACAAGTAGCACCTGTTTACCAGGTTTTCAACACTTATTTTTATTTGCACGAAAGCTCAAAAGTACACATGATGCCTGTTTGCCAGGTTTTCATTATGGTACCTATCCAAGGCACCTATTTGCTAGGTTTCACCAAAGGATGATTTTTTTGTTGTTTTTCCACGTTTTCCACTTTTTCCACTTTTTTTTATTTTTTTTCTTTTTTTTTACTTTTTGATTTTTTTGCTTTCTTTTGATTTTTTGATTTTTTTTCTTTTTTTAATTTTTACCCCCTTACATTGGGGTTCTCTTAGGTATAGAACTGGCTAAGATGCATACTATTGATTGTGTCATCGAACATCTCACCCTTCGATGTTGCTAATTGATATGCTCCTAATCCATAGGCAGCAATGATTACATAAGGACCAAGCCAGTTGGGTTCAAACTTACCTTTCTTTTCTTGATCCTACTAATTGTGGGGGTTTTCCTTGAGTACTAGATCACCAATGTTGAAGACCCTTGGATAGACCCTGTGATTGTAGCTTTGTGACATTCTCTGTTGATATGTCTTGAGATGGTTGAAACTGTTCTTTCTCTTCTCCTCTAACAGCTCTAACTCTTGTAGTCTAGAAACTCTATAGTCTTCATCAGTGATAAGATCTTTTAACGACACTCTTAAAGATGGTAACTCGACCTCGATGGGCAAAATGGTTTCTGATCCATAGACAAGGGCATAAGGGGTAGCACATTTGGGAGTGGGTATACTATTTTGATAGGCCCACAGAGCGGGATTGAGTTGTATGTGCCAATCACGGCTGGCATCGTTGATAGTTTTCTTGAGGATTTTCAAGATTGTTTTGTTAGATGCCTTTGCTTGACCATTGCCTTAGGGGTAGTATGGGGTTGAGAAGCGGTGTTGGATTTTGAATTTGTCACAAAGCTCTTGGATGTCCTAGTTCTTGAAAGGTCTTTCGTTATCCATGACAGGATGAGGGAATTTTATATCTGCAGATGAGGTAATTAAGGATGAATGAGGCAATCTGTTTGCCTGTGACATTGGTGAGTGGAACGGCTTCAATCCACTTGGTAAAATATTCAGTGGTGGTTATTATGAACTTGTGGCTATTTGATGATGGAGGGTGGATTTTTCCCACAAGGTCAAGTCCCCATTGACAAAAGGGCCAAGGTGTTGTTAAAGGTCGTAGCTCTTGGATTGGTACATGGATGAGGTTACCATGTATCTGGCATGGCTTGCATTTCTTCATAAACTGATATGAACTAGTTTCCATGTTTGGCCAATAGTATCCCAAATACATGAGTTTCTTAGCTAAAGATGGACTGCTAGAGTGCATTCCACAAATTTGTTTGTGTACGTCTCGTAAGGCAGTTTCAGATTCTTCACATGCTAAACATTGAAGTAAAGTACCATCTAGACCTTGTTAGTATAGGGTGTCAGTGATAATGGTATAACGGGAGGTTTGGCAAATGAGGGTTTGGCATTGGTTGGTAGACAAGTTAGGTGGTAGGGTAATATCCTTGAGGTAAGTGTAAATATTACCATACAAGGGTGAATCAGATTTGACTAAGAGGCAAATGGAGTGTGTTTTAGGGATATCATAAGCTGGTTGCATAACTGACTCTACCAGGAACTCATACCGTGACTCATTCTCTGTGATCTCAAGGAGTGAGGCAATGGTTGCCATGGCATCTGTTGCTTTGTTTTCAATGCAAGGTATCTACTCAAAGGAGATGATCACAAAGTACTCTTTAAAGTCATCAACCATATGCTTGTATGATATTAACTTGTCATCTATGGTTTGATAGTCATCATTGACTTGATTAATGACCAGTTGGGAGTCACCGTAGACATGTAGCTCCTTTACTTTCCATTCTGCTAGCATTTTGAGACCAATGACCAATGCCTCATATTCTTCTATATTATTTGTGCATGGGAATAGCAGACGATAAGTCTTAGGTATAGTGTCACCTTGAGGAGTGACCAACAAGATTCCTGCCCTCAATCCATGGTTTGTATAGGATCCGTCAAAGTAGAGTTTCCATGAATGTGTTGTGACACTGAAAATGGATTCATCTGGAAATTCAAATGTCATTGGTGTGGTATCCTGCAATGGTGCTTCTGCTAACTGGTTGGCAATGATTTGACCTTTGATAGCCTTCCTTTCTACATACTTGATGTTATATTTGCTTAACAACATTACCCACTTGGCTAGGCGGCTTATTAGAGCTACTTTGCTTAATATGTATTTTAGTGGATCTATCTTTGCAATAAGCTTGACTAAATGTGCTAGCATGTAATGCCATAGTTTTTGGGAAGCAAAAACCACAACAAGACACAATTTTTCTATTTGTGAATATTGCAGTTTGTAGCCTACCAATGTCCGACTGATGTAGTAGATAGCCCTTTCTTTGCCTTCATAATCCTATTGTGCTAATAGGGCTCTGAGAGCTATTGGAGTAGTAGATACATATAGATACAAAGGCTTACCTTGGATAGGTGGCATCAGAATAGGTGGATTCATGAGGTATTCCTTTAGCTTGCAAAATCCTTCCTCACACTTTTCATCCCATCGAAATGGTATGTTTTTCTGTAATAGGTGAGTAAAAGGTTGACAATTGTTTGCCAGTTGTGAGATGAACCGACGGATTGCCTATAACTTGCCCTATAGAGACCATAATTGAGTGATGTGCTTTGGTGGTGGCATTTCCATGATAGCTTTGACTTTGATAGGATCTACTTCAATCCCATTTGCTAATACAATGAAGCATAAGAGCTTGCTCGAGGTGACTCCAAACACATATTTCTTCAGGTTCAACTTGACTTTGAAGTGTTCTAGTCTCTGAAAGACCTTCTCTAGTACATCTAGGTGGGATTCTCTTGTTAGTGGCTTTATAAGAATGTCATCTACATAGTCCTCCATTGTGATGTGCATCATATCATGAAAGATAGTGGTCATAGCACATTGATATGTTGTCTCTGCATTCTTTAACCCAAATGGCATGACGTTCTAGTAGAAAATGCCCCATGGACAAGTGAAATCTATTTTATGTTGGTCTTCTAGTGCTATCCTAATTTGATTATATCTGGAGAAGCCATCCCTAAGAGATAACATGGTATGTCTTACTGTCAAGTTGACTATGATATCAATATTAGGTAATAGAAAGTCATCCTTGCAGCAAGCCTTGCTTAGATCTTAGAAATCATTGCACAATCTAACTTTGTCGTCAGGTTTGCATACTAGCACTATGTTGGATACCCATTCTAGATAGTCTATTGCCCTGATGAATACTACATCCAATAGTTTCTTGAGTTCCTCTTTTACTAGTAATGCAATGTGTGGATGCATCTTCCTGAGGTTTTGCTTGATTGGTTTGACTCCTAGATCTAGTGGAAGATGATGTAGGATCAAATCTGGATCTAAACCAGGCATATCTACATATGACCAAGAAAAGTTGACTTGCTTTTTCTTGAAGAATGGTACAAATTTGGTCTTTTCTGGTGGGGATAGAGATTTTGCAAAGTGAATGATCTTAGGATTGCTCTATGTTCCAATGTTGACAGGTTCTGTAGGTGCCACAATAATCTGAGACTTCCCCTGGTACATGTTGTTGGAGAGAGTGTCAATCCTTCCATCGTCTGACTCCTTAGAGAGGTTTTCACCATCCGATGTGTCATTTCTTTTTACTATTTTGGGATATGATAATGCCACAGAGCAGTTTTCACCATTAGATCCAATTTTTTTTTTATGTTTTTGCAACTGGAAGGCTTGGCACCCTCTCCAAAAGAAGCCACAATGTTGAGTTCAATGGTGAAGCCAACTTTATGATCTCATATAGGTAGGTGGTCACTAAGTTCCATGTAGTCAATATAGGCATCATCATTTTGGAACATGTCTAGTTGTGGGGTTCCTCATAAATCCCAGTCGATAAGTTTAGGATGTACAAGGGGGAGGGGATCGGAGGGTAGATTTGATTCATTGGGTGTGATAGTTTGGATAGATACATAAGTAGGGTTTAGATTGATAAGGATAGGATTTGGAATGGTACTTTCCTCAAGATTGTTTATCACGTTGGAACTTCGACCTTCCTTGAATGTCGTACTCTCAGGAGTTGGCAAATCACACTCTAATGGTTTGTGTTAGTGTTTGTCCCTCATGGTAGGGGATATAGGCTTGAATGGTGTCAACTCCTTTGACCTCATAGGAGTGCTCTATGAGTTCCTCCCACTCATAATCATTAGAGTTTGTGTCACTATCTTCTTGTAGGTTATGGATCTGTTCCACAAAACAAGCATTTGCCTTAGCTTTGCCTTTGTCATTGTATCCTCGCCCTCTTGTCTTTCTTGCCAATGAGGATGAGGAGGGTTGGATGGGTTTTGTAATTTCTTCTTTTCTTAGGCCAATGGGACCTTCTCCTTTATAACCCATTCTATGTAAGATAGACTCACCACAGCCATAGATTTCTATTGGGAGCTTAGGTTGTTCTTGTTGTGTGTTATCTTCCTCTGTGTAGAGCCATTGCAAGACGTCTCTTTCCTCAGTTTCATCTGATAGGGTCTCCCATTTTACAAAGGGAGCTATGGGATGTTCAGGAGGAGCAGATGGATTTCGAAAAGGTGTAGGTCACCCAAAGGATCTTAGAGATAGAGGCATTTTGGCTAAGTTAGGGCTGTGCTCGATGGAGTATTCCCCTACCCCTAATTCTTTGATTGTGATTTTTTGCTCTTTGGGCTTGGACGAGG
This sequence comes from Cunninghamia lanceolata, assembly GCA_027924645.1. Taxonomy (NCBI): domain Eukaryota; kingdom Viridiplantae; phylum Streptophyta; class Pinopsida; order Cupressales; family Cupressaceae; genus Cunninghamia; species Cunninghamia lanceolata. The sequence goes on along the minus strand of BSBN01001185.1, from coordinate 5,476,626 downwards.
AAGCTTTGGAGGTAGAATCATGTTGTGAGATGGGGGATGTGTAAGCCCTATTGTTGGGAATGATGTAATCAGTCTTTGAACAGATAGAGTTACAATGCTGAAAAGGATCCGGATCACCTTGGATGGTGATCTATTTTTTGTTAAGAGGGAATTTGATGCATTGGTGGTAGGTAGAAGGCACAAATTTCATGGCATGAATCCAAGGTCTACCTAGGAGGATGTTATAGGCTAGCTCCTTGTCTAGGAATTGGCAAACAATGTCCTTTATCACTGGCCCAATTTATATCAGTAACACCATTGTTCCTTTAGTAGTTCTTTCTTCTTCATCATAGGCCTTTATGGTGATCTTTTTCCTAGGATCCACTACAGTTTCTGAGAACCCCAATGTAAAAACTAGCTTGAGCGTGCAAATATTTAAACCTACCCCTCCATCAATGAGAAATCTTTTGATACGGTGTTTATGAATGAAGGCAACATTATGAAAGGGTGTGTTATGAGGCTGGGATACTGATAGGTCATCTTATTCAGTAAATGATAAGGTATTGGAGGAGGTTAAATTTCCTACCATGGCTTAAAACTTATCTTGGGCCAAGTTTGTGGGCATAGTTGTTTCCACTAGGGCTTTATCAAGAATTTCCTTATGGGAGGGAGACAGATGCAACAACTCTAAGACAGATATCTGGGCAGGAGTTTTCTGAAGTTGGTCTATGATACTATACTTATGGGAGTTAGATGGAGAAGGTGACAACCTTAGAGGAAACGTGTTTAATGTGACCTTACCACTGTGGGTGATGATGCTACAATCAATTTTGTTGGGTCTTGACTGTTGGTTGAATGTGACCACATTGACTTGTGGGATGTGCTCTGATATGCAGATGATGGTATAATCGAATGACACGTTCATATAGTTAGCATTGTTGTGTTCGTTGTTTTGATTCTACCTGTTGTGGTTGTTATTATTTTTGTTGTTGTTGTTGTATGGCTTGTCATGGTTGAGGAGTGGATCCTTGTATGCCACATGTGTCTCGTTAGAGGTATGATCTTTACTGCCTACTTGATTTTGGTCAAGTATGTCTTGAATGATGTGTTTTAGATGGATATAGTCATTGTTCTTATGGCCTCTTCCTCTATGGTATTCACAGCAAATAGTATCTTTCTAATAATGAGGTTTTACTTGAGGTTCATGCTCGCTAGTGGTGGGAAGAGTGATCTCATTGTTGGCTAATAGATTTCTTAACGCAGACTCCTGGTACACCCCTAGTTGTGTGAATTTTCATCTAGGAGCAAAGGTGAACCATTGTTTTGGCTCATGAGAGAAGGTTTTGTTTGGTGTAGCATTGCTTACCTCTCCTTTGAGAGTGAAGATTGGTTTCTCTTTGGGAGATGCTACTTTGGCATCAACTACTCCATCATTAACGATATTTTTGTTCTTTGTCCAAAACTTTGACTTGTCTATGGTGTAGTTAGAGTTAGGGGTGTCCTTGTACAACTTTATTTTCCCCTTGGTGATCATAGCTTTCTCAATAAATAATCCCATCTCAATGACTTTTGTAAATGACGTAGGGCATTGAATTTGGATCTGGTAACTTAGATCAGGGTTGAGGTTGTAGAAAAACATCTTGGTCATTTGCTTCTTAGGAACGTGATATGAGTATTTTCTTGTGAGTTGTCTCCACCTTTTTTAGAAGGCAGTGAAGGATTCACCACTCTTTTTCTTTGTATTTTTTACGTCAAGCATGGAAACGTTGTGTTCTATGTTATATGAGAAGTGTGTGACAAACTTGTTTACTAACTCATCAAAAGTTTTGATACCTAGGGGAAGTCGTGAGAACCATTCCATGGCTTGTCCACCTAGAGATCTAGGGAATAGTCTCATTAAAAAGGTGTCGTTGTGAGCTACTTCTAGACACACGACGCTAAATTCCCTAATGTGATCTCTTGGGTCCCCTTTTCCTTTGTACTTGTCAAATTTTGGTACTTCAAATCTAAAGGGGAAGGGGATCATTTTTAAGCTTTTGTCAAAGGGAAACAGTGAGATGTCTTCCAAGGAATAATGTTTAGTGGGTGGCCCCATTTGGAGATCTGCCAATTTTTGCATTAGGCTCTCAACTTGTTTCGTTAATGCGTCTAGAGGTGCATTTGAGTCTGTGGCTTTTTTACCTTTATCTAGGCCAATTGTTTTATCTTCACTTGTGTGGTCCTCATGAGTTTCTTCCACTATGGTTTGTCTTAATTTGTTGAGATCAAAGTCTGAGGGAAGTTTAAGTCCTTGGGTTGCAAGATGTAGAAAGTAGTTTTGAGGGTCTTCGTTGAGCACTTTGTCCATCATGCATTGAAATTTTCAGTCTTGGAGGGCTCCTTGGAAGTCCTCATGGGAGATTTCCTCACCACTTTCATGAGGGGACACAATGCGGTTAGATGTTTTGGCCATTTCAAGTTGTTTTTGTGTTTGGGATCTAGTTAAGACCATGCAAGGTGACATGGAAAGGTGTGGAGTGAAACTAGAGACTTTGGTAAGGTGCTGGTGGAGATTGTTTATAAGAGGATACTTGTGACTAGATTTGAACAAGGGACCCTTTTGATCAATGACTCCAAGTAAGTTGGTCGATACAAGATGATAGCCATAAGGATAGTTGATACCCGTTTACTATGTAGAGGCTAGTCTTGTACCAAGACCACTAGTGAAGTTTTGAGAGAAAAGGATGATTGATCCTTGATAGTGGAGACTTACTAGGGTTATTTGAATCCAAAATGATCTGAAAAAGGTCTTGCACTAATCTGATATAGGTACTTTGACTTGTTTATGGGAAGATGTGGTAAAAAGGTGGATGAGATGATTGAAAAAAGAGGGTAAGCTATGGAAATGGATGGGAGAAGCGACTGCACAGTAAAATCTGATCTCAGAAACTAGAATAAGGCTGAAATGGGTATCCAGAAATGCTAAAATTTTTCTCTCAAAAGATGTGGAAAGCTCACTATCTTGGATGTGCAGCTACATATGTGCATAAATAGAAGGTATATGCACAGTAAGTCGATGCAAATGCATAACTCTGGTAAATGTTAAAAGTGCAACAATACATGACAAATGCATAGAAATTCATAGTAAATGCGTAGCAGGTCGACACAGATGCACAACTTTGCAGGATAAATGTGTAGCTCTAGTTTCTTGACTATTTTTGCAATTTTCTTGGCACATTTTTTAGTGTTTTTGGTTTCTTGGTTGTAAGTTGGTCTTTTTGATCTGATTTCTCAATTATGGTAAGTAAGACACAACAAACACAGAATATTTTCATGATTTTTGATCTTTTTTTGTAATTTTCAGAGCCTTTTTGACTAAAAAACAAGTACAAATCCTAGGCTGACAGGGACCTGTTGATGATGATGTTAGTCATATACAAACATAGAATAAAAGTTACACAACAACCTTTACTCATCTTGAAAGATATGATGAATTCAGAGAATTCATGATCCCAAGTCTCCGTTGATTAGGTCTTAATCTACTGACGTTACTCAGTGGTTGATGTGTGTTGCTGTTTTCCATTCAGGGGCCTTATGTTCTTCAGTAATTTCTACAAAATTTCATCAATATTCCTCCAAATATCCTGTTCTTTATGTCTGCCCTGTACAAATCTTTAACAATTCTACCTCTGCACTTATGGATTCACTCAAATAATGTGCCTACAGGCCGATATTTACATGATTTATACCAGTATTTATGATTCTTTGCATGATATTTTCAATACTACATGCATTTAACTCAAATATGCTAAGGATTTTCGATTATCTACGAGATGTCAGCATATTTCTCTGTTCTGCTTGTTATTTATCATGATTTGCAGTTATGGTGATGAATTTATGAAATTAAAAAAAGGAAAAGGGTTAAAGAATGAGATTCCCAAAACTACTTGACTGAGATCACTGATCCACATACAAGCTCCCATACATGCAATGAAAAGAAGGAAACTAGAATCATACTTCACCAGGACATTCCACAAATCTGCATGATCTAGTGCAAATCTTCAAAGGAAAAGTTGGTAACAACATGTAATGAAATGAAAGCGCTTCTAGTTGAACACAGCATTCACCAGTACATATCTAGAAATCAACATGAAGATTACGTAAAATTTACAATTAGGATGTAATCTGAAACTTCATATCCATTTAGTATGCTCAAGAATAGGTACACTTACAGTGATTTGAAGAAAGAACCTTGACATTTCAACAATTCAATCCTCATTAGTCTCAGTAATCCGATCTCCTCTTTGATTCTAGAGTAATTGGCCTTATTGTTCCATATGTTCCAATGTATCTCTCCCTCCTTTTTTCGACAAGCTCTGGCTCTTATATAGAACAAATGCCAGAAAATAGTTACAATGATCCAAGGATCAGGAACCTCCCAGAACAATCAATGGTCCAGATGAATATCACGTGCTTTGCCAGTTGGCAAATGTATAACTGGCACAGAATATTCCAGCATCTTTGATTTGATTCGGTCTCCAGCTGGCAAACAACATATTTGACAATATCCTCCTCACTTCTGGTTCATGTTGCCTCCATGTGCAACTTTGCAATGTTCAGCTTCAAATAGCTCCGAGACTTCTTGCAATAAACATACAAGCATTAAGCCCAGCATCATTTGATAAACAATAGGAATTTAAACATTTTATTAAACAGGCCTCAAAATGTGCAGCTAGAGGCAATCGGGCCCCAAATCAGTGGAAATTATGCATTAAATGCATAAACAGCATCAAAAACACTTGGGTCAACCATCGTTGACTAGAAAAATGCATTCTGGTGATCTAAATTTCTATCGCTTTGCATTCCCGCCCATTTCCTTGTATATTAGGTTCCAAATTTGCATATACAAGCGCAAAACATACAAGGAATTAATCGCTTTTTATATGATTTCAATTCCGCCGTTGTATAAGTTCAATGTATATCACAATGTATGTCTAAACATACAATCACGAAAGATACAATGAACTTTTGCTATTTAATAACCATTTCAATTCCAGCCTTGTATACTATGTATTGTATGTTTCGAACCTTTCATACAAGGCACTGGATATACAAGCATTTAATCCCATTTAACAAACCCTTCGCGTCCGGCCTACATATCCGCTTGCATCCCGGGTCAGCATCATATTTGCATCGGTGTGACCACATATGATCAGGATGACAAAATTAAACTTCACCAATAGCTAACCCTATGCCGATAGCCACTTTCATCGGGCAGACTACAACATCGGGGAGAAAATCTAAGACTCGACCAATAGTTAAAAGCTATGCCGAAGAACTACCATATCGGCGAGACTACTGCCATCAGGGAGACAATACAAAGCGTGGCTACCTTAAACTTGGCCGATGGCAAAAGTCAGGCCGATCACCCTCCATATTATATATGACGTCACCGTCATGTTTAGTTTCTGTATATTGGGAAAAGAATGATATCATCATCATCATCATGTCGAAGGAAAATAGGAGGATTTGAAATATGATCCTGCTGCCGCGAGTATCACCCCCCCTTAAAAGATAGGGTGATCATCATGATCATGCAAAAGGAGATTAGGAGGATATGATTACGTCATCATCATATTAGCGAATATCAGCAAATATGACCCTCCCTTGAAAGATCAAGATGATGACCCTCCGATAGGATTTTGACATGCACATGCAAATATGCAGATGGTGGATTTTCTAAGCAAGGTGATATTATAATATCAGCATGATATTATAATATTGGGTGATGTTATAATATCATGATGCTTGTTGTTATGAAATATGACCCTCCTAAAATCATGTTTGACCAGACCTTTGACTTGTCATAACTTTCTCATATGGACGAATTTTAGGGTGATGTAAAAGGTAAACCTGCCTAGAATTTCAAGCTCTTTCACATGGTAAGCTTTCTGAGGATAGATTTAGACTTTCAAATTTGGCTCAGACTTCAAGATCACAAATATGCCTGAGATTAGGCATATGCATACTGACTGATACTGTTTTACCATTACCGCCCAGAGCACAAAAGCAAGGGAACAAGCCAGCAAAGTTGGGTCCCTGTTTTGATAATGCAAAATGGGGCGTGTTGTGTAACCACACAACAACTTGCCACCGAAGAAAACAACAAAATTCAAATAATTCAAAAGGTGAGGATAAGTTAAAACATAGATTTCCAACTCCTATTAAGCATGAGCATCCTAATCCTTTCTAACTGGTATCATGCTCATCAATGTAACAATGAATTGATAAGGGATCAATTGTGTGCATCTGATTCATTTACTCATCTTGAAAGTGAGTTGAATAAATCAGTGACTGGTGTTAAGCTATGTAGTTTGGTTCATCCCTCATAGCCAACCGGATAGAGCCTTGCTGCCAGCAGGCATCCATAGCCCCGGCAAGGTTATCGTTGCAATTCCCCTAAGTAGAGCCCCACTGCCAGCAAGCGTCTATAGCCCCGGTAGAGTTACTTAGATGACTTAATCTGGATTCCAGTAAATCCCTCTTATTATTTTATTTATTTTATATTTTGAATTTAATTTCTTAAGATATAACAATTGTAGCTTCATGATACAAGGAATGGTCACTTGTTGAAATTAAGTTGAGAATTGCAATGGTAGCAAGGGCAACCTTTAGATTTTTCACTTAACCCCTACACTGATATGTTCAACAGACCTAAGGCTGTTAGGTGTATCATTGTGAGGATTACCTTGACTCAAGAAAAGTAGTACTGATGAATATGATACCACAGACCTGATCAAGAGTACCTACACTGATATGAGTTACAACCTATGTAAAAACTTATATCCAACTTTTGAATTCTAACAATTTTTGCAGTGTTCTTAAGTAACAAGGTGCACCAGTTTTGCCCAACCAAAACAAAGACTCAACAACGCAAAGCAAAAAGCAACCTGTACAAACGGCTAACCTACAAAAGGAAACAAAAGAAACAGAATAAGACAGCAAAACAAGCAGACTGTACAAACAACTAACCTAAAAAATTATATACAAACCACTACTAGGCAAACAAAAACTAGAAAAAGACCCAAATACACCTGTATTTGCATACTTCTTTTGATTGTGCAGGAGCATTAGGGTATTAGTTATGGTTCTCAAACTAGCAAATTTATCTTTATATTCTAAAAAATATTTTGATATTCTTAATTCATTATGTTTAACAGAATAACTCTTGATGATCAGCAACTGAGGAAGCTCATCATGTTCATGATTAATCCATATGCATGTCTTATCTCCTAAATTTCCATAATCAAAATAGTATTCAACATCATTTACTGTGGAAAGGAGAAATACAACCTGATGTATTTCTGGTTCCGTTGGATATGCTTGTTTGTTGACAGCCGATCTTCCATTTAATTCTATATTTTCACTGCTTGGCTCAGTGTCTGGTCTCTCTTCAAATTGAAGGATGTATGACTCTTGATGTGTTAATTCTTCATCTTTATCCATATTTGTTCATTCTAGATGTTCAGTTTATCCTCCAGTTCAGGAAACTTCTCAATATTTTCTTCAATTTCCTGCACATCAGCAGCTAAATAAGTATCCTTATCATCATAGCCTGATATACAGAAGTTTATCATTTCTAAATCACTTGACTGTAAAGGAGAATTGGCATTCAACTGATAAGAACACTTCCCTGTTTCATTTTCAAAATATTTCTGGAGTGACATCTGATCATGCACAACAACTCCAAAGTCTTCTGCATTTTCATCTTTCAGGAATTGTTCATTAAATAATTCACATCTTCTATCTAGTAAAGTGCCTGGTTCCATTAACCTGCAACATTCTTGTATTTGACCATTCAATTCAACCCAGTTAGGCAGTAAATCAGCATTTATCTTCTTTTCTATGACTCCCTGAGTTACTATCATAGGAACTTCATCATTAGCAGTGCATTTAAATTGTTCAACTATCTGTTTACACTTCTCTTTACCATAGAAGGACTCCAAAAAAGACATTTCATCTTCTTTATCAAAAGTATTAGGATTAGAATCAAATATATTATCCTGATGAGTGATTTCTTCTCTAGAATTTTCACAGGATTCATACCTGCATACTGACTGGTCCTTACTTGTATTAGGAAGTAGAGAACTCCTATCAATCCCACCATAAAATGAATCAAGGAAAGATGTTTCCTCTTCATTACCTTTTATAACCGATTCAGCTATTGTATTTTCTAAGCAATTCATCACTAGGGGTGTTGCTTCTCTTTGTTGTTCCAGAATTTCCTCATTTCGTTGGTCCAGAACTTCTTCATTTTCCTGGCAAATTTCAGTCCTGAATACATCCAAAAAGAATATTAATCCTTTCAAATATAAATCCAACCTTGTAAGGAAAGTTAAACAATTTATTTCGCTGTGTTCCACAGTCTGGTGTATCCTGCAACAGGTGGATAAACAAAAGTTAGACAAACTGTGAGGGTAAAGCTGCCTATTCAGAGTTTCTTGAGATAAAGGAATGTTAATTTGACAATTATTTTCATATGCATCCATCAAACTGAGACTCTATTTTCCAATTTTTTAGGATTTTGAAATTTTAATGAGATCTACCATATCTTAGAATAAAACTTGAAAGTTCAGAAAATCAAACTAATCTTTGATGTTTCGAGCTAGATCTTTGCAAAGGTGCAACCAAAACATCTCAGATAAGAGATATTTGCAGACATTTAACTCAAATGCTGAAATATTTATGCAATATTTGTAGAAATCCAGAAATTCTCTGTTCGGCCCTCCTTCTAGTGCCAATTTATGTTGCGTTAGGAGCGAGGTGCCTGCATAAAATGAATGATGACTAAAGCAATGGTGTCTTTTCTAGTTCCGCCCTCCTTCTAGCGCCAATTTATGTTGAGTTAGGATGTTAGTCATATACAAACATAGAATAAAAGTTACACAACAACCTTTACTCATCTTGAAAGATACGATGAATTCAGAGAATTCATGATCCCAAGTCTCCGTTGATTAGGTCTTAATCTACTGACGTTACTCAGTGGTTGATGTGTGTTGCTATTTTCCATTCAGGGGCCTTACGTTCTTCAGTAATTTCTGCAAAATTTCATCCATATTCCTCCAAATATCCTGTTCTTTATGTCTGCCCTGTACAAATCTTTAACAATTCTACTCTGCACTTATGGATTCACTCAAATAATGTGCCTACAGGCCAATATTTACATGATTTATACCAGTATTTATGATTCTTTGCATGATATTTTCAATACTACATGCATTTAACTCAAATATGCTAAGGATTTTTGATTATCTACGAGATGTCAGCATATTTCTCTGTTCTGCTTGTTATTTATCATGATTTGCAGTTATGGTGATGAATTTATGAAATTAAAAAAAGGAAAAGGGTTAAAGAATGAGATTCCCAAAACTACTTGACTGAGATCACTGATCCACATACAAGCTCCCATACATGCAATGAAAAGAAGGAAACTAGAATCATACTTCACCAGGACATTCCACAAATCCGCATGATCCAGTGCAAATCTTCAAAGGAAAAGTTGATAACAACATGTAATGAAATGAAAGCGCTTCTAGTTGAACACAATATTCACCAGTACATATCCAGAAATCAACATGAAGATTACATAAAATTTACAATCAGGATGTAATCTAAAACTTCATATCCATTCAGTATGCTCAAGAACAGGTACATTTTCAGTGATCTGAAGAAAGAACCTTGACATTGCAACAATTCAATCCTCATTAGTCTCAGTAATCCGATCTCCTATTTGATTCTATAGTAATTGGCCTTATTGTGCCAGATGTTCCAATGTATCTCTCCCTCCTTTTTTCGACAAGCTCTGGCTCTTATATAGAACAAATGCCAGAAAATAGTTATAATGATCCAAGGATCAGGATCCTCCCAGAACAATCAATGGTCCAGATGAATAGCACGTGCTTTGCCAGTTGGCAAATGTATAACTGGCACAGAATATTCTAGCATCTTTGATTTGATTCGGTCTCCAGCTGGCAAACAGCATATTTGACAATATCCTCCTCACTTCTGGTTCATGTTGCCTCCATGTGCAACTTTGCAATGTTCAGCTTCAAACAGCTCTGAGACTTCCTGCAATAAACATACAAGCATTAAGCCCAGCATCATTTGATAAACAACAGGAATTTAAACATTTTATTAAACAGGCCTCAAAATGTGCAGCTAGAGGCAATCGGGCCCCAAATCAGTGGAAATTATGCATTAAATGCATAAACAGCATCAAAAACACTCGGGTCAACCATCGTTGACTAGAAAAATGCATTCTGGTGATCTAAATTTCTATCACTTTGCATTCCTGCCCATTTCCTTGTATATCAGGCTTCAAATCTGCTGATACATCGTAAAATATACAAGGAATTAATTGCTTTTATCTTTCCTTCGAATCTTCTCCTTGTACATTACCGGCTTGTATATCGGGTTCCAAATTTGCATATACAAGCGCAAAACATACAAGGAATTAATCGCTTTTTATATGATTTCAATTCCGCCGTTGTATAAGTTCAATGTATATCGCAATGTATGTCTAAACATACAATCACGAAAGATACAATGAACTTTCACTATTTAATAACCATTTCAATTCCGGCCTTGTATACTATGTATTGTATGTTTCGAACCTTTCATACAAGGCATCGGATATACAAGCATTTAATCCCATTTAACAAACCCTTCATGTCCGGCCTGCATATCCGCTTGCATCCCGAGTCAGCATCATATTTGCATCAGTGTGACCACATATGATCAGGATGACAAAATTAAATTTCACCGATAGCTAACCCTATGCCGATAGCCACTTTCATCGGGTAGACTACAACATCGGGGAGAAAATCTAAGACTTGGCCGATAGTTAAAAGCTATGCCAAAGAACTACCATATCGGTGAGACTACTCCCATCGGGGAGACAATACAAAGCGTGGCCGATAGTAAAAGCTAGGCCGATGGACTTTTCCATTGGGGAGACTACCTTAAACTTGGCCGACGGCAAAAGTCAGGCTGATCACCCTCCATATTATATATGACGTCACCGTCATGTTTAGCTTCTGTATATTGGGAAAAGAATGATATCATCATCATCATCATGTCGAAGGAAAATAGGAGGATTTGAAATATGGTCCTACTGCCGCGAGTATCACCCCCCCTTAAAAGATAGGGTGATCATCATGATCATGCAAAAGGAGATCAGGAGGATATGATGATGTCATCATCATATTAGCGAATATCAGCAAATATGACCCTCCCTTGAAAGATCAGGATGATGACCCTCCGATAGGACTTTGACATGCGCATGCAAATATGCAGATGGTGGATTTTCTAAGCAAGGTGATATTATAATATCAGCATGATATTATAATATCAGGTGATGTTATAATATCATGATGCTCGTTGTTATGAAATATGACCCTCCTAAAATCATGTTTGACCATACCTTTGAGTTGTCATAACTTTCTCATATGGACGAATTTTAGGGTGATGTAAAAGGCAAACCTGCCTAGAATTTCAAGCTCTTTCACATGGTAAGCTTTCTGAGGATAGATTTAGACTTTCAAATTTGGCTCAGACTTCAAGATCACAAATATGCCTGAGATTAGGCATATGCATACTGACTGATACTGTTTTACCATTACCACCCAGAGCACAAAAGCAAGGGAACAAGCCAGCAAAGTTGGGTCCCTGTTTTGATAATGCAAAATGGGGCGTGTTGTGTAACCACACAACAGGACAATATAAACTGAATTCTCACTATTTATGGTTGAAGCATCTTCAAGAGGTGATAATTTCCCTTACCTGCACCGGTTTATAGGGTTTTTAGCTATTAAAAACAAAGGATGATTAGAAAGTACAACCGTTCAAGTGGTTATACATGCAGCAATGCTACTCTCCGTTATGGACTCTCCCAGCCTGCAAGGGTTATGCCTTGGAGGGTTTTGGGGGAGGTTGGCTGTCAGTATAACTTGAAAACACTAGTTGTTTGAAGATTTCACTCCAAACACAATTTATTTATAGTGGCTAGGCAGAGCTTGGCTTTAGCTTGTTACCACTTAAGGTCGTTCCCACTTGGATGAAAAGATATCCAAGGGCAGGCTTCTCTAAAGGTTTAACACATGCGAAATGATATGTCTAGCATTTTGGTCACCCAAGATATGGGAGAGCATAGGCCTAGTATCATTCCAAAAATATGAAAGATAATGGTTCTTTTCCCCTAATTAAAATGAAAAAGACTAAATGAGTTAAGCTACTTGGGCACACATGTGATTTGTTAACTTTGAAAGCAAGATAGCAATGGTTCAATTTTATCCTCCTAGCATTAGGACTAAATTCAAGTTGTTGATGCAACAAGATCAAATTACAATCCTCCTAGTTAGAGCTAAGTGAGATTTGCATGAACATCTATTTAGTTTCCTTTAGCTAATTAGATCTAGAGATGAGTTAACAAATGTAGCTATATGACTAAACCAGCCCCTAACCCACAAGTAGATCAAAGAATATTCCTACAAGAATTGTTAATGTTAGCAAAATCACAAGGAACAATACAAAAAGTCATTGTCAAAATCAGATGCACAACTACAAAGATCATACGCACATAGACAGAGGTCAGATGCGTAGAATTACAAAAGCATATAAATAGAGCTCATATGCGCAGAGACAGAAGACGTGCACAGAAAGAATAGATGCACTATTATAGAGCACTGATGGTCAACTTTAGTGGGCATATGCGCTGAAAGACCAGATGCGTCGAAACAGAGCTCAGATGTGTGTTAGAATTGATCAGATGTGTAGAGTCCTCTTGTGTACGGAACCTTGCACAAAAAAACTTAGTTTTTTTAGGTTAAATTGGGGCAAGCCCCATGGTGGGCACCAAAAATGTTATCAGAAAATTGGAATTATTATCAATAATATCAATAATACCCAATAACTCAATGAAATAAGAAACAACGAAGATCAAAGAAACAAAGAACTCAAACCTTGCAAACCTCTTTACTTTGTGGCTTCCATTGGTTGCCTATCTCAAATGATCTTACGTATGGATATGGCCCTTAGAAGGTGGACTTCTTTGCTATTTCCAAGATTTCAAGTGGGAATGGCTATGATAAGTTTGCAATGAAGAGATTCTTCAACACAATTGCAATGATAAAAGGGTGATTGCAAGCAATGGAGGAATTTGGTGCCAAAGGCGCGCTGTGATTCCTGCAGAGTAACTTTACTAAAAGCTTGGATGATTGAAATGGAGGAATAGGGTTGTACTTATAGACTTGGGAGAGAGAAGATCAATGGTATAGAAAGAATAAGAAGATCAATGGTAGAGGATACTTGACAAATGTGCACAAATAGGAAGAGGACATGTGTCCTGCTCTATTTTGCATGAGAAGAATTAATGAAATAGAAGAATGATTTCACTGAAGAGATAAATCAATTAACAGAATAAATAGAAGAGTTAACTGATTAGAACTAGAAGATGGAAATTGCATGAGGATGAGAAGATATTTTA